>CM029552.1:642452-1284905 GCA_017141385.1 Sogatella furcifera
CAAGATGGCAAAATGACTCCAGCTTGGTCAATATTTGTTCAAAATTTATAAATGTGGTTTTAATAGTAGGTCAGTAAAAATTGTCTCCCCTAGAAAAATTGATAGGTCCAACCCTGCTAAAAATTCTTGAGTACAAAAAGTGAGGATTTTCGCTCAATTTTGGTTTGGTTTTTTCAGAGTGACTTTCATCTGTCTCTGGATTACGCAGACACGAATGCCGAGTACATAGACGAGCTGTTTGTGGAGGCCAGTCGGTTTGTGGAACGAGAATCGCTCTACAATAAGCTGCGTGACTATCTCACCACAGTGGCCAATCTAGCCTACGAATTCTCTGATGATGTAGAAACGGTGAGATAAATTGAATCTTCTTTGAATATCAATATAGCATCTTCTGAAACAATAAAATGATCCTGTCTTGAATTGTTTATTAATCCTGTGTGAACACATTTCAATTTACTTTCAAGAAGATGAAAACCAGTACAAAGATCTTTATTGATATTGTTATAGTTGTGCCAAGCAAGGTAATTAGAATAGAATTACCTTGGTGCCAAGAACAGAAGAGTCTCTTGCAAGATGGCGAAGGGAAGTGAGAGTGTAACTACGCATGCACAGAACTTAGAATTCCAGGGTATAATCACTTCAGCCAACCTACCGTTTTTACATTAATCGTAATCATATTGATTACACAGATTAAAATATTTTTTTATTCATTTATTTATTTTATACTTATGATATGATAGCGCAAATCATAACATAAGTATAAACGAGACAGAAAAAATAGTCTAAGCCTGTACTATTTCTTCCTGAATTTGATTATACTAGAACAATTTTCATTTCGACTACTGGCAGCCGGGAATGGCAGCCATGTTGCCAAAGGCTCTTCTGTGCTTGACACAACTATACTATTGATACATCTAAGATCTTGCTGTGTACTTTCTTAAGTAAATTGAGCCACTTTAGTATTTGTTTGTTGACTTGATATTTAAAAAATATATATATTAACCTCTTTAACCATTTGGGACATTTTATATGTTTCTTTGAATTGAAAAACAAGTTATTTTCAATAACTAGGAAAAGAAATTTCTTAAACTTATGGTGCTTCATGTTGGATTTCTTGTAATAAATTTAGCCATTTTTGCTTCCAGAAAATAACGGAGGATTTTGTGAAAATGAGACGAGAAAGGCAGAAGACGTCTTCCCAAGATCTTCATAATCTACTTGTACTTGCTAGGTAAGTTGTATCTTATTATATTCATTAAAGCGGTGTGTGTATGGTAGTACATTCATGAAACATATAATATCAAGGTACAGTCTGTCCAAGCAAAGAAGAAATTCTGGCTAGATGGGAAAATGACTCCAGCTCGGTAATATTTGTTCAAAAATTATGAATTCAGTCTGAAATTGTAAATCAGAATGTTCCTTAAAACTTGAGAGGAAATGTAAAACTTTTGAACTAATATTGACCAAACTAATAATTATTTTCCCATCTTGCCAGAATGTCTTTTTTGCTTGGACAGACTATACAAATACTTCAAGAAGATATAAATTGAATAACCGAATAGCACGTCTCTTGTATAGAAAATGATACAGTTGGTAAAACTTCTCATTTAATTGTTCGATTTGATACGTGTATCTTATTGTTAATTTTGAAATTTATCACAATGTACACACCTCTTCAAACTGTGGTTCGGAATCCAAATAAAATCTTATTTTTGATTGGTTCTGTTAAAAAAACTGTCTTCATCATTCAAACATTTCAATGTTTATGTATAGGAGATTTTATAATTCTTTACACAAATTATATCTTTATTGTTTCACTTGCCTTCCAAAAAAATAGTTGTGATGAAATAAAATGTAATTAAAGCTCAAATAGTGGAAGAAATTTACGGTACCTATGATAAAATTGCTACCTATTAGTAACACTAATATTCAATAGAACAGCAGTGAAATGGTATTCTTGAACATAATCAATGCAGATCTCCTTTGACTTCTGTAAATAACGTTATCTCATAGGCTACCCTTCAATCTTCAAACTGAATATTCTATTGAAATTTCACTGTTTAAATAATTATGTCTCACTAATCATAAATTTTTCAATTGCCGCTTTAAAATCCCAATAAAATTAATAAATTTTCAATAATCATCATGTCTCACTCTTCATCATTTTTGACAATTGTCGCTTTAAAATCTTACTCAAATTGATATTTTTTTTATTTATATATGAATCAATTTGAAAATAAATTATTCATGTTTCTTCTCAGGTTGTTCTCGTTGAGTAGAGGCTGCACTACGCTTACAAAGGAGACCTGGGATATAGTTCAGGATATGGAGGAGCAGAGGCGACTTCGTATGGACAAGAAGTGATCATAAGTTGTAGTTATTGAGAACTTGATTTTGTACAAATAGATTTGAAAGTTAATATCAATTCTCGTAATCGATAACGAATTGGAAACAGCTAGTTGTAATGTGATAACATTGTTTCGTACCAGAGTTTTAATCCATTTCTGGAATCGAAGTTGAATAGAAAACATTTAGTTGTAAATAATCAGTTCATTCAGTTATCATTAATCATTTTTTAATCGATGCCTACTCATTAATTCATTCACCTATCATCAACTCATCCACAAATCATCATCGTTCCAATCATTCATTTGTGAGTTCGATTTATATTTTGAATCATGCAGATCTCTAGAAAGGACTTTGATTTTTCAAGTAATGTGATCCCACTACTCACTTTTATTTCATTTTCTATTTGTAGCTGTATCTCACACTTTCTATTGTATCGGCCATTCAATTTTCTCAAATATTTTGTTGATTTATTTGTTGTGAAACCTTTGATAAATTGGTCTCCAGCTTCAGTTTTGTTCTATCATGTATTACCAGTCATTCTCTTAGTCTCTTGGAGATCAATTGTTTGAGAAGAAAGTTTAGATCAAGGTAAATTCAAAATAACTTGAGTGTAAACAAATTCAAGTTTATAATAATAACATCACGTTTAATTTTCTTTAAAAATTTACAAAATTCACATTCAGTTTCATACAAGATTGCAAAAATACAGTCTGTTGAAAACTTTAGATATTCATAATTATTTTCATATTCTGAGTTTAATGCTCCATAACTACTTTATATAAACCTAAGATTCCTTAATAAACTTCATTTTGTACATATAGTTGTTGTGTAACTAATTTTAAACTGTTTGAAAAATAAGGTTTCCAAGTCCGTAACTTTGCAGTTGGATTAATTGTTTAGAGTTTTACTAGTCCTTTAAGTCGAGGTTGATAATTTTGTTTATTATATGAATTGTTTTTTCCAGAAACTATAATAAAAAAAACTGTCGACTCTGTGATGTACACATGTTGACGTCAAAGACAGACAACAAAGTGAGAGGCCGTCAAACTCAGACACTTTGTTGTTGGTCGAGGACGACAACATGTGTGCATCGCAGTGTTGCCAGATTTCACAATCAAGCACTAGTGATTTAATTGCATATTATGAATTTCAATAAAAATCATGATAAACGTGTCCAAGATCGAATACTTGAACGCTTTGTCATCAACTTAATAATGTTTACATTGATGAAGATGTCCAAGACTAACAGCAAAGCAAGAGGCCGTCAAACTGAACTCACATACTTTGTTGTTGGTAGAGGACATCACATCGAATGAACACCACATTGTGGCCAGATTGAACAGTAGAGCCCTAGTAATTCCAATACCCAACAATTTCTGAACAAAGTGAATAAAGGCGCAGGCAAGCATTCAATCGTTTGATGACTGCATAGACTATCAATGACTAACGCAAGCAAGAGGCCGTCAAACTCTGATGCTTTGTTGTTGGTCAAAAATATCAATGTAGACATTTATCAAGTGCCGTGTCGTACTGGTGGAAATGTTTAATGCTTAATTTTAAAATTGAAATAAAGTCTTAAAAATATTACATTTAGCTGTCGTTTTCTGCTTGAAGCCAGTTCTCTGTTCATTTCCTCTTAAAATTCAGTTGATATATTTCACCTAATGATACTAAGCTGCAAAGATACTAAGTTGGAAACCTTATTTTTAAATGTATTAATGTATAAACTTGTACATAATATAAATGTTTAGAGTATGGCTAGATGGCAGCTTAATTTTGTGGACCTTCCATAAGGCCATTGGTTGCATCGTGGTACTGTCCCTGCTGCATTGATGAATGTAAAATGTTTATATAAACTATGACAATTTAAAAAATGTAAGGTAAAGGTGGTTGAATAGTTAATAGTTAATAGTTAAAACTATTAACTAGTTATAGTTATATAGTTAATAGTTATAAACTATGACAATTTAATAAATGTAAGGCAAAGGTGGTTGAATAGTTAATAGTTGAACTAACCTATTGGAGGCAGTTTCCTCTTGCATTCCTGTACCTGTACATTCCTGTCTTTAGAAATTAATCAATTTAAATACTAGTTTTGGAAATTTAATTTATTGTGTACTACATCTGTGTGTTGCATTATACTGTGCATTTTTCACAGATTACTATTACATAAAACAAAAAAGGCTGAGAATTCCTGCGTTAAAAAACTGTCGTTTGCTACTTATACCGTTCAATTCAGCTCGAGCTATTCAATATTGAATAAATTATTCATAACTAGCCTATTAGAAGAAGCTTCCTCTTGCATTCCTGTACTGCGCATCCTTTTTTTCTTAAGCGCTAACATTTATTTCTTCTCTTCAACCTTATCAGCTTTTCAGGACTATTGAAGACAATTGTGATGAGCCCGTTAGGCTCTCAGCCCATTTATTATTGATTAACGTTGTCTACATTTGACAGCCAACAATCATTTTTTTATTATGAAGAAACTAGTTAAAAACTCTATATTTTATGAGGTTTTTACGGTTATTGCCACATATTACATATTATTATTTTACATAATTATTTACATATTATTATAATGTTTGTATTTTTAGTATCAATAATAATGCTTTTATACATTGTATTCGTATATCAACAAATTATTTTATGGTAAATTCAACCTGCAAAATTATAATGTAAAAAATTAATACAATAATGTTGTATTTAATGTTGTAATGTTAAATTTCAAATGATCTGCATAAATATGTTTACGTTTATCTGATAATATGTAAGGGATTCTTTGCTTTGAAGAAAAAAGATTTTTTGTTTTGAAAAGAACATCAAATGTTACATAAAATTTTGATGTAATCATATTTTTTTCATTAGTATTGAAACTAACTTATGAGGTTTTGACAAAGTAAAAATTGTAGCCCTAATGCCAAGAGTAATATTACTTCTATTCTAGTGCAACTTTTCTACAATATATAAGTTTTGTAAATTTTTCATCAACAAAATTGTTTGCTTCATTATCGACTAAATTCTATCAAAATTAAGTAATGGGGAAGGGGATGCTATGGAGTTATCAAAATTTAGAATATAAAAAGTATTTATACTGGTATTCAACAACTGTCCCACAAATATTGAAGTTGGAATTAGATTGCCAACTAAATTTGTTAGCATTATTAGTTCTGAATTTTTATTAAAACAGACTTATATGTTTTTATGATTTCTGTTTTATTCCTTTTTTAATAATTATTTTTTATAATAATGTAATAATTACCGTATAATAATAATAATTTATGTTAAAGTTTAGTTTTACTGATTCTAAACAATAATTCTCAACAACGAGAGGCATTATTGGTTTCAGTAGCTTAAATCACTCGGCAGTTGACGTGTTTTGAATGTTTTGTGCAGCGTTCAATAGCATGTCGTGAATTTCCTTGGCGTACATAACTTGTGCGCGCACCGTGGCCAGGTACTGGGGATAAGTCAGCTGATTATTTTCCTGGCCGGGAATCGGCTCCAGCCTGGTCTGGTTCACCATTAGGGGCAGATACCTTTGGCTGCTACTGCCTTGGTTCAGGCATTCGGCGGATGTTTTCTGCAAAAAACATACGCAGTTACATAAAAAAAACCTCGGAAATGACGCCAAAAACATTGGATTGCGACGATTTTCTATTAAACAATACATATTTTTGTGATTGTGTAATAGGTAGTGAGTTTGAACATAACCTTTTCTAATATTTTCATCCAAATTAGGAGCGAAGACGATTTGGACACTCATGTCTGTTTTCACCTATCAGTATAATTGTCATGTATCTAATAAATAAATAAATATTTGTGGAGAAAATCTCACAGAAATTGCAGTGAAGACTGGTGAGAAATTAAGCCAAAGCTCTATGAAGATTTTCTCAAAGACTTAGTTGTGTGTTGTAATACGATTAATTCTCAATAAAATAAAACTGATATTGTCAATTCCACCGTTTATGAAACGATTCTACAACACCGACAACGTGTCTCAGTCAAATTCTTACGATAAATTCTCTAAAAATTATATATTCAAGCTTGTTTTCTTGAAGCCTTTATTCAAATAATTGATATGGATCTTGACTTTAATTACTAGCAACCTTGAAAACAAATTACACCAGACAGTATTGGTGTCTGTTCCAAGTATGATTTTGAAATTGGCCAAGGATATAGACTTTAAAATGGCTCTAGAGAGTAGAAACATGTTGAAAAAATATAATATATCTGAAGGGTACTGTGATTTTCATTTAATAATATAGATTAAGTAGCCCTAGTCAAAAAGGAAATATTGCAGGGTATAGCTGAATAGAAGTGTGAAACAGATGAAATTCTTCATAACATTACTGTTTTCGAGCAAATATTATAATTAAAAAAAAAATGGAAATCAAGTATCAAATTATCAACTAACATGTGCAAACAGAGTGAATGTTCAAAACTGTATAGTATTTAGCCTACATGATGGAATAATATCTAAAAAATTACCAGATGAAGTTCCATTTGATCACATATTGAGTAGAATTCCTCCAGAACCTTATCAAAGCGTGGAGCAACTTCGCCACCTTTCCTGTAAAAAAATGAAAATACTAAATCATTGAGATTTCTGGGAAGAAAATCATTTTTGTTTGAGAAATTATAAGTTAGTGATTGGTACTTGCATACATAGAAAAAATTAATATTCAATTCTAATGCAATTTTAATTCGCTTAAGGAGGGGTTGTGTAGGCTATTATCAGAGACAATGTATATAATATATAGTATTATACATAGTGTAATGGCTCGGCCGAGACAACTATTTTTGAATTGACTGAATGTTTCTGTATCTATATGTAACGAAATCCTGATCGGTTGGGAGCTTGATTGTGGATACGTTCATTCAAATGCCTAATTATTATTATTATTATTATTTCGAACACCTAATTTAGCAACTAGTCACTACGAGCAAGGAACTTCAATAAGAATGATAGTTTGTGATGGTTACTATTCAGCAGGTTTATTGATCTCTATTTTTAATTAAATTTGGATTTAACAAAATAAATAGTAAATTGTCAAATATCATGTCAGCTACAAATCTTGTGAAAAGAGAACAAATCAATTTGAAAAGTATTTCTTTAAAACAAATTCAAACCTTCAATTTACTTTTGAAAACATTGCTAACCTGCTACTTAGTGTTAAGGCCTCGGTCAAAGTTCTACTAATTAAATTAAAATTTGAGCTAGAAAAAAACAACAAAAGTTTGGCACTCACCATAATAATTTTCAAAACACACAAGATACACAAAATACACTAGATACTCTACTGAAACTGAAATTTTAAATACTTTCAAACTGAAACTAAAACCCCTACAACTTCTAGATTACTTTCATTTTACATGTCTCTTTTAACCCCTCTAGATGGACAACCCATCTAGAGGGCCGAGGCTTTTTCAATAATTAACTACATTTTCCGATCTGCTTTCGGCCGTGTCTCGAATCGAACTCTGCTTTTCCACTCAAAATTTGCCACCCTCCAACGACACCCGGTCGCCTGCACGAGCACTCAGCCTATCTTAAGTGGAACAACCAAAATTCTCAGAAGGTCAATGTACGTACAATTCCCAAATACAGTAGCTTTTTCGACATGAAATTGAAACTGATACTTGGAAAATGCACGAAAATTGCACTAATTCTGACACCTAAGCAGCAAGTTAGCAATTTCTTTAAACTAATCAACATTAACAATGCAATATATTCCTCTTTTGAAAATCAAAGTTCATGGCAAAATTCTGTTTAACTCTAATTAAGTTCAATAACCTGAAAAAGAATATAATTTACTACACACACATAAAATTAAAACTTCAATAATACAACAACTCAATTTTCACCATATTACATTAGTATATATATAATGTATAATATACATGGTCTCTGCTATTATTGGAAATTATATTGATCTTATAAAAATAAAATTGCTTTGAATTGGATAAAAGATGTACGGTAATGGGAATTCTACACTCCAGTCTTCTTGACTGGGTATAGTCAACACAATACATCTTTATTTTAAATAAATCCCAGCTTATTTTTTTCTCTGGGTGAAGCCCGTGCGAGGGTAACGAGAGGTTCTTCCTCTACAGACAGTAGGGACCTCATCTCCTTCAAAAGACTGGATGCCGTATCATTGCAGTAATCAAAATCAGTGTAAACTTGTCAACTAGTTGTCTCAGACCGGCGCAATCTGGACTAGATATACTAACTCCAACGAGCCAACCAATTTTGTAAAAAATTATTGCACATAATTATATTGTGTTGTGACTATCAATAACAATCAAGAAGTTTACTTACATGTTACCAACGTCCACTAAATTATTTTGAACAAGAGTGTTGGCCGCAGTCTTCAGAGTGAGCTGAAAAAAAGAAAATTGAAGTATTTATTGTTTTTATTTCATATTAAGCAGAATATAATTCAATCAGAAATCAACAGGCATCCCATAGAAACAAACGCCTTAGCGATCTGATTGGAAAAGAAATATTACTTTTTCTGAGGATGAAGCCCACATGAGCCCTAGCCCATATGCTTGTGAATGGGTAGTGAGATGGATGATGATGATGAGAGATGTCAAATACTTTTTAGGAAGTCGGGACCAACGGATCATCTCCTCTGAAAGACGGGGTGACCGTATTTATGTTATTATGCTGTAATCAAAGAATTCGGTCAGGGTCGAGACTCGATCTCGAGTTCAACAACTGGCTATCAGATCATTCAGATCAGACTGGCGCGTTAGCACTTCTTTAAACGAGCCACCCGATCATCTTACTCATCTGGTCATCCCTATGGAAAACCTAGGCTACCTGTATGAAAGAGTACAATAAGTTTTATAGCTTATCCTACTAAAAAATATCTTACATTAGAAAATACATTACTAATATTTTTCATGAGAATTCAAGTAGCTTTCCTTAGCAATCCAACCTGCTGATCTTCCATCAATTCTTCCTGGATTCCAATTTGAAGAGGGGGCTCTTGCCCCAACTTCTCCACAAGCCAAGCGGACATTTATCCAACAGCTGGGTCCAGCGTAAGATTAGATTAGGTAGTCATCACAGTTGAGAGTTGGGGCAACTTAAATAACAACTGATCCACAATACTTCATGTTGGAGACGTTTATAAGAAATAAGACAAGTTGATAATAATTGTGTAGCTTATAACAGCTGAAAGAATTCAACAGAATAATTTGAAGCGCTTTAGTAAATTGAGATCCTGTAGACAAGTTGTTGGTACGGTAATATAAGCAAACAGAAAGGATTCGATAAACTGGAAAATCACAAGCAACTTACAATCAATGTTTCTCGTAGTTGGCCGACAAGAGATTTTACTTTTGAAATATTGTCCAATTTTTCTTGAGCAGGTTGTTGTTGCATTGGAGGCTGGCCGGGCATATTCTGTTGCCCCTGTGGTGTACCGGGTTGTTGCTGCATAATTGGCTGCATTATGGGTGGCCCAGCTTGAGAAATCGGTGGCAAATTCATTTTTTATCACTCTAAATTGCTCTACAACTTGTATTTGTTCAGAAAAACTGGATTAAAGACACAGAAAAGATGTGAAAAACGAGTTAACCCCAAAATTTGAAACTGACAAGAAAACAAGAGTCGACGTACAAGATGACATCGATATCGATAGAGATGTTCTCGATATCTCAAATCAGTCTGATCACAGTATCGATATTTTCTGCCGCGGCATGTTTACTTTATAGGTTATGTAACTAATTATCTATTCTGCACATAAAAGTTAGCCGATTTTATTTATAAATTCAGTGTGAAGTTACCTATTAGTTTCTGTATAATTATACTCATGTTTCTTATCAGTATGCACTGATAAATTCAGTATCTGTATAATTTTATTCATGTTGCTTATCAGAGAACCGAATTGATTTAAAGGAATGTCTCAGGTAATATTTATCAGAATTTATTCCTTAAAAAATAAGGTAGCCTACGACTTTGTCTTTTTTAACTTCATTCAATCATAATTCTGTCTTTAGTACGGTAACGCTCTTTATAAGTGTATATGCTTGAAGCAAGTGCATCTTCATTAAATAAAAACTAAAGATATTGTCCCACGACAGTTTTAATAAGTATTGAGATGCTGGTTTCGATTGCTACCCTATTATCAATTTAGTATATTCCATCCTTGACCGGCGGTTGCCAGAGAGATTTCGTCAAATTTTTGAAAATACATAGAAACAAATTTCAACTTTAGATGGCCGCAGATAGACCGTTTCAGGTGGCTCTGCAACTAAGCGCAGTCAGCAATCAGCACAGTCTTTCCATAGAAACATTAGACAACCTCAAACTCCTTTATAAGGTTACTAATTTCATCCTCTCTCAAGGAGTTAGTTAGGGGCTTTCTGTTAAGGCTTTCTCACGCAGAAGCCTTGAAAATTTTTTGTACTCCAATTCATGAACACCAAGCGGCAGTATGGTGTACTAAATCTGTACTCAATCTGGTAAACTGAACCGTTAACTCGATTTTTAATAAATTCTTGGTTTGACTATATCTCGACTTTCCATTTGATTCGAATAACTACTAAAATATCACCTTCATAAAGGACTCAAGTCAAGTTTTTCTTCTTAGGATTTGTGATCAGTTGCTGTACTAATCTTGTCAAACGTTTTCACTATTTTACAAACTCTTGAATAATATTATTGAAAAATTGTTACAGATTCCATCAAATTTGGCAGATCGTGGGGGCTGTTTATGGTGAGTTCTGTTATGGTACCTAAGTACTATGCTAGTAGCACACTACTTATGCTAGTAGCCATTCGCTAGAAAAAACATGGATGCATTCATTCCATGGATTAAAGTCTGTCGCTTTGTCAGCATATGAACCAACTTTAACATTGAATCAAATGCATATAAGCTTCTTTCTATCTGAAGGTGATGCTTACGTGGGCTCCTAGGCCTGTCTTGTGCGTTGGTAATGAGAGGGATGATGATGAGAGATGCCGACAACGTTTTAGGTAGTCGGGACCATCGGCTTATCGACCCCTCAGAAAGACGGGGTGGCCGTATCTATGTAATTGGGCTATGTTCAAAATTATTATATGACTTTGACAGCTTATTTGTCCATCTGATGTTGATCTAAGCTCAAACAATAGTAGAACGCTAGCAAACTGCTTTGATGATAGCATTACAGGTCGTCTGTTATCATTTAGTTATAATTCAGATTAGATTTAGGTACAAAGGTTTTTTATCTATCTTGTTTGAATTTTGTAATTTGGAGCAATCCTAAAAGGTGGTCGGCAACTCTTATAATCTCTTATTACCCATGCAGAAACCTAAATTTTCATATAACACTCTCAGAAAACCTGTATCTTTGTTGTTGTATTTTTATAGTAGTATTTCAATCAAACGTTTGCTTTTCACAAGGCTTTACTATAGTTTAAGAAAAATTACAGCTTTAACAGTAGAATATAATTAATATTTAGACTGTCTTCATCTATTTTTTATGATTAATATTTCCAATTTATGTGTAATCCCAACATTTGTTTTTTGCAGATTGATTCGAACATTGGACAAGAGTTGCAGATGAACATACTACAACTGATAAGGAAGCTTGACCCCTACTGAGTGTTGGATTTTGTCCTATGTGGCGAATTCTTCCGATCATGATTGTTAGTAAAAATAACTGTTTACTCAAAAATTTACTGAGAAGTGGGTTTAGGATGAAATATTTCTCACAGACTACTAGAAGCTACTCGCGTTTGTGTTGTGAGATTCAGGCTGGACTGAAACCTTTATTCAATAACACTTTTCCCTCTAATCATGTGCTTTGGGGTTGTGGTTCGTTGAAAATGCGAGCTATGTCTTCGAATAGCGTGAATGATGGTTCTGACGACTGTGAACTTGTTCAAGATAGTACGGATACATTACCGAAATTCGATGAGATTTTCGACGATCTGTTTGTAGAGAAAGGTATTGAGCAGAAAGTGGTGGGGCATAATGTTTTCGTAATACAGCCGTACGTAAAGTGGGGGTCTACTAAGAAAAAGTTGACCACTCCCCCTTACCAGCTGGACGAATCTGTGGCGCTCATTGATACTTTGAAAGATTGGTCAGTGGTAGGAACTGAATTGGTTGGTCTGACAACTACAAAAAACCCAAAAGTTTTTGGCAAAGGAAAGTTGGAGGCACTGACTAAGATTATTAAATCAGACGAATCGATATCAGCGGTGTTTGTGAGTTTGAATGTTTTGTCGAAAGCTCAGCAGGATTTTTGGAGGAAACGTTTGGTGTGCCCGTGTTTGATAGGTATGCCGTGGTGATGAGGATTTTCCGCGAGCATGCCGTAACAAAAGAGGCAAAACTTCAAGTGGCCATGGCAGAAATTCCACAATTGTGGAGAAATTTGTCAATGGATAAGTATCGGGCGAGAGGTGGTAGCGATGCGCATTCGGTTGGTGGCGCAGGGGAAACACTCTACGAAATACGGAAAAATATAATTAAAGAACGGGAGAGCAAGTTGAAAGCTGCGTTGAAAAGTTTGAAGAGACATAGGGATTTGTTGAGGAGCAAACGAAGAAAACGACAATTCCCTTGTATTGCCGTTGTAGGATATACAAATGCTGGGAAAACTTCTCTTATTAAAGCATTAACACAAGAAGAAGAAATGGAACCGAAAAATGAACTTTTCGCTACCCTTGATGTGACGTGTCATCTTGGAGTTCTTCCTTCCAACATCAAAGTTCTCTACATTGATACAATCGGCTTCATTTCCGACATACCCACAATGCTAATCGAGCCTTTCATTGTGACCTTGGAGGACGCGCTAGAAGCTGATCTAATCATCCACATAATCGACGTGAGTAACCCGGATCACGTGTCACAGTCGGCTCACGTTGAAGAGACCTTACAACAGTTGAATGTTGACAAGAATTTGTTGAAAAATGTGATAGTTGTAGCCAACAAAGTTGACCTACTGACTAGCGAACAGCTGAGGACTTTTGAAGGTAATGGGATGTTGCAGATTTCATGTAAAAGTAATTTAGGGCTGTCGCAGTTGCGTGATAGTGTGGAGAACATGTTGCTCAGTGTTACCGATCGACAAAAACTTAGAGTGCGTGTGGCCAATGGAGGCCCGGAGTTCACCTGGCTCTACAAGGAGGCGTCTGTTGTCGATGTGGTGATGGACGAGAGTGATGGACAATTTATTTTCATGGATGTGATTATCACTAGGAAAAATTTGGATAAATTCAAGTTTGAGTTTATCATGAAGAAGAAACGTGAGAGACTAAAACACTATAGAGAGTAAAACTAAAAAAATTGAGATAAGATACAGAAAAATTGATAGTGCGGTATACCCGTTAAAAATCACATGTATTGTCGAATGAACTCAGTCCATGAACCTCCTTGACTCATTCTCACTATTTATTTGTCTCATTTGCAATATTAATTCGTACTTTGACTGTACAGATAGTGCTAAATTCGTGTATTTCTATACTAAGATGTTTGTGTTTGAACAATTAGTTCAAAATTATGATAGAACGTTTTCTCAATCGAATATCACATGAATTTATCATTGTGATTAAACTTTGTTTTCTTTTTAATTCTTTATTACTGTATTGTGTGTTTAAATTGCAGGATTAATCAAAATGTAAATATTGTTCGTGTTTGTCATTGTACAGTGACTGACAAAATAATCAAAAACCATTTTTTTATTATAGAAACCTTAATTAATTTTTCCATTGTCAGAGCAGAATCCCTTTTTCGTAGCACTCGTAGTGAGTTATGACTAGTAGAACGCATGAAAGTAGTCCGATAGAAACTCGTACAGCATAGTGCCCGCTACGGTTTTCTAAAATGTAATGTTTAAATACATAACAGTAAACAAGTACCTATTTCATTCAAATTATTAAAATTACCGTATAATTATAGTAGTTAAAGTACCTATTATTAAAATTGAAATATTCAGATAAAATAAGTTTTGGACACGCTCTAATATTATTACTATTCACAGTTGATTTGAAACATGTGTAATTCTAATTTGGAAAACATTAAATAGTGAAACAAAATAGTGAAAACATCGCTTGTCATAACAAAGACAATTCAAGTAAAATTCAATTCCTGAAGAGGTTAAAAGGGTTTTCTGTAAAAAGTTTACTACTTGAAAATGGACGCTTCAAAACGTCCTTTGAAAATACCTGTAAAATTTGTTCCTTATCTTGAAAAACATAATATTTTCAACTTGTTTCATGTAAGAAATGAATGGTTTTCTATAATTTAGTTATAATCCAAGTCATTTTTATTCACATCATGCATATTCTTACTTGTGAGTCAATACACACAATTTTATTTTGTGTGCGATTCTTCTCTTTCAAATTCTAAATTTTCTAAATTTAATAATTCACCGTTCATGCTTATTCATTTTAAATTCTTTCAGGATTTAGCAACAGCTATTATTATAGAAAAACCGGTCGACATTCTTCAGTTTATGAAAAATAAAATTCTACAAATTGAAGAGCGTGCATTCAGACCAAGACAAATAATGTTCATAGCGCCTCCACACCTTGGTAAAATCAAAATTATTTCTTCATTATAAAAAACTTATATTTCATATTAATTTTTACAGGTATCATAAAATATCAAATGAATGAATTCAAAAGAAAAATAAGTTGATTAAACTTTATGGTGAATTGAACTGGATTAATAAAAAAAACTACAACCGTTTTAATATATTGTGATTAATAAAGAATTTAATTAACACTCATTTTTAAGTAGAAAAACACATTAAGGATCAATATTGAGCAGTGAAAATGGTTTGACCATCTAAGGGTCGCTTTCTCCAAAGATGATATAAACTAAACTCAATTATTATCAATCATAACTGCTCAAATCAAGTATTTGCTAATTATTGAGTATTTGCGCAAATTAGGAAAGTGATGAATAGTCAACTTGAGAACTGAAATGAGAACATCGCAGTTTTGTTCCAGCTATTCAGAATTTGGCAGATCAATTATTTATAACTTGCAAACTGAATTCCATCAACTATGCGGATGTTTTAAACGAATTTGGTACACAAGAGGTAAGCTGCAATATCTCATATCGTTGAAATCTAACTGAAATAATTATCATTTCTAATGTGAGACGAAACTTTTGAATAAAAATAATAATAGCCTACAATATTGGTCAATTGAATAAAACTATTCCACCTGGTGTGCAGTCCTCACCCAATTATTACATCAAATAAATAAATAAATCTTTTATTTACTCAAGAATTTGCCACACAAACATAGAGTATCGTCAAATTATAATATTACAGTAGTAATTTTCGGTTTCAGTCCTCAGTTTATTCTATTTAACCAGTTTCAGGTCAGTCATTCAGTTTTAGAAAAATCACACTTTTTGGTTTAAAGCTCTTGTGAAGATAAACAGTTGTTACAAAACAAAGTTATGACTCAGATAACATTGTAGAAAGATAATATAAACAGAAAAAATATCACAGCAGACAAGAAAATTACATTCAGAACATCTATATCACAGTCTATATGTCAAACTCAGCTTCATTCAGAAACTCAACAAAATCTGTATATTGATGATCAATATACAGATTTTTTCAGTTCAAAAGATCCTTGCGTTTGATAATAGAAATTCTTATTGCATTATAACATTATATTCTTTCTTATAAAATTTAGTTTTATAACATTAAGTCTTATAACATCTAGTACATTTTAGTTAGTCTATTGAGTCTATTCTTATAACATTATTATTGCAATTTCAACTAACAAATTATTATCAATAAGTTATTCTTATGTCATACTTCCATTACAACCTATTCTTATCATGATTCTATATTGCATTACACGTTCTCTAATAATAGAACTTCTATAGTATAGTAAGTATATAAGTAAATATATATATAATAGTATACTATAAGTATAGGCTTCTATACTTGTAAAAGATTATCTGTTGGAAATCTGGATTTTCTGATTGTAAATTTTATACAGACCGCTGAAAATGTACGTATCAGCCCCAAAAAACTTGCAGAAGCAACATTGGACTATATAAAGAGGAATAAAAATGAACTGAATAATGGTTGGATCATGGTTGGTGAGTAACGTGAGTTGAACCTCTCTTCATTATAATGCTATTTGAGAATTATTCATTAGGAATCAGCTTAAACCTTGTAAAGTACTAGGTTAATTATAGTGTTCTGTATAATAGTGCCAGAAAGTTTGGCGGTTTTTCTGTCTCCTCATCTACGTGAAGAAGTAACCTACCTACCTACAGCTCCTGTATCTTTTGATCTCAAAAAACATTATCTAGGTATAGCTAAATGATAATGAATACTCCAATCCAGAGGACAACGCATGGAAGATGGACGAAAAGCATGCTAGACTGGCACCCACGAACACTACGAAGAAGCAGAGGAAGGCCCTCCTACAGATGGGACGAAGAGTTCAGAAGAGTATGCGGCGGAGCGACGTGGCAGAGAGTGGCAAGAGAGAGGAAGGAATGGGAGAGAATGAAAAACGTCTTCAAGGAAGTCTGGCTGTACAAGGAGTAGGTTCAAACCAACTCAAATATCTTATCCTTCCAGGAGAAGGGTGAAACCCCAGCAGAAGCTGAAAATTGCATTTGTAAATATAATAGTATTATTTCAAAAATTTTGTAAAATTGTTTAAATATGCAATAAACGGGTTATTTATTTACTCCAATCCAATTGACATCAGCTGTTGGAGCGCTCAAGGAGTAGAAGAAACCGCCCATCGTTTTGGCGTCTGTTATTGACTATTGTTGGCATCTGCTATAATAGGCCTACTACTGAGGGTTGAGTGTGAGAGAGGGCCGGCCCTAACTTCGCCCTCCGATGTAAAATAAAGACGGCCATTCAATTCTATACTGTATTGAGTCAATAACTAGGCGTAGATAGGTAGTATCTCTGTTGATTAGTAAGCTATAAAATGAACTTTTAACAAAAATGTTGAAATTTTCAATACAATTGAATCAATTTTCTAATTAAATAATAGTAGGCCTACCTGTTGGAAGGTTTTTGATCATTTAGGTTAAGTGAAAAAAGGTTTTATATCAATTTGCTAATTATGATGATCGATTAATTATTATGACGCTTTAATTAAGATGAAAATTAATAATGACGCTTTTCCAGGATTCCCTAACACAAAAGAAGAAGGTTCAGCTCTTCAGAAACTTGGCATACTGCCAACTCATACTTTTCAAATTACTCATGACCCCAGTGAATGTAAGTATTAAGATCACTGTAATTTTCTGTATCTATTCTCTGTTTCATAAACCTTATCATGATTACAAACAAATGAAGATGTTGTATACCAGTTTAAAATAATATAGTTGAGCTTAATCTTCAATTAATTCTGTAGTAAAATCTTTGAAATTCAAAATCAGTTCTGTTCTACAGGTTACAAAATTTACC
This sequence comes from Sogatella furcifera, assembly GCA_017141385.1. Classification (NCBI taxonomy): domain Eukaryota; kingdom Metazoa; phylum Arthropoda; class Insecta; order Hemiptera; family Delphacidae; genus Sogatella; species Sogatella furcifera. The sequence goes on from CM029552.1 coordinate 660,219, forward strand.
GATTATTACATGACTCATAATTTGGTTCAATAATCAAGATATGTTTTAATAATAGTTGAGTGTGATTCTTTGAACTGGTCATGAAAATCTAAAAGTCTTGCAGTACAGGAGAAGAGCCCTCCACATGCACCAAACAAATAATTTTCTTGTACTGTGTAATTCATATGTAATGTGTCTGCATTTTTCCTGTTTACTGGACTGTCTTAATAATGAAACCTTTTCTATGATTTACAAGACTTATAAAATGTCTATAAACCCAGTCTCTGCATTTACAGTACTCCTTGTTCTACTTCTTTTTAAAAATAATTTACTTATTTTTCAGACGACGAGAAAGACTTCTGGAATGAGAATTTATGTGGTGACTGGTCTTATGAAGGATTCAGTAACATGATTAAAGACTACAAACGAAGAGCAATCGGCCTTCGACAAATCTATCAGTCCACTTTGAAGGTGGTGCTTTGAAGCTTAATATTGTTAATTATGACTTATATTGTGCAATTATAAGATTAATCTACTTTTAATATAAATGGGACATATCAATATTAATGTGATGTATAGGTATGATTTGTGGTTCCGATTCCTGTTCAGGCTAAATAGCATAGTTCTATTACGAATATTTAAAGCCTCTTTTCTATCTACTCGACGTATCTACTTGATCAAGTCTATTAGACTCAAAATCAATCTCTTATGGTTGAGCAATTGGACAATAATAATATTCAAATATGATGGAAAATTGCCTGTTGTGTATTAGTTATGTATTGGTTAGATAGTTTTTATGACCTACAAATTTTAATAATAATTAGTATAATATAGAAATAATAGATAAGGCGTTTTCCTAATTTAACATGTTTTAATATTGTTGTATGAGAACACATCTCAGCTCACATCTGTGCCACCACTAGTAGTTTGTCCAAGCAAAGAAGACATTCTGGAAAGATGGAAAAACGACTTCAGCTCGGTCAATATTGGTTCAAAAATTGATAATGTGGTCTCAAATTGTAGATAAGAATGTTTCCTACAATTTGAGACCAAATTTATAATCTTTTAACTAATATTGACCGATCTGGAATCATTTTACCATCTTGCCAGAATGTCTTCTTTGTTTGGACAGACTATTAACATACCTTGAAATAAAATTCTACTTCACTCTTCGAATATGTTAGATGACCTCTGTTGAATTTCAACATTTTAATGATTATTGAATTTAACATAACATTTTAACCGAAAATTGTGTTCTACCATTATCATTTCTAATGTATAGATTGAAATTAACTTATAGACTTTGTTGTATTTTCCAGACCATTGTGGTACGAGGTAAAACACTGGCTGAATTGAAAAAAGATATTCTGTCAAGTCTGTTGAAATTTGACTATGACGGAGTACCTTTTGCACCCAGGGTTGTTTTATTGGGAATGAGAGGCTCTAGAAGAAGAACTTTGGCGAAAATGATGTCTGAGCGCCTGAAAATTGTTCACAGTAAGCGAAAATATGCTTTCAGAATTTATTAAAATTGATTTTCAAGTGATTTATTACTTCTCAACTTTCATTAATTAATTGAAAGTTGAATAAATTAGTTAATAAATAATTAGTTGATTAGTAGAGATGAGATAATAATAAAAAACAGATTAAAAGAAACTATCTAGAATCAGAATGTGTTCAATTAAGTAACTGGAAATGATGGAACTAAAGCAACAGAAAAGCGTAAATAATTGAAACAAAAAATTGAAGTTCCCTGCAAGTCTAGTCTATTGAGTCAGAATAAGGAGTTGCGGTTGGTTCAAATTGAAGTTTTTTCAACACTATAGTCCAGTTTAAATCTTGTTCTTTAATCAGCGCAACTATTTATATTATTAATCCTATGCTTACAATGTTGTTTGTTGGATGGATTTCAAATAGAATTTCCTATTTTCATATTTGTTTCATGTTTTTCAGTCCATTTCTGGGATTTGATGGAGCAGGCAAAACAGTGGAAAAATAGTTTGGGCGATGCTATAAGAGAAGCATTAGACTTGTATCAAGGAATTAATATGAATGCCGCATTACATATTTTGGAGGTACGGTATTATTAAGTTTGGAGGAATAATATATTATACATATTTTGGAGAAATTATGTTAAGTTTCTTCACTAGGCTACTTCTAGATTCAAACATCTAAAAACACAGATCTGTTGAGCTCAATCCCCAATTGAGAATTTCTATTTTTGAAGAGTAATTCTCAAAATAACATCACAAAAACTCTCATACTACTAAGTGTGAGATTCATAATTGTTACGATATTCATTGGTACAGGGTGAACAAGTGAAACGGAAATATTTGAATAAGTAACGAATTCATTAACTTGGACATTTATATCCTCCGCAAAAATGGTATGATCATGGATTCGATTTTTTATAATTTACGAAATTTTATAACAATATTTATACCTAATTGAATGATAATTCCTCCTATTGGAAGGCAGCATTTCTCCTATTTCCAGTTCAATACTTGATGTGCTGCATTAGGCTTGCTATGCATCTCATGTCAACCAGACAGTCAAATCATTTAATTTAATTATGGACCCGGCATAGTTCTCACCATCACATTGGACTTACCATCACGTTCACCGATAGATTATCCTTACACAAATAAACCTAACACCCTTACATAAATTGCCAGTACCATCCATAGCTTCCTTTAATAGAAGGCCCTGCCCTAATAATATGGCAACGTCGCACCGTAGACACAGTCTTTTCATTTACCAGAGATTGATAATGGTGTAACAACCGAAACCGGTATCTCGATTTTCTAATAAATCAGTGGTTTGACAACATCTTGTCTTTTCATTTATTATGGATAACTACCACAATATCAATTCCACAACTACTCAAAGAGTGACAGTCTTTTCATATGAAAGCATTAAGTACAGATACAAATCATGCATTTTGACTTGGTTTATTTATCTTTGAGAATAATTTCCATGAAACTCTTCGTATAGAATTCCTTTTGTGTTTTTTTGTAATAGGTTGTGATAGAAATTAGCAAGAAAGATTAAGAATAAACAGTTATTTATTAAAATAGCTTATGATTTGTAGCAAGTCAAATGTGAGAACGCACACTAGAAACGCATCTATTAAAACAGCTGATTGGAAACGATTTCAATGCTTTTAAATGCACCCAATTTCCTACTCTACATAGTTGTCAATTTTAGGCCATGGCCTTCTATTAAATGAAGCTATGCTAGTACACAAATGAAACTATTTTTGCAGAAACGTCTTTTGAGTGATGATTGTCTTGAGCGTGGCTGGGTGCTGACTGGCTTTCCCAATGATGAATGCGACTTCAAAAGCCTGGATGCCTTATCTACACCTCCTAACAAGTTAGATGACACAATTATTATTTAAAATCTATGCTTGGAATCAATAAGTTACTATAGATTTGTGTAATTTATCTATATAACCTTTTGGAGATTGGCTTGTCGTTAGTAAAGATAGTCAGTCGTTTCCCTTATAGTAAGTATAGTCGGATCTATAGCCTTATATTCCCGTATAGTCAGACCTGGATGAATAGTAATTGTTGCATTACACTCTAACTGATTAACTGGATGCTATTCAGAGGTGTTCTGCGCCGTCACTTGGTTACGGAAGCCAGCTTATGGTTGAGAGGATCAACGCGCTAACCACAAGTTACCTCTATCCTGGTTGATGATTATTCACATCTGCTGTATAGTGTAGTGAATACGAAACTGGCAACCAGCTGGTAGGCCTAAGCCCCCCACACGGGCTGTTGAACCATTGACATACAATTGGCCCAATTATTGGAGTTTCGTACAACTGACTTTTTGGCTGAAGGTCCAATCCAATTTTGTAGAAATGTCATACTCAAGAGTAAATGATACACAATAATTATATAGCTGGTTGACCCGAAAATAATTTCAATTCTAATAAGATTTTCCTACAGTTGCATCCTTTTGAGGGTCAAGTGCAAGAGAGGGCCGTCTGTGCCCTAACTTCACCTTCCCAGGTAATAAGATAAATACAGGTATTCTATTCTGTTCCTTTTCCACAAGTAGGCATTCTAATATTCCAAGTGATTGGACCATCATTATGTTTCGAAATTGTAAAAATAATTGCGCCAACATACAATAGTTCTTAATAACTCATTATTATAACAATACAATAAAATATCTACAATTTATCAACAAGTACGGAAGCTCATTTCCAATTATTCTATTGTGCGTTACGGATAAAAATAAAAATCACAGTACCCTTTTGGAATCTCTATTCAAACAAAACATGTATTGTATATGCCTCATAAGAGGCATTCTAAAGGGTGAATAAATAGATAAACAACTTTAAATTAATTCAAAATTGAAAATACACCATTAAAAATGAAAAGGTACTGTGATTTCAATTGTTATCTATTAATATACATTGATAGTAGATGAGACAAAAAGTAAACATAATTATCTATTGCGGTTTTTAACAGAATTTTTAATTCTCATCTATTTTGTTTTCCATCACGAACTGCTAGTAAATATTTCACTCTGAATTATTTTACACGACTCTGCAGTCAAACATTTTTGAATTTATATTTTTTTCAAAAATGTTTGACTGCAGAGTCGTGTAAAATAATTCAGAGTGAAATTTTTAATTGTTTGATTTGAACTCAATTATTTGATTTGCTTGTTACAGAGTAATATTCCTGGAAATTCCAAGTGAAATATGCTACAAACGTTTGAAAGACAGGTGTATAAACATGTACACGGGAGAGGTATTGTCGAAAGCCAAAATCGCTGATAATGCAGTTATTCAGGGTCAAACCACCACCCATCCGCACGACGCAGAGAAAATTATCACTCAAGAGCAAAAAACATATTTGACTGAGTATCACGTTAGTAGAAAACTCTTACTTGATGTTTATCTAAATTTGAAAAGGATATAACTATTATGAATCGGTTTTATTGTTGAAAATGAAAAGTATCGTAATATTCATGGAAAATTTTGTAGGCATATTCCAAAGTACAAGTTTTAGCTGGTTTTGAGTTGATGCTATGACTGTGTCATATATTCATGCAACGGTAATGAAAACTATTCTCCTGTGTAGCCTATATCATTATTACAAATATTAAAATTCAGTGTAACAATTGCCCTGTTAATGAATATAATGACATAAAAATAGGTGGTACTTATTATTAAGCTTTAAATGCTTTTATTATAACTCATATCTCCGTTTGGGGAAAATGAGGTTATCTGGCGAAGTGGAACAACCCTTGGGTCTCCCCACTATTAAAAGCCATACGCTAAATAAATAAAATAATGCTTTTATTTTGTACATTTCACTGTTTGGTATTATAACAATTCAAGAATATGTATAAATTTAGTCTATAATACTAAATTTGATCATATGTCTATGTCTATATAGATATATGTATATGTCTACTTGATTGTAGGATTATATTATATTGTATATAGGCTATGTGAAATTTCTACTCAAAGTATATCTAATTAAGTAACTTATAAAGATATATTGTTCTTTCTCCTACTATAGCACACAGATGATGTTAATTAAGTAGCCTACAGTTAGAGATTTAAATTTAGAGTTTACATCCTCTGTGATCGCTGTTTCTATTTAACACTATAATCTAAGTTTCTATTAACTTAAACACTATAATCTATGTGTTGGGTGTTTTGAATAAGGTTCTATATTCTCAATCCTGCTTGTGAATAATAAATGTATCTCAAGAACCTTTCATCTGTCTTTTCCAGAGCTTAGTTGAGTACAAAATGAAGCAAGCTATATTTGTGAATGCCCAAGGCACGCTATTTGAAGTTTATGAACGCATTGAGAATGTGTTGGTACACCAAACCGACACTATGAAACCAAAGTTTGACACTCATCTGAATTCTATCAGTCTTCAAGTTCATGGTTCGCAAACCACGCAAAATTTGAGTTTCACATCTTCATTGAATGAAGAAAACGATGAGCGCTGAAGGCTTTGGTATGTAAGCTTACTGAAACACCTGGAATCAAATAAAATTTATTGTTTAACTTATTTGGAATTAAATTTCTCACAATATAAAGAAAATAGATATGAAAAATATGTGTATAGGATATTTATTATTTCAAATCCTTTCATTATCTATAATTATAATTATTTCCTTCAATGCAATATACAATCCTTCATCAATATTTACTGAATAAAATTCCCTGAAAATTTTGGAATTCTATGGTCTAGCTATTGTAATTTGTATTCTTAGGTATCTGTGTTTGTAGGTGTTTTCTCACTCTAGTTGGTTGGCTCTTGGCTACCTATTTTAATAGAACTTGAGTTATATTTATTACAATTTTCAGATTCAATGAGGCATACATTTGAAATGCTTCAAATTTGAGCAATCGTTATGTGGTGTGTGCTCTAAACTCAACTCACAATTCAAAAGCACGTAATCAACGCAATATAACCGGGGAAATACTCGCAATGGCGAGTTTATTATTTTAAATTGAATTTTTTAATTGGAATTTCCTTAAATTGGTTCTCATTCGAACACATTGATTGAATTCCTTTGAATAAAACTGCTGTTGTTCATTGATGATACCGCGTATTTTCTTGCCCTTGTTTTATACAACTGAATTAATAATACAATAATTGATACGTATAATATATAATGTAAAAATAAATGTAATATATTATATAAATTCTATCTTCTTGAAAATTGAATCCCCTGAATAAGTGAATTTTATCGATGCGCTACTCCATACGTTGTACAAATGTGTCCACAATCTCATTCACAATAGCTATATTAAAACTCTTACCATGGTATTTCATGTTTTGAAAATATAAATGAATTGCTGTATCTCTAAAACTTAATAATATTGGACCAAAACTCCAATTTCCAAGTGAAACAGTAGTTGCGGACCTGCCCATTCCGCTTCTGAGAGCTGCTCACTTTTTGTGAATAATTTGAATCCAATATGGCGCTCGCGCCACTTGCGTTCATGCAATCGCCAAGAAGGAATCCGACGAATGGAATAACTTTCAATGTTCGAGTACGGTATAATTCTAAATTTTGTTGTTTGTAGGTCTATTGAATTATTAATTTTTTGGAAATAGCATATTACATAAATCCGTATTATTGTAATGGCATAGTTTTTAGTTTTGTGTAGCTGTCCTTTTGCATCAGCTGTTGTAGCATGTAGTTGTGTTTGTGTTTATCTCTGTCAGTGTCAGTTTCGGTATCGGTGTGAGTGCGGTTATAACGTCGCCGTTTTGACACTTTCGCGTTTTGTGTACCGTTCGCGTTTTATGTTATTTCGTCGTGTAAAAATGTGATTCATCCTCAACCTTTCAATAGTTTCCATTATGGAATCAAAAATATCAATGGAAACTAAAAAGGACATTTATTCATCATGGGTGCAATACACAACAAAGGTAAGCTCTTATCACTCAAGTTCAGTGTTAATTTGAAGGTTAACATTATGGTATGCAGGTAAATGAGTGCTTTCATTCATTGACTCATGATGGCGATTTATGGCAGTTTTGTTGTTATTTCTGATTTTCAATTGATAATAGCCAAATCTCCAAAATTTGTCAAACATACTGCAGAGATGGAGACTACGGCATACCGCATTACAGAGAAAATTGGAGTAACTTTTGTTGTTCCTCAATTGTATCAGTATCAAGCATACCTTTTGATCTAAGTTAATTCAAGAGAAACATAAATGAAAGAGTCACAATCACTGTAAATAAAAATAATCACATGGTTATTGATAGATTGTGGAGATATCCTAGAATTGATTTCTCTTTGTATTGAAGGGTCTTACTTAGAGTCGATTAGTTATTGTCCTGCGATGGTACGATAAAGTAACATAATAAATTACTATGTGCTTGTCTGCATCATATCATATCCCATAATTTTAAATTGACTTCTTATACCACTATCATGATTGATTGTGATGAGAGGATGACTCTGATAAAAATAAGTAACCAAGTTGTACTTCAATTATTTTTGGTCAACTACTAAGGACCCACCATACAACAAAATATTCTTTATTGCTGACTTAGAATGTCGGCTCCTGCATTAAAATTATAGAATAATTAATGTAAATTATTGTAAAGTGATTTCAAAATGAATGCGTTCCATATTGCAGAATGAGGAAGGATACTTCAGACATTTTGTGAGGGGCTTTGTGGCGATCTGGGAAGCACAACTTCAGCTGGACTGGAATAAGTTGGAGTCGCTGCCGGATTGGACCACTGTCAAACCGGACACCGGTCCTCATTTGACCAGATTGCCAGAGGAGCTTCTGCCAGCTATTGGAAAATTCATATACATCGCAAATGATAACACCGAAAAGGTAAGTTATGTTTGCATACGTTTTATACCGTTCCAATTCCAAATTTATAGGGGTCAGTTCAGTCTCAGTCGGATTTGGTTTTGGATGATGTAAGAAGACAAACAAAGATGAAGATAAGATGTATAGAGTGTAAAATGGATGGAGGGAACAGGAGGCGTTAGACAGAGAACTGAGGAGATGTAGAAGAGAATGCCGACACAATAAGAATTGGGAAATGGCAATCTTGAAGAAGTAGAGGAGTAGATTTCAGTTCCATTCGCATTGTCCAGTCAACTGCCTGTTCGTATTTAATAGATAAAACTTACAAATCATAATAATTGTTCCAGTATTAAACATTATTAATTAATAATGATAATCATCTCTGAGAAGACATCTTCTCATATTTTGTCTTCTCTATTGTAACGTGTATTGTAACTTGGAATACATATTGGCATGTCCTCTCATTTCAAGTGAAAAATATAATCAGAATACCTTTTATGCCTTGTTGAGTAGTTGTGAAGGTGATGTTGTGGTAGTTATCCATATTAAATGAAAATACAATATGTTGTCAAACCACATAATATTTATTAAAAATCGAGGCACCGGTCTCGGTTGTTTTCCCATTATTTTGTAACATATGATATGATTATAAATAGCCTACTGTATATATTTCTTAAAATTCATCCATATTTCATAAATATATACTTTTACAAACTAAAATATATCTGTGGGAATATATACTCTTTTTCTAATTCTGTCTCAATTTGTATTCTATTTTCTGTCTTTTACACATTAATTTGCATATGATTCTGTACCGTCTATCCAATAATTATAATATTATGATGTGAACGCTATCTAAGAACCAGAAGATCTAGTGAACGGGATTTCTCTAAAATGTTTCAGGGTGTTCTGAAAAGTGAAGGATTGGTTGAAGTCGATCTTCTGGTGAGATGTTTGATTGCTATTAGCAGAAACTTGGACAACATTCCTCTAATTGCATCTTGCGATTACATTGGACTTTGTGTATCCATCGCTTCTTCGATTATTCAACAGGTGAGCTTCAATATTGCATTAATATGAAAGTTGAAATAAATTTTAAACGCCTATTTAATTTTGAAAGAGATTTAGAGTATCGCAAAACGAGTTTCATGATACTGGAAATTTGTTCCATAAATCTAGATACTGTAGCTCTTTTTAGGATAAATCTTACGTAACCTATCGGTTTTATTGAAACTAGAATTTCACATTGTGAACTATTCGCACATATCGGTTCCTTGTCTCCTCCGAGAGACAGGTGGCCATATCTAAGTGATTATGCTGTGGTCAAAGAATTGTGCCCTAGTTATGAATTGAACTCGGGTCCTGTTGGTTATCAGATCGGCGCGTTATCACTCAAGTCGGGTTTCATTCTTTCTTTCTTTCTTTACAATTGCGACTTGGTTTCCAAGTATTTTAAGCAAAGGATTTTAAGTATTTTAAGGGTTTATATGATGTCAATTGTCTTCTGAAACCTACTGCTGATTTAGTAAGTATCTATTGTATACTTTGATTTTTAAATCACCATCTAGGCATGGTTAAATGAAAAATCTAATTGACAACATCAGCTGATGGAGCACACAAGAAGCTTTCTTCTGACAATTGTCTCACCAATAAATTGGTATCGTATAAACCCGGCATTACTCCAATGAGTTACGAACCCAAGTTCTCTTATGAATAATTAGGACTTCTTAGTTCCAACTCCATACAATAAAGTGTATTTTCATTTTTCATTTCATTAATGTTTGATGTTTGCATACTTGGCAATGAAAAAGTTAGGAGGTATCGCCTACTCTTTGTGCGCTCCAACAGCTGATGTTTTCGATTAGAGTTGTCATTCAGTTCTGTCTAGATGTTTTTAAAACCAAAAGAGACAAAAGATGCTTTGCATCAGCTCTTAGTAGGTTAAATCACGTACAAGAGACAGACGTACCTAGCTTTTTGACGTCTGCTATTATAAATTTTGATCGTAGATGTGATATTAATCGATTCTCACTCGATGATAATTTTCTCGATGTTTCAGATCGTCTCCGGCAATTGTGACTATGAGCCAGAGGGAAGAACGTACTGCCTCAGTCTGTGCCATTTGCTAGAATGTTTGTACGATCCATACTTTACATGGAGACATTTCTCACCGACTAAAAAGATTCCACTCGATAGGCTCGCATTCCAGCCTGCTCTTCTGCACGTTGAAGTCATTCCTTTTATCTATGGTAACACAATAATCTCAATCATAGTCATAATTTATTCATTAATTATATACAACAAGTTAATGCACAATTAATTCAAAATAAACAAGTTAATGCACAAAAATGCTCTTCTACAAATACAGAGTGACACACGGGAGATGGACGGGGTTTTAATGAAATAATACTTAGCCAATTTTGAAATTAATGCATATTTGTTTACTTGAAATCAAACCTCATTATCTATTATTCAAGTTGATAAAGCTCATAACCTGCAATTCCAGTTATGTGTTAAAAATAATGTCGTCAAAGTGATGTCCATCATTTCGAATGCAGGAATCAAATCTCCACTCAAAATGCTCCATCACACGGGCTAATAAATATTTTTGCAGTTTTTGTAGGAATTTATTGAATGATTGCCTTTTTCAACTCGTCCAATTTTTGTAAAGGACCTTGAAATTCTTACAATTTTTTTCAGATTGTTTCCAAACGGACCTAGTTAGAAGGTATCCGGACCTAAGTATTGAACTTCTCAATGTTCTGGGTGCCATAGTGTCTGGTGCTGAGGTGAGTGTTTGAAAATTGTTTTTGGGGATTTTTTGTAAGGGTTGTTTTTGGGTTGGGGTCAAGAATGCTACATAGGTGGTGGCTAATAAATGTTCAAAAAATCTTTATAAAAGTAATTCTATATAATTATGGATTTATTCAAGAGTTTTAACAAACATTTAGATATTATCAAGCTGATTACTGCTAGCAGGCATTCAATTTTGTTTTGAAATGTTTTATTGTTATTGCGTTGAATTTTCACTATAATTTTTAATTAGATATAAAATGATATGATTCTCTTTGACAATAATTATCAATTTTATTTCATTTAAAAAATACTCATATTTGAGATCCTATGATCTCTGTAGGCTACCTACCTTATGAACATAAATCTATTATCAATTCTAATGATAATTTTTCAAAATTAGCTCATTGAGAAAATCAATACACTTTCATATTAATAATTATAAATTTGAAATCTAGCACAGTTGTTCAATTATTTATATTTCTTTTCAATCAATCAATCTTTATTCAAAACATACATTGAAATGTACATGAATGCGCCTTTAATATTATTTTAACAAAATAATAAAATTTAAGTATTCTTTTATTGATTTGTTTTCATTCAGAATTTTTCAGAGATTCTCAATATCAAACTTTGATTCAACAGTATTGTAGTAACTAACAGAAGACTAACATTGCCGGGGTGAGAGTGGTAGTGTTTGGGTCCAGTCCATAATCTAACTTTCATAAAGTATGTCCAAGCGAAAAAACATTCTGGCAAGATGTGTAAATGACTCCAGCTCGGTCAATATTTGTTCAAAAATTGAAAATTTGGTCTCAAATAATTGTAGAAAACATTCTGATCTACAATTTGAGACCAAATTTATAATTTTTGAACAAATATTGACCGAGCTGGAGTCATTTTCCCATCTTGCCAGAACTTCTTCTTTGGTAGGATATACTATATCGCTAAACTAACATTTATAGTTATAGGGCTAGTTAATTTTTTGCCCTGTAGTAACAAACAAAAATTGCTGGGTACTGAGTCGTGTTCCTGTTTAGATGAGGTCAATGTTCTCATTCGGATTCTTGGTTTTAGCAACAAGCACTTGGAACTAACATTAATGTGTGTTACTGAATTGTAGTGAAAGTGGGCTTCCGCACTTTTAGTGGCTTATTGAATATTTTCGAAAGTTTCCATCAGATCCAATATTAAAACTGATTTTTTTATCCATCCAAGACTAGAATAATCACTTAAATCTATGGGTCATCAATATATGATATTCATGACTATGAATAAATACATGAATTTATGGGTAATACACGAAGTTTTAGTCGTCAATCACAGCTTTTGTGAGTCTTGTTGAATGTTTTCTATTATTGAGGTAGCCTATTTATTTGAAAGAATTCAATATACTGATTACAACTGGAATTACTGGAATATACTGAATTCAATATACTGGATAACAACTCAGACAATTGACTCCAAAAACTCTCTTTTCCAAATTTTGAAAAATGTTCAAAATAGCCAGATGGTTATTTTAACAATGATTTACATCCATCACTAACAAATCATCTCATTAATAGTTGTTTTATTAATAGAACATGAACTAACGTTCATGGCTATACTCTGTCCAAGCAAAGAAGACATTCTGGCAAGATGGGGAAATGACTCCAGCTCGGTTAATTCAAAAATTATAAATTTGGTCTCATACTTTGTAGAACACATTCTGCTCTACAATATGAGACCAAATTTATAATTTTTGAATTGATCGAGCTGAAGTCATTTCCCCATCTTGCCGGAATGTCTTCTTTGCTTGGACAGACCATGGATACTAGAATACACGGTTGGTATCATGAGCCTGATGCGCAGTAGATTGATAGGATTATGACGTTTTACGAACCCACGAAAAATAGTTGATTATAGTTACCATGGAATGGTCAGTAACAGTTCCAATGCAGATTCACAAAAGTCTCATCAGCTGACAATCTGCAATTACATTTTTTGTGGGTCCGTGAAACGTCACAACTAGCTTCGTTTTGGCTATAAAAAGGGCCTTTTCATAGAGCCCTAGTTTTGGCTAAAACCTGCGCGTGATCCCTAGCGTGTATTCTCGTATCTGTTGGGCAGACTCTATACCATACGAGATTTTAGTGGTCAGTGGACAATATAGTTATTTCGTGGGATAGAACAAAATTCGGTTCTCCACGTTCTCATGATCCAAATTGGACTGTTTATTTATACTTGTTGAAAAATCTGTCTTGTGAACTAACTCGATAAATAATCACAGTACCCTAAACTAGCAACAAGTTGGTAGGCCTAGGCCCTTCGTGGGCTGTTGAGCCGTGGACAAAAAACCCCTTGAAATGATTTTATTTTTCTTCACGTCTAGTTTCGACTTTAAACTCATTATCAAAGTGAACTGTATTGTGTGCTATAACTCACTTTCAGTTATCGGACTCAAATTTTTTGTGGCTTGTTTTCGATATGTTGTCTGTTGGGAGTGAATGTTGTAGAGAATTGGAAAGCGGTGGTGATTTTTTGCAGAGCACCGTGCAATTTCTGAGCACTGATGATGATGAGGTTGATGGTGATGACATACAGTGTCATAAAGAGCCCCACAAGGCGGGGGAGGAGGGGGTGAGTGATGCAATGGAGTCCGTAGAGTATGATGCATCCCTTTTCATCATTTGACCACCAATGCTTCCACGGCATGATTGCCTTCAATTTGATACATTCAAATACACGATTTAATGCATTTGAAACATGATAGAGCTGAAAAAATTGGAAGTTATAGTCTGCCCAAACAAAGAAGACATTCTGGCAAGTTGGGAAAATTACTAAAGCTCGGTCAATATTGGTTCAAAAATTATGAATTTGGTCTCAAATTGTAGAAAACATTCTTCTCTATAAATTGATAACAAACTTACCTATTTTGAACAAATATTGACCGGGCTAGAGTCATTTTCTCATCATGCCAGAATGTCTTCTTTCAAGACCCTCTGGGAAGATGAGAAATGACTCTAGCTCGGTCAATAGTGGCTCAAATAATATTATTCTGGTCTCATTTGTAGGAAGCACTTTGATCTACATTTTGAGACCAAATCAATAATTTTTGAACTAATATTGACCGAGCTGGAGTCATTTTCTCATCATGCCAGAGGGTCTTCTTTGCTTGGGAAGACTATATATGCTTTTCAATTAGATACATTCAAATACTCAAGACGATACAATATTGTTGGAACATGGTACAGATGAAACAATTGGAATGTTTTGTATCATATTGTTTGTTATTGAATGGTTTTGTATCAAATTATATCCTCCTGTGTATCTTATTGAATGTGTAAAATTGAGTGGTATTTAAACCGTGGAATCACAGAAAGATATCTTTCAAAATTAGCTAGCTTCCTTAGCATGATAACCTGTTTCTTGTCCTAGGAATCTTCTACTGAATGTAAAAATTTAGAGGAATAGTTTTCGTAATAATTCTTTTTTTTTGTAATAAATAATAGATTTCATGACATAGCATGGTTCAATAACATTAATTCGGGTTATCTACTTGAAAAATAATGTTTATTCAAAAATGAAATTGATTACATTAGCATGAAGAAGCATGGTTTTATGAAATTGTAAAGCATTATATAAGGGAGCATGTTTTGATAATAGAAGAATGGATTACACTATACATGATGAAGCATGGTTACTTCTATAACAGCTATAATAAAGATAGATTACTTGAAGCAGCATGATTCTGTAATGAATGTATGGAATTGAGCATGGTATTAAAAGTTAAAATAAATACTGAACTTTTGTGTTATTCATTTATCTAGAGACTTGGTGTACCTGAACTTGGTTCACTTGAACTCGGTGCACTTGTACATGGTGTACTTGTACTTTGTGTTCTTGTACATGGTGTACTTGTACTTGATGTTCTTGTACATGGTGTACTTGTACTTGATTTACTTTTACTTTGTGTTCTTGTACATGGTGTACTTGTACTTGATGTACTTTTACTTTGTGTTCTTGTACATGGTGTACTTGTACTTGATGTACTTTTACTTTGTGTTCTTGTACATGGTGTACTTGTACTTGATTTACTTTTACTTTGTGTTCTTGTACATGGTGTACTTGTACTTGTACTTGATGTACTTTTACTTTGTGTCCTTGTACATGGTGTACTTGTACTTGGTGCACTTGTACATGGTGTACTTGTACTTGTACTTGATGTACTTGTACTTGGTTTACTTGTACATGGTGTACTTGTACCTGGTGCACTTGTACAACTTGTACCTGGTGTACTTGTACCTGGTGCACTTGTACAACTTGTACCTGGTGTACTTGTAGAACTTGTACTTGGTGTACCTAGTTTACTAGAGACAAAGATAGCGTTCTTTGAATTATTCACTACATTCTGGGACATGTCTCTTGAAAAATAAACAAGGTTTTTTTCAATTCAAGGAAAACTCTGATATGCATAGAATTCACATAGTTCTCCCTTCTATTGATAATTCCAGTGTGTAGCTGCATTTTTCTTTATGGCTTGGATTCTAAAATTTATTTAAAAGACCACTATTTTAGGTATCATTAACTCTAGCTTACAGGATACAGCACTGTTGGGATCCTAGTATATTCAGTTATTATATCCGAAGCCTCCTGTACACGGGATTAGTAGTGGCGGCCAGTCGAATAGCTGTAGCCAATTACAGCCTTTGTCTTGTCAATGAGTTGAACAACAAGAGCTGTGATTGGCTACAGCTATTCGACTGGCCGCCACTACTAACCCCGTGTACAGCAGGCTTTATAGCTGGAGTGATTTTCCCATCTTGCCAGAATGTCTTCCTTGCTTGGACAGATTCTAACAGTGATGCATGACCAAGGTATATAATTATAGTAGATGTGGGGCAGAGTGAAACAGCTGGCTGGGAAAGCTATGATACTGACGTCACCGAGTTCCTCTAGTCAAAAATTTAGCATTGATTTCCCTATCCTTGACAAAAAATCGTACGCTTTTTACAATTTACGAAATACTAAATTGTTTAATAGATAAATTTCTTATATGAGCTTGTATAGAATTTCAAGGCCTACATTTTGAGTGATTTAAATCTATATTTTACTCAATTTTAACATGAGAAAAAGTCCGTTAACGTGTCTCGGGAATGCTCTGCAGCTGGGCTAATTCAATTATGAGTAGCAATGCTATTATAAGATACATTTATAATATCATTGCATTCGATAGCATTGCTATCCATAATTGCATGAGCCCAGCTGCAGAGTATTCCCGAGACACGTTAACGGACTTTTCTCATGTTAAATTTGAGTAAAATATAGATTTAATCACTCAAAATGTAGGTCTTAAAATTCTCTACAAGCTCATATAAGAAATTTATTCACTAGAAAACTCTGTATTTCGTAAATTGGAAAAAAGCGTGCGATTTTTCGTCAAGGATAAGGAAATCAATGCTAAATTTTTGACTAGAGGAACTCCGTCAGTATCATAGTCACTGCTTCAATCTGTCCCACCTCTACTATTCTATAACTTACACCTTGATGCATGAATACTGATTATCTATCACTATTTTTGAAAATATATTAATGCACAAACCTATCATTGAATGTATTTTATGCACCTACTCGACTTTTCAGACTCTTTGGAGAGTAAAGTTTGATTTCCCTTCATCATGATCAATGTTTTTGTATTTAATGTTGGTACTTGACGCATAGAAGACATTATGACAAGATAGGAAAATGAGTCCAGCACGGTCAATATTGGTTCAAAAATTGTAAATTTAATCTCAAATTGTAGAGCAGAATGTTTTCTACAATTTGAGACCAAATTTATCATTTTTGTGAACCAATATTGACCGAGCTGAATTCATGTTCTCATCTTGCCAGAATGTTTTCTTTGATTGGATAGATTTTAATGTATTGTAATGTTTACAGCATAACGCACTGCGCAGTGTATGTCCAGCCACGGCCAGCCTGATAATGAACGTAATTGCTGACTCATCGATTATTTTGGACGTTCGAGTGATTGCGCTGCAGGCGTTTGCTGTTATGGTTAGAGTGCTCCATTCTACACCACCACCACAGGTTAGTATTTTAGAAGTAAATTATTCAGTATCAAATAACTGGATTCTATTGTAGCAGATATAAAATTGAGCTAGTTTCTCATCAAATGTCTTTCAGCTTCAATGCTTTTCACCCAACGAAATATGTATATGGTATGTATTTTTCGACTTTTACTCCATTAGAAGAAGGCCGTTTTGCATCAACTTGGCAAGTCTGGATGAGTTTCTATGTAAAGATAAACTTCAATGTCTTGGATACGCTTTTGGATCATGGTCATGGATCGCCGACTTATTAGAAATAAGCCGATTCTATTTCTCAATCATCCCCAATAAAAGTAGATTTTAATTCCTCAAAAATCGTTTTTAAGTGATTTAAAGCTCTCAGTAGTATATTTTCACCATAATTTTTCCATATTTTCAATAAAAAATCAAATTATTTACTCTCCCTCCCTCTCCTTCTAGAGGTACTGGTACGGCGTACCGTTGTATAACTTCACAAACAAAGCCGTGGATGAAACAATAATAAAACACTAAGTAGCAGAGAGCCAATAGTTATGTTTCTCCGATCTTCGGCATTGCCAAATGAGCAAATCACTCTTTGCAATCCCATGTTACAGATAAATACTTTGTATCAATGAGCTTCCTTCCAGTACGATTGCGTATCAGAATTTTCGACTGCGTATCAAAATTTCGCCGTGTAAAGAGGTGTTAAACAAATTGAACATTTTTTCGTTGCAGCGGCAAATCGAAATCTCAACTGTAATAGAACTGTACAAAGAGTCGTTCGACAAAATCTTGAAGCACACGTTGAAAGCTGATCAAGTTGGCGGTGACGAACTGAGTTTGATCGTCGCCCTTGTGAGCACGGTCAGATGTCTGCTGACTATGACGTCACCCAGTGTCCACTCGCTGCAGCTCACCCTTGTCAATTCAAACATCTTGGACACCCTTTTGAATACTTTGAGCAGCTCTTCGGGTCTGGTGAGTACATAAGAGATTTCCCACTTGAAAGATCTATAAATATGGTTTCTAATAGGCAGACTGTAGATTGATGTAGTTTTCATATTCACTTTTCATTCTATCGACTATATATAAATATTTATTGCAGTTGTAGTGCTCATACTATGTACATGTTGCAAGTTGATCAATGCTGGAAATTTGAAAATACTTCAATTGTAATTTTAAAACAAATGGCTCACAAAATTTTAGTTAGACTAATCTGTCAGACATTGAAAGAAATCATTAGTATTAGAAACTAGACCTAATTATTATTATCGTAACATTTTTGATTGAACACATTTTCAATTATTTTGTTCAGTTTTAAATTTTGTTTCTTATTCTTTCTCTGTATAATGTACGGTAGTTGCGATAAACCAGTGAAAAGGATAAATAAATTGAATTGAATATATAATTTTCAGGCCAGTGAAGAAGGAAAATCAAACTTTTTGACAGAATGCGTGAAAGCAGTGGCTTCATTAATATCGGGTACATCATCTGGAAAGGTAGGAAGTTGAAAAATTGCAAATATTTACTCTATGACAGAGACCGACGCCTTAAATTAGTAAATATTGAATTATACACATTTTTTTACAATTCTGTTTCTTTAACGAATTGAAATGTAGTTGTGTTTACTCGAAGTTGTAGCTTTCCTCAATCGAATTGATAAAATTACTAAACTAAATTAATGGACCAATGAAAAGAATTGGATTCATGGTCATAGCCTATTTTAATTTCTCTTATCCCCCCTATTTGGATTTTTTACTTATTTACAGTCACAAAGTCTATGGTAAAGACAAACGTTGAGTCAATTCTCCAGTGCTGTACTGAGAGAGTTCTAGCATATCGAAAAACTCTTTTTGATGTTAAAATGTTAGGTGATAATTATTAATATTTAACATTTTCGACTTATCCTATTTGTTATTCAGTAAATTTGGGATAGTCGATACTCAATCCATTTTCCGATGTTCAAATATTGGTGTGCATTATTATATGTCTATAACATTCAACTCAGTGAAATATTTCTTACTTATCCCATTTTTTTTATTCAGGATCGTATGCTCAAAGTTAACGGGTACGAAAAAATGTTCTCATCTCTACAATTGTATGGAAAACCAGATCGGCCGGTCCTGGAAGCTTTGATTGCAATGACTACTGAAAGCGAAGACCCTAACCAGCTAACTTTGAATGTGAGTATTCTAAATTCGAATTATTTTGGACTGTGCATTTCCCATTAAACCAATACTTAGTTGAGAATCTTTGTGCAGGTCTTGAAAATGTTGACTTTCCACAAAGTTAATCTTCAGAGGAATGAATAAGTTGAGATAAGAATCCTACTAGTTGTGTTTCCATGAGAGATGTTTTAAAATTGTTAATTTTCTTCAAGGTTTATTTTCTGATGTATAATAATAAGATGAGATAAGAATGTGTTTCCATGAGTGTTATTGTTATTGTTATTGTTATTGTTATGAGGGTGAAGCCCACATGAGCTCATAGGCTTGAAATTTTAAAAATGTGATTTTTAAAATGTGGTAGGTAGCCTAGTTTATGTTTTGTTTTTTTGAATCGTGTTTTCTTTTTAAATGTTTATTGAATATTCTGATTATTTGAATCAATTTTATCAATCGATTTCTTCATTTGAGAATGCAGATTTATTTATTGAGTCCTCAATGATTGGAACAGTCATCCTTAAATATCTTTCTAGTCTCATCAAGAAAAACTTCTTATTTTTGAAATATATCAGCTTTTTAAATTTTAAACTCTCATTTCAGAATCCAGAAACCTTGATTCAACTGATAGGTTGGGTGAGTCGTTTGGAGGATGAAAACCAAATTTGGATCACCAACAGGCTCCTGAAAATTTGTACTTTGAACTCTAACAGGTATCTTTCTATAACCTATCAATTATTTTCAATTCATTGATGTAAAATTGTTCTTATTTCGAAGTACATATTGTTTTTATTCATTTAAATTCACTTGAAACTTACGGTTTAGTGACATATACAAAGGATTGTTGAACTATCTTTCTTAAACTATTCTTTCTCTATGACAGCGAGCATTACTTATTATGAATGATTTTGATAAGGCCGGTATTAGACTTTAATAGCTCTATCTCATATGAAATGAGATGAAAATATATAATAATATCAAATCCACAACAAGAAAATTAGCCTATTTTCATACAGTTTAATCTGACATAGAACTATTATTGTACAATCATGGCCCAATCAATATTTGTCAAAATACTGAATAGCTGTTGAATTTTTAGAGTGTTATTCTGTATTACAAACGGTTCTCTCATTTATGCTATAGTAATTAGCAATTTTTAATAATAACATAATTATATTCATTGCAGTAATTTCATTAATAGTTGAAGTAGTTAATCTCATATGTTGAAAATTCGTATAGTATTTATCAATTGTGACCAAGGTGAGTGTAATCTACTGGGTAGCTCCCCACCAAGAATGTCATAATATGCATCTATTCTTATTTATCACTTCATTTTCTATGCTTATTCGTTATAAATTTCTATTATTCAACTACTTGAATAAATCTACTCATATATTCATTGAAAATTCATTAAGTATTTGTCACTTTATTTTTTATCTATGATAACATTATTCTAACTCGTATTATTCAGCTAGTTGAATTAATCTTCTTAGGTTGAAAAATTTGTAATTTTTTCAAATTTTATTTGTTTGATTGTATAGTGTTCTTCCAAGTGAAGAAAACATTCTGCAAGATGGGAAAATTACTCCAGCTTGGTAAATATTGGTTCAAAAATTATAAATTTAGTTTCAAATTGTAGATCAGAATGTTTCCTACAATTTGAGACTGAATTTATTATTTTGAAAGAATATTGATCGAGCTGGAGTCATTTTCCCATCTTGCCGGAATGTCTTCTTTGCTTAGACAGACTAAAATTATTGTTTTATTGATGTATTTTATTCAGCTACTCGAATTAATCTTCTCATATGTTTAAAAATGTGTAAATTTTTGAATTTGATTTGTTTCTGACTCATGTAAGTTTCGTTTTTTCTGTGCTCAGCCTAAATTTGTCGTGTGAAAGTGGTGTGATCAATACCGTGTGCAGTGTGCTAGCTTCGCAGACAGTAGCTAATCTGAATTCGAAGGCCTTAGCTGAATTAGTGCAACTGCTTGAAGCTTTGGCCAGTCATTCGTTGACCGCTTTTGAGCTAAAGCAACTCTTCCTATTGCTGAGGGAGAGTAATGATATGAAGGTAAGTAAAAACTGTGAAAATTGAATTCTATTGGGTGTTTTTCACTGTCTTATAATATGGTCTGAAAACAACATGGTTGAGAGTGTAAAACGTTCAAAAATTGAATATCCCTCCAAAGTTGAAACATTCAGATTTCTAGCTTATTCTGCTAATTATCTCAATAATAATGAAAGTTACGAACTTCTAACTGGTTTTATTCGATTCTTCAGCTAATTTTACATAGTAATTGACCACTATAGTACCCTCTAAAGGTCACTCATGATTTAAAGAAGCTATCTCTTCATACTACTTTTTAGTCTCTGCTTGTCTTGTTCTGTTACCCTCAATTCAATCTAATACTACAATTATATCTAATACTAATTAATCTGAATTATTCACTTTGTGAAGGCCTCTTCACACAACGGGGTTTTGAGACGCAGCTATGATAGAAAACTTCGAAATCGTTCAGGAAGGTATAGTCTGTCCAAGCAAAGAAGACCCTCTGGCAAGATTTGAAGATGACTCCAGCTCGGTCAATATTGGTTCAAAAATTATAAATTTGGTTTAAAATTGTAGAGAACATTCTACACTACAATTTGAGACCAAATTAGTAATTTTTGAACCAATATTGATCGAGCTGGAGTCATTTCCTCATCTTGCCAGAGGGCCACTTTTGCTTGGATATATTTATTATATACACAATATATTTGTAGCGTAGGGTTGCAAAGTGAGATTAACTCGTTTGACAATGACGAAAATCGGGCGGGAAATAACTAACATAACTATTTACTAACTCTCTGAAACTTAGTGTTCTATGACTTATTTTCTATTAATTCAACTTGAAAAATACCTAAACCAAGTTTAAATGCTTTAAAAACGTTTAATAGTTGAGAAATAGAATCAGCTTATTCCTAATATGGCGGCGATACATGAGCATTGAAAATGTCTCGTATCAACGAGCCTGCTTCCTGTATCAATTTTGTACTCTGTATCACTACTGCGTATCATAAATCCGCTGTGTAAAGAGAGCTTGTTACAGGTGCATCAATTTAATCTTATACAAATTTTATTCACATTAAAAGTTGGGCAGTCTCGTCTGCTCCTTGTGCGCTCCAACAGTTGATGTTGTCAATTGGAGTTGTCATTATTCAGCTATGTCTAGATGATGTTTACTAAATTAAAAGATACAATAAATGTATTATATCAGCTGTTGGTAGTTTATGTCACGTACAAGAGACAGACGATACCGCCCTACTTTTTGACGTCAGCTATTCACGAATATGAAGATTGTAACAACTCAGTAATCATATCTTTACTCGTTTGTTGATATCACAAATTATATTAATACTATTTCAATATTGAAAGAATTAAATTGTACAACATTGAAAGAAATGAGGCCCCTTATTGTACGGCTATTTTCATTTATAGTTTCAATTTCTTTCCATTTTAACTTATCTAGCAGCCGTCGCATCTACTTGATCAATTTGACTTGATATTGACTGCAATCGTGTAATCGATGCTTAAATCTTGGAAGACCTAAGGTGTATTATGCAAATGACGATTTACTTCGTACTTAATTATGACTGTTATCTCAATCTTCAACCTTTGTAGTTTTTATTAATATTATTAGTTCATAAGTTAATTCATTATTTTTTCAAATAAATTTTTATCAATTATTTCAGCATCTCTACAGAAACGCATTGCTGAATGCTCTCTCAACGATCTCTAGAAAAGGCGCTCAACAAATTGACTGCCACGATTACTTTGAGATACACTCAGAAAATGGTAAGAATTCTCTTCTACCGTTCAATCTCAACATAATATTTATTTTTTCATCCAAATTTAATACATTTAATATGTAGTTACTCTAATTTTATCTCTCTGTTTTGTGGAATTTAATAAATTTAATTGAATTGGAATTGAATACGATTTATAATTTTCATGTTTTTCCTTTTATAGAGGGAATAACAATATCCGACATGAAAAAATGGTCAGGCGCAAGCTATGGATTCAGCTTTCATTGTTGGCTTAGGCTGGATAAGGAGCAGACTTCTGAAGGTAGCCAGGCTTCATCGCAACGAAGGCAGTTGTTCAAGTATGTTGTATTGAATATATTATTTTCCTTTTTGTCATAATAAAGGTATAATTAGACTAAAAAAAACATAAAATTCAGGAGAATGATTATACTTATTGATATAGTCTGATCAAGCAAAGAAGAGCCTCTGGCAAGATGGGAAAATGACTCCAGCTTGTTCAATATTGATTCAAAAATCATCAATTTAATCTCAAATTGTAGGGAACGGTTTTATCTACTATTAAGACCACATTTATAATTCTTCAACAAATATTGACCAAGCTGGAGTCATTTTCCCATCTTGCCAGAGGCTCTTCTTTGCTTGGTCGGACTATACCACAGAGGAGGTAAACTTGAGGAAATTATACATACTCTGTGTTCATACTAAATTACTTACAGGGAATATAGTTTGCAGAAAAGGTACTTGAATTCTGTTATAGTCTGTCCAAGCAAAGAAGACATTTTGGCAAGATGGTAAAATCGACTTCAGCTCGATTAATATTAGTTCAAAAATTATAAATTTGGTCTAAAATTGAAGAGAAAATTCTGCACTACAATTTGAGACCAAATTAGTAATTTTTGAATTGATATTGATCGACCTGAAGTCGTTTTACCATCTTGCCAGAATGTCTTCTTTGCTTTAACAGACTATATATCCTATAGTAGTTCATCCTAGTATCCGTGGTTTAAAGACATTCATATCTCATGAGAAAAAAACTGGGCACACAGCTTTATGATAGAAGTATCCGAAATTATTACTATTACACAGATTCTCGATACAAGCTAGTAGCAGAGTTTGCAACAATAATTAAGGCGGTTTCGTCTGTTTCAACAGCTGATTTGGCTGCAAATAGTCTGAGTCACTGAGTTCAGCTTACTGGAGAATAGAGTTACAAATTTACTCTGGTCAGCTGGTCCGGTACAGTTACTCAGACTATTTCCAGACATAAATGAAAAGACAAGATGTTGTCAAACCATTGATTTATTAGAAAATCGAGATACCGGTTTCGGTTGTTACACCATTATCAATCTCTGGTAATCAGTTAACAGAGATTGATAATAACCGTTATCTCGATTTTCTAATAAATCAGTCAAACCACTGATTTATTAGAAAATTGAGATACCGGTTGTTTCGGTTGTTACACCATTATCAATCTCTGGTAATCAGTTAACCAGAGATTGATAATGGTGTAACAACCGAAACCGGTATCTCGATTTTCTAATAAATCAGTGGTTTGACAACATCTTGTCTTTTAATTTATTATGGATAACTACCACAATATCAACTTTACAACTACCCAAAGAGTATTTCCAGACATCAGCTGTTGGAAGGTACAAGGAACAGACGTACTACCTTGAATTTTTGTTACCAACTGTAACTCATGATTGATTCTGTTATTTTTAACACTGTAGTCATGAATTACAATGTTTTAATGAATGTATGTTGTAATAATGATTCGTTTCAGTTTTGTCACAACGGGAGGAACTGGTATCGAAGCGTTTTTCTGTTCCGATGGTGTTCTGATTGTGGGAATCAACACTAAAAAGGAACTGTTGGCTGCCACAGTACCTGAGTGCTCCATGCTGGATGGCCTGTGGCATTGTCTTGTCATTTGTCACACTAGTGCAAGGTAATGTAAACTTTTTACTCTTTCAATTCAATTCTTACTTTTTACAACGTTTCACTTAACTTGCTTTGGGTGTTGTCTGTCAGGTTGGAAGTTTTTACTTACTTTTAGTTTTTACATCAAAATTGGGATCGAGATAGTCAAGGGCATGTGCCTGTTTTCTCTCTCTCCATCATTATTGTAATTGTGTGTTCGTCTCTCTCAATAAATGAATATATTCAATTCATTCATTCTCGCACACTAAATATTGCATTAATACTATAGTGAAAATAAACTACATCAATAAAATTACAATATCAAATAAATAAATTATATATTTGGGAAAACTGAAAGAGATATGAAAATATGTGAAAGATATGAAAACAAGTTATGTGGTGAAAAAAGGGTAGAGGATCAAAATTTCTTCCAACTATGGTGATCCATGTCATTAGAAGGATTCTAAAACTTGGAAAATTTGGAAAGGATGTTGGAAAGGGGGAAGGGAAGGATGTGATGGTGGAGGTAGAATGAATTCAACGAAAAAAAAACATAGTTATTGATCAAAAAATGGATTAGGACATTTTTTGGACTTATTTTGAGCTTAATTTATCTTCATATCTCTATGATGTTTGTCATTGAATGGATAAATTAATAATAGGAAGTAAAAATTTCATTAGAGCTGGTGCAAAACTTCATTTTTTATCCACACATTTTTCAATCAATGGTTTTTGTATTACAATTTTTAATTTTGAGATTCCAATATTGTCTAGTCGTTGACAATGCATTGTATAATGTTTCATGCCGATGAATGAATTTCTATTTCAATATTGGATAAGAACTTTATCAAATCGATCAGCAATGAGAAAACTTATTTCAAAGTTAGATCATTCACTTTTGTTTGAAAATGGTGTAATTTGTTTTTTATTTGAATGCATTCAATTTTTTTTTTAAATTGATGAAATATGTGTTCTTATTGTGATCTAGGAGACCATTTGGCCACAACCAATTGTCTGTGTTCATTGATGGAATGCAAAGGTTGGCAGCATCTATCAAGTTTCCAGCTTTCACAGAGGTAAGTCCTTCTTTGCAAAAATTTTGATTCTACAATATTGAAATTGTAATTTTATCATATATTCACTGTAAAATTGATTGAAAAAATTCATGCAACTATCAGGAAATTGAATTTTCGAATTTTGAATTTTTTGAATTTTTGATTATTGTTGTTTTCTGATAGATTTATCGTGATCTAGTCTACTAATGTTCAATGTTCTACTAAACAGAGACTGTCAAATTCAATTAATTCAAATTAATTACTTAAAAAAAATATTATTCTTGTATCACAAGCTTAACAAAAAATGTAATTTATAAAAGTTGATTTATTCATTAGTCATGGGGGAACATCTGCTAGTGTTAGCTTTATCAGTTCATCTGCAATATAATACGCAAACAACAGGACAAACTCAAATGATGAATGAAACCCAACAAATTCAAATTAGAACTAAATAGATATTCTACAGAAAGAGCATTCTATAATATCGAAGATTATTTTTCATAATAAATGAGGTCAATTCCTATCAGTTGAATATTATTGTATTCATTTATTTTTCGAGAAAATACAATCAACTTATTAGATAGAAACACGGACAAAGTAGTCCAAAACGTATTTTTCCAAATTTTGATGAATATTCATTATCTAATAGTTGAATGTGGAATTATATGAAATCAATACATTTCAAATAGTAACTTATCAAAGATAGAATGCAATATTTAATAACGTTAACTGTATCTATTAACTATGCTACTCCTAAGTATAAACAATTCTTAGTGATAATGAACTATGAATGAAAGTGACACTATTCATTGTATGCACTGTATTAATTTATGAATAAAGATTCTCTTAAATGAAATAATTTGAATTGGTTTTCAGCCATTCTCAGTATGTACCATTGGTGCTGTACCGGCCAAATCTTCTTCAAGTGGGAATTCGCCGACAGACAAGCCAGGCACAGCCAGCTCATTAGTCGAGAAAGGCATTCTGCCCAGTTTTATCACACAAGTAAGTGGAATATTAATTATATATTTCAAGTTACTGTTTTCAAATTTAACTATAGCACTGATTTTTAGTTTCCAGAACTGGTACCATTTT
Source organism: Sogatella furcifera (assembly GCA_017141385.1). Taxonomy (NCBI): domain Eukaryota; kingdom Metazoa; phylum Arthropoda; class Insecta; order Hemiptera; family Delphacidae; genus Sogatella; species Sogatella furcifera. Next base: position 687,411 of record CM029552.1, read on the forward strand.
TGTGAACAGAAGTGCTGTAATATGAGAAGAAAGTGCACCGCAACATAAATTGTAATTTTTCTAGTAGCTACCAAAGCTGATATTATGAGAAGCTCCTCTCATATTTATGAATGAGCTCTTCCTATTATGAATGTAATGTTTCCCAAGTAATGCGAATCTTTAATATCAATGAACTTTTATATATTCTGAATGAATTTTCTTCTATCCAGAGTAATTTCTAATTGTTTGTTGTTGAATACCTTGAATCACGTGATTGTTTTGCAGGTGCCCAACTACTTTTCGCTGCCGCTGCGCTCGTCGGCGCCCATGGATCCGCACGTGAAGAACTTTCCGCCCGGCATGCAGGACACACTGTTCGGCGCCCCCACCTGTCTGCGGGGCAGCATCGGCCTCCTTGCGCTCTTCCACGAGCCCCTGTCACTGCACCAAGTCAAAACGCTCTATGAAGGCGGTCAGTTGCTCTCAGAGACACACTCTAACCTATTATTAATCATTAGGGTCTATTAAGATAAGATATGATGATGATTTATTCAACACATTACAAGAAATACAAATATACAGTCAATAATTCCTTTGATACAAAAAGTTATACAACACCAAACTAGAATTCAGATATACATTTTGTACATCATATATATATTTTGTACTAAATATATAACATATAATTATAAATATATAAAGTGGGAAATTGGTCTATTTAAAAGTATTGAAATCATTTTTAAATCAGCCGTTTCAATGGGTGTGTTTCTTTTGTGCGTTCTCACATTTGACTTGCTATAAATCATAGCCGTCTCAAGACATAATTGTCTATTTTCAATCTTTTATGCTGATTTCCATCAGAATCTGGTACATAAAACACAAGAGGAATTCTAGTTTCATGAAAATTATGCCTCAATAGAGAAAAACTAAGTCACCAATAACATGCATGACCTGTAACTGTACTTAATGCCATCATATGTTTAGATTGTACGTGCAAAGTTGCCGTTTGATTAGGCCTGGACGTTCTTTAAAAGGGGCTATGTAAATACTATTTATCCAGAAGGAGTTACATAGCAATTGCACTAAATTGGAAAGTTACATACATTGATAAATTGTGAATATTATACTAAACAATTTGGTTCTTGGGAACTTTTATAACAACCTTCCAGATTCAATTTTATTGTAATTTTTGTTCTATGTAATCATGCCAGTGAAAATTTTATTATTTATGATTTTTGTGTTGTTGCGCAGGCCCCAACAGCCGCGATCTGTTCACAGTTGAGGAGAGCGGCGGGGGCAGCGGGGGCGGCGGAGAGCTCAGCGGCAAGCTGGTGTGGTGCTTTTCGCCGGCGGCAGCCTCCACCGCCGGCCACTGCCTTGACCTGGCCGCCTCCGCACCCGCCCCCGCCAAGTACACCGCCACAGCCACCACGGCGCACTGCCACACCAAGGCGCTCAAAGTCAGTGTACTAGTAAATTAGCAAAAAAAGTATAGTTTGTACAAACACAGATATTCTGGCAAGATGGGAAAACTAATCCAGCTCGGTCAATATTGGTTGAAAATTTTTTAGTTTGGTCACAAATTTTAGTGAACATTCTGGTCTACAATTTGAGACTAAATTTAATTTATAATATTTGGATAAATATTGACTAAGCTGGACACTCATTTTTCTATCTTGGCAGAATGTCTTGTTTGCTTGGACTGGCTGTATCCGATGAGGTGGTGTAATAGTATATTATTACATAACAAGTATGAGAAGGTCGACTTTACAAACGAATTAATGTTTTCAACCAAGTTGAAAAGACAAGGGTGGAATGTGTTGTGAGTTTTTAAACACCTTCAACATGAGGTTTTTTGAATTCCATAGTAAGATATTCAGAGGTATATTCGAAGTTAACTGAGATGACTTGACTGTCAAATTGATGTAACATGAATGTTCAAGATAATGCAGCATAGCAAGGATTGAACTGAAATTAGGAGGATTGCCGCGTGTTTTCTCGTTCAATTGAGTACAAATATAGTTGAAAAAGCCATATCAGTGATCATTTAATTGTTGAATAGGATGCTATTTTCATAGCAAGCTGAGGTGACTTGATTGTCAAATTTATGTAACATGTATTGCTAAGATAATGCAGCTTAGAAAGGATTAAACTGTGAATAGGAGGAATGCTGTGTGTTTTCCTATTAAAATGGGTACAAATATTGTTGAAAATACCAATTCCATGATATCTTTATTGTTACAGAGTATGTTATTTTCATATTTAGCTGAGATGACTTCACTGTCAATTTTATGTAACTTGAATGGCTAAGATTAATGCAGCATAGCAAGGAATAGGAGAAATTCTGCTTCTTCTCTCATTCAATTTGGGTAGAAATTGTGTTGTGAATGCTAAATCCATTATCATTCCATTGTTGCAGAGAATCTTTCAAATTTGAATAAGACGACTAGACTGTCAGGTTGACATTAGATGCAAGATACAGCTTAGCAAGAATTGCACTGGAAAAAGGATGAATGCCGCGTTTTTCTTATCCAATTGGGTTGAAATAGTTAAAAATGCCATGTTCATGATAATTTCATTGTCACAGAAGATGATATGTTGATATTTTAATGACATGACATGAGATGATGAAATGTCATTTCCTATCAGGGTTTGTTAGAGAACTAAACATTGATGGAATTTCTTAAACTATTTCAATTATATCCCATTCTGATCATGTATTGAGTGTTTTATTCACCAGCGGTATTGGAACTTGTCCACATGTATTTTTATGGCAGGTAGATATTTTTTCAAATTTGTGGCTATCCCATTGAATTCATAAAGCTCTCATTATTAAGTAGTGATGTTGCTCACCCAACAAAACCCTACATACTTCACTCCATTACAATTTTAGTACTCCACCTCACTCGCCCATATTCATTCAGCACTGGCGGCTCGTGCCCACGAAACAGCTGTACAGTGAAGTGCTGTACAGTAAAATATTCTTCACCTATTTCGTGGGTACGAGCCGCCAGTGTCATTCAAAATGATCACTCTATGCATTCAGTATAACATCCACTATTTTCAATAAAAGATCATTTTCCTGCGCGAATATAATGTAGCCTAGGTTATGTTAATAAAAGGAAATATATAGCCTATAGGGTGTAAACACCAACAAATTTTGTCTCTTTGTTCAGGATGTTATCAATGGCGTTGGAGGCATTCACGTGCTGTACCCGATTCTGGAGAGCATAGGAGGCGCTAACAGAGGAGATGAATTGGATCTGAGTGTGTTCTCTCCGTCACCTGTCTCGTCGCCATCTCACTCGCACGAAATGGAAGGCTGGGAAATGCTTACCTCATCATCTACCACTGGTTTGTTGCTTCAATTACTCACTTTACTTGGTCAGCCTAGTTGAAATTTTCATTAATCGGTTTATTTTAAGTTGTTCGTTTTAGTCCCAGTTTATATACCTAGATATAGTCTGTCCAAGCAAAGAAGACCCTCTGGCAAGATTAGAAAATGACTCCAGCTCGGTCAATATTGGTTCAGAAAATATTGATTTGGTATCAAATTGTAGATCAGGAAGTTCCGTACGATTTGTGACCAAACTAAAAAATGTCTCAAAAGTAATGGAAGTCTATGTTACTTTACGTTGCATAATCAATGATATGATTCAGTTCGATTCTTCATTTCCCAAAAACAAGTTCTTTACAAAAATCAAAATAGAGTTCACCAATACAAAGCTTAGAGGAATGAAGTATTTCCCCACTACATATAGACTATAGATTTCTATAGATTTTCTTATCCGTGTGTGGGATAAGAGTTCACATCCTAATCTAGCAATAAAGTAGGCTACAGAACACTGCAATTTGCATAGAAAAAAAATTGTAACAAAAAAGTTATTAGAGCTATTGCACTGTTGTCATTGTATTATTAAAAAAATAAATGTTGATACAACAATGAATGTTCCAGACATGTTAGTGGTAGTAATCTATCTACTTGATTTGTGGGTTGAGTGGAAGAGGGGGCCTCTTGTGCCTTAACTTCGCCCACATCACTTATGCAACGTACTAAGTGGAAAAATAAAGGGATTTCTCTATCTATATATCTACTTGACTGGGAGTCTCAAATTCGGGGTAAAAAGAGAATTTTATCTTTATTTCGAGTTTATGATGCTTCCCGGCCTATTTCAAATGATATGATATTGTGCTACGTTAAAAAGGACATGTTCCATCCATTTGTAACGTGAAATATGCAGGTATGAATGATTGTTTGTGGTTGGACTTTGGTTTTTTCAGTTTGATCTTATCTTGACGATATTGTAGTCTACATTTTTTTAATGTTAATTTCGAATCTAGTATTTACGTGTAAAGTGTGTTCTGGTCACGACATCCATAAAATAAAATAGATGAGTAGAATTCTTTGTGGTTGCATTATTTCAAGGCCTTCATAATTCAAAGAATAATTAATCATCGAAAATGTCTGAAAACCCTTGAATTAATTCAAAATTTTTCTCAATTTCCAACAGACAAACGTCTTCAACAGAATCCAGTGTCCTCGTTTCTGTTGCTATTGAGAAACGTGTTACTCGGAAACGCTCTGAATCAGGAACAGCTGTTGAAACATAATGGTGTGGCTGTGCTCGGAGATCTACTATCTAAGGTAAAACTAAGTTCATTTTTGAAAGTTTTTCAGTTTATCTGTAGATAACTTGATACCTTGTGTGATCTGACTCCCAAATAAACTAAAACTATAGAGAAAGTGAGATTAGAAATGGGTAGCCTACTTATAAATTATTACTACTTAAATTATGAACATTATTAATATTATTGATGCCAAATTGTAACTTGGAGTGAATTAGTGTAAGAAGTGGATTGAGGTGTGTAACCAAGGTCCAATTGCCTTTCAAAAAGGTACATTCGACTGGATACTGAAGTCCACCAAAAATACATTATACAAAAAACCATACGTTTTGATAGTTTAGTTATATCAAATAAATCTGTTTATCTTATAAAATGTAAATGAAATAAATTTTTATCGTGTTGAATGTATCAAACTTATGCATGCATGAGTAACTGTCTTAAACTCTCACCATCAACTCTCCTTTAGCTCTGTTTCTTTCTACTCTAATTTATTTGTATATCTTTCTTATCGATATTTTATTTTTAGTTTTCTTCTCAACTCATCAATATCATTATTTGATTCAATACCTATTGTATATTTCATTATTATTATTATTATTATTTTATTTTTATTATTACTTCTCTTGTATTTATTATCTTCGCGATTTCTACATTATTCTTATTTTTAGTTTTACTTTAGATATAATATTATCTTTGTACTTGCTCTGCTCTTATTATTTAATTATTTCTGTTGTTTCAATGGGCTTAAGCCTGGAAACAGTTGTCTTTGTGAATAAATAAATAAATAAATAAATAAACTGAAGGCAGTCGTACCGTGGACCCATAGCTCTAATAATTGCAATCCTTAATTAAATACAAAATTCAAGAGATACTAGGATTATATTTTGTAATTCTGTAATCTATTTGATAAAATCTGATTAATAATAGTTTCCATTGACCCATTAATATCAACATACCTAAATATGCGACATACGAGAACTTAATTATTAGTAGAAAATCTATTTATCGGACAAAACTGTATTTTCTTTACAAGTGTTAATAAGTCTGAATATTTATAGTAGAAATTCACAGCATGTAATCAATTAAGAATTGTAAACACTTATTTGTTAAGTAATGGATCAAGAAATTCACATTTTGCCTATAAGTTATACGAGTTGACAAACCTTAATTAATTCAATCTGTAGTTTTTATTCTATCCGTAGTTTTTGTTGAAATTGTTAATTGGAATATGTTTAGATTGAATATGATTCCATTCAATAAATGAAAAGACAAGATATTGTCAAACCACTGATTTATTAGAAAATCGAGATACCGGTCTCGGTTGTTACACCATTATCAATCTCTGGTAAACTGTAACAACCAAGACCGGTATCTCGATTTTCTAATAAATCAGTGGTTTGACAACATCTTGTCTTTTCATTTATTATGGATAACTACCACAATATCAATTTCAAAACTACTCAAAGAGTGATTCCATTTAACCTACATTTTACTTTAATCTACAATTTATGTTACAATTGTTAATAATTGGGATATGTTGGGAATATATTTGATTGTTAAGTTACTTCATATTGTCCTGAAAATGATCATATATTGTACAGGTATATCCTTTAAATTGTAATAAATAGATTTTATTTAATTCATTTCATATCAAAACGCCATCTTTGCCAAAAATTTGAAATGTTTATGAAATTTTCAGGTACCACCATCAGTAATGGACATTCCTGTGTTGGTTGCTGTACAACGACTTATTGATCTAGCCAAAAATTTGACCGTTCATCAGAAATCTTCCCTGGGCCATAAGGCAGCCACCACCCAGCCTATACTTCTACGCTCATTCTATCAGCATATCTTGTTCAATTTTGCCATATGGTCCAAGTGTCCTTTCCATGTCAAAGTTGGTGAGTGTGAAACGATTTCACTTAATAATACAACAAATTTTTACAGCAGTCTGTAATTTTACAGACATGGTAGATAATAATTAGAAGTATACAAGACTAGAGAGTAATAGTAAAATATTTAGACTTGCTAGGAGGATTCGAAAGAATTGAGAATGGCTTATAATATACAGAACTACTTGAAATCAATATCATAATACAATAATCATTCATATTATTCGCTCAAAAAGAGAACTGCTTTTACCTAGTTAAGCGCTTTCAAATTGAGCAATGTAGAGAAATACTGAAGATTTAGTATAAAGGTAGATTCATTCAAAGCAAAGAAGACATTCTGGCAAGTTGGGAAAATTACTTCAGCTCAGTCAATATTAGTTGAAGATTATAAATTTGGTCTCAAAGTGTAGAAAAAATTCAGATTCACAATTTGTGACAAAATTTATGATTTATGGACCAAACTTGACCGAGCTGGAGTCATGTTCCCATCTTGCCAGAATGTCTTCTTTGCTTGGACAGACTATGGTTGGTAGCAGTGTCTCCGTCTCCCAAGTCCCAACACATCACACATGAAAACAGCTCCCAGGGTGCCATAATAGCAGGCAGAACTCAATCTGTCTGTCATTAAATATTAACAGGGAGCCAAAGCTGAGCGCAACAAGCCTCAACTGATTTGCTAATAGGACACATTGACTATTGGTTGACTGAAGGCTAGCTGCCTCCCAAATTGGAAACCTAATTCTGTTCAATTATTTGCTCTCTCATCATTATCATCCTCTCCCTCACCCATTCCTCTTATTATCTCTCTCACACACACACACACACACACACACACACACACACACACACACACACACACACACACACACACACTCTGTTGTTAAAATGATCTAAAACTCTTTCATTTCGTATGCCTTTATTTTGCAATGGGTCTTTCCAGACCTCGTACAACAACATATAGATCAATCAATATAAAATTCTGATTCACAATTTGTGACAAAATTTATGATTTTTTAACCAACATTGACCGAGCTGGAGTCATGTTCCCATCTTGCCAGAATGTCTTCTTTGCTGGGAAGGTTTATAGGTGACCGTTGATATTATTTGCTCAAGAAGAGAACTGTTTTTACTAAGTTGTGTGCAATCAGATTGTGTAATTCCTTGCATTGAGTAGCAAAAGGAACCCAATTTTTCACTTGAAAATGACTTTAAACTTATGAAGCTGCCGCTTGGGAATCTTAATTTAAGTGTACTGTACCTGCAGAATATGTAGTTATAAATGTTGACTAATCGACTGATTGCAGGAAATTAAATTTAGTGACGTCATTTGATCTCTGTTAGATCACGTCATTGTACGGTATTTTGGTTTTCAAAAAATCGGTTTAAATTAATTCTCTAAGCTTAATAATATTGAATTCTCCATTACTTGACTTCCAGGACATATCCAGTACATATCAACTGTAATCAAAGATGAGAGAAAAGTGTTCAGAAAACGCTATGGTATTCAATTCTTTCTGGATACCATCAGACGTAACTTCTCAGCCATGCCTGAGAACGAAGAAAGCAAGGCGATACGAGTTTCACTTCTTGGCCTCATCAAGTATTTTCTACAGAAAGAGTGCAATCACAAGGAAATATCGGCGATTATTGGATTTTTAATCACAGTCAAAGAAGAAATATTGGTGGGTGAAATCATTTTCCGTTTTATGTTTCAACTTGGAGTTATTTATTTATTTCATTGAAAAAATACAATAAGATAGAGAAAACACAGGCGTTAGCCCAAAACTTCTATTCCGATTTTGATTAGAATGCCAAAATTCAGGTTTTGAATTATTTGAACAGTTTGCATGAAAAGTTTTTGACTTAGTGAATTTGGTGATTTCAAAAAGTCTAATAAAATGTGTGATGGTTACACAACATCAACATTCACTTTCAAATCTATTCACTTCGGTAATTGAATTTATTTGGAAACCTGGAAAATACATATATTTAATAGTATTTTGCTGAACTGTACTCAGTAGCTGATTTGGAATACTGAATTAGGTTTAATCGATAGATTTGCTGTACTCGGGGTAAGTAGTGACGGCCAGTCGAAAAGCTATAGCCTTTGTCTTGCCCTTGAGTTGAACAAGAGCTGTGATTGTCTACATTTGTATGACTGGTCGTCACTATACTTTTCCCGTGAACTGCAGGCCATATTTTTTGTGAAGCGCTTATCCTAAAATACATGAAGTATTGTAGTATGTATTATTATACATGTATATTCATCTCATTTTCATCTTTGAAAAGATGATGATCAATTTTTCATATGACATATGTTATGCCCAATATGTGGGAACTATTAAATTTCTTACCTCAATTAACAGCCTTGACCAAGTCTATTATGATTATGCTATATAAAATATTCAAAATATTGAATTTGCTCCTATCCCTCATTTATTAAAGAATAATTTCTATTGTAGTAGTTTATCTAATGCTTATCATTTATCAGGGGAATGAGTTCATTTAGACTTATATATGATTGGAATATTTTGTCCAAGCAAAGAAGACCCTCTGGCAAGATGACAAAATTACTCCAGCTCGGTCAATATTGGTTCAAAAATTATTGATTTGGTCTCAATCGTGGGAAACATTCTAATCTACAATTAGGGACCAAGTCAATATTTTTTGAACCGAATATTCACCGAACTGGAGTCATTTTCTCATCTTGCCAGAGGGTCTTCTTTGCTTGGACATACTATATATTGTTGGTTCCAATAAACTCTTTCTAGTCGATTTACAATTTGTTGTGTCAGGTTTGTGAAGTCTTGGACATGCTCATAACTCTTTTGGAAAGCAAGAGTTGCAGAGACCAGCTGTTCATTTTTATGTTCGAGCCTCAGACCGCCGATGTGCTCTATTGCCTGCTGGTTGAGAAAAACTTCACTATGGAACTCAAACAACGTGTTCTTAAGGTGAGTTCAATGTGAAAGTTGGAAGTTCACATAAATACTTGTAAACATATTTTTCTCATTGACACTGGCGGCTCGAGCCGTGGGAAAAGGTGAAGTGTTGTACAGTATAAGATACGGGCACTTCACCTCAGGAGCCGCCAGTGATATTGAATTGAATTGTTTTATTCTTCGTCTATGTACATAGCAAGGTTTGTTTGCATAGTCGTCTTACACATTCAATAAAAAACTCGATTAAACGTAATTATTACATTAATAATACTTATTGTACTATATCAGAAAATAGTGAAGGGCAGTACTTACGAAATTGGACCTCTTGATTCAAAAAACTCTATCAACGTTTAAGAGGACTTTTCAAGCAGCAAGTCTTTCTATTTATTTCTAAACAAACTTTTCCGCTCTATCTTAAGCAGGCTATGTGGTAATTAATGAATGTAATAATATTTATATTCTCTGCTTTTTCTTTCCAAATTCTTGGCAAATGTATTATATTATTACCAGGTCAGTATTTTTCATCTAACTTGCATTCGGTTGGTCACACCATATTTCCCTTTGAGTAATGAAGATTGAAAATATTATAATCTTTCTAAACAAAGAAGAGACATTCTGGCAAGATGGTAAGATGACTCCAGCTCGGTCAATATTTGTTCAAAAATGATAAATTTGGTTTCAAATTGTAGATCAGATTGTTTTCTACAATTTGAGACCAAATATATAATTTTTGAACCAATATTGATCGAGCTGGAGTCATTTTCCCATCTTGCCAGAATGTCTTCTTTGCTTGGACATACTATATTGATTGGATCATTTTCTGTTGTTTCAGCTAATTTCTGTTCTGTTGAGAACGGAAAAAATCTATGACCGAAACAAAAGCAGATTGCGACTGTCGGATCATTCATCGATTGGATTGTATCCGGGCTTGATTGCAATGTTACCAGAAAATCAATTCTCAATGGAGTTCACTGTTATACTCCTGGAGCAGATTCTACTGACAGGTAATGAATGATAAATTAAGCTAGTTATTCTTTTTTCGTCCAAGAAGTAGAATTCTTGAAATAATATTTATAACGTTGACACAAAACTTTGTTCTTTCAAATGAGGAATGTATGAGGGATTGCTGAAGGTGGTGTGAGCTAATGATTTATGATTTTTTATTTTATTGATAAGATTACAACACAAGTTTCTAGTCATGTAACAGAAAACAGAATGAAAACGTTAATTGACTCAAACGGATTAAAGTTACCCTCACTGGACTAGTCTATTAAGAAGTCCCAGTCTGAACATCCCTCTCCAAGAATGGACATTTATATGTCTAAACTCCGCCATTTTATGTAGATACAGCACAAATTTATATTACCGTTAGCTTATTGAATCCTACATCTGTCTCATTTTGCAAGTTTTCATAGTTTATAATTAGCCAACTTATGCAAACCATAATGTAATTAGTGTAATTTTCATTCATTTTTATTCTTATAGCATAGGTTTTGAATTATTGTATTATGTAATCTACATGAATAAAGTGACTGAATCTGAATCTGAATCTGTTTGTATGAATCTGACTGTACTCGTTTATTGCATTGAATCTTGCATAAAAAAGTTTTATTGTTTGAAGCTGTAAGCAACTCAGTCCGCTAGCGCTACCTGGTTGTGGGTTCGAATCCCACCTCATAAATCACCCTCGCACACTCCATTACCCACGCACAAGTAAATTGAAATACTTATGTGGGCATCATCCGCAGCAAAAAAAACCTTGTTCAACTTTCTTCATGAGAAAATTATATCTGAATTTAGTACATTAACTGGTTTTCTTATTCTAGCTTTTTAATTTAATTTAATGATTATGTATTGTATCATTTCGCAAGAAATGAAAAATATAACTTAGTAATAACTGAAAAAACATAAGACAATCTAGTAAAAGCTAGTAGTTACTCGACATAACATTTTATCCGTGCTATTCATTTTATAGTAAAATTTTATTCTTAGCGAATAATTTATATTTTCTCATTAGTCAATTTAGTAAACGCTGATAGTTTTATAGTCTTGTCAGCAAAGAATAAATTTCTTCAAAATGGCAGCTGTTCAATGCTTCCAGAAGTCGAAATGAAAAGAGTCCCACTCTTACCATCTGTCTCTCATGACATCTCACCAGCGTTATGTTGGCAGAAGTGGTCTTACACTAAAATTTTCAGATCTGCGTTTGCGTAGTTACACTCTCGCATAAATCAGTTATTTTGAAGGAATGTCTTCTTTGCTCGTCAAGACTTGAGTAACTCGACATAAGATTTCACTCATGATATTCGTTATCATAAATTCTATTCTTAATTATGAATACCATGGTTTTTTCCTCTTTCAGAGAGCAGCTCAAGTTATGCCAGTGCACTATCCCTGATTCATGCTCTGGCCCTGTGTACTGTTGATGTTAAACTGGAAGCAGCTAGGAAGATTTTGACCGTTACATTCATGAGACCTACCGCGCCCCAACTATTTGCTAAACAGGTCAGTTTCCTTTATTTTAATCACTCATTAATTTTTCACAATGTAATTTAGGATTGATTCATAGTCAATCTTTAAACGTGGGGCTATTTAAAACAATTGATAAATAAAATGAAAAAATCAAATACCCTTTTTAAAAACTTTAGAAGTATTATTCTAAGCACATTGAGAATGGGCTTAGTCCCGAAACATGTCTGTAAAAAATAATACTTTTAAAGTTTTTTAAAAAGGGTATTTGATCTTTTCATTTTATTTATCAAAGTCAATCTTTTATCAATAATGATAATTATAACCATTTTCCATAAAAACATGTTAATTTTATTGTATTTCTTGATTTATTTACAATTTATTGTATTTATTGATACAATTTTATTGTATTTCTTTTTGTATCTTCTGGAATGAATAATCTCAAAAGTAAACTGAACCCAATGCTTGGAGCTGTGATAATTTTATTTCAAAATTCAAATTCAAATTCAAATTCAAATTTATTACCACAAAATGTACACAATACACAATCAAATTACAAGATATCAAAAGCAAAATATACATAGTTATTAATATACATAGTTACTAATATACATAGTGCTTGAACTATTATATTATACACAGTGGAATTCTACTGGCAAAAGTATAACTAGTATTTGTTCTACATGTTGTTCAAAATCAGTCGTTTTAATTTTGAATTTCTTGCTCTTAGCGTAACTTTTTTCAGCTTGGCTGATAAGCCTAGTCGTCACCTTTAGTGTTGTTTTTAGAAACCGGAGCCAGCGAATAATGAAACCCACGTGTTCTTATGAAATGTAGTAGTGCTGCGTGGTAGTACTGCTATCTAGGGGTACGTCTACCAAAGAAGCCAGCTCCCATTTGAAAGTAGAGTAGCTCAATTCTTTGTACGCTGCTTGCCTGTGGGTGGCGTAGTTTCGGAAAGTACACCTTCACAGACGAACTTAGTATCGCCCATGTAAATCGCTGAAAATAATATGGATTTATTTGAGGGATGGTAGATGTTATACACGGGGGATTCTCACAATTTTCATCATGTATCTCCTTGAAATGATGTTGAACTGTATTAATGTTCTTTATTCTTTCTCTACAATTGCGACTTGGTTTCCAAGTGTTTTAAGCAAAGGATGAATGAGTGATGATGAATGATGATGATGATGATGAAAGTTTAAGATGTAGGTTATATGTCTATCCACAATGTCCACTTTCACTTAATACAATAATGTTACCGTAACTCATCCGATTGTAAGGGGTTTATGTTGTAATTCTATGTTTGAAAGGGTTTGCATTAAAAATTGGGAAGTGAAGAAACATAACTGAACATAATCTAACCTACATTTTGGACTGTATTATATTGTAATGTAAACATTCATCATCCATCATCATTCATTCACTATGTAGCCTAAACATCATCATCCACTTATCACCTTTGCTTAAAATACTTTATATAAGTCGCAATTGTAACAATAAATAATAATAATATAAATTTGAAAGATAGAATAGCACAAGAATTACCTTAGTATTTTATCTCTCAATGTCATTGTCATTTGTAACATGAATAAATAAAAAAATAAATTGAGAATAATACCGTTAATGTTACCGTAACGTCAAATTGAAAAGAGAAAGGTTCGATAAGAAGTATGATGGATTTGAAAGTATGTTTAATTTGTGTTGCAGCTCGGCTGGCAAGACTGTATCACACGGCTGTTGGTGAAGTGTCCAATCAGCGTGCGCAAATCGGACTCGCTGCCCGATCTGATGTCATTCGAGGAGGCGGAGGATGGCTCGGAAGCCATAGGTCCGTGCAGTATTGGAGGCAGGACGTCCCCCTCCTCTGTCTCAAGGCTATCCATGTCTGATGCTGCCTCCACTCTCGAGCTCGAAATCAAGGGTGAGATCAATTCGAAATTATGTTTTATTTAATTATGTTTTATTCAATCACACAGACCTGTTTTAAGTGAGGAGTAGTATTCTTTTTAAATGTTACTTCAATTTCAAGTTGTAATGTTTATTTATTTGGATTAAAACAATTAAATTCAAATTATATTCGAGAACTCTACCAATTGAAACATCACCTAATCTATAGTCTATGCAAGCAAAGAATACATTCTGGCAAGATGGGAAAATTACTCCAGCTCGGTTAATATTGATTGGTTCGCAAATTATAAATTTGTTTACAAATTGAATGAAATATTCTGATCTACAATTTGAAACCAAATTTTCAATTGTTGAGCCAATATTGACCGAGCTGGAGTCATTTTCCCATCTTGCCAGAATGTCTTCTTTGTTCGAACAGACGATACCATATTTCTCAGGCGAGAGGATGGTATAATCTGTCCAAGCAAAGAAGACCCTCTGGAAAGATGAGAAAATGACTCCAGCTTGGTCAATATTGGTTCAAAAATTATTTATCTGGTATCAATTGTAGGAAACATTCTGATCTACAGTTTGAGATCAAATCAATAATTTTTTAACCAATATTGACGGAGCTGGAGTCATCTTTTCATCTTGCCAATGTGTTCATTGAACAAAATATACCAGACCTAACTTTACTAAACTAAACTGTACAAGTAAAACTGTGTACTGCAACATACACAAATTATGCATGGATTGTTCTACTAAGGACCGAATGATCAATGAAACCTGAAATCTTGATTCACATATCTGATAGTTGGTTTCCATCACTACAAAAGTCGCGCAGGCACATGTTCCAAAAGTTACGATTCCCAAGCGACTGCTCAAGCTGTCCGGCTCTAAATTCGATGCTCTAGCTTTCACAACTCTGTCCACATAATTATATTATTTATATGTGTACTCTGTTATTAGGGCTACTGATGTATACTGAATCAATAAATAGTGAAATTCACACATTTTTAGCTATTTTCAAGTAAATTTCACTATTTATTGATTTAGTATACATACATTACTAGCCGGCAGGCTCGCTTCGCTCGTCTGGACCCCCAACAGTGTAGGCAGTGTAAGTGGGTCAAACAGGCTCGCTTCGCTAGCCTGCAAATTCTGTTCAGAAGGGATTCGAAATCTATTGAACACGGCATTTCTAGACCTAATTAAGACCTGTTTACTCAATTTCAACATTTTCTGCCAATTTGTTCACGAAAAATCTAAGAAAAACTCCGAAAATAGTAAAACGCTAATATTAAGCGTAACCTTGGGAAGTATATTGGACATAGTTTAAAACTTTATTCAATATCTTCCAAATTAGTTCATCTATAATCTCGCTGAACCATTGAATTTACAGTTTGGATTTGTCGTATCAAGGTGGAAGATATGCAACCCGCAATAAATCTATAATTTTGAAAAACTTATTACTTGCTCAATTTTGAACGGATTTCAAAAATATTTTAACACAACATTTCTAGATCTTATCTGAACCTGCCCACCAAATATCAAAATTTTCTAGCGATTGGTTTTCGAAAAAGTTGAGAAAATACCGAGAAACTATAGAAAAACTCAAATATTTGGCGTACCCTTGGGAAGTTTCAAAAACCCGTTCTTAGTAGGAGTCTAGAGGTCCTACTGAACATGTTTGCCAAATTTGAGCGCATTCGGTTCGGTAGATTTTTAGTTCTGCTGATGAGTGAATCAGTGCCATTTCGCTTTTATATATAGAGATATGTGTACTCTGTTATTAGGGCTACTGATGTATACTGAATCAATAAATAGTGAAATTCACCCTTTTTTAGCCATTTTCAAGTAAATTTCACTACTTATTGATCTAGTATACATACATTATTAGGCCTGATAACAGAGTAAACATATTTAATACAGTTATGTGAAGAGTTGTGCAGCAGCGAATTTGGAGCCGGGCAGCTCGAGCAGCCGCTTGGGAATCGTACCTTTAGATGCAATAGAAACACCTAGTTGCATGGAACAACGAAAATGATGACTCATGCGACAATGTGCGTTTCTCTATACAGCTGCTAGCCCGCAACTTGTTGTAATGTAAACCTACCTTAAAAGTCATTTATGGAATTAAGAAGCGAATACACTTTGCTGCTTACAAGTACAAAATTTTAGATACAATTGAGTTAATCTTTGTATTGCACTCTTTGTTTTTGTATCAACTCTATATGGTAGAGATGGTAAAAGTCTAAACTTACTTTGGTTCTAAGGGACTAAATGAGATGTTCAATTCTATAGAATATTCTATTTTGTTTAATTTGATGAAGATTTTGATCGTGTGGATGTACTTCACTAATTTTACTCATCATTAACTTCCCTTATTTCAATTTTTTTTTCAACAATTATATTTCAGAAGTGGCAGAAACCGTGAGTCACGCCGTAGCTGATAACATACATTATGCTGCCGATAACATTACATCAGCTGTAGCATCTGTTTACACGTCATTCAGACAGAAAACCGTTGAAATGCAGGCAAGTGCCATTTTTATTTTAGTAAATGTTGTCAATTATAATTCAAATTTATTCCACTAAAGATTATAAAAATGTTAAAGAAAGAATTGGAATCATGTAACTTATAGACTTATCACTGACATAAGTGAATCTAGTAAAATGTTTGAGATATTACTGGTTTGGAAGTGAAAATAATTCGTATAATAAAGGAAAGCACAATTTGAATTTGTCTAGTCTGGTATGATAGCAAAGAAGACATTCCTTCAAAATGGCAGCTGTTCAATTCTTCCAGTAGTCGGGAATAGAATAGTTCCACTCTCGCGGTCTGTTTCTCATCCTATTCCACCAGCGGTATGTTGGCAGAAGTGATTTTACACTAAAATCTTCTGATATGTGTATCCTTAGTTACACTCTCGCTTCAATTATTGGCGATTTTGAAGGAATGTCTTCTTTGGTCGACCCGGCTATATAAAGTGACAATCAATCAATCTTTATTCATCAAGTGTACAATTTACATTTTGAATATTGTCACTTTACATTTTGTCATAATATTGACATTTTCTTATCAGAGTGCCGACAATGCAAAACACTGTAGTTCAAGTCATATAATATTCAGAATGAAATTTCATTACGGTTCCAGGAAAGTCTTGAGGAATTTGGAGAAACCGCTAGATCGAGACTAAAGAAACGGCGAAGTCTGACGTCACTACAAGAACCAGAAAGTCCGTTGCCTGTGAGGACATCCCAGCTGCTCGCTTCTCTTGGCCTCGATATGGACACTATCAGCTTCACCAATAGGTAATAATTTATTATTAATTTAATTTGTTTGTTTGTCAATGGCGCAACAGCCCTATGAAGGGCCTAGGCCTACTAGCTGGTTGCCAGTTTCATATTCACTCCACTATACAACCTGTCCAAGCAAAGAAGACACCCCGGCAAGACGGGAAAATGACTCCAGCCCGGCCAATACCGGCCCAAAAGCCATAAATTCTTGAACAGAACCCACAGCCCCCGAACCAACACCGACCGAGCCGAAGCCACCCCCACCCCGCCAGAATGCCCTCCCAGCCCAGACAGGCAATACAGCAGGCGAATAATCATCAACCAGGATAGAGGTAACGTGTGGTCAGCTCGTCGATCCTCTCAACCATAAGCCAGTCTTCACAACCAAGTCAAAATGCAGAACACCTCTGAATAACACGCAGTTAATCAGTTAGAGTGTAATGCAACAATTACTATTCCTCCAGAAACGGGAAACGCCTGACTGTCTTTACTAACGATAGCCAATCTCCCAAAGGAGGGAATTAATTTAATTAATTAATGGAAAAATTAATCTAATTATGTTCATTTGAAAATTCTTCATTATTGTACTGCACTTGTATCATAAAACTTAGCTCTCAATTCATATTCTATTGAATTATTCTTTAAATCATTCTAAATTTATTGTTTTCTACCTATAAATATGGTATTCAAAACTTGGAAAGCAGCACAGTTTTTATGAAGTTATTCAATGTATAATTCATTTATTAGATTAAAGCACAAATGGCTTGATAATTGGAACATGTTTTTGATTTATTGTAAGTAAGTTTTCATCTGTGTATTTTTTAAACATAACACAATCTATTGAAGCAATGTATCCATGGTTCAATCCACTTTCAAGGTATGATGATAGAGGTATTATAAGAATAAATGTAATTAGAAGATCGTGTATCATTATTGAAACGCATTGTATCAATAAGATACAGACCTTGTATCATAGGTATGATGATACAGACCTTTCAATTCAATTGTACATACGTCTTGTATCATCTTGTGTGTTTTTTCTTGAATATACCGTATCATCTTGAAAGTAAATCAAACCGTATACATACCGCGTTAGAAACGTCATACTTATCACACCATTCACAATAAACAGTTATCGATGGGAAGGGCATTGATTGTTTTCATACTTTATGCATATTTTCCTGAGAATTTACGTGTTTCTAAACAGTTTCCTTTCAGTTGCATATATTCCTACTTGCGAGAAAATTTCAATAATTTAGCGAGTAGTATTTTTTATTTTGGCATCTCTCTAGCATAAGTTT
The DNA here is from genome assembly GCA_017141385.1 of Sogatella furcifera. Classification (NCBI taxonomy): domain Eukaryota; kingdom Metazoa; phylum Arthropoda; class Insecta; order Hemiptera; family Delphacidae; genus Sogatella; species Sogatella furcifera. The sequence goes on from CM029552.1 coordinate 705,813, forward strand.
TGTACATGAAACATTATTGTTTGACCATTTTATGATGTATTCATTTTTCAATAGAACTTGTTAAATGTGATAAATTGTATTGTGTTGTTCAATTGTAAAGTTTCAAAATAAAGAAATATTTGATTTGATTGAACTTTTCTTCAACTCTGTTTACAGTGACAGACGATCGCAGTCGAGCAGTGACGAGGGTGACGGGGGGGAGGACACCTCCGCCTCCCCCTCCCCCCACCTCTCCCTGGAAAGCAGCCAATCGCTGACCAGCCAGTCCAGTCTGAGTCTCAACTCACAAACGGTTGCCATCGACGAAGCCACCGAGGACGAGATTCTTTTCGATGCTCTGCAGTCAGTTCAATCTCACATTTTCACTCCTATTATTAATGTTATTGTATCGAATTTGAAGTTAGTATAGTCTATAGTCTGATAGTGATAGGGCTCTCCAACCTCCGGCCCGCGGATGGATTTTGTTCGGCCCGCGGAGAGTCAATGCAACTGATTTTTTAAAATATATATTTATACCTATTTTTGGCAACAACTGTGAGTTCAAAACTCTTCTCTTACTAGCCACTCCATTTCCTAATAAGTGTAAAATCAGCTGTAAACAAACAGCGATCTTCCAAATACAGCAGTCAACAACCAAATGCAGATCTTCCTTGTCGAATGAACAAGTGAAATCAATTTCAATGATCGGAACCACAAAGTTTGATCCTGAATTGGCGGACATTTCAAGTGAAAACAAATGCAATCTTCTCACTAAAAATAAGTATTCTCTTTTATAGTCTGTCCAAGCAAAGAAGACCTTCTGTCAAGATGATAAAATGACTCCAGCTCGGTCAATATTGGTTAAAAAATTATTATTTGGTACTCAATCGTAGGAGACATTCTGATCTACAATTTGAGACCAAATCAATATTTTTTGAACCAATATTGACCGAGCTGGAGTCATCTTCTCATCTTGCCAGAGGGTCTTCTTTGCTTGGTCAGACTATAGTTTGGTGACTTTTTGTAAATTCGTGTATTGTCAAGTTGTCTTATTACTATTAGAAAAAGTTATTATTTTGTTCAACTAGCAAGTTGATTTCATGCATTGTAGAGTTTTCTTATGACCTTTTTACACTCAATAAATTGAACTTTTTATTAAAATGAAATGAATTCGTTTGTTTCGTCCTGGGTTTTAATTAAACCTACTTGAAACTACTTTTACATGTAACATATTATTTTAACGGAAATATAATAGTTTTATGCCCCTCAAACTCCCTGTCGTGTGTGTCCCCACAAGTCAAATTTCACGTGCATTTTTGTTATTGCCCCTCTAAGCCTCCCAAGAATTAACAATTCGGATAAAAATGGTTGGAGACACCTGGTATAGACTCTCTATAGTCTAATAACTATAGTCTGTTCGAGCAAAGACTTCATTCTGGTAAGATAGAAAATGACTCCAGCTCGGTCAATGTCGGTTCAAAAACTATAAATTTGGTATCAAATTGTAGAAAATATTCTGCTCGACAATTTGAAACCAAATTTATAATTTAGACTAATATTGACCTGGTTGGAGTCATTTTCCCATCTTGCCGAAATGTCTTCTATGCTGGAAGATACTATAGGCTACTGGAATAATAAGAGTTAAAATTGAAAATATAAGAGTTTGCACGTACCATTGCTGTTTGGATCAGAATCTGAGCACAGTATTCTCATTTGGATCGGTAACTGTGAACGAATTATGTTAATGAATTGACGTAATTTTTGTAATTTTTGTTCTATGTAATTTTGCAAATAAAAATTTCTGATTTCTGACGTAATGTATTTCTTTCAAGTTGAACATTCTTGAACTGTACTTTCTTATACATCTTAGCCTGCAACATTTGGAACAGGTACTGAAGACGAAATTGTGTTCGATGTCCTGCAGTCTTTTTCTATTTTTACATATCCATTGTTGTTAATACTCCTGATTTTATTTACTTTAACCTATAGTCTGTCCAAGCAAAGAAGACATTCTTGCAAGTTGGGAAAATGACTCCATCTTGATCAATATCAGTTTTAAAATTATGAATTTAGTATGAATTGTAGGAAACATTCTGATCTACAATTTGAGACCATATTTATAATTTTTAAACGAATATTGACTGAGATGGAGTCATTTTCCCATTTTACTAGAATGTCTTTTTTGCTTGGACAGACTATACTATATTTCTCAGGCGAGAGGATGGTATAATCTGTTCAAGCAAAGAAGACCCTCTGGCAAGATGAGAAAATGACTCCAGCTTGGTCAATATTGGTTCAATAATTATTTATCTGGTATCAATTGTAGGAAACATTCTGATCTACAGTTTGAGATCAATTCAATAATTTTTTAACCAATATTGACCGAGCTGGAGTCATCTTCTCATCTTGCCAGAATGTGTTCTTTGCTTGGACAAAATATACCAGACCTTTCTTTACTAAACTAAACTGTACAAGTACAACTGTGTACTGCAGCATAGACAAATTATGCATGGATTGTTCTACTAAGGACCGAATGATTAATGAAAGTAAAGTAAGTAAAGGATGTACTTAAATCTGGAAATTTAAAAATAAATGTGTAATTAATCTTCACATTGAAATTTCCTTTCAGGACAAGACTAAATTATTGTTTTGCATCTGTTTATTGCAGACAACTGAAAGCTTTGGATGCCGAAAAAGTGTTTGATAGAGAACAGGAGCTGTGCTACCTTGTTGTCAATATACTTTTCACAATTATGTGGCGAGGAATAGACGCCAGTCAAAAGGATGCATGGAAGGTGAGTCGGAATCATATCTCCTTTTTTTCTGTCCACAAGACAGCACCATCTCAACAAAGATTCAATGATTTTTTTCTGATAAAAATACTTTGAGCATTTACAAAATATGCATGCTCAATGCTAGTAGGCTCATAATGAGAAACAATATCAGTTTGAGGCCAATGTATGTATGTCAATGGCTCAACAGCCCATGAAGGGCTTAGGCCTACCAGCTGGTTGCCATTGCAATATTTTATTGACATCATAAAATATATAATTATATTTTTATAATCAATAATTGTATTATTATATTGTATTATAATCAATTTTTGGTTGCTATGGCAAAATTATGATGTGAAAATTTCGTGCTCTAAATTCTTTCAAAATTCAATAATGTCCGATCGTGGATTAGTGTTTCGAGTGTTATTTTTGTGTTTGGTTCTATGAAATTTGAAGAAATTCACCAAAATTCCAATAACTCTGTTCAATATTAACTACCACAATAATTTCCCAACATGGGAAATTACATCTGTGAAGTTGTGGTTATGTTGGCTGTGGAACTTCTTCGGAACTTCCCATAAAATGAGCCATACGAAATAATAAAAAAAAATTATTATCAATAATTGTAGGTAGTTCAAGAAAATTAAGTGTTAAAATGATCAGCAGACTCATATGAGACTCATCGTATCAAATTCAACCATTTATAGATTTAACCGATGGTTAATCAATTTTTTGATTGAACACTGCTATTGATCTCTGGCGGCTCGTGCCCACGAAGTACAGGTGAAGTGCTGTACAGTAAAAGATACAGGCACTTCACCTGTTTCGTGGGTACTAGTCGCTAGTGCTATTGATAATATAGGGCTTAACATTTTTAGTAATTTATTATAGTCTCGATAACTACTCCATAGTAACGTAGTTAATGCTTACTGACTTACCTGTGATATATTATTGACAAAGCCTATTGCTTACTTTTCTGTAATGTTTTATGGCTAATATAATTCTTGATTCTATGTAATCTACATGAATAAATTGATTGAATCTGATTCTTTGAGAAGTTAGTTCAGTTGCATTCATACTGTAGAGTCATTCATCTGACTCTCTTCAACTTCCATTAATAAAAAATACAAATTTATGATTCCTTATCCAGTTATAACCCTTATTGTTAAAAAATGGCGTTTTCTAGCATATTTTTCCAATTATCTCAATAACCGTTCAAGTTACAAACTTGGAACTGGTTTCATTGAATTCCTCAGCTAATTTTACATAGGAATTGATTATTTTAGAACCTCACTAAAGCCTCTAAAAAATTAGAAAAATTGATATATTTTGAAAAATCTCAATTTTACGCTGTTATCTCGCTTGTTATCTCGGTAACAAAGCGTTTTTGGGGGTTGGTCCCATGGAACGTTTTTGTCTACTTGGTGTAAGGAATCAGCCTGAGAAGTATTGCACATTCCTCCTGAAACACCCTGTATAATTGTAAGCACAGCTAATCTTGAGAACTGCTCCCAAACACGGACATTATAGTCTATGTGGGTTCTTCTTAGGGTAGTGATGGGATAAAGGATCAGTACTGGGGCCAACCTTGTTCTATATATTCATTTATGATTTGCCATGCAATATAGGTTCTAAAATGATTCTTTATGCTGACGACACTACTGCATTGGTTAGTGGCAATAATGATGACGAAGTTTCTAGGCAATCTTTGAAAGTATTGAATCAGCTTCATCACTGGTTTAAAAATAATACATTGAAGCTGAATTCAACGAAGAAAAATTTCATGAAGTTTGCTCCTTCCAGTCATTCAGAGGAAGGTTTTCAGGAATTGGTTCTCGATACGGGGGTGAGGTACAATATGCAGTTTCATTTGCCAAGTTTCTGGGAGTGGAGCTTCAGGATGGTCTGAAATGGGATAGGCATCTGAGAGCTCTGATGAACAAATTGTCTCATGCTCTTTATGCATCGAGAACTATATCAAGTGTTTCAAATCAGCACTTAGGCTGAGGCCGCACTGCCGGTGGGTAGAGCCTGGAGGGTGGAGGGTAGTTGGTAAATCTATAGAACATACACACCATCCACAGCAATACATCGTATGAATGGTATGTGTTCAGCCGCCATCTTGAAATGCTTAAATATGGACAGCATAACCTCAAAAAACAGAATGACGTCATACCATTCATATGATGTATTACTGTGGATGGTGTGTATGTTCTATAGATTTACCAACTACCCTCCACCCTCCAGGCTCTACCCACCGGCATGGCGGCCTCAGCCTTAGGGTATATCATGGATGTTTTGTGTCTCTGATTCGCTACAGTAGGTATTCTGTTTTGGGGTGGTACTGTGGCGGATTTGTATGAAATCTTCCTGATGCAAAAAAAGCAATTCGTGTTCTTGGCAATCTTAATCGTCTTGGCAGTGACTCCTGCAGACCAATTTTTATAAACTTGAAGTTTCTGACAGTACCAGCCATATATTATTTGGAAGCAGTTCTGTTTGTAGAAAAGAATGGGCGGAAATTCGATATAAACATATCCCAGCATTCTTACAGCACACGAAATAAGAAGTCCCTTCTGTATTATCCCATTCATAGAATTACTCTCTATGAGAGGGGGGGCATTTTATTCTGGATTGCGTTTCTCCAACCGGCACCCAACCGCATTGAGAAATTCAAATGTAGGTACTCTTTCTAAGACACTGACTTAGAAGGCTTTTGGAAGGAGTACCCTACCCTTTAGATTAATGCTATGAAGCTGCCAATGCTGTGAATGCATAGAATAGCATTAAAAAATGACGTGTTACATGCTGCAAGAGCTTTGCTCATTGAAGCAGCTAAACGTAACGAATTGATCAAAAAAATTATATTCTGCTTAAAATTGTAATTGTGTTGAATAATTTGTATGATACGTGAATAAATTAATTTGAATAGGAAAGAGGCCAGGTGATGGCATGCATCAACCTGCTGGGCTTGAACAACACACTGCACTGTTCGCATCTGGAGTTGAAGCTGCGCATTCTGGAAATGGCCGTAACTGCGGCGCTAAGCGATCTGCGCGACTCTGCGCACACCTCGGAGAACGCTGCGCAACTGCTGCGCTGGGTCTATGACCTCACCGTACTCGACCCGAACAATGATCATTCGAAAAAAGTGTCGGCCAGGGTGAGATTTTAGACTTATGTCACCTCATTATTCGATTTAACTTGTTTGTTGAGGGTGTAGCTTAAAACAGAAACATAATGAAAAAACATGGAAGTATATAATCATATATCACGATTTACTACTTACTATCTCTGTGCTTCCATTATGTATAATGATCATCATCATCATCATCATCATCATCATCATCATCATCATCATAATCGCTCCTGACACTGTGTCTTCAAACAGAAACAGTTTTTTACTGTCGTTATAGAACAATATCAGTAAAACTCTATATTTGTTTCAACGTTATAATGTTTAATGTATTATTATTTTATTTATTCAATTATTGGTACAGTTTGCTGAAGTCAATGACCCAGCTAACATACAACAATGTCATAAAAGATATAGCCTACAAAAATACACAATAAATTATCGTGAGAAACACTTAGTACCATTAGTTTAAGCTTACAATACAAAACAAAAACTTAAAAAACATAAAAACAAGTTAACTAGGAAATTTCAATGGTTATAATTGAAAAATTCTGACAGTGAATAAGGGGAGGAGATGACTTAAACGTTCTTCAGAACCTTCCTAAACTGTCTTCCATTACTAATTTCTTTCAAATCAGTTAATTGAATAATTTTATAGCCATATAGTGTGGTCCTTTCTCTAATAATTTCAGCCTATGCGAAGGAAACCTCGCATAGATTATTATGTAATATTAAGAGTATTTAATAGGTACTTTGAATACAAATTTTGTAATGATTTTTTAAATGAAAGTTGTTTTTTTCCTCAGTTACTAGATGGAGTACTTGGTCTTCTAGATTCTCTTCTGGTGTTTCAAGAAATTCCGGGAGAAGAATGGACAGAGATGACTAAATTAGCCTTTGGTAATTATTAACTTGAAAAAATAATTCTAATTCGCAATTCTCCAATGTATTTTAATGATTTTAATGATAATAATGATTTTTATATTGAAAATAATACTCTTGAGTTCAATTTCTTGATCAAACTATTCAATGCCATTGAACACAACAACAATTAGATTATTCCCAGCTGATTTCTACAATTTCTCTCAAATTGAGTTATCATTTTTATTTTTTTCTTATATAAATCCTTTGTAAAAATTTGTTCCACACTTTTTTAATAGAAAAATGTGCTTCAAACAATATGAATTCATTTGCTTTCAAAAGAATGACATGAATTCAACTTAGCCCACATTCTTCTGCCTTTTGCAATAATTGAATTTTCAAAACAATATCTGAAGCGTCTAACTAGATGTAAAGCCTTAACTCATTTCTGGAAATCTTTATAAAAATGTATTAAGGAGATGAATATAGTACAGACTATGCCCAGTTTCCCTTCCCAATTTCAGTATTCTGTGTAAATTTATTTAAAAAAAAAAAAGAAATGGAAAAAGCTATAGCACTATTATTATAGGATGACTTGACACAGTAATGTCAAGGTTCTGTTCAATTGATTTAGTTGAAATAATGATTTTGTTTTGTTTATGATATTGATATTGTTTATTCCATATTGTTTGTCAATAAATAAATGATATGTTTCGCAGGTATAATTTTGGGCTGTGCTGCAAACAGCAATCTCGAGCTATGTGCAATGTCAACTGCCAAACTGCATACGCTTGTTCAAACACGCACAATGAAAGATCTCCAGGAAGGAGGCTACCTTCTCTATTGCATCAACACTATCCTACAGAAAGCAATTGCAGGTATTTTATTGTTCAATGTTCAGTTCCAATATCCAAAACTGTGTTGGAAAATTCTTTGCCTCAGTTTCTCTTAGATCGAACTAAAAAATCCTTATTGTTGAGCATGAAACTAGAGAGAGGTTTCATGACTTTATGAAAAGGTTTCACCTCTTTGTTTCAAGATGTTGAAATATTTTCATGTTTCACGCGAGATGAAACACAAAACAATTTTTTTTCTCTTTTTTTTGATACTATTGCTATCTTGTCTTGAAACTAATGAGCAAATTTCATCCAACTCATCTTACTAATCATACATAAAAAACAGAGAAACCCTTATTAGATTATCTTACTGCTATCTATAATTATGTAAACCTACAGAGTGACACAAAAAACTGGAACTTTTGAAGTAACACGTACGTGAATAAAAGAAATGTAATCATTCGTTTTATTGCTGAAAATGTGAAGTAGAGAAGTTGCCATTTATAGTTGTAACAAGAAAAATGTCAATTTTTGTAGATAATGTCCTTGAGATGACGACCATTCAAACGTATGTATAGATTGCTGGAAGCGAACAGTGAGATTTTGCACGGCAAGTTGAATCACTGCAATGCGAATCTCAGCGATTTCTTCGTGAATCCTTGTTTTCAACTCAATAATAATTTTTGAGCGTCAAGCTTTACTTTTTAAATGGACCCACAAGAAAAGGTAAAACACAGTGCTTCGACATTCCATGCTTTCATAGAAATCTCTCTGTTTGCCTCCAGGAATGTATACGTTTGAACGGTCGTCATCTCAAAGACATTGTCCATGAATATTGGCATTTTTTTTCGTTAGAATTTTTGTCTTAACTGTACTAGGTACTTGAGCTGTATTTCACTCAATCACTGTTATGTTTTTTTCTCTTGACACCACCTGTACTACACTAATTCAATTGGTTTCCTTCTTTTGAGCCTCCGCACCAATCCTCCATTGTCTAGCCGATGGATTTGCTAGACGTTGTTGTGCTGGAAGAGCCTTGCTTCATGACTCTGCAAAACTCTGAATCTGGTGTGAAAGCACTTTTACAATAATTATTATGTAAATTATTGTGTTTGAACACTATCTGTGTCTTAAAGAGCTGTTACAAGATGGTGATTCGATTCAGAGTTGTTATTAGAATTGGCATTTGAATGTTTTTTATTCAGCTGAGGAAGATCCACTATGCACATGTGCAAGGGACTTGAAATGTTGAAATCTAGGCGTTAACACATTCCTCGCGTTCGTAATTCGTATTGTAATGAGAAAATTGTTATTTTGTGGATTTTTTCTTGAATTTGTTTGATAGACAAGTATTTTATTGCCAAGTATCCAAGTATTTAATCACACTGATAACAAATATAGTATTGGTAAATAAATAATAAATAAATAAATTGATTTCCATCATAAATAACAAATGGTGTTAGTGGCATTGCTAAAAATTAGTTTGATCAAAATGTGTGATTAATTATTTCTGAAAAGAACACAAATTGTGTGAGTGTACATTATTGTATTTAGAATTTAATGAGTATATCACATATGTTTCCAAATTTAAACCTACTTTAAATACTTTTTGAATAATTAATTTTGATATTGTTCAATAAAACATATAATATAGCGATCACTTAGTTGGCTCGACAAATACCTATACCCTATTCACGATAACTTGAGACAAAGTGAATATACTTTTTGCGTATATGTGCGTGTAAATATGGGGTGGCAACCTCAACCACGACAAACCATGACCAATACACGACTAAGTAAAGCATTGGCAATGTGTATGGGTGAGTATGTGTCTGCATTTTTCATGTCGGGACTGTGTCTTATCGTACTTTGTCTCAAGTTACTGTGAATGAGGTATAGGCTATGAAATATTTAGTTCAATCTTTCTTTCTTGTTATCTATCAAGTATAGTGAATTTTAACTAAACTTTTTATAATAGTCTTATCAAAATTGAGAGAGCAAACAATTTGGACTTATGTCTTTGTTTTCAACTATGAGTGTCATTGTGCTATCTCTAATGAAAAAAAATATAAATTAGTATGGAAATGTGTATGTTCTCACTTATAAGCGTTATTGTATCTAATGAATAAATAAATATTTTTCTTATTTTTCCAGATGAAAATCAAGAACACTACTCGTTCCTGATACCTGTTGTGAAGGCACTTCTAGAAAAGCTGAAAGACATGCTTTCGATTAGCCAGCATTTGTCCGACCTGCCTCAACCGCAAGCCGGGCCAGCCTTCTATGAGGAATTCCAGTCCTACTGTCAGGGACAGCAGTGGACGTTATTCATGGACACTAAGGTGATTTTCGAAATTTATGCCGGGTTTATACGATGCCAATTTATTGGGGAGACAATAATATTGTCTTCTGAAACCCACAGCTGATTTAAAGTGTACAGACTGTATATTCGTATAATAAGATTATACAGTCTCTATAATTTAAAGTATCTATTGCATCTCTTGATTTTAATAACATCTAGTCATAGCAAGGGCTCTATAAAAAGGGGGTAGACGCACGGTCCGCCATTCTGTGGTCAACTTTTAGCGCCAGGTTTGAATTCATATAAATATTTTTGATGATAGAGACGATCAACAGATGTTTATCAAGTTCAGCAAATGAATTAAGTTATTGTTTAAATCTTGGAGGTTAATTCGTCATATAAAATGGTTCATATTGCTTAGCATCAAATTGCAAAAAATATAACCATTTTTATCATAAAACTGAAATTGAAAAAATACGAATTTACCAGATTCAGGAAAATAAATCAAGCTTGAAATTTTGACTTAAAAATTGCCAGACTGGAAATTCAATGCTCTGTGAAGTGAGAATTATTTTTTTCTAACATGATTTTCATCATTAATCATATGTTTGACTGTCAAATTGAATTAATTCAAACCTGGCGCTAAAAGTTGACCACAGAATGGCGGACCGTGCGTCTACCCCCTTTTTATAGAGCCCTAGCTATGACTAGATGAAAACTCCAATTGACAACATCAGCTGTTGTAGCTCATAAGAAGCAGTATTCTGACAAATGTCTCGCCAATTGACATCGTATAAACTAGACATTATCACATTAAATTCATTCATTCTTTGAAAAATACAAAAAATTATGGTGAATTTTTCCTAGCCTGAGAAAATTATCCTATTGCACAAAGGTAGAGCTGACACCAAAAAGTTGGGCGGTTTCGTCTGTCTCTTGTACTTGATGTAACCTACTAACAGCTGATGTAAAGTCTCTTTTGATTTCAAAACATCACCCATACATTGATAAATGACAACATCAGCTGTTAGAGAAGACGAAACCGCTTATGTTTTGGCGAGAGCTATAGCTTCAGAGCTCAATTTTCTCATGATCAATCGAAGAATAATTCTTGATCAAGTTTTGTACACCAGCTAACAATCAGTTCATTTAAAATTTACTTCCTACCATACAAAAAAAGTACAGACTTAAACGGCTGTAGCAGTTTTACTAAACAATAAACATATAAGACTTGTGGATGGTCGCCTCTCTTCGATTTTACAAAACATGTGAAACAGGTCTCTCACTTGGTATATATAGACCCATAGATATATAGATCTGACGATATAAATATTCATTTTACATAGAAGAGTGCATCAGGCTTACAAGCCCAAAACTGTTTCTATTCCTCTTTTAATATTTTTTCTTTCTGTAGCATTGCTAAAGAATCGTTTCCATCCTTTAAATTTGTGTGTCTTATAGGGTTAGGTAATTCAAGAACAAACAAGTCAGTATAAATATTTTATGATTTTTTTTTTCATTCAAAACATATTTACAAGTTCCTAAACATAACAATAAATTATTTCAGTTGTTCACGAAATGAACGTTCTGTTTGAATATTTTGGTTTTCTGTTTAAATAGGTCTTGGAATACTTTTTGTTCAAGTAATGTTTTGAGTAATAGAAAAATGAAAAACTATATTAAATTTAAAAAATGGTATTTATTAATACCAGTTTCGTATTTCAAACATATATTTTTAAATGGTACCAAGATTAAAATTAACAATGAGAGTTTCCGATGTATTGAATTATTATAGTGTACAGTTTTTTATAGATCAGAAAAGTTCTCAATACGTGAGCCTAATCATGAGTTCGGCTTATTTTCTCAGTAAAAATCTTCACATCTTAGGATATAAGTGTTTGAAATTAATAGTAGGTTTTCTCAGTCGATTAGGATGGTTTATATTCAGAGGAATAAGATTCAAGAAAACTATTTACAAAAGATTGATTGCACATAAAAACAACTAATTGGTCATAATTAGCTAGGAATAAATAATACTTTCACTGGGTGTTCACCAGTGATCTTCAACTTGAGCTCACTCTAATGGTCATAAATACTGGCATTTTAAGCTTAAAAAGAATTACTAAGCTTGAAAAAATATTGAAATTAAGGATTGCTTTTACTTATGGTAATGACATTTTTTTGTAACCACCTAAACTCAGTTGGTATTAATGAATTAATTCACATTGAATTGTTCAACATTTTGAGTGGAGCACCAGCAATAATACCCAAAAGTGCTCTTCAAATACGGCTTCACATCAGCATTACTACTTTTAAATAATCACACGAAAATCTATAATATGAACCTGATTAAAATGTTTTAAGAATGGAATCATTAACCTCTCATTGTTTTGACTAGTCTTGTTATTGGACGTCATCATATTCTGATTTATGTACAAAATTATTGTCTCAACAATGTAAGTAATGTTTAATTTTCTTCTCACAATTTTAAAAATCAGGGTAATTCAACCAATGTAATGAAAATGTATCTAAAAAACAACAATAATGATTTGAAAAGTCAAGTGTATGGATTCCAGAACTTGAACATGTTCTTCATCAATATTACCCAATATGACTTTGCAAATGGCAACCAGCTGGTAGGCCTAGGTCCTTCATGGGCTGTTGAGCCATTGACAAACAAAAAAGATGACTTTGCAACCGTAATTTGGATTTTTTTCAACTCAATAATACATTATTTTAAGCTATAAACTTTTCAATGTTCAAGCTTTAGCTTCCTCCGAATCACTGGGAAATCGTATTGACGCCGATGACCTAACCGATGATGACGATGTGCCTGATGACAGGGAGGTGGTGATAGATGAGGAACTTGATGGCTGTTGTGCTGAGTCGTAGTAGCTGGCCGTTAGCACAGCGGTGGCAGTTGGAGGGTTGGTGCCGTCCTGGTCGTCGTACTGTGACGAACTGTATGGCACAAAGCCGAATGTCTGGCTGGGAGCTTGGAATGAGCTGGATGCCGCCTGGTCAGGAGATGTGATCAGATCCGAGGAGGTATCATCAGCCTGGTAGGAGTAGACTCGCTTGTTCATGGCCATGCTATGGTCGCCGTACATCTGGCTGTGTGTGGCTGCTACCATGACGTCATCAGCTGCCTGCTGCCTCTGGTAGACCAGCTGGCTGGCACTGTTGTCCTGGTCACTGCTGCTCCTGCTGACTACCCTGGTAGTTGCTCTGACTACCCTGGTAGTTGCTTTGCTGATTGCCCTGGTAGTGAACTCCCTGCTGTTGCATCAAACCGTGGTAGGATGGCTGTTGGTTGGAGGCAGCCGTGTATGAATCAAAGCTGCTGGCCGTGTTCTGTGTTCCATAGATAGGCGCACCGTAGGCGTCAGTAGGAACTGGTGTGCCATACGAGTTGGTTGGGTTTGATTTGTAGATGTTCATGTAGGAGGTTGCCGCCGGCTGGTTTTCTAGCAGACCAGGTGTGTGTTGTTGTTGTTGTTGGGGTGCAAAGCTGTTGGGTGACACAAAGTTGTTGGTAGGCACACCGTAACTTGTTGATGGTATGACATAGGATGACTGTTGTTGCTTGGGTTGGTCGTAGTTAGTGGCAGGTGCATTGTAGCTGTTGAACTGTTGGTAGTTGTTGTTTTGGTGTTGTGATGAAGCATCAAACGTGCCTGGGTTGGATAGTGGGATCGGTTTGGGTCCCTTGAAAGACGATGAAGGTGCTGTGTATGAATCAGCGATTGAAATATCGTTGAATGTGTTGTGTTGAGGTACTCCATAGGAGTTAGCTGGTGGACCATAGCTTGTCTTTGGAGGTGGTCCGTACACAGGCTTGGGTGGTGGGCCGTACTGAGGTTTGGGTGGTCCGTACTTGGGTTTGGGTCTGCTTGCACCTTTGCCCACCTTTCTTGGAGGTCCGTAAACTGGTTTTGGTGGTCCGTAAACGGGTTTGGGGGGTCCATACTTGGGTTTGGGCTTGTGTTTAGGTGGGCCGTACTTGGGTTTTGGCGGTCCGTAAACGGGTTTCGGTTTGGGGGGTCCGTATTTGGGTTTGGGGGGACCGTACTTGGGCGCCGGCTTTCCTGGTGGTCCGTATTTGCGTTGAGGTGGACCGTACTGGGGTTTGGGCGGTCCGTATTTGGGAGACGGGGGTCCGTAGCGTGAAATGGGTGCGTTGCGGTGTCTTCTCTGGTTCCTCTGTATCCTGGCAACTCTTACTTGGGGCGGCTCTCGCTTCACTCTCACCGATTGTACTGGTGATGATGGGTCGTCATTGTCGTCTATTTCACAGTTCACCAGTGATATTGCTATCAAACTCACGACAACCTGCAACAGACAAGAGTATTTCATCACAAACAAGAATATTCCATCTTAATAATGAATATTTTATTATAAGCAATGTTTTTCATCATAAACAAACATATTCGTTCACTAAAAAGATGAATAAAATAATATTACATATAAAAAATCTAGCAGCCATTTCAATGAAGATCAATTCAATTTAAATTGGAATTATTTCTAATTATTCCATAAAACGGTGCAGTCAGAACCAATGAACAAATTAGAAGTCATTATAATGACCCAATTATATAATTGAGAAAAATTTGATTTAAATTCAATGGGATTCTTGTAAATTGGCGGTAGAATTTTTTCTAATACCTCTTCTAGGACTTGGAGAAGTTATTTAAAAGTGGAGAACTCATAAAAATTGTTAATTAAAATTTTATTTATAGACTTTTGTGCAACTTGGTGCATAATCTTGAATAAGATATGAACGAACTACTACTGTATCTCAAAATCACCTATACTGATGTAACTAGAGACCAGTCGTCATCTCTTATCATCACCCCCTCCCTCATTACCTAATTAAACACCTAGAATATATTTTTTAGGCGTCAGCATCAAAAGAAATGTTTTATATATATAATAATTATTCAATATTTGTAAAGATACCAAAGCATTTCTTCCTACAAGACTTCTATTCGTTTCAAACATCTATCCTATATTTATTTTAATTAATTTATTTTCAACTCTAAGAACCTTCAATAACAAGAATTTGATCTTGAACTACAAACATGTTTGTGGTCAAATATCAAAACAACTCATTTGAGATTTCAATAATGAGATTTCAACGTTGATGTGTGTTGTGTGTATTAAATACGTCAACATGTGACCTAAATCCAAGTCAACATGCAAATTACTGACCTGCTGTAAGACCAGGAATTATGTGGAACATAAAAAGCCAGTCGAACAGCATTCCTGTGACATGTTAGCTTGACTACTATATATTCTATCACAAATCTTCTAATAACTGCTTTCCCAACATGACATCCCGAAATTGTTGAATTTGGCATTTCCGTTCGTAATCTTTGAAACTGGTTACCTACTCTCTTAGAAAATGCAGCTCATCATGTCGATGAAATTATTACTTGTTATCAGTTGGTTTACCTACTTGTTGAATGATCTGATGGTGGAATGTATTCAAGAGATTTTCAAGTCTGTCTTTTTATTTGAGTTGTTACTAATTTGAGTCACAGATGAGTTCAACTGTTTAAGGGTGCTATTTTTGAAGTTGATTATATCAGACGTCAACGAAACTGACTGTTAGCGAATGTTAGCACTGTGAGGACAGTCTGAACGCGGTCTGAGAGAGGTAAAAGTTTAGTTGAGGTCGCTCTCGACTCGCCAATCTACAGTGACTAGATGAACATAGTGACTATAATGTTTTATAGTTATAGACTATGGGCATCTATAGTTATAGATGTTTTATCTAGTCACTGTAGCCAATCGTCCTGACAGAGATGACAGTCTTTTCAAGCAAAGAAGACATTCTGGCAAGATGAAAAATAACTCCAGCTCAGTCAATATTGGTTCAAAGATAATGAATTCAGCCTCAAATTGAAGATCAGAATTTTTTATACATTTTGAGACCAAATCTATTGTTATCAATAATTACTGAGCTGGAGTCATTTCCCCATCATGCCAGAATGTCTTCTTTGCTTGGACAGCCTATTCTCAACTTAATTTCCACTCTACATTTTCAAAACATTATTAGTAAAATACCTACTCTCCACGTATGATATTTCTTAAATGATCTGTTCAATGATTGCCATGATAATGAACAATGATAATGATAATGTTACATCTTACATGCCATCTTACGAATCAAATTGTGAACAAATTCAAGAAATTCAACCATTTTTCCTACTAAACAAGGTTATGTCGGCGAGGTGGAACACCTTTGGGTCTCTCCACCAAATAAAGCCATAAGCTAATAATAATAATAATATAATCTTACATGCCATGTTTTGTTTGATGAAGTGGAGGTATAGCAGATGTCATTAAAGTTGGTAGTTTGCGAATGTCTATTATCAATGCTCAGCTCTGTCAGGACAGTCTGAAAGTCTGGAACTGTTTATCTCAGGTCGCTCTCAACTTCATATGCTCTCTCAGTCCACTTCTAGACTGCCCTAACAAAACTGAACATTGATAACATACTTTCGCAACATAGGCAACTGCTATACTCTTCGAGAATTTTCTTTATTTGTTCAACTTATTCTAATATATTATTGAATATGAACACATAATTGAAAATATAAAGCTTAAAACATGAAGAAAATACTTTCTTATACGTTTCCAAACGTGTAATTTGATGATGTGTAAGTACCTACTCTTCATGTCAGTTAAGGAAAAGACCATCTTGTGATATACGGTGTGGTCCGAAATCGGGGTCACGACTAGAACTTTCCTGTCAAACTTTTCATCAAGTAAAGGCCAGTGCTGTTGTCAACATATTTGACCTTGCACTTGTAGTGGAATCCCAAGTTTGCCCTTCACTTCACTATCGGCTATATTTAAACAGCGGAACTTGTTCATCGAACACCTTAATGACTTTCAATACTTGTTTACCCGCAATGGCTGTAACCTATTGGCTGATTGCTGGAGAAAGCATGCCAGCTGGCAGAAATGTGTGCAGGTTCAACTGAGCATGAAGCACGGCAATAATTACCAAGCCAGTCAATTAGAATGTAGAACTTTGTGAAAATGTAATCACTCATTAACAAACCGCTAGATGACCAACATAATCCGGATTATAATTTCTTAGAGTGGAAAACCATTAACAGAAACAGAAATTTGGACTTTACCTAAATATTTGGGCTATACTTTCATCGAAATTTTGTGAGAAATACAAAGGGAAATACTATTTTTTATCTTCCATCATGCTTGTCTGTCATTAGATAAATTATTATAAATGGGTTTCTTCGTTCTCATGAAGTTTTTGGGTTGCAGAAAATGCCTAGTTCAAGAATAATTATTGGTTTTCAATCGAAATATGGAACTTGATGGAAATTTTATCACTCACTAAGAAACCGGTAGCTGACACCAACATGCATAGGTTTTTTGTATCATGAAATTTAGGTTTCACATGAGAATAATAATTAGTTTTTGAATTATTTATTTATTTATTTAGCGTATGGCTTTTAATAGTGGGGAGACCCAACGGTTGTTCCACTTCGCCAGGATAACCTCATTTTGCACAAACGGAGACATGAGTTATAGTTCTTTTAAAAAGTTCATTTGAAAAAATAATTTTTGATTTCAAAACATTGTTGACTATTAAAACTGAAGCACTTCACAAAATCACTACACCATAGCCGAAAATATTGATTTTTTACTATAAATTTAGAGCACGGAAATTAAACACATTGAAATTTTGTCATGGCAACCAAACAGTTTTTGAATAATTATTGGTTTCATTCCTCAGGCAGAAATTAGAATTTGAAACTTTGTAAAAATGTTATCATTCATCAACTAACATAATTGACAAACTTACGTAGGTTTCTTAGTTCCATGAAATTTGGGTTCTATTGGTTTAAATCTTTGGAAACAGAATATGTCGTTTCTAAACATGATAGTTATTGGTTCCATCTGCTATTCATCATGGTTTTGCTCTTTTTAATCGGCACTGGGGGCTCGTGCACACGAAACAGGTGAAGTGCTTTCGCAAAAGATATGGGCACTTCACCTGTTTCGTGGGTACGAGCCGCCAGTGGTAATCGGTGAAAGTATCAATGAAATACTGCATTCATTGTTAGAGGTTTCAAACAAGCATTAGTTTTGTTGTTGGTATCATTATTTCATAATTATTCTACGTTCATTACTTGAAGAAATCGTCAAGTTTTGGAGTAATTTCTATGTTTAGAAAATTCCTGTTCCATATTATTTGAATAAATTAAGATTGTGGCTGAGTCAGTCTTATAAAACCCTATAAAATTATGGAAGAACTCTCTTTCTTCACTTTTTGAGTGGTTGTGAAGGTGATATTGTGGTAGTTATCCATATTAAACTCTTTCTCCAATTTTTCAACATCTTTTTAAATTGAAGCCTGTTTAATAGATTTGGGTGATTTAAATCAGGCTGTGATTTGTCAGAATATTTAAAACATAAGATATTAGACAGAAACCGGTTGATAGGAGTAAGAATGATAATTTTTTAATGAGATACATACTACTAGGCCTACTCTCATACTAGATTTTTGGTTGTGTAGTGGAAAGAATAATGATAGGTGAGCTTGAAATTCAGGTAGTAGTAGTTTAGAGCTAATGCATTTGAAATATTCTTTTTTTATTCACCGATAATATTCCTACTAGTTTCTCACGTTACTTTGAATCATAGTTTTTTCTTTCAGTTGAACTAAAGTAGGCGTACGATGATAACTTATTATCAATTATTGGTAGCCTCGGATAGGATTGCTACCAGTACTATCTCATTTCACCTGGAATTATTTACCAGTTCTAACCCAATATTTTCAACTTTCTGACATTATTTCCACTTCTCATTCGAATATTGTAAAGAAAGCTGGGACATGAAAACCTAGTTGGAACTAGTTTTAACGGATTGGTTCATGATTTTTAGTATGATTTGAAAAGTTAGTTATTTCGTTACTAATAAAATGTGAGTACATATACTGTAGATCAATTCACTTTCAAGGTTTCAAGATAATACATCCAAGTAGACACAGTAGGTTTCAAGATAATACATACAAGGAGATACAGTAGGTTTCAAGATAATACATCCAATAAGATAACATACAGTAGATAGAATTAAACGAATTGAAAGATCTTGAAACATTATTGAAATGTATTGGATTAAAAATGACCAATTCAATTTGATTGTTCAATTGCATACAGTATCATCCCATGTTCGTGAATCTTTTTGAATTATTCATCATATGAAAATAGATTTAACCGTGGAGACGCATCTTTATTGACATCTCTGAAACGTATCTATTTAAACTAAATTCTAGGCCATAGAAATCTCTCACAATGTATGATCCTCAAAAGATTCACTCGGATCTGAAAGCTTGAAGAATCAACAAATAAAAAATTCCTACAGAGACAATTTCTGCCAATATGACAATAGTGAGATCCCTAATTTTAATTTTTCAAAGTAAAGTACACAACACATGAACTTCTTGGTAATAGGTTGTGATGATTATATAAACTTTGTCTTTAGATTTGGTTTGAATTTCCTAATACTATAAATTCACTGTATGTCGTTGAATTCTACTGAGAAATCATTAGTCTTAAATTGTTTATGGGAATTATATGCATCAAGTGTTATAAAAGTGGGTTCAATTTTTTAGTTGTTGTAATTATTTGTGCTCTTTTATGTTTCGTTTTCCAGCCATTTTTTTAGAAAGACCAGGTCACAGGTTTTCATTAAAAATAATGATGTGAATATAAGTTACTTATTGTAAACCTAAATTGAAATAGCTTTTTTAATTTTAGTAAAGACATAGGGTCGGATTCGAGTTTTTCCTAAAAAATTTGAAATCATTGTCATTATCATCGTTATCAATCAATAAAATACAAAGATTATTACAACAGGCATAATGTCCAAAACTGTTTCGAAACCAATTTATAATACCATTTACAATTGTATTACAATTTACAATTTACAATTAACAAATGTATAATTATCTAAGCATATACAAAGAATTTCAATCTAAATCATTGAACTTACTCCAAAGACTCTCAACTATAATACCTTTAGTGTCAATGGTTAGGCTTTCAGGTTTTGAGAGTGATTATTTGAACCTCCTTTTACAGGGTGTATACACGGTGAGCTTGCTTTACACAATCGCCGCCATTCAACCTTTTCCTCAGAATCCGACTCTCTTCAACTAGCATTAATAAAAAATACAAATTTATAATTCCTTATCCAGTTATAACCCTTATTGTTGGAAAATTGCGTTTTTTAGCAAATTTTTCCAATTATCTCAATAACCGTTGAAGTTAGAAACTTCAAACTGTGATGAATTCCTCAGCTAATTTTACATAGGAATTGATCATTTTAGAACCCGAGTAAAGCCTCTAAAAATTAGAAAAGTAGATATTTCTTGAAAAATCTCAATTTTCCGCCATTGTTATCTCGGTAACAAAGCGTTTTCGGGGGTTGGTCCCATGGAACTTTTTTGTCTACTTGGTGTAAGGAATCAGCCTGAGAAGTATTGCACATTCCTCCTGAAACACCCTGTATACAATGTTGAGGATAACATCAATGACCATTGTACTCCCAAAGCAGGCAGATTACTCTTATCACAGAGGATTTAAATAGTCTGTGCTCGTATATGTAATGCATGATGAATCATGTGGTGTAGGTTGATTGTAACTTATTAATTGATGTATGTACAATTGTAATAGCGTGTTTATCCCCAATGTTCAGCCGGTCATTAATCACACGTGATATGGTGAATCAGTGTTTTCACTTTACACACCAACCAACCAACTACTACTGACCTTCTTATTTGGGAAGATCTGACAGCGGACATTATAAGGCTACACAAATCTTGTTACTTTCTTTTTATTCTTCTTCTTCTTCTTCTTCTTCTTCTTCTTCTTCTTCTTCTTCTTCTTCTTCTTCTTCTTCTTCTTCTTCTTCTTCTTCTTCTTCTACTTCTTCTTCTTCTTCTTCTTCCACTTCTTCTTCTCCTTTTATTTCTCCTTCAACTTCTGACTCTTTCATTTCACGTTTCCTTCCTACTCATCTTCTCTTCCCTCTTCATCTCCTCCTCTTAAGGCTTCCCTTCTTGTTTTTTCTTCTTCTTCTTCTTCTTCTTCTTCTTCTTCTTCTTCTTCTTCTTCTTCTTCTCCTCCTTCTCCTCCTCCTCCTCCTCCTCCTCCTCTCTTTTTACTCCTCTCTCCTCTACGCCCGTATCCTCCTCTTTCAATTTTCTTCTTTTTGTACAGCCTCTCTTCTTTTTATTCTTCTTCCTCCTCTTCTTTTCCTTCTTCTCCTTGCTTCTCTCTTCATCTTCGTTTCCCTCTTATTCTTCTTTCTCACTTCATCCCACGTTTTTTCTTTTTCTTCCTCTTCTCCTGCATGCTGTATCCTCTTTTCCTCATTGTTTCACTTTTTTTCTTCACTTCTTATCTTTCTTCTTTCCTTCTCCTTCCTCTTCTAGCTTTTTTGTTCACCTTCGTTTCCTTCTTATTTTATTTCTTCTCCACCTTGCTTTTCCCTTTATCTTCGTTTTCTTCTTCTTTTCCTTCTCTTACTTTTTATCTTTATCCTCGTCGTCTTCTTCTTCTTCTTCTTTCTCTCTTCATCCCACTACTTTCTCCTTTTCGTACCTTCTCTCTTCTCATGTTTCTCCTATCCTTCACCTTCCACTTTTCATCTTCTCCTTCATTCAATTTTTCAAAATTCTTCTTCTCCCTTCTCTTTTTTCTTCATCCTCTTTGACCTCCTTTCATCTTCATCTTCTTCGTTCTCCTTTCTTCTTCTTTTTGTTCTTCATCTTCTTCATCTCTCCTTCATCTTTTTCTTGTTAACTTCCTTTCCATTTCTTCTTCATCTTCTTCATCTCTCCTTCATCTTCTTCTTGTCAATTTCCTTCCCATTTCTTCTTCATCTTCTTCTTTTCTTCCTCCATCTCCCGGCGTCTCAATCTGTTGATCTAGATTTTTGATAGCCCATCAAATACAGCGTCTCTCAATTTTATAGCAATGGCAGCCATCCATCTCTATCTCTATGTGTGTTGATCTTGGCACTTTTCACTTTGGCGCTCTACTCACCTGCTGATGAAGGTGTGTGTGATGTCTGCTTATTGCTCCAAATGAATCATCACATCAACATCATCACCACCATCATCATCATCATCATCATCATCATCATCCACCTCTGCATTTAACACAGTTTTCACTTTTCACTCACTCTATACAGGCTGTCCAAGCAAAGTAAACAATCTGGCAAGATGGTAAAATGCCTCCAGACCGGTCAATGTTGGTTCAAGAATTAAAAGTTAGATCTCAATTTCTAGATCAGAATCTTTTCTACAATTTAAAAATAAATTTAATATAATTGTTGAACCAATATTGACCGAGTTGGAGTCCTCCTTCTTCTAAAATGCTCTCAGACTATTTCATCATGTCATTTATAATATTTGTTTGTTTGTCAATGGCGCAACAGCCCTATGAAGGGCCTAGGCCTACCAGCTGGTTGCCAGTTTCATATCCAACAAACTATACAGTACATCCAAGCAAAAAAGACACTCCGGCAAGACGGGAAAACGACACCAGCACGGCCAATACCGGCCCAAAATCCATAGATTCTCAAAAGAACCCCAAAGGAGGGATCATTTATAATATTGCTATGGCAAAATTGTGATGTGAAAATTTCGTGCTCTAAATTCTTTCAAAATTCAATAATTTCCGATCGTGGATTAGTGCTTCGAGTGTTATTTTTGTGTTTGGTTCTATGAAATTTGAAGAAATTCACCAAAATTCCAATAACTTTGTTTAATATCAAGAACTACCACAATAATTTCCCAACATGGGAAATTTGTGGTTATGTCGGCTATGGAACTTCTTCGGAACTCCCCACGAAATAAGCCATACGATAATAATAATAATAATAATAATTTATAATATTCGTGTAATTATGTCATTAAAAATTTCTGAATTATTTAGAAATATAATAAATTAGGGAATTTTCAATTTGGTGGCGATTCATAACCGTTTCTTGTAAACTTTAAGTCAAGGAAGGGTTTTATAAGTTCAATTTTTAGTTCATTTTTTTCAAATACCTCCACGATGTACTGTATTACTAAAATGAGTTGAGAAGTGACAAAATTACAATAGAAAGAACATAATTATGATGCATATGAATAAATTACATAATTCAAACTAATCTCTTTTCTCCTTTCCTACATCAATATTCCTTTCCTTTCCCCTTGTACATCTTCTTCTATTCATCACTGTTTCTTCTTAATCTCAGTAACACTCCCTCTAACAAAATACAACTCTTCTCTCAATCTCTTTCTCATCTCTATCTCTTTTTTCGGTCTGATGCTTGCACTTGTTCAACGTGTGCCCAATTTTATTATTGAATGAATCTCATCACTCTCATTTTTATTGTGCTCTGGTTATTTGCTCAACTGACACGATAAAAGTGAAGGTGAAGCGGCAATTGGATGCATGCACTAATCACCAATTTGTGTTGGTTTTTTGGAGATCTTCATCCAGTTGATAGCTCATCAGTAGAATTCATTAGTTGTTCAACGAACTATGAAATAATTCTGAACAAGAACAAACACAAGACTTAGCCTTTCATCAGACTATGATCACAAAAAGTGAACGTGAATTAACACTAATTAGTGAATGATATTCCAAGGTGTCTTTTTTAGAAGAATCTTTGAACAATGAAAGGGAAATTTGAGCTAAGACTCATTCCACTTGTAAATGTGCAATTACATAATTCACCATTTTCTTTGTCCCATATTTTTGTATGTATGTGAGGAGTTGGCGTAACATAAAAGAGCACGCTTTGAGTATTGTAGACCGTAGAAAGTAATCCTTCTCTTGTCATTAACAATGACAATTGACGTGGAATTCTTGTATGTGCCAGATACAGTATGTGGAATCCAAATATTTCCTATGTTTTATCGTGAGAATTCAGAGTTCAATAAGCCTATTGTCAATTTATGGAAGTATGAATAATGAATAGTTCACAAGGAGGTTTCTTGAAATTTGTCTACTGGGTGAGGTTTTAGATATTTTTATGATTAATAAGAAACTGGAGAGAGGTGATCAGATATGATTCTTATAAGTCCGTATTGCTTACTAACCCTTGCTATTGGTTTATAGTGTTTATTCTAATCTTTGGAGAAAATACTTGTAAGAAATTTATAAATAATTATGTCAAGTTAGAATATAGTATGTAAGAGTATTTTCAATACTTGAGAATACTTATTATACTATGATAATACTTGACTCACAAATCATGCAACACTTTTTATATAGTCTGTCCAAGCAAAGAATTCATTCTGGCAAGATGAAAAAATGACTACAGCTCGGTCAATATTGGTTCAAAAGTTATAAATTTTGTCTTAAATTGTAGAAAACATTCTAATCTACAATTTGAATGCAAATTTATGATTTTTGAACCAATATTGACAAAGCTGGAGTCATTTCCCCATCTTACCAGAATGCCTTCTCTGCATGGACAGACCACTACTTTGAATAATTCATCAATCATGTTGTCTAGCTATTTGAGTTTCTTGAATGTCATAATTGAATTTCTTTATTTTTCAGGTAAGACCAGGAGCAATAATCATTTTTTGAAAATTAAAATGTGAGTAGAATTGAATCATTTTCCTATTTGATGAGAAATTGTACTTTGTTCTTGAACATTTTGAAATTTCAATTGGAAATTTTGATTCTCATGATTCAATTGTGCTTTTATCTACTTAAATGTATTGACTAGTCATAACGGATTGGATTTGGTTTGTACATTTATTTATCTGGCTCGTTGGAGGAGTGATAAAGCGCCGGTCTGATAACCAGGTGGACCCTGGTTCAAATCCCAAGCGGAGAACAATTTTTGACCACAGCACACTCACATAGATACGGCCACCCCGTCTTTCGGAGGAGGCGATAAGCCGTCGGTCCCGACTACCTAAAAAGTAGTCGTCATCTATCATCCATTTCATTACCCACGCACAAGCCTATGAGCTCATGTGGGCTTCACCCTCATAAACAAACAAACAATGAATACATTGGAAGGAATGACTTCCAAAAGAAGTGTACAACCATTCATTCAAACCATTCTACTATTCGAACCATTTGAACTATTCAATCATTTTAAGTTTTATTTGCTTCGACAAATCTAAGTTGTT
Source organism: Sogatella furcifera (assembly GCA_017141385.1). Classification (NCBI taxonomy): domain Eukaryota; kingdom Metazoa; phylum Arthropoda; class Insecta; order Hemiptera; family Delphacidae; genus Sogatella; species Sogatella furcifera. The sequence continues at coordinate 730,888 of CM029552.1, forward strand.
ATTACAAGTTATATTATGATTTTATGCAACAAAATTGGCCTGGAGAAAAGAGAAAACGCAGTCGAAATAGCTTTTAAAACATTGTAACTTTCGCTGAATTCACTCACTAATGGAATGTAGTGAGACTGTTTGACCAGTGTTGAGGAACAGACATGAATGAAAGTCGACAAAGCTTAATATCGAATAGTTTTTCCTCCTTGTGATAATCTGTTATTATCTGCGCGGCGCGTGAGTTCATTCCGAAATTGCTCGCTAATATCCTGCCGTAGCTCTGTAGCTATAGTCTGTCCAAGCAAACAAGACCCTCTGGCAAGATGGGAGAATGACTCAAGCTCTAAAAATATTGGTTCAAAAATTATCAATTTGATCTTCAAGTGTAGAAAACAATTTGATCTACTATTAAGACCACATGTATAATTCTTGAACGAATATTGAATAAGCTGGAGTCATTTTCCCATCTTGCCAGAGGGTCTTCTTTGCTTGGACAGACTGTAGTACGAGTACTTGTTTGGTTCGTAATGGCAGCTTTGAGAAAGGAATGCTGATTGGTGGTCTTGAAAAGTTCTCACGATTATTTGGATAAGTTGACCAAGTCATGCCAATTGTGATAATTTTAGTAATAAATTCAAGATTAGAGTAATCAATTCTAATTTGATAACTTTTATCAATGAAGTATTTGTTTCAAAAATAACTGTTTTAAGTGTAAAATAACTATAAGTTACATAGTTCCACAGTTCCCCATGTAGGATTTTTCTTGGAAAAATTAGGTTATATGGCGAAGTGGTACAACCCTTGGCCTGTCTTTCCACTAATAAAAGCAATACACTGATTGAATAATCTCGATGTTATTGGTGGCACCTTCTTAATAAGGTGTTAGAAAGGGCCGAGTAATGCGAATATGAGTTAATTAGTAATTAATGTAGTCAATTTTTTGGCTGGTTGAAAAAAGGGACTTAAATTTTATAAGAATTGGAATGGTTAGTATTTAATACGATAATAGAAAAACGTTTATGAAACTGGGACTGTTATTCAAAACTAAATAATAATATTAATGATAATAATAATAATATTCGTGTAACCTGGCTGGCTCAGGTCTGGTGTCAGAGTTTTCAGGTCGCTCCTGGTCAATTTCAGGGCCTCTGACATGACTTAACGACTGTTTTTAGGCAGCCGGGACCGACGGCTTAACGTGTCCATATTAATGATGAAAACCCTGTAATGGCATGAGAAAATCAATGCTTCTGACTGAAACTTCTCGAGAAATGCATTGAATAAATAGCCGTATTTCATTCTGCAGTATTACAATCAACCCAAATCAAGAATATCAAATACTTCTAACTGCAGGCAAGGGTTGAACTCTGGAAGGTTTTTCTCAGAAACTAATACACCCTGGAGATAAATATATTATAATTCATATGTGTGAAATTTAAATTCCCAAGTTTTTTGCCAAAACCTAGAAAATATTGCTTGTTATAATTATTGTAATTCATTCCACTTTGAAGTAACTACTCGATCATTTCCAAATAAGCCATAATAAATGGTGTTTCGAGAAGTATTCCTCTTGAAAGATTTATCTAATTTGATTTCTTGAAATGTCTTTTCAATAAATATTTCCAAATAATGAATCATACTCGCTTTCTTGTAAAATGTTCCCCTAACGAATCACCAGCAGCATCAACCGACTTTTGAAGAAATTGAGTGTACTGTCCATCGCAATGGATCATATAGTCTGTCCAAGCAAAGAAGACATTCTGGCAAGATGGGGAAATGACTCTAGCTCGGTCAATATTTATTCAAAACTCATAAATTACGTCTTTAATTGCAGATAAAAATGTTTCTTACAATTTCAGATAAAATTAAAAATTTTTGAACAACTTTTGACCTAGCTGGAGGCTTTTTCCCATCTTTCCAGAATGTCTTCTTTGCTTGGACTCTCAAAGTCATTAATATTGCGTTGTCTACTGTTGGCTAGACTGGCATTCATAACATTTGAAAGGTTAATCAAGTGTTGTGTCTGATTTTCTCTCGTCTCATGAAAGTCATTGCGTTTTGTGCCAGTCATTGTTTTCGCTTTTCTGAAATGATTCGACCGTTATGATGAGAATGATGATGATGATGATGATCTTCGCATGTCAAGTGATGACAGCTTGTGGAAATGTCTTGGCTCGAAAAGTGGCTTGAGTACCAGTTGGTCACTTATGCCACTTATTTACCGTTACCGTTCATTATTATTTTTAGCCAAAGTGCATCTCATTTCACTTTTTTATTCCGTAAAGCGTTCAGGAATAGATTAGATGCTAATCTTCTTAGTGAAAGTAATTTTGAAGTAATATATTGTTTGTTTGTTTTATGGAATAGGGAAGGGGAAGTTAATTTTTCTTGATGACGTTGGTATATATTACTCCTGTTTAACACAGTACGATTCTTGGAACTTTCGGTTTTTATGTACCTTGTAAATTTTGATAGAATTATCCATTATGATTGGCTAACATTATGATGTGTCTGCCAAGTTCTGTAAAATTTAAAATGTAAACAAAAAACTAAACGTCCAAAAGTCGTGACTTATGTCTATACTGTCTATGTCTATGTTACTTCTATGACTTATGAAAAGAGTTGGAAATATCGTATTCTAATATCATTCCATATGAAAGATCTATCAACGTCCTATACAGGTCTAAAATTTTCATAATTGAGATTTGATTATTCATGCGTCTCATCAGATTTGCTGGGTTTGTCTCTGTAGCTAAAGTTTCAAAGAATAAAGGGTGATCAAACTCATTAAAAATACTCAAAAATTGTTGGATAATTTTATGAAGTATTAGACCATTGATGTGCAAATAACTAAATTTCCTGAACTTAACATTTTTGGTTATTGATTCAAATTATTTTCAAATTATGCATTATATGTTTCTTAGCTTTGATCTTGATTTGCATCACTTTATAGTCTCAGCGTAATACCTTACTGACATTCAAAGTTCAAACTTTCTAAAAATGGTGATAATGCCTCACTGATTACTCCCAAATTCTCTTGTCTCATCATAACTGACTACCGATTGCTATGTTGATTGATTGATAAGGCTTATCGAACTAACTAATCACAGCAGTCTTCAATAACTGTAATGTAATTGGGGTTTCCCTCTATTTGATTCATTAGTATCTCAATTGTGTACTCTACACTCTACAGTAACGTTGATATCAAATTAGGCCATATTTATTTATTTAGCGTATGGCTTTTAATAGTGGGGAGACCCAAGGGTTGTTCCACTTCGCCAGATAACCTCATTTTCCACAAACGGAGATATGAGTTATAGTTATTTTAAAAAGTTTATTTGAAAACATAATTTTTGATTCCAAAACATTGTTGACCACTAAAACTGAAGAACTTCACAAAATCACTACACCATAGCCGAAAAAAATCACTACACCATTAGGCCATTATTGAATGTATATTCTTATCACTTTGTCTGATATAGAATGTTCAAGCAAAGAAGACATTTTGCCAAGATGGGAAAATGACTCCAGCCCCTTCAATATTAGTTTAAAAATTATAAATTTGATCTTAAATAGTAGAACGGAATGTTGTCTACAAATTGGAATCAAATTTATAATTTTTGAAGCAATATTGACCGAGTTGGAGTCATTTTACCATCTTGCCAGAATGTTTTCTCTGCTTGAACATACTGTACAAATGGTATTAAAGTACTAAACTTTTACGACAAATCCATGAAAAATCTTCAAGTTGAATCCTCACTCATAATTGAAAAATGAATCTGCGTATGTCTCAAAAAACTTTTTCTAAAAAAAATCGTCTGGTCAAGAATACCGTAGTCAACAATACCTGTATATAGGGCTACAGTGACACATGTTGTGGCAAGTTTAATCAGGACATTAGTGGCACATGTTATAGCAAGTGTGAACAGTTAACCTTGTGGCACATTTACCTTTGCCTTGAGCAAGGCCTGCCAGCCGGCCGGTCTTAGAACTTTTCCCGGTTGACGGTCACTATCTTGTTGTTTTATTGCTTTGAATTTTAGTGCACCGGCTCTCACATTCCTCACGAATTAACCACGTTTGCTTTTCACCAACTTTCTTCATTCATTTGATGCAGTTTTATAATGCTGCCATCTTGAGTCACTGCGCAATATAGTCTGTCCAAGCAAAAGAGACATTCTGACAAGATGGGACAAATGACTCGTGCTCGGTCAATATTGGTTCAAAAATTATAAATTTGGTCTCGAATTGTAGACAAAATTTCGCTCTACAATTTTACAACAAATTTATAATGTTTGAACCAATATTGACCGAGCTGGAGTCATTCTCCCATTTTTCAGAATGTCTTCTTTTCTTGGATAGACTATACCAATTGGTATCGTAAGATTGTTGGTGTTAATCGTTGATTGTAAAATGTAACTGGCGGTAATAAAATGTTGTTGCTATTGTGGAATTTGTAGGTTTTTTAATGAGAAGCTTTTAATAACAAACAAACTTAATGCTTGTAGATAATAATCAATTATTAACATTTCAAGAGAATTTGTTGATTTGACGCTTCATAAAATTTGCGAGTGTTCTTGCAAGTTTCAATGGAGTAATGAAAAATGAACCAGTATTAAATTCATAGATTTCGCTTTCTCGTATTTTTATAGGTAGAACTTCTTGGAAAGTATCTGCATTTTTTATATAAAATTTGTTCGAATCTCCTCCAAGACAATATACTAGAGTATTTCAATGTTGATTGCAATGGCTTGATTCAGTGTTTCATTCAAATACAGTAGTTGAATTTTCTATGTAGCTACTACAGTGGTCCATTCATAGTTGAGATTTCTATTGTCATATTCAAGTTATTGTCAATTATGAAATACAATACAATGTTGATTGAAGTATATGTATAAGAATACAATGGAATATATGGCGTTCAATGGAGCTTGATCTCATCAGGCACTGTCCCCACTCAGCATGGATTTGTTTCCTGATAATGATAATGAAGATCAAGCTGAAAAGCATGGATGATAAAATTGGTTGAAAATTGAAATTCTCCAACTAGGAACCTTCTTTGCTCTTCAATTGTGTAATAATAAAAGTTTGTTCAATTCAATCTATCGAGTAGGGTTGAAATCTAAAGTGCGGTAGCTTTTAGTTAATTCATGAATGTCAATTTCATGAAAGCAAAGTTTTAAGACTTCAATTCTAACCAATTTATTATCGATTTCCTCTACTTGACTAAGCATTACTTTTAAACCCCAAGTAAAACCATTCATTGATTATCCATTGCTGAATTATTCAGAATTGAAAGATTCTTACGAATAATAATAATTTACTACAAGTACTCACTTTCTATTGAAAAACTTTTATTATTCAAAGTAATCTTCCAAACATTAAATTTATTATTCACTCTCATTCAAGAAAACTATTAAACCTTTACTTTCAAGCGATTTCTCAATAGTAATTACGCCAATAGGCATTTGAAAAAGTTGTGGAGAAATTCGAATTGTTGAATGATTAGCATACTGATTCAGAATAATCACGGCTTATCTGTGAGTTTTGTTTCTTTACTGGCGGCTCGTGCCCACGGAACAGGTGAAGTGCTGTACAGTAAAAGATACGGGCACTTCACCTGTTTCGTGGGTACGAGCCGCCAGTGGTTCGTATTGGTTAACTGCAGTGAATAATCAAAGATTCATGGCATGCACATCAGGTGGAAAGCTATCTCAAACTGTAGTTTGCGCAACCTGAGAAGATACGTCGTTACATTGTTAAGTATATTGTAACCGCGTGTCTTCTTAGCTTGGGCGAACTATATCTTGTCTAGGTTGATTAGCATACTTGTTCTACTGCATCTCCCCCTTTTCTAAAACATAAATAGTTTTAAATTCCAGATTATTGGTTCACGATCGCGAAAGTTTTGACCCCAATGCGATCCTGAACTTGGATTGTGATCTTTATTACCTCTCTCGATTCCTGGTCTTGCATTTATAACTTGAATTTGTGTAGAACTGGACGTTTCCTTGGCACATTATTTAAAACTTGTATTACATCTGAATCACTTGTTCATGTGGTTTTAATTTCGAATGTTTAGTATTTCCAATTTTGTATTTTACACAAAAAAAACTCAATTACGGTATCTATGGATATGCAAAATTGAAGATTTTCATAATAGTTTGTTAGAATGATTGAATATGTTTCTCAATCATTCATGAATGACTGATATGAGTTTTCAAATGGATTCTATCATAAGGAGAATAAATTCGGAGTTTCATGTGATACTTGTTGAGTATTTGTTAGTTATCCATATTTAATGATATTGTCAAACCATAGATTTATTGAAAATCGACATATCGGTTTCTTCACCATTATCAATCTCAAGTAAACTGGGTTTAACCATTATCAATCTCAGTAAACTGGTTTACCAGAGATTGATAATGATGTAGAAACCAAAACCTTGTCTCTTCATTCAATATTTCTTGAGTTGACTTATTTGAACTTATTTTTTATGGCTTTTTATTTTGAATGAAATAGAATATAGTGGATGTTCTTTATTTCCTGATTTTATTGATATTTGTACTTGGATGCCAGTAGGTATTGTTTTTCTCAAATAGATTTTGGTACCTAGATCTTTGTTTTTTTATTCTATTGTTACATGAGGTTTCCTTGATATTTATTTTCAAATAAATAGAATAGAAAGTGAATTTAATTGAATAGAAAGTGAAAAACTAGCCTCGATTTTTCTCTACAAATTTTGCTACCTTCGCTGGGGTAACCGGCATTCCGAAACCGTTAGGACGATCGATGAACGATAGAATTGTCAGTCCAAACTTGAGTTTATAGCAACCACTGGCGGCTCGTGCTCATGATACAGGTGAAGTGCTGTACAGTAAAAGATACGGGCACTTCACCTGTTTCGTGGGCACGAGCCGCCAGTGAATTAGCAACCCAAACTCCCTTGAACTTTCCTATCCATATCAACAACGAACCCCTTGCTGTTTTGAATTTAGTAACATTTGTATGATCTTCAGTGAATTCCTCAAGAACTTATTGGTTCACTATATTCCCAGGGAATTTTGAATTAAATGTAATTAACGATGGGTCTCTCCATCAATTTTGAATCACAATGATAATAACTATTATGCATCTTGAAAAAAATTGAAGCAACAAAATACTTGAAATCCAACTGCAAATCTTATTAGGGTGAAGCTTAAAGCCGTATTACGTGTTGTTAAAGTATTTAAACCAATAATAATATTGATTTAAATTACTAGATGTAACCTGGTACTACACAACCAATAGGTCTTTTCCATTCTCTACAAGTTTAATCTACTCGATAATTTCAATGTAACTTGGGAGACTAAGAACTGAAGTCCTATGATATTAATAGATTTACTTATCAAACGTATTATTCCCATCATACCAATTGGTCTCTCTACTTTATTTCCTTTTTCTTAGGGGTACTTTATCAATGAATTTTGAAAATGACTCTTATGAGTCAAAACACGTTATCCTAAAGTAAAAATAGTCTCAAAAGGATACTGTGATTCTTATTTTAAATAGAAAACGTATTTCCACTCTCTTCAAGTTGAAGCTATACGATAATATCAATGTAACTTGGGAGACTGAGAACAAGTCCCATGTATTAATAATTTACTTGTAAGCCTTATTATTCCACACCAATAGATGTTGTACTTATAAAACTTATAATTCCATCATACCACACTATAGATGTACTTATAGAAATTATTATCAATACCACACCAAATCTAAAGCACTTGTAAAATGAACAACAACTCACAACACTAGCTATCAGATGAAATCGCAGTCGCATTTTGAGTGTCACTATTATTCCAGTCCTGTGTTTGGGTCGTTGGTCCGCGAATAGTTGCGAACGAAATAAGAAAACTCGAGAAAAGCGTATCACATGTGCACTGCTTATGTCCTTGCACCTTACACCACACAGAAGATGAAGACTGGTCTTCGGCCCGGTAACCGGCTCTCTCTTATAGTCTTCTCCGTGTCCCAAATTCCTCCGTCTTCCGTTCATCCTTCCACCCCATTCTTCCTTCTTCTTCTTCCTTTTTCCTCCTCCTCCTCCTCTGCTTCGTTTCTCCGGAACGTTGCGGACAGCGAAAATTTCTCTCATCTCCGTTGGCTTATCTCGGCTTGCATTCCTATCGGTCGTTGAGTATAGTTATTAGAGTATATTATTGTGGAATAGAGTATTGTTCTGGTAAATTGTGGGGTTGGAAGTTCGGCTAGAAATTCAATGTCAGAGTATTGATTTGCATAAGTTTCTTTTTTCAGTTACAAGAGTTTGCGGGTGCATTTCCATCAGTTCTCTAGTGAGATTGGTAGTGAATTGTGGGACAAATTTATCATTGTTTATTGATGAACTTTTTTGAATTGTAGAATTTGAATACAAAGTTATTTGTGTGAAGATTATTGAATTACCCTCTGAATACCCTCAAAATTAGAAACATTTTTCATGTATTTTCCAACTATTCATTCCTACGAGTGATTTTCACTCCAATCAAAACAGGAATATACGTACGTACATTAAATGAATGCTGAATTAAAAGACCAAGAGAAAGTCATTACTGTAGAGACTGTGTAAACTGATAATACAGTTTTCATAGTCATTATTTGATGTTTCATTTTTCTTAGGGCTACTGTACTTATCAAAGTTCTCAATGAATGTAGATCTCAGTACTCTTAAAATAATTTTTATTTTACTTGAAATGTTTCGGCGTTTTAGCCATTTTCAAATGCAAATAAATTCATTACGATGTATTTGAAAAAATATCAAGGCAACGATCACGGTTACTAGACTGTAATCAATCTCTGGGAATCTTCTAACAAAATTGAAGCTATGCAAAATTATAATCTCATTTACTTTTTCAATCCCTCTTTGTCATTTTTTGTATACCTTTCAATTCCATCTATTTTTCTTGAATAAATCCATCACGTTTCAAGACTGATCTAACTTTTTCCAACATTTTTTTCGAAGCTGTAACGGCAAAAGCTCTAGTGCTGCAGCTCGTACCGCTTGGAAATCCTACCTTTATTCTATTTATAATACACGCAATGACAATGGAATAGAATTTTTTCTGGGTAGAAGTTGGTCTTTTTTAACAGATCAGTTGTAAGAAATCCTATCAGGTTTCATCATCGTGAAATTATGTCATCTCACGGAGCCAATAATACACCAATCTGACGTCAGTTCCAATAAAATTATTTCATGATAGTTCAAATTCAATCAGATTCTCCATTAATTATTCAGCTTCATTGACTAGTTATTATTGAATTTCAAATGTGTTAATAATTGTGTTGATCAAGTGAAATCTCGATACCCTATTCCAAAACCCACACAAATACCTCAATATCTGATTTCTCCAATACTGATATAGTCTGTCCAAGCAAAGAAGAGCCTCTGAGAAAATGAATCCAGCTCGGTCAATATTGGTTAAAAAAATGATTGATTCAATTTAAATTGTAGGAAACATTCTGATCTACAATTTGAGACCAAATCAATTTTTTTTAACCAATATTGACCAAGCTGGAGTCATTTCTCATCTTGCCAGAGGCTCTTCTTTGCTTGGATAGACTATAAGCATGCATACCTTACAATCTGATATCATACCTTAATCTTCGATAAATAGTTTTTATCTGCCCTCGTAGCCATGCATAATCAAACCGCGTACATTATTTTCGCCTGCTTTGTTTTTGTTTTGAGTCGGACGTGGACAGAGAACAGCTCTTTATTAATAAAGGATCCGGTCCAGGTCCATTGTGTTATTTCTGCCGATCATTTCCAAGCTGCATTCTGAATGGGTTACAATGGGTGCAGGGAGAAAGTAACTGACTCATGCTCCTATACTATTCTATAGGTCATTTTCTATCTTGTTATAACTCACTTGAAAAATAATAATTGAACAGTTCATACAATATCTCATTAGTACTCGGGTAGACCTTTAATAACAGAACACGGCTTTCCGCTTAATTAATTTGCAAATGTCATATTGTAATCAGGAACTGTAATAATTGAAATATTTACATCAATAATAGCATTGTGTACTATAGTTGGATTTACCCAGTATATATCGAGACTACGCACAGGCCATAGTACCCATGTAGGCTCATTCTATTACAGAATTGTAAACAAAAGTTTAATCTAGTACTGTATTATTAATAATATTGCAATCATCAGAAACAAAAATTTAGTCTAGTACCTTAATTGTTTATAAGATTGTATTATTAGTTGATAAAATATTACTTCATGTACTGTATATTGATTGTGGAATAAACGAGATTTTGATTTGATTTTCTCATACTGATTGTCGATAGGCAACACAGTTTTTCTGTTTGAAGCTGTAAAAACTGAACAGTTTTACAGTTTTTGAGTTTCTGTAGTTAGATGTGGACTACAGTTCTTGTGTTTATGTAGTTAGATGTAGACTACAGTTCTTGAGTTTCTGTAGCTAGAAGTACAGTTTTTGAGTTATTGTTATCATATTAGTGTCCTATGAATATAGTTTTGGGTAAAATGATTATTTATTTCATCAAATTAATACAGTGAAAGGAGAGAAAAACAGGCGTTAGCCCAAAACTTCTTCTACACCAATTTTGATTAAAATGTTCAAATTCAGGTTATGTTCCTTTTCACATTTTTCACTTCACACAATTTTCACTCAGAAAAAACATCATATAGGATTTTGAATTTAGAAGGTTTACAGAAGAAATAAATATAGAAAATCCATTAAAATAATTATTCTAAAACTTGAAAAATAATTATAAATATTGAAAATTTGGAGCCACAATAAAATTATGATTATTTTATCAATTTGATATTTGATGGCACTGCTCGTAGTTGACCAAAAGTCGCATTTTGAACTTAATTGTATATTTAGAGCTGGATACTAATGTAATTGAAATAATTTTTGTCGATCAAAATACACATAATCACATTGTGGACGTTATTTGGATTTTCAGTATTGGAGTTATTGGATAGTAATGATTATTGTATGAGTAAATAATTACGAAGAAATGGTAATGATCGGTTTAACAATCATTAAGTTACTAAATTTTGAATAGCACTAGGTGCTTATACGGCTTGTATCTTTTGAATGATAATGAAATGATAATTATACTCTTTAATAGTAATGATTAATATTTTATTTATTGTATTTCTAATGGCGAATGGTGAATTAAATTTATAGATTATATGCTCTTAATTGAATTTTTATTGCTGAAAACTAATTCACATGCGGACTTACTTTCTCCATGTTGATTAAGAACGTTGTAAATTTTATGTACGATTGTACTGTGATATCGTTTAATTGTTTCTGATTACAAAGTATACTTTATTCCGTAGTAGGTCATGAGATTTCATTTGATTAACCAACCATGGAAATTGGATTGTAGGGGAATGTCTACATCGAAATGAAAGTTAGAATTGATAAAATTAATAATCGAGTGCTATGAGTAGGTAGGCAGTAGGATGGGTACTGAGTATAGAGAAGCCTTCATTATTAGTCAAAACTTTATTGAATTATTATTGATAATACAGTTGGATGGATTCAAATGACTGATTTTGAGAAAAGTACATTCCAAGTAACAACTAGAATCCACAAGTTATTATTATTGATGCTATCTATCTGCATTACACTGGTGGCTCGTGCCCACGAAACAGGTGAAGTGCTGCACAGTACAAGATACGAGCACTTCACCTGTTTTGTGGGCACAAGCCGCCAATGCTGCATTAACTTAAACATCATAATGAATTGATCAATTCCCTACGATCAATTCATGAAGCAAGCTAAGAATTGCCCCTTCTTAATTCAACTCTATTGGTGGATGACAACTACCTCTCACTCTATCGACCAATCACTAGCCAGTACAAGTACACGCCCACAACGCCTTCTCATTGGCTGATAACCACCTCCCTCACACTCTGTTGACCAATCAAAAGCCAGTACAAGTCCACGCCTACATCGCCTTCTTATTGGCTGATAACCACCTCCCTCACATTCTGTCGACCAATCAAAAGCCAGTACAAGACCACGCTCACATCGCCCTCTCATTGACTGATGCCATTACGTCATCATGGCATATAGTGAAACTATTTTGTTGAATGTTGTCAACCTAACGTAAACCAAACTCAACTAACGCTGTATCAATTCGAATAGGCAGTTTAAACTAATTTTAAACAATTTGTTGAATGTAGTTCCAATGAAGATAATTCCTATGGAATTAGAAAACCAGATGGAATTTTCACTAATGTAGTTTTGGAATTAAAATCTGATTTAATGACACGTTTCTACCCAATTTTTAATCAGATTCCATTTAGGTTTTTCATGATTTGAGAACTAACTTTTGCTACTAGCTACAAATCATAGAAAACAAAATAATTTACTTAGGTACTTGTGGCTGAGAATTAAAACATCAAACTATTCTTTTAAATGTCTTATTCTCATTTGTAATCTTGAATTGATTCTTATTCTTATGTATTTTGTTGTATTGACGTATTCTTCATCTCATTTCATACTCCATAAAACTATTGAAGTCTAGTACTGGCCTTTGTGACACGATAAAAGTAACACTGAATCTAAATTCTTTAAATAAACCCTTCAAGGACCAACTTGATGAAGTTGTACCAGCTTGAATACATACATCAATATTATATTAGTGTAGGATTGTCAATAGTTAATCAGCATTATTTTTTGTGTATTATACACCATCCATCATTTTCTAGCACCATCCATTGTATTTCTGCTAGCAGCCTCGATCTATTAAGATCTCTTCTATTCTATTCTATTCTTCTATTAAGATCTCTAAGATCGATTTTCGATCTCTTACTATTAAGATCGTTAATAGTAAGTCAGCGTAATTCACCATCCATCATTTTCTTGCTAGCAGCCATTTTCCAAGGCAGAACTCACGAAACACTGTCAACCAATCAGAAAAGAGCAGGTGGGACATGGAGGCGTGTCCAAATCAAATCTGAAACATCACCCGACAACTGCTGCCATCTACTGGTTGAATTTGAAAACTTTTCGACCGATGTCATCGGCAGATCAGAACGTAATCGGAGTGTCCAATAAAAGTTGAAGCAAATTATCATCCTATTTCTACTGCCATTTGCTGACTGAACTCGGAACTATTTCGAATGTTCTTCGAAGAAAGTTGGGAAGGGGAGTGAAAATGGCTGCAATCTTCAATTTGCTTGTTATTTAGTTTCCGATTTTTTGTGAAATGACGTATAGTTACAGCGAAGTGCAATGTTTATGATGATTCCCAATATATTTTCTGTGAAGAATTTTTAATTTACTTCCTTATGTGCTACCAAGCAATATTAAAGAATAAATCAATCAATGATTAAAAATTAAATAATTGATAACTCGCTGCAAAATGTTTCATTTATCAATTCTGTAGTATAACAGTAACATCCCAACTGCCATGTAACACCATAAATATCCAAGCATTATTTTGAAGTGTCTGGATATAATATTACAGTTTTGCTCAATGTAGATAGCCTATATTTTTTATTATTATTCCTGTTACGCTTTTTCTTATCTTGTATCACGCATCTGAAGACGTTCCAATACATAGTAATACTTGTACATACAAATACAAAACATGTTCACTTTGTTATTAGGTTTACTTAGTATAATAAATCAACACTGGCGGCTCGTACCCACTAAACATGTGAAGTGTCCGTATCTTTTACTGTACTGCACTTCACCTGTTTCGTAGACAAAAGCCGCCAGTGTACGAGTAAATCAATGAATACACAGTAATAAACACATAATAAACAGTAGGCCTACCCATGAAATGAGTTCAATTTTCCTTCTCGACTAGTTTTGACTTTGAAGGCATATTCAAGTTGTTGTTAATTGAGTTCAGACTATTGTTAATATTAGTCAAAAACAGTTGACTGATGGAGTTAACAGCAGTCCAAAACAGTGTAAACTTGCTTTCAGATCAATGATATTTAAGATTTGTCAGTTGATTGTCACTGCACTGTGAACGATCGAAATGTTGGCACCAGTTTCGTGGACACGCCGCCAGTGATACAAGTGAAGTGCTGTACAGTAAAAGATACGAGCACTTCACCAGTTTTGAATTGATGATCTCCAGAGAAATTGCTAGTGGATGTCGATCCTAAGCAAAGTTGAAGCACTGTAGGTGTAGGTAGTAGCACAGATGAAGGAATTGGACGGTAGCGGAACTCGTTGATTTGAGGGATTATTTATGTTGTTGTCCAACTTGTAGGAATGTACAGGTGTCCCCTAATAAATGATTGCGCCTTCAACCACAGCTCATTTAGTTCAAAGCTCAAGCTGAAAATGATTTGGATGTGCCTTTCTCTCCAACACACGTCGCTTTGAAACTTACCGGCTCTATTTATTATCATGATTATTTTCGGTACTGTAAATGAATGTGCTCCTCACCACACCTCCTCACTTTCTATAGTCTTTCCAAGCAAAGAAGCCATCCTTACAAGATGGTAAAATGACTCCAGCTCAGTCAATATTAGGTTAAAAATGGTCAATTTAGTCTCAAAATGTAGAAAACATTCTGATCTACAATTTGAGACCAAATTTATAATTTTTGAACCAATATTGACCGAGCTGTAGTAGTTTTCCCATGTTGCCAGAATGTCTTCTTTGCTTGGACATATTATACAATTCCTGGCGGACATTTGCTTTGTACCGGCAACCAATTCTAATTGAATTTCATACAACTACCCACATGTGTTGTAGGAAGATTACTTCAGCTAAATCCCTCGTATCAGACCTCGGGTTAACCATCTATCAATTCGAGTTGACCTTCATAATTATATTTCTTGAACCCCTTTTAACAGCTCGCGGATTATTATTATTATTGAATTGAATTATTGCAATGATATAAAGTATTTTAAGCAAAGGTGATAAGTGGATGAAGATCTGATCAGAAACACTAAATAAAAATGTTCAAAAACTTTGGGATTTTTGAATGAACTGGAAAAATTTTAGAGCAAAATAGAACCAAACTAACAAGATGCCATTACAGCTGAAGGATTATCTGCCCTTCGATTCGAATTGAATTCTATTGAATGAAAACCCCTCAGACCTCGGTTAAGTCGGATTAACAATCGATTCAATTTGAATTTAATGAAATTAAAAGCCCTCTTATCAGACCTTGGACTAACAACCTGTCGATTCAGATTAAGTTTTATAGAATCAAACCAAAAATTCAGACCTCAAATTAACCTGCCATCGAATTAGCCGACCGTTTTCCAGCTTCCACGCTTTGCTTTGTTTTGAAAGAATCTTTAATTTTTTCTATAATCTGTCTTTCTCTATAGGGTACATATCCACTATCAGATCGTACTGACAGTTCGCTCGTTAACAGCTGATTGTTCAACGACCGGTCTGCCGGTTTACGGCTATTTTGGACTGCCGGTTTCCCCATTCACTTACAGTTTTTGATTGTCAGTCCAAATTGACAGTGGATGTGGAACCTGGCTCGTACCACGGAAACGAGCCAGTGACTCATTACTTCATATAAAAACGTTGTTCTTAGTCAACTTATTGTCTCAAAACCATCAACAAAGGGAAGATAGTAAAAGTTTGGCAACACGTTATAGATGATGAATTCATTGTGAGTGAAAGATTGGCGACACGTTATTGTTTTGTGAGATGTGTGATAACCTATGTTGTCTTCCTATGTGATATGGACTTCTGAATTTCTTAAACAATAATAATAAAAGGTTGTACACTTGTCCTTGTCCTCACTGCTCAGTTTGAAATCTCTATAAGAAGGTCAGTTAACACCTATAGAATAGTGGTTCAGAAGTAATTCCGTACAGAAATTTTATTTAATTGTATTGTTCGTTTCTATGGCTCAGGGCCCTGGCTTATAAAGATTAACAGCTTGTTTTTCTGATGAAAAACAAGTGATCGGGATTGGAGATTCACCAATAATACGTTCTATTTACAATGTTCCAAATTTTGAAAAAAACAGCTGTTGCCCTAATATTGCAGACGTTGAAAGTACTTCAATGGCCGACTATTACAATTTGATTTGTAGGTTATGATATTATTTTAGCGACAAAAATTATTTCTATTGAAATTTCACTATGCAAATAATAATCGATATTCATATTCATAATAATGTATCAATTTATTCATCAAATCATTGCATTGGAAGCAAAGTTTTGGGTTTTCCATGTCATAGCAACTAGCCAGCTGAGGTTGTAAAATTTCCGAATTATGGGAAGCGTTTATGAGACAGAAACACGAATAACATTCACGAATTATGAGTAATGTGGATTGTAAAATGTTTATAAGCCAGGGCCCTGATATAAAATTTCGGTATGAGTTTCTTAATAGATTATTCAGTATACCACATAGTTTTCCTATTAGGAATTGAACGTCAGTAAGCTCACCTCCAATGTGAAGAGTAGTATTGTCTGTTTTTTTAGGCTGTGATATGGACTTCCGAATGTCTTAATCGATAATAGTGTGTCTTGTCTTGTTATCGCATAGTTTTCCGTACGAAAACCGAGTTTAAGCGTCGGTCGGACACTTGTAAAACGTCGCGTTTTCTTACGTAGTCGACCTTTTCATTGTTTACGCATCATGTAACCACCTTGCTGCGGTGTCGCGTCGCTCATTGACAAAAGATTACGCAATCGGCACATGTTGCTGGCTCAGAATGGCAGCATCACAGCTAACGACATATTCATACCGTTGCGACAATAAGATATAGTCTGTCCAAGCAGAGAAGACATTCTGGCAAGATGGAAAAGTGACTCCAACTCGGTCAATATTGGTTCAAAAATTATCAATTTGGTCTCGAATTGTAGACAAAATTTCGCTGTACAATTTTACAACAAATTTATATTGTTTGAACCAATATTGACCGAGTTGGAGTCATTTCTATATTTTGCAGAATGTCTTCTTTGCTTGGACTACGAGATGGAAGTGACAAATTAGTTCCCGGTGCTTACGCTTCCATGGATTTGCTACATAATATTTGATTACTAACTACTAACACTATATAGTACACTAAATAGTTATGTATTTTCGCTTTAGATTGACTGTGATTTATAGCTCGCATTATATTTCGATAACTAATTCTCTACAGCTTATTTTTACTTCTAGATGGTCGTGGTTTATCGGCCACATATCTTTTATGATACAGTCTGTTCAAGCGGGTAAGATATTCTGGCAAGATGGGAAAATGACTCCAGCTCGGTCAATATTGGTTTGAAAATCTGTTCTTAAATTGTAGATTAAAATGTTCCCTATTGATCGAGATAGTGAAGGGCATGTGCCTGTTTTCTTTCTCCCTATCATGATTATGATTGTATGTGTTGTCTCTCTCTGAATAAATAAATATAATAATTCAAGTTTAAATTTATAATATTTATGAGTAATTTTCCCATCTTGTCAGAATTTCTTTTTCGCTTGTACAAACTAAAGTAACTGTTCATGTATTGATTTATTTCATATATTTTTCGTTTATTATCGACCGTTATATATCGGTCATATACTTGATAACCAACGGTAAATACATAGTATTTTATAAATTTTCTGCTTCAAATTGACTGCAATTTATCGTAGGTGTTGTGCTGTAAGCTGGTCGTATCCTTCCTGTTCTTAATACGGTTTTGGTGCTACTTTTCTGCTCCTGAACCAGTGCTTAAAACGGTATTATTTTGGTGAATGCGTTTGAATTTACGTTCTGGTCGGTTACAGTACTTGCATTGTAGTATGTTATCGTTTTGACATTTAGAATAAGAATAAGAATGTTCTATTCATTTAAGCATTGTTTACATTGCAATCGGAAACGTCAAATAAATACAATCAACAGATCAAATATTATACAATCACTATATTATACAATAATATTATACAATAAGACTAGACAACATTATAGCCTTATAAGTAATGAGAATATTACTCAATTCTTAACTATTCAAAAATAATATACAGCCTATATAATAAACAGAATTTTGAAATGAGACGTATCACTAATGAGAATACTACTCAATTCTTACCCAAAAATACAATACTGATAGTTTACTTATACTATAGATTTTAACGAATGAAGATTCTTGCATTCGAAGCAATGTAACCTCAAAAAAGTTTAATAATGGACTAGAGACGATTATGAGAATGGTCTAGAGAGCTGGATTGTAAAGTGAGGAGTCGAAAATGGGAGTAAAATAGGGTATTTATGGAATGAAAATTTAAATACAATCATACCAGAATTCCAGTTTGGAGCAATCTTCACTTCATTTTTTTTAAATGGTTTGTCAAAAGCGGTGTCTATACACGGTTCATTTTTCTTCAAACTGTTACATTAAAGAAGATAAACAAGGTCGAATCGAATAACAAGTTTTTATATAATTACGAAGACCCTTTATTTTGATGTAATATTCATACTTATATCAATAATAATTCAGAGAAACTTCAATATTAGCTGGCCGGTTTGAATAGAAATTAATGTTGTATGCAATATTTTCGAAAACCTCAATGAAGTTCGATTTCATTTGAATTAGATTGTTCGTTTTTATTAAATTACGTGTAAGTACAGTACTTTGGACTTTGTTCACAATGCTTAATAATAAAATTAATCTTTATTTCTGTAGAAAAAAAACAAATAAAGCAATCGATCAATCAAATACATTAAACTTGTGTAGATAAGAAAACAAATATCAAAATAAAGTTACAGAATAATCATACATAAAACTCGTAATATTAATAATAAATAGATTATAATTAATACACCGTGAGCTCAGAACATAGTTGTGACTTAATTATTGAAATTCCGCAAATATTGTAACCTCACATTTGCAGTTGAAAAATGTCATGAGTTTTTAAATATTTATTCTCTTATGCAAGGTTTACTTCATCTCCACTCGAAAATAAGCCTTCAAATTCGAACTATTCTTCAATATTTTGAACTAGTCTTCAAGTAAGAAACTTGTCTGTGGCGAGCTTGAATACTCCAACTACCATACTTGAAAAGCTATTACCACATGCTTCTTCGGATACAAATCGCTGTACGATCTTGAGGAGTCGTCTCACGTAGGTGCGTTTTTCAAGCCGTTTGACTTGTGAAAGAAGACACGGCTATAGTTTGCTTCAAGCAAAGAAGACGTTCTGGAAAGATGGGAAAATGACTCTAGCTCAGTCAATATTTATTCACGAATTATGGATTTGTTCTCAAATGTTAGATCAAAGTGTTTCCTACAATTTGAGACCAAATTTATAATTTTTGAAACAATATTGACAGAGCTGTGATCACTTTTCCATCTTCCCAGAATGTCTTCTTTGTTTGGACAGACTAGGAGATTAGTGCAATGCAATGCTGCATGTAATTTGTGTTTTGAATGCATGGAAAAGTGAAGAGTGATTGGCCAGCAGCGGAGCAGAGATCTGCTAAGTTGATTGACAGGTGATGTGAGCGGCAAACTTTCTCTCCCTTCGTTTGTTCTGCTGTTATCTGCTTATCTCAACATTATACTTTCGTTTTCTTTGATCTTTCATCATACATTTTTTTCAGTTCCTTTAAATTATCATCCACATTTTTTGAAGGATCATTGGATGATCAACATCTTTGATCACCCTCTTAGGATACGCTGTTGAAAAATCAATGAATATCTCATTTTCTAACAGAATTTGTGTGAGGTTTAACACTATTCCTCATATACCTCACTCGATTTCTCACTCGTATGTGATATCTCATATTTAGCTGCTATTTTGTGAAAATTCAGAGAGGAGTGTCAGATGGGATCTATAGTCCGGCCAAGCAAAGAAGAGCCTCTGGCAAGATGGGAAAGTCACTCCAGCTCGGTCAATATTGGTTCCACAATTATTGATTTGGTCTTAAATTGTAGATCAGAATGTTGCAATTTAAGACCAAATCAATAATTTTTGAACCAATATTGACCGAGCTGGAGTCATTTTCCCATCTTGCCAGAGGCTCTTCTTTGCTTGGCCAGACTATATCGATGCATGTTTCTTCTACGTCTTCCGTCTTGGGTAAATTGCATCTTTGGATTAATGAGTTGGAAATATTATATGATTGAGTGTGTGTGAGATATTAGAAGCTCAAAAGCATAAGACACCACTGAAGCTTCTCTTGAATAAGTTGATCTTTGAATACAATACTTTTAAAATTATTGAATTATGTCTTTCAATATTCAATCTTCCACTATTCCTTTCTCTTTATTTTATCAAGGAGATAGGGATCACAGACTAGATTTGTATTCTTATTGCATAGTAAGCCATGCTATCAATGTCTATTCTTTCTTGTTTCACTATTGGTTTGTCCCAGGATGTCCTATTATTGTTTCAGGATATATTCTATTGTTAAAGGGCCCTATTAGACCCTGAGTAATTTTCAGCGAATATGAAACAGGATTTAAAAATTGCGTTCTTTCTTATAGAGTTGAGTCTTTTTTCTATCTCTTTTCCACAGCTAAAGCAACAATAACTGCAGGTTTCTTGAAGATGACTACCATTATGCATTTCATACGGACATTACAACTTTCTTCGCGAAATTCCCCAACCATTTTAGAATTCAGAATGAGTCGTAAAAATGCAAGACGATGGGGAAATTTTAATGCTTCATTTCAGTGTTTATGTTGACTGGTTCAAATGTCTCCTCAGTCGAGTAAAATATAATTCTTGGCGCAAAACCTTGACAAATCTGCCAAGTATGGAAGTGGGTAATAATTTTGTTGACCCACTCTTCAAATAATATACTCTTTACATATTTGGTGTACATCTTCTTTATTTATTATTTATTTCCATGTTCCACATTCTTCAATTTCATTTTCACCTCCTCCTCTTTATTACTTATTTCTTCGTTGCCTTGTTCTATTCTACTTGGGGTAGTAGTACTCACCGTCTCACACTTCTTTCACTGCCGGGACGTGCCTACGAAACAGGTGAAGTGCTGTACAGTGAAAGATACGGGCACTTTTACCTGTTTCGTGGGCACGAGCCGCCGGTGACTTCTTTTTCTTTATTTCCACATCATAATCTCCAATACCAATTCAATTCTTGGCAATATTTATCTTTATTTCAGGAACATAACCTTAATTTGGACATTCTAATCAAAATTGGTGTAGAAGAAGTTTTGGGCTAACGCCTGTTTTTTCTCTCCTTTACTGTATTATTTTGATGAAATAAATAAATTTAATCTATTTCACTTTCTTCTCACAATCCTTCATCACACGTCTCATCTTCCTTTCAATTAGTCACTTTCTCTTAAAACCTCTTTCATCTGCCTACATCTATATCTAACCCACCCCACTTTCTTCAAATATTTTTTTCAATTTGCCAAACTCTGTTTTTTCAATATTTCTTGATATACCCTTTCATCCAATCATTCTCCAATCTCAATTTCTAGTTCCTCTACATTAAAATCAATCTTTTTGAGTAGTTGTGCAGGTGATATTGTGATAGTGATCCAATAGTTATTGAATGAATAAACATGATCTCAATCTTTTTGAGTAGTTGTGAAGGTGATATTGTGATAGTTATCCAATAGTTATTGAATGAATAAACATGATCTATTGAAAATCTAGATAGACTATTATCAATCTCGGATTTTATTTTGGAATGAAGTCTTGATGGCTTCATCTCCATCCCATCGGTTTTGCGTTGCTTTGTGGATCATTGCGGTAAAAATCTTATATTCACGAAATAAATTTATTGAAAAAAATGGTATGAAGCATTATTAGTCTGTGGAATGCTACTTTTGCTCTTTCTCTGATCAATAGCTATGTAGTCTCTCCTCTATATATCACGTAATATATTGTCTATACTCTATACCTCTATAGTATGGCCCACAATATAAATCACTTATAGTCGAACATAGTGAGAAGAAAACATTCTCCATCGAAAAATTCATAACATCCGATTACGTATTATATATTACATTATATTATATTATAACATGCTTAGCACTGCAGGGTCCTCGCGTGGGCTTTTGGCGCCCTGTGCAAGATTTTGGCTGGCGCCCCCTCCCCATTAACAGACGAATGCAAACCAACATAAATTATAATAATTATATTCAAAGCCAATCATGATTCTAGCTGCCTTGCATGTTCACATTTTTCTCATAAGCAATCCCATTGTTGCATCCTTGCAGGTGGTGTGTCAAAAAGGATTATAGGGACTTATTTTAATGTATCCCAACGTATTGTTTCGTATTTTCATGAATTGGATACGTGATAAGCAAAAGCCTACAGGAATTGATGAAAAATAACTAGAGGTTATCTTCATTGAGCAAAACTGTCACAATGTATGGTACTTTATCATTTAAATATTAATTTTTTTATTATTGATGAATTTATTCTATTAGTTTGCTTGAAAGCACATACGGAAGGAAATAATAAATTTTCACAGAAAATATTGGGTATCATCATGAATATTTCATTTCACTGGAAATAAAAATGTTTTCACAGAAAATAGGAAACTCAATATCAAATAAATAAAAGATTTCAGCCATTTTCACCGCCCTTCCAAACTTTCTTGAATACCATTCGAAATAGTTTCGAATTCAGCCAGCAGATGGCAGTAGCAATAGGGTTACTTGCTTCGACTTCCATTGGACACGCCTCCAAGCTTCGCCTACGATCAAAATTGCCGAAAAGATTGGTAAGAAAAGTTTCTAAATTTAACCACTAGATGGCAGCAGTTTACAGGTGATGTTCCAGATTTGACTTGGACACGCCTTCATGCCCCGCCTGCTCTTTTCTTATTGGTTGACAGTGTTTCATGCGTTCTGCCTTAGAAAATGGCTGCTAGCAAGAAAATGATGGATGGTGAATTATGCTGACTTACTATTAACGATCTTGTGCTTATATGATATTTATTCATGTATTCAGGCTGGTAAGATTCTATCAAGTTAGTATTTGAAGAATTTGTCTATAGAATTTAGACTCAGTTTTACTTTTATTGTGTAACTTACGCCAGTACTAGACTTCAATAGTTTTATGCTGTATGAAATGAGATAAAAATGTGATTTTGCACTCTCATCTTATACGATGAATATTATGAGATAGAACTCAAACTATTCATGATCTAACACCGACCTCTTGCCAGAAAAAAAGTTTGAAACACTACAACAATACGGCAATCAAGGAGAAGTTGTTATCGGAAACTGGCTTGTGATTGGTCGACAGAGTGTAAGGTGGTTGTCAGCTAACAATAGAATTAAATTCAAGAGGGGCGTTTCTTGGCTTGCTTCATATCGTGTGGTTTTCCAATAATTGATCAATTCATCATGATGAATGATTTTATGCAAAGGAAATAATTTCTTGTGGATTCAAGTAGTTGGTAAAATGAGTTTTTCTTCAAATAGTGAAAAAATTATTCTAATAGCTCAATTAAAATTTATTTCCCCGTTTTGCATCAGCCGCCCCGGCGACCCCTGGCCGTGGCGCCCTGTGCGGTCGCACACCCCACGCGAGGGCCCTGATGCTTAGTATACAATAACTAGAAGATAACCTATTTGGTGGGTTTGTTAGTTTTCCTTTTTATTTGCTTGTTAGTAAAAAAAATGCCCCTCAAATCCACCCTTACTCATTTCTCCTTTTTTTATTTCTCCATCCCTTTTCATCCAAGTTCAATCCAGTTGGTTTTTTGCTTCCCTTATTGGCTTGTTGAAAAAAGCCGCTGAAATTCAATCCTATTCATTTTTCAGTTCTTTTTCTTTCTTTTTTCTCCATCCCTTTCCATTCAAGTTCAATCCAGTTGGTTTTATTATTCTTATTTGCTTGCTAGTGAAACAATACCTCTCAAATCCACCGCTATTCATTTCTTCCTTCCTTCTCATTTCTTTTTTCTCTATCCCTTTTCATCCAAGTTCAATCCAGTTGGCTTTTTTCCTTTCCTTTGCTTGTTAATGGAAAAATACTTCTCAAATCCACCTCTATCCACTTTTCCTAAATTTCTTTCCACCCCTTTCATCCAAGTTCAATCTAATTTTCCTCTTGTGCTTGTAATTTGTAAGCTCCTCATTAGCTGTTGATGGTTTCATCCTTTCATGTTTGCTGCACTCTAAAAATTATTATGCATGCTATTGCGGTTGCAAAGGTGCATTATTTTGCAGCAGTTATTTTGTTGGCGTGCTTGTCAAGTGAAAGTTGACCAATCAGAGGAGAACTTAAGGAATACTTTTCGAGGTCAGCGTTGAAATCACCGTTAAGCACCGGTATGGTATACATAGACTTGAAAAACTTTTATATCTATATAGTCTGTCCAAGCAGAGAAGACATTCTGGCAAGATGGGAAGATGACTCCAGCTCGGTCAATATTTGTTCAAAAACTATCAATTTTGTTTCAAATTGTAGGATACTTTCTGATCTACAATTTCAGAACAAATCTTCAGTTTTAAAACCAATATTGACTGAGTTGGAGACATTTCCCCATCTTGCCAGAATGTCTTCTCTGCTTGGACAGACTATAACGTCTCCAGTATTCGTCAGTCTTCTTCTGGTAATCAGTATTTCCAGATTATTGGTCTTTTCTCCGACTTAATGCAATCCTCACATTAGTCACTTGATTCTCCCTCAACCTGACTTTGGATGATTCGTTTTCGGACATTCCATGTGTGTCATCTTCCTGTTTTGTGGGGTTTCCGAGATTCGGGTCGCTTTAACTGGCGGCTCGTAGTCACGAAACAGGTGAAGTGCCCGTATCATTTACTGTACAGCACTTCACCTGTTTCGTGGGCACGAGTCGCCAGTGTCCGCTTTCTTCTGCTGTTCCGTTCCCTGCTTTCCCTTTGTTTCTCGTCATCCCTCTCCATCAATGTTCAATCCAATTTTCCTCTTGTTCTTTGGAAGTTCCTCATTTTTTAGTATATTTCATCTCCTTTTCTCGATTTTCTCTCTTCTAAAACTATTCAACCTGCTTTCTTTGAACTATTGTGAATTTTTCTTCGGTTTATAGTCAAGTCTTGAGAATCTCTTTGCCCAAATCGGATAAAATCCAATCAAAATTAGTCTATTCCCTTTGAAAATAATTACAATATAAAATCTGCCTTTGCCAGTTCTCATCATTTTGTAGCCTTCGAAGGAAATCTATGAGTGAGAATACTACTTCAAGTTTCAAAAAGTTATTTTCAGGTTGTTATTATTATAATAAGCAAGAAAAATAAGTGAATGTGTTCAAGTTTGTCAGAAACTTCACATAATAATTATCAAATATTTTGGCCCAAGTGCAATATGGTGGAAGGGGGAAAGTATCTCAACTTACTGTTTCAGATTTCTCTTTGAGTAGTTGTGAAATTGATATTGTGGTAGTTATCCATAATAAATGAAAAGACAAGATGTTGTCAAACCACTGATTTATTAGAAAATAGAGTTACCGGTTTCGGTTGTTACACCATTATCAATCTCTGGTAAACTTAAACTTGAAGTATACAGAACAGCAGTATTATTATACTAACGGTGAAGCACCGCTATTGGTCAGTATACTGTACTTTAAGTTTTAGTTTACCAGAGATTGAAAATGGTGTAACAACACAAACCAGTATCTCGATTTTCTAATAAATCAGTGGTTTCAGATTACTCCATTGACCACACCTTGATTGTACAGTCTCTGTAAAATGATATGAGTAGTAGGAGTAGGTCCTCATGAATAGAAAGTTTCCTTCTGTAGAGTTTTTGGTAATATTGAAGGTAGGTACAGTATCATAGCTTCCTTCAATAGAAGGCCGTGGCCTAAAATCTGACAACGCTGTAACACCACTGCAGCGTAGGTCTACCTTGTATGATTCTGATTCATTTTTCTCCAAAAAAATGCTTTTCAACCTATTTTAATCAAGATTGTATTACAATTTGAATAGATACTTATAGATATAAGAAACAGAAATAATTTTTTTGGAATAAATATAATAAAAATCAAAGTATATTTGAATGTGCATCACTTTTATCAATATAAATATTGTGTTTTATTTAGATTTTGATCAATGAATCATTCTTCTGTTTCGAATAATTGTTCAGAACAATATTAGCCAATGTTAGAATTATTTTGAATGCAATAGTCTACTGTTTTAGCAGTGATTACACTCTCATTGTTCATCTCATTATACTATCAAAACCGATACTATCTAACTTTATCGTTAATAAGTACACAGAACAGCTTTTCGACATTTAGTAGTCAGGAATACATCTTTGTATTCTTTGGTTGAAGATCCGTCCCCTTCATCCGAAGGGGTGAACCGAAGTCCATCATCATGAACATTTGAGAATGGGGCAGCGCTTCTTCTCATAAATTAGGCTTATCTATCTCTACCATTACATCCAATTTCCATATTTGTCCTGATATTCGCTTCACAAAACTCAATACATCCTTGTTAGAAAGTTTTTAACACACATTCAATTTTTCTGAAGGAATCAACTCCTTTCTTGGGATTGCATGTAGCCACTGGTTTTGCTGCTCAACATCAAAATGACATTGTAAGAATTTGAATAAATTCATTTCTTTTTCGTAGATTATTGCTGTCAATACCGAGAATGGAGCAGAAATACGACATCTCATTGAATTATATTCGAAAGGTTTTTCAAAAAGATTGTTATCTAATAAAACTGAAATCAAAGTTAAGAAAACAAAATTAACACGCCAGCTTTGCAATCGATTCAATGCTTTCAGCTGGTCTGATCACTATTGTATACTATAAATTATACTATAAAATCTGTACCTCCAGTGCGACGTTGCCGTATTATTAGGGCATGGCCTTCTATTAAAGGAAGCTATGATAGTATAATCTGTGTGCGGTCACAGTACCTAGTGTGAAGTAACAATTCAGTTATTTGGAAGAAATTTGAATGAAAAAACAATAGTAGACTTGATAATAGTATGATGATTGGGCAATACACCTGTTCAGTGCTCAGTACCGCTTTCTGCATCTTGAGAAAGTTCAATGCCAATGAAATAAGACGAGCCAGAACAGTGGTGATGGCGACCTTCCTCAATGATTGTCCCATTCACTTTTACTCTGTGGATTTTTCGTTATTAGTACTCTCTCACTCTCACTCATGCATTTCATATTTATTATCTCTACTTCACATTATTGTCGTGCTCTCTTCAGTTCCGTTAGGCTGGTCAGATCTTTTCATTGTCATCCTAGTGAACTTAATTGGTACCATTGTTTTGTATTAATTTTCTATGTATAGGGGAGTGGTCCTCTCACTTTTTGACTTGGTGTTGCACCTTCTCGAGGATTTGATAGCGTGATATCGTAAAGATGATTGTTGATAGATGTATGTATGAAAATTTTGTATGAGATAGTGTAGGCTACTCAGTTTGGAGAGGAATTGTCTTGCAATGAACGTCTAGGAAATGAAAAATTGAAACAATATTTTGATCATTGGGAGTGTTCTTGGGATTAACGAAGTACTTATCAATGTACATTCGACATGTATATCACACGAGTACCTGTAGCTTGTCTACAGAT
This sequence comes from Sogatella furcifera, assembly GCA_017141385.1. Classification (NCBI taxonomy): domain Eukaryota; kingdom Metazoa; phylum Arthropoda; class Insecta; order Hemiptera; family Delphacidae; genus Sogatella; species Sogatella furcifera. The sequence continues at coordinate 758,344 of CM029552.1, forward strand.
AACAATCCTGGTTGATGTTTATTTGCTTGCTGTATGGTCTGTCGGCCGGGGGGGGAATTCTGGCAGGGTGGAGGGGGCGGCTTCGGCTCGGCCAGTGTTGGTTCGGGGACTGTGAGTTCTGATTGAGAATTTATGGCTTTAGGGCCGGTATTGGCCGGGCTAGGGCCGTTTTCCCGTCGTGTCGGGGTGTCTTCTTGGCTTGGACGGGCTGTATAGTAGAGTGAATTCGATACGCAACCAGCTGGTAAGCCTAGGCCCTTCATGGGCTGTTGAGCCAGACATCAGATCTGTAGCTTGTATGTGAATTTACGTTCGTTGTTTCTGATTTGACGGTTCCTGGTTGTTTATGTCTATGTTATAAATATTGTAATATCAATATCTTGTGAACAGCAAGCCTTTTCTTCATTATTTTTCTTTATATTCTTGTTCATTCTCTATTCTTCTATTGTACTTTGATAATTGTGTTGGTATGTATTTTTATTGTTATAGAAGAGAGAAATCGTGAGATTGACTATTATTGAGATGCAATAAACCTAACAACATAACTGTAACTTCGATATGTTACTTGTGTATAGTCTGTCCAAGCAAAGAAGACATTCTGGCAAGATGAAAAATGACTCCAAGTCCGTCAATATTGATTGAAAAATTATAAATTTGGTCTCAAATTGTAGGAAACATTCTGATCTACACTTTGAGAACAAATTTTTTATTTTAAAACCAATATTGACCGAGCTGGAATAATTTTCCAATGTTCCCAGAATGTCTTCTTTGATTGGACAGACTATAGACCTGTTGACTCTCGGTTTCATGTTGGAATCTGTTGTTTTTCAATATTATCTATTGTATTGAGGTAGCCTACGAGAAAAACTTATCGTGGAAACTAACCAAGTTGAATACACAGACAACTTTTACTTTCATGTTTTATATAGGTACTCTAACATCCAATGGCTTAGAATTGAACAACTCAACCGGCTTGAAATGACATAACTCTTGATACTCTTAACATAGATTCTGTCAAAAGACAATTTTAAGACGTTAAAATTTATCAAGTTATCGTGTAATCGGCCGTAAGATTTGAATTTAGACTGGAAATTGTAGTTAGATTGAGTAGGAAATGAAGATCCATAACAAAACAGGATAGATTTTTCTAAATTTTCTTTTCATTAAAGCTGAGACTTCACGATTCACTTTCCTTCCAATAAGATGTATAAAAATAGAATAGAACAGAATGACTTCTTTATTTTAATGACGTGGCGAAGTTTGGACAGTAATGTCCACTCTACCACTTAACCACGGTAAAATGATGAAATGATTTCCACGTTTCCTCATGGAAACGTGAGGAACCTCTGTTCCTCATGAAATGAGGAACAATCAAAAGCAAAATACATGTTTCAATAATTAAACAAGACCTTCAAGTTGGATTGTTTCATCTGATTCATATTATCATGTTGAGTCTCTTTTCGAAAGGAATTTGAACCTTACTCACACAGATTTAATAATGATGAATATTTTCCCGCTATCACAAAAATACCGTTCGTCAAGAAAAGTTTTTCTTGTAACAAAATAGCTTTGAAAAATAAAATGGTTTCAACCTTTCGTGCGTCTTTGTGGAGATAGTTTGAATGGTCAAGCATTTTTATCAATTTGCAAAGTCTTTTGACACGGAAGATGCAGCGAGAGTGAATTGAAACATGAAATGTCAAAGATCGAGAATGGTTTCCGCCATTACTAAAAGTGCTCTCAACAAATCGTGAAAATTTTCGAATATCGCTTTCTTTTCAGTCATGGATCATCTTTGATAATACAGCATGCATATGTTTGATATGCATTGTTACTACTGAGTTTCTCTTCGCATAATAGTTGTAAAAATTCTTCCTACATTTCGCATGTTTAACGGTTACGCCCAGTGAGGTATATTTGATACTTCAGCCTGTGTTTCATTAAAAAGAAGTAGAAGAAGAAGAAGAAGAAGAAGAAGAAGAAGAAGAAGAAGAAGAAGAAGAAGAAGAAGAAGAAGAAGAAGAAGAAGAAGAAGAAGAAGAAGAAGAAGAAGAAGAAGAAGAAGAAGAAGAAGAAGAAGAAGAAGAAGAAGAAGAAGAAGAAGAAGAAGAAGAAGAAGAAGAAGAAGAAAGAGAAGAAGAAGGAGAAGGAGAAGAAGAAGAAGAGAAGAAGAAGAAGAAGAGAAGAAAAGAAGAAGAAGAAGAAGAAGAGAAGAGAAGAAGAAGGAGAAGGAGAAAAAGAAGAAGAAGAAGAAAAAGAAGAAAATGAAGAAAAGAAGAGGAAGAAGAAGAAGAAAAAGGAGAAGAAGAAGAAGGAGAAGGGGAAAAGAAGAAGAAGAAGAAGAAGAAGAAGAAGAAGAAGAAGAACAAGAACAAGAACAAGAACAAGAACAAGAACAAGAAGAAGAACAAGAAGAAGAAGAAGAAGAAGAAGAAGAACAAGAACAAGAAGTAGAAGTAGAAGTAGAAGTAGAAGGTAGAAGAAGAAAAGAAGAAGAAGAAGAAGAAGAAGAAGAAGAAGAAGTAGAAGTAGAAGTAGAAGTAGAAGTAGAAGTAGAAGAATAATAGGAAGAAGAAGAAAAAGAAGAAGGAGAAGAAGAAATGACAAAGGCAAAATAATAACAGATTTAGTCTGTCCAAGCAAAGATGAAATTCTGTCAAGATGGAAAAATTACTCCAGTTCGGTTCAAAAATGATAAATTTGGTCTCAAATTCAAATAGAAAATACACAATTTATTATTATTGAACTAATATTGACTGAGCTGGTGTCATTTTCCCATCTTGTCAGAAGGTCTTCTTTGTTTGGACAGATTATAGTAGCTTCTAATTACAGCTACTACTAGAAACTACGGCCTGTCACACTTGCTATTTAGTAGCGGCTATCTCGCTAGCAGGTAATGAAGTAGCCAGGTGTGACACGAGCTTGAATACTTCTGATTTCTCAATACGCTATTCAATAATAATCATTTGCCACACAAATGATTGACTCACCAGCAGATAGTGACTTGGCAGGCCTGATTAGACAATACTTGTGGAATAGCTGAAGAGCTAATAATAATAATAACTATATATTATTAACTAATTATTATTATTATTATTATTATTAGCTGAAGAACTTTGTGTATTTTTGGGATTACAGTAAATCCTTCACGCATGTCAATACAACATTCGAATGTCACATCAAAAACAATACTACTAAGAGTCTGTAATACTAAACTCTAATACTAAGAGTAGTTAGTCATATTGTAGCATGTATTAAATCGATTCCTGAAATGTATTTTCGCATTTTCCTTCAGTGATCGTTATCTCCTCTTAACAAGGTGTTGTTCATCTCAGTTCTTCCAGTTTCCAAAACAGGAAACACGTCATAGCACGTGCTACAAAGTCCAACTTGGCTTCTTTCTTACATTGTCAAATCTTAGAGTTGTGGCACCATCGTGTTCCTTGGATTGCAGTGACCTTTTGGCTCTGTTTCCGAACAGGTTCATTGAATTTAATTCACAAAAAATCCGGCCAATCTTCTGATAAGCTATAATAGTTGAGTAATTTTCAATCTGTCGATATGTTCACTCTCATTAGCATTTCCACGGCTGATTTCCTCGTTTCCTCAACTTGTTGGAATTTTGTGTTAATGCATTATTTTTGTTCCTCAATTTGTTGGAAATTGATTGAATCTTTTGTTTCGAATAATCAAAAGAATGGATGTTCACTGATTACTGTGTAATTTCAATGAGTATCTTCACAGAAGCTGCTACTTAATATACTAGCTACTACCTAATGTACTGTAGTAGCTGCTACTTCTTAATATACTGTAGTAGCTGCTACTTCTTAATATACTGTAGTAGCTACTACTAAAGACTAAAAGTGTTCATACATTCATTTTTTTTTAAAATTATTCATTCATTCATTCATTTTTTAAAATTATACATGCTTACTGCTTTTAATTGGTAGACACACTCTAATCAAGTTAATAGAAATCAATGAAAATTAGGATTCCTGTTCTAGTAGAAGCAGTGAAGAGGATGATCTACTCTACCGTACATTTACTGGTAGAAGTTATCAAAATAAGTTTAAAAAAGCCATTCATTAGGCCACTAACAGACTAATTTTAAAAAAGTATGTCCACTCCAGTCTTGTTTAGTCTTTAAAATGCTGAAAATCCGTCCAACTGCAATTGCAGAGTGCATTTAGTTGTCATTCGAAAGTTACAAAGTCACTATTACTTCAATTGGTTCAAAAAGCATGCTTTTATGCCTAATAATAATGACTTTAGAGCTGTTTAACACTGTAGCGCAATGCAAAAATGCCATTAGATTCGAGTGTTCACTCTGATGGTGATCTCTGTTGAGTGCGGTTGATTCTATTTGCGTCCAGGAACTGGGTCTTCCTTCCTTCAGTTATCCGCACTGGAGTAGCCACTTGCAGCACATAGTGGCCATATGATGATTAAAGTCCGTCCAAGCAGAGAAGACATTCTGGCAAGATGGGAAAATGACTTCAGCTCGGTCAATATTTGTTCAAAAGTTGTGAATTTGGTCTCAAATTGTAGAAAACATTATGATCTACAATTTGAGACTAAATTGATAATTTGTGAACCAATATTGACCGATCTGCAGTCATTTTCGCATCTTTCATGAATGTCTTATTTGTTCGGACAGACTGTAGCCGGGGTCAAGCGCTGACACACATACGAGAAGCATCTCCCATCCCTTCTAAGCATCCAATTCTAAACTTGGACTTGGCCTTTGACTTTGGTACACACCAAACCAGTAAAGGAACGGGGCGCCATCTTGCTCTTCCTGCTTCTTTTTCTTCTTCTTCTTCTTCTTCTTCTTCTTCTTCATTTCTTCTTCTCCTCAATAATTTTCTTCTTCATGTACTCATGATTTCAATCTTATTCTTACTCCTAGTTCCTGTACATCTCTTGCAGGTTTCTCATCATCTTATTAATGTTAACTTCAAGTCATTCTTCTCTCCTGAATTTTTCTTAGATAACTGACCCTCATAAACCATCTCATTTCATATGGCAGACGAATCTCAAATTAATATTTGGTTTTGTAAAAATGTTGCATCCATTTTACCACTGTTTTGTTTTTGTTGATTTTGTTATTAGATGTCCTGATTTGTGAAATTTATGGAGAAATTAGCCTCACTCACTAATATTGCAATCAAAACTCTTAGCTGGAATTTGTTATATATATATTTAGATAAAGTAATTTATACAAAACTAATCCTTCTACAGTAATAATTTTCGCTTTACTACTCTTTGTTCTTATTTTTTATCCTGTCTTGTTCTTCCCCATCTCCTGTATTTTCTACCATTCCTCAAAAGGATGATTTGATGTATTCAACTCTCTATGTTTTTCCATGATCTTTCTAAAAAGACGGGAATTACTATTATTAGCCTACTTACTTGAGGAAAGTGATCAATTCTTCTTAGTCTTATTAGTTGAAATTCTAGTTTCTCTGTCTAAAATTCGTTTATCTATTCCATATTTATTGTAGAACTTTGTTCATTACATTGTTTGAATCTGTTTAAGCTCGTATTATTGTACTTGAAAAGTTCCTTACTTTCAAAACTGTATTCAATACTGTATTAACAACATTTTAATAACGGTAGCTCCATTGTTGAAAGCTAAACAATAAATTTTCGACCAATATAAAACTCTACTAACAAAGCACATCTGTTTTTGGCATGGTCAAGTGTTTCTTTCCTAACCCACTTTCTCATAATAAACACTTGATCACAAAGCTATAAAAATTTTAATATCTGGTTATAGAGAAGATCGTTTCAAAGTTGTTGCTTTCTTGGATGAAAACCTTTATTATGTTATAGACTGTCCAAGCAAAGAAGACATTCTGTCATGATGGGAAAATGACTCCATCTCGGTTTAAAAACGATCAAATTAGTCTCAAATTATAGATAAGAATGTTTCCCACAAGTTTTAACTAAATTAATAATTTTTGAACCAATATTGATCGAGCTGTAGTCATTTTCCCATCTTGCCAGAATGTCTTCTTTGCTTGGACAGACTATAACATTGAGAGATTGTGTGCTAGAGGAAGAGAGGAAGCTATATTCCTAACTCTGTCTTCTAATAAAGGACCTTCCTTATAAAGGAAGTTTATTCAACTGAATCTTGTAAACTGTGATGAGATATTTCGCACATTGATGAAAACTTGTGTTCCAAATCCCGTAGTTGTGAAGTTGAAATCCAGTTCCGAAAGATTCCGTTAAAGGAAAAATACTTGTTTGCAAATTTCGAAGGAGAATACGTGAGGATTCCAGCAAATGTACTGTGCAACATATAAATTAACTTGTCTCGTAGCTGATCGTTGATTATTTGTCCTGAATTTAATTTCAATCTATGTCTTATTTTATTTAATCTAATTGATTACTGTAGCGGTAGACTACCTCTACAACTTCTGGTGAAACAATTTTTTTCAACGATAGATTGGAAGATTGCTATTTAGTCTGGGACAACGTGACATCGAATAAACCCTAAAAACTAGGATTAATGGAACTAATATTGTCAACTTGAATCATTGATAATTTTTCTTGTTACGAAGAGATTTCTGTTCGATAACACATATTTTTATCATAATCTGCCATTACCATCTTTCGGGAAAAATTAATGCTCTATGGTTCTACTGCCTAAAAAGTAGTTCCCAAAGTAGTAGTAGTAGCTTAAAAGAGCTCATTTGGTCATTACTCTTAGAAAACAAAATTTCGAGTGAACCAAGAAAATTCAAACACCAAAAAATATCAAAGTCCTTTTGATTTAGTCTGAATAAAAGAATACTACATGGCCAATCAATCAATTCATTTCTAAAAAACACGCAGCAATCGCCAATTCAAACACAGCAGAATACATTAATATCATTCCATTGTTTGAATTCTGTGAATACTATCTGAAATATTTAATATCTCCTAGTATAATTATTGTTAACTGTTGAATGTATCTATACGATATAATGTGTGATTAAACTGTTTAATCGAGATTAGTCGACTCTTTCATCAGGTTTGTTGAGTAAAAGTGGTCAAATTCGCTTGTTATGTATTATTAAACGGTTGAGATAAAAGCGAGAGCCAATCACAGGTGCGATTACTGTGGCATTCCTGGTATGTTGATCTAAACAGTGAACAGGTCCATCCTTGGCCCTGATATGATCTCGTTGTAGTCGGACGTAAAAATTGAAGAAAGTCCAACGGGCCAAGGGCTATGATGAGATGAGAAAGTCGAACCGTGTATAGTCTGTCCAAGCAAAGAAGAAATTCTGGCAAGATGGTAAAATGACTCCAGCTCGATCAATATTGGTTTGACAATCATAAATTAGGCCTCAAAGTGTAGGAAAAATTCTGATCTACAGTTTGAGGTCAAATTTATAATTTTTAAACAAATATTGATTGAGCTGGAGTCGTTTTCGCATCTTGCCAGAATGTCTTCTTTGCTTGTACAGACATATAGTATGTTCTTATTATCGATAATATATGTATGTTATCGGAAAACTTGTTGGATATGTTCGTAAATTCAAGATCGAGCTTCAACTTTGCATTATAATATGTTGTGTGAATAACATAATTTATTAGAGTATATCAACCTGTTCAGTATTCAACAACTCAATTTGTTTAGGATTGGATTTCTATATTGATTAATATTCCATTGGTAAAAATATTGTTTTCTCGCCTTCGTGTACTATAAATGAGTAAATGAACGTTGTAGATTGAATGGAGATCAATGCAATTGAAGTCAGAGAAACTTCTCTTGGAACTTATTTTGCTCGGATGATGATGAATGATTCGAAGGTATAATATGATGAAAGTTGACTGAAAATCATATTACTGATATGAGTAGATAAGTATTTTAGTAAGAATACAAATTAATTCAATTGAATTAAGAGAAATGTTTCTTGAAACTTCATTTGGAGCAATTATATTAAATTTACAACTTTGCAAATGTACTGGAATGTTAATTACATTGAAATAAATTGATTTCATAGAAAAAAATATTTTTCTAATTTGAATCTTCTGCTTTCCTTCAATCAGGTATTCCCAAGTTCCATTAAATGAATAGAAATTTTCTATTTTGTAATGAAACTTCCATAAAGTCCATATAAAAATAGGCCTATACTTCATAGAATTACATCCAAACGAAAGAACAATACCGGTATTGAATTTATCAGGATAACCTATTCTCATCCATAAAATAAGAAAAATTATTTAACGTTCAGGTCTATTTTCCCTCCCTACTACTATATTATGCTTAACTGTATGTATACATTTTGTTCTCCTATAACTAAGCATAGTTTTTCTTAGCTCGCTAGTCAGGAAGTTATCTTTTCTTGTATGTATGAATGGCCGGCAGGCTCGCTTCGCTCGCCTTCTCTGTCTAGCCAGGGGGCTCCGCCCCCTGGACCCCCGACAATATCAACAGTTTCAGAGAGTCAAACAGGCTCGCTTCGCTCGCCTGCATAACCTCTGTCAGTGTAAGCTAAGTAAAACAGGCTCGCTTCGCTCGCCTGCAAATTCCGTTCAGAAGGGATTCAAAATTCATTGAACACAGTATTTCTAGACCTAATCTGGACCTGTTCACCAAATTTCGACATTTTCTACCAATTTATTCTCGAAAAATCCAAGAAAATTTCGAAAAATAGTAAAACGCTAATATTGAGCGTAACCTTGGGAACTATATCGGACTTAGTTTGAAACTTGATTCAATATCTTCCAAATTAGTTTATCTATAATCTCACTGAACCATTGAATTTACAGTAAGGATTGGTCGTATCAAGGCTTTAGATATGCAACCCGCAATACATCTACAATTTAAAAAAAAACTGATAACTGGCGTAATCTTGAACGGAATTCAAAAATATTTTAACACAACATTTCTAGACCTTATCTGAACCTACCTACCAAATATCAACACTTTCTACCGATGGGTTCCCGAAAAAAATTGAGAAAACGCCGGAAAACTATGGAAAAACTTAAATATTTGGCGTATCCTTGAAAAGTTTTTAAAATCCTTTCTTAGCCCGCGTCTAAATGTCCAACTGAACATGCCTGCCAAATTTGAACGCATTCGCTTCAGTGGATTTTTAGTTCTGGTGATGAATGAATCAGTCAGTGAATGAATCAGGCAGTCAGTGCCATTTCGCTTATATAGATAAAGATGAATCTATGAATAATTTCGCGTTCAATTTCTCACGAACGTGTAACAAAAATTACGTTTCACTAATTCGGATTCATTGACTCATGACATTTTTGTGTTCAAATAGAAATCCTTCTTGAAAGTTCCAGTGTATATTATAGCTACCATTTAAGGCACAACCCCAAAAAATTACTCTATATTTGGAAACGAGAGAAAGTTGAATAATTGCAATCGCCACACTCAATCATTTTATTAAATGTTGAATAAAATTGTTTTATTCATATGAAAGTACAGTACCCGTATAATGTGATCATTATAATCCATCGTTGTAGTGTTTCAACAACTATTCAATTGTGTCGTGAGTCTTTCCAGTGTCCAGCATGACTTGAAAAGCTCTTGACAGTTTGTCAAGTCACTTCAAATTGAATAAATGAAATGTAGGATGCCATGTTGTCAATTTAATTGCACTTATCAATCTTTTCCATGATTAGTTGCAATACTTGAACTTTGTTACCCTTGAAATTCATTCAAATTTCAACTTTTCTTTAACAAATCAATTATCACGACAGTATTTCTCATGGAAAAAAGTGCTCATCTAAAGTAAAACTTGAAGTGATGAGAGGTGACATGAAATTAGAAGGAACTACAGTATAATAAATAGCATTGGCAAGATATAAGAAATGGTATAGTCACATTCGTGACTTCGTCGAATTACTTTTCTCTCTGAATCCATCCAATCAATGGTGTTGAGGTGGAATTTCAGCTCATTTCAGTATTTCATCGATAGGTTCTAGTAACTTACTATGTTCACTTGGAAAAAATATTCAGTAAACTATAAACTTGAGATCAATAATATTGGTAATTAAATATTATTTTATTGTTTTGTCTATAAGTTGATTTAATTTTTAATAAATCAAGTTAATAATTATTTATTAAATTCAATTCACTATAGTTTCAATTGTGTCGTTGTAATGTGGATTCCATACTTAGTTGGTTTCCCATCTTCTCAAATCGTTAGTTTGTTTCCATTCTCCTCAAATACTTGGTAGGCATGGCTTGTAACTAGAAATAGTTCAAATTATCTGAATTGCAATCCACCTAGCCATAGAATTGTAGGCTATAGGGAAACACTGACAATAAGTGGTCAATAAATCGTATCCATTCGGATTGATATCTATATCTCCCGTTGTCTTACAAAAATCATCTTTGAAACAATCTTTCTCATCAATCATCGCCGATTACTATTTCCTGTTACACCCATTTTCCCGCTCATTTCCTGGGGAAAGTGTTTTTCGGAGAATTTCATCGTTTCCGGAAAAATAATAATTTTGGTATTGAAAATGGCTCACGTATTGCACTGGCAATCTTCACAATACATAAGGAAGGTAAGGTCATTGTTTGTCATATTTTATTATTTTCATGTCTTGAGCCGAAAAATCTTCTCGCATGTGATATAGTCTGTTCAAGCAAAGAAGACATTCTGGCAAGATGGGAAAATGACTCCAACTCGGTCAATGTTGGTTCAAAAACTATAAGTTTGGTCTCAAATTGTAGGAAACATTCTAATCTATAATTTTAGACCAAATACATAATTTTTGAATCAATATTGACCGAGCTGAACTCATTTTCCCATCTTGCCAGAATGTCTTCTTCGGTTGAACAGAATATAATAAAAGAATACCTGTGGCGTTGAATATTGCTGGCATTACCTCGTAAAATCGGTGCTAGAACGATGTATATAGTTATAGTGACCACTATAAACATATTGCGTATATATACTGTAATCGTACATAGATAAGACATAGTAGTTCGTAAAACCTATCTCAAATTATTTCATTTTTGAATCCAATTTGAATGCTTTTCGAATTACTTGAAACCTTCTTTCACTTTCATACGATCGTGTAAAAATGCATTTCGTAAAAATTGTTTCATTCTTACATCCAATTGAAATAAGCGCTTGTAGAGTACTTGTGATAGGCTATTCTTTCACTTTCAAACGATTTTTCACAAATTTATCAGAAGTCGACGTCAAAATGCTCTTTCACAATAATTACGGAGTTACTTTAGTATTTTTCACCATAAATTTTTGTTTTAAAGCACTGTTGAATGTTGTAAAATATACTGATGAAGTACATTCCTCTCTAACTATTGAGTTTTTATGGATATTTTCTTACTTTCATTCTAGGTAGAATCTTCAATGTGAAGTAGAAACTTATGAATCGCTAATAGAAAATGTTCCATATTATCCTAGAGTAGGAAATTTTTGCTCACTTTGAAATTATATCAAGAAATTTTCACACTGCACTTTAGGTTCATTTGATTCAGAAATAATAGGCCTACAAATATATTGTGATAAACTTCAATCTTTTATCGAGTAGTAATAAACTCCAGTCATTTTTTAAAGAATTCTTCAGGAAAAAAATTATGTTTGTCTGCTGTCGGTATTATTTTAATGATAAATTAAAGTTGTGAATATCTACTATGTTGAACAAAGAAATCAACACCCAGGAATTTTTTACTTGAAATATCGAAAAACAGTAAAAAATGAAGAATAAACATTTCCAATGAAAGCTTGACCGAAGAGATTAACTTGACTTTAGAGATTTTGAGTCTATTTCAACTTTGAGTAGTAGTCTACAAATTGAGTCAATTATGATAATATGTTCTCATCTCGAGTAAAAAACGTATAATATCAGTAATAAATTCCAACAGTTTCTATTTGCTTTTTCTATTGTTTTCGTTTAAAAAATCAATCTTCCACAATTAAGAGTTATCCTTGTAAAGAAATTTTATTTTTGCTGCATTATTTAGAAATATGCAGGCTTAGAAATTATAAATTTTGTGTGCATTGGTCTTTTTTAAATTTTTATTTACGGCTCACTACAGCTTATAGTACAGCATATTCCTGCGTGTATTTTTGGTTATTATTCTCTCCGGTCAGTTATTATTTCCAATTGTTGATTATTGATAATCACCAATATCAATTATCATTTTTCATGTGTAGCTTCTGAATTCAAAACCTTACATGATCATCTTTTTGTTTAATCATAGTTCTATTGTTCGTTACCAAGTTTTGATATATTGTTACGTATATACAGCCAAGTATGCTACTTCCCTACGAATGCGTAATCATACCACTTCCCACACTATTTGCATTTTTATAGTTGAGAATGATGATTTTAGGCGTGTGATATTCCCGAAGTTGAATAAGATCGGCTTTCCTGTTATTCTTGTGCATATTTTTGGTGTTATGGGATAATCAAGGCAGGTTCCGTTCTAGCTTGGGAATTTGGGACCGTTGAAGGAAGCATCTAGGAAATGATGAGATTGTATAATTCTATCAATGTAAAACTCCGGAAGCATCACAATTTTCAGGTTGATCATAACATTTCCAAACTAATGTTTATTGGTAAACTTGTTCAGTGAAAGTTGACGGCAGAATTTTTCTCTTCATCATTTTAATGGGAAAACAGCCCAAAAGTTGGTTGACACTTCCAAAAAACTTTATACCGTACAGGCCTACATATAGTTTAATCAAATGAAACTTGGAAAAATTTTTTGCAGAATTTTGTTTTAAACTTCATAATAAATTATGAGAGATGTTTTATTTCCACAGCACAGGACAGTTTCTTGGCTTAACCATTCACATTTTGAAGCTCCTTGTTTTAAACATTAGGCTATAGTCTGTCGAAGCAAAGAAGAGCCTCTGACAAGATGAGAAAATGACTCCAGCTCGGTCAATATTGGTTGAAAAATTATTGATTTGGTCTCAAATGTAGTAAACATTCTGATCTATAATTTGAGACCAGATCAATAATTTTTCAACCAGTATTGACCGAGCTGGAGTCATCTTCTCATCTTGCCTGAGGCTCTTCTTTGCTTAGACAGACTATACCATTGTATTTCAAAACTAAAACCAGAGAAACATCAAAGCGTATACTCTCTCTAAGTCGCACATCAAATAGAAATATACTACCCAAATTCTTATCCTGTGTTAGAGGGTTAATAAAATCTGAAATAAACTGCAGGATGTGTTTAATATAAAGCCTAGAAACCAGCTCACAGCCTCAACAAATATATGCATAAATTCCAACCAAATCAATCGGAACTAATTGAGCATTCAGCTTGCATTATGAATTCGTAATTGGAATTTAGAATTAGTCATTTAAAAGCTAACACGATGTCCTGGTGTGAATGAACTAGCCAATCGCGTGTGTGCGTGTTGATCTATGGAGACACAAATTCACACCTTGAACTTTTTTCGAAAGTTTCTTCTCTTAATGCCACGAAACAGGTGAAGTGCTGTACAGTAAAAGATACGAGCACTTCACCTGTTTCGTGGGTACGAGCCGCTGTCTTAATTTCGTTCTACAACTATCATTTGACCGGAGTAATGGCAACATGTCTATTTTTGACAGTCGAAAATAGCTATAGTGTGTCCAAGCAAAGAAGACATCCTGGCAAGATGGGAGAATGACTCCAGCTCGGTCAATATTGATTCAAAAATCATCAATTTGGTCTCAAAGTGTAGGAAACATTCTGATCTACATGAGCTGGAGTAGTTTTACCATCTTGCCAGAATGTCTTCTTCGCTTGGACAGACTATATTTGCCTCTCTGTTCCTACTCGGACATCAATTTTGCTGATGGAATGCAGCTTGATGGGCTGGCATCAATGGCTAGAGAAAGTCCGACCAACTTCCATAACTATTTTTTTAAAAATACATTTATATATTGTGAAAATATAAGCTAATGTTTAGTTTTGTCAGAATATCTGAACATGTTCAATGTTTAGTTCCCTAAAATTCTTTATTGTGATACTAGATAACATTGATTAAATTGGATTGATAATTCTACCCAGACCTTTTTTCTTGATGGAATCCTACTCTGATCTGTGCAAACTTATGAGTTATAATCGTTTATTCTAATACAACGTAAATAAAAGTAGATTAATTTCAAGTAATAATAAGATTAAGAATAAGAATAAGAATAGATTAAGAATAAGATTAAGTAGTAATTTTCAATTAATCTTCAAGAGGGATTCTTCAATTTGTCATGAGAATTTTGAAAATCGTTGATGTGAGTTGGAATAACAGTCATTTATTTGTTTGTCACTGGCGCAACAGCCCATGAAGGGCTGCCAGTTTCATATTCACTCCACTGTACATCAGAGCTGAATAATCATCAACCAGGATAGAGGTAACGTGTGGTTAGCACGTAGATCCTCTCAACAATAAGGTTGCTTCCGTGAAGTCATTGGTTACGGAAATAGTCATTGTTAATAAACAGTCATTTATTGATGGCTTATTCAAATGCTATCCAACTATGGAAAGAATATTATTATCAGACCGACTGTAATTATTATTTGTTAACCAAATACTGGTATATATTAAAATAAATGAATCGGAAACCAGAAGAAATTTGTAATGAATAGTACTGAATACTTCTGCTATTGAAAGCAACTGGCTAACTGGAAATCATCGCTTTGAACTGTATATTTTCATGAAATAACTATAATAACTCTTCCCTGAGCCGTGGAATCTCAACCCTGTACCTATCGACATTCTAATCACAAAACCAATAAGTTACCTCAATGACCTCTAGAAGATACAGTATCAAGCAACAGATTAATCAAGTTCAAAGTTGAAAAGCGACGCTGATGCACCCAGTGAGTTATTTTTTTCTCACTGGATACACCCTGCGAGGATTCTTTCTGTTTTCGTGGATCATGCCCGGTGATTAATTTATCGTCCATTTATCATATTTTTTCTGTTTAACAAACACCATTGGAGATTGTGCTTGGTGAACTTTCACTGGTTGGTTTTATTTCTTCAGCCGAGATCCAACTGTTTCAAGATGCTGATGCTTGGAAGAAAGTGATTCGAAACTGTTATTAAATAATGATGTCTTGGACACGGACTTGGATGGGTTTAAAAAGCGGCACCTGACTACGGCTGAATAAGGCAACAGAAAGTTTGATTGAGTGGTGGTTATCGATATGAGAGTGCCGATACACGGATTTGGAAGGAATTATTGGCTGAAATGGAAATAGAAGGGTGTATGATGTTGAGCTTCGATACATATGTGTGATGGGACTAATTAGTGGTAAAATTTGATTCGGTTGTACTGTAATGGAAATGGTTGCGAATACGTTTTGTTTAGAAGTTTTCTGATGTGATATTGGACCAATTTATGTAAAACGAAGGAATCAACTAACTGTATTACCATAAAAATTTCGACAGCAAATTGGCTCATAATACAGAAAAAGAATCTGTATTAATCAATTTATTGTTAGAATTGCCACTTGATAGCAAGTATTATAAGCAAAGGTGATGATGAGTGAGTCAATGATGATGTTGACAAGGTGAATGAAACGAGAGGCCTAATGCCCGGTTTTCCCAAGCACACTCAAATTTGAGGGACCCTCAAGTTTGCTACACTTTACTACATTTCCTATACTTATCATAGAAAATGTCAGCTGTTCATAAAAATTTGAGGGTCCCTCAACTTTGAGTGTGTTTGGAAAAACCCGGCTTGAGTCCTTTATTCCCATTAACTAGACTCTTATCTTGTCTGTTTGTAAAAGCGTTGAGTTTGATCAATTATCATCCAAATCAGAATCTAGGTTATTGAATGAGAAATAAAAGATTCTACTACTGATCCAGTAAATAATGAATAATGATCTGGGTTTTCTAGTTCTACAGACTCCATCTAGGGTTGTGTGGTAGAGAGGACCAAGAGTCCTAACTCCGCCCTTAATAAAGGCAATCAATCAATCAATCATTTTGTACTGTACATATTGCTTCAATGATTGGATGAAAATCCTCTCATCCATTATAGAACAAACTGTTACAATTGTTTAAAGCTCTATAGTTAAAAATATTATTTATTGCTGGATAATTGATTTGTAATGTATATTGGTTACCCAAATGATAATAAATCATTATAGATCCACTGTATATGTAATGTAATTCATTACATTAAATACTATTCATTTTTGGATAATTGATTTGTAATGGATATTGGTTACCCAAATGATAATAAATCATTATAGATCCACTGTATATGTAATTAATTATTCATCATAATCTACTTTATATTGATAGACATTGCTTTCCGTAAATCATATGTATATCAATTATTATTCACCTAAAACCTTCCAGCTAATGAGTTGCACTGTAATTCAATACATCATTTAAGATGAAAACGAGAATCATCAACTTGATCGTTTACCTGTTTGAATAATCTATGAATATTTCACTTTCCAACTGGACTATAAATTTGTTAGTTGAATGAAGTGATAGCAACGTGGTTAAGGCCTTCTAAAATATTATAATTTATCGTGGAACCATAACTTGACTAACTATTTAGATACTGTATAATGAAATTTATGTGTGGAGATAACGAGTGTTAACAAGAATATTGTAAATTGATATGACAAAATGTACATTCGCCGTTAACATAAATTGTAAAGTGATGATCCTATAGGATGCTTCCAGTACTTTTTATACGCCATCTTTTTTGTGGCTAACATTAATTCTCTGAGCCTATACAATCTTCCCTAATAAATACTTCACTTGATCCAAGTACGGTATAACAGGTAAGGTTCAACAAGCTCTGATTATAATAATTTATCGTTTCTTAAATCACACGTTCTCTGGTTGAATGCTACACTGGCCGTCTGCTCTCAATTTATAGTTGAAATGTATAGCACAGCATCCCTTACTGAAATAATTTTGGATTCAAGGCTCCATAATGCGTATCCTGGAGAAAAGAGAAAGTAAATGATTCGGGTTTAAGAAAGGCGTTTGGGATTTTTATATCTTACTGTATTTACAGTTTCAATGTCTAGTAGTTTATGACTAGTAGGATCCTTGGTTGAAGTAAGCTAGGATCATTAAATAGAATTGAATTGAGAATAATTGAAGGGTTTTGAAAGGAATTTTGAAGTTTTTTATAAACAGGATTGCTTTTGGTGTAGAAAGTCATGATAGGTAAATATATTGCTCGAATGATACCATTATTGTGCATTCTTGTCAATATTATGTATTAGGAATTTGTTTCATGGATCAATAGAGTTGTGATTGAGTCACAATATATTTCTTCACTCCACTGGGAAAAGAACCTAGAATTATTGAAATTACTGGAGGAAAATATTTTCATATCATAGTAAGTATATGCAAAGAATTGGAGTGATCAAGTACACAATATAAATTTATGGAAGAGAAACTAAAAATAAATCGGTTAACAAATAACCTAGATAAAGAAAGAGATAATAAAATAGAGATTAGAGAATAATAATGGAGAAGAGTAAAGAATGAAACAGGGACTATCCCAAACAAGATTGACATAATAGCTTTAACTATTCTCTTTCATTTGTTGAGTTCAAAATGTGAGACTTTAGTTTACTATTCTGCCATTAGATGGCAAAAGGTGCTGGGTCACATAGTCAACAGATCTGGAAGCTCTGCCTTCTCACTTTCTGATTGATGGATTGAGAATGCGAGACTTGGTTCACGATTGTGTTGCTAGATGGCAGTAGTTGCTGGGTCACTTAATCAACAGGTGTGGAAGCTCCGCCTACTCTCCTCCTGATTGGTGGATTTAGTCAGCAGATCTGGAAGCTCCGCCGCCTTCTCTCCCCGATTGGTGGGGGATTGAGAATGCAAGACTTAGTTCACTACCCTGCCGCTAGATGACATTAGGTACTGGGTCACTCAATCAACAGGTGTGGAAGCTCCGCCGCCTTCTCCCCCCCGATTGGTGGGGGATTGAGAATGCAAGACTTAGTTCACTACCCTGCCGCTAGATGACAGTAGGTGCTGGGACACTTTGTCAACAAATCTGGAAGCCCTGCCCTACTCTTTTGTGATTGGTGGATTGAAAATGCAAGACTTGGTCAACAGGTGTTAAAGTTCCACCTTGCTCTCTTCTGATTGGTCTGCGTTATTTCTGAATGCTGCCACAATATTTTTCACTACATATAAGTTTGTGATTGAGCCCATCTATAGTACGACATGGTAGCAGTAGAGTTGCCAGATTTTGTGAGATTGGAACTTCTTCAAATATCCGATAATGTGTGTGTAGAATTTCAACCCCGATATGCCAGTAGTATTAAAAAAAAAATCATTGGTAAAATTATTCAAAGAAAATGAGATCTCTTTTATAAAATTGCGAAGATATGTTTTCCTTTCATATATCACTTCTCTCACAATCATGGGTTGTAGCAGAAATTAAGTTTTATATCAAAATGACTAGACTGCACTCTTCATGTTTGTGTATACATAAAAATGAAAGAATTAGACATTAGAGCTTATGCAATGACATTGTTTGAGACCTACAAACAAGCTTCCGTTGGAATTAGGATACTGGGAAACCAATTCAAGAATAGAAGTTTCATTTAAAAAATGTAGGTCTAATAATGCAGTAACAACTACTAATATACAGAAATAGGCTTGAAAAATAAATGAAAATCAAACACCCTTTTAAAAAAACTTTAGAAATAGGCTTATAACTGCAGTACTGCAATATTAGTATAACAGCTTGATAAGTTATAATAATTGAAGAGAAATATCTTTTTCTGTGCAGGTTCGATGAACAATGTTTTCCCATCAAATCCGAACTGCGATTCGAAATTGGAATTTCGTAATAGTCTTTGAAAAGTGAATTCTTTGAAAGTTTTTCAGATCTGAAATGTGAGACTCTATTTGCCGTCAATATAATGTTTGCTTGTCTTCCTTCTCCAAGTAAAAACCTCTTTCTCCACCCCTCTTTCTGATCTAGAGCTTTTACGGTACCAGATCTTACGGTAATGTTTTGTTTACCAAATTGCTCTGTGAATATTGACATAATATGAGAGTGTTCAATGAAAATCCACGCATGTAAACCTACCGCACTTTATCTTCACACCTCTTACCGTAATCAGCAGTACGTTGATTCGAAATGGTCTCTCGTTTACATAAATAGTAGATTGCTAATGTTTTCTGGCGTCTGATGGACCTAACACTTCTATTACATATCTGACGAAAGTGCTAGTCACTTGGAGAAGCAATAAATCATATTTCTCTCGTCTCTGGTTGCATTTGTCATACAACACGTCCCGAAAATCGGTTGCATAATATAGTGTCAACAAAAACACTTTATTCCAGTATAGTATACTCGCATACGTAACTATAATGCGTTTGATTCTCGGTCAATATTCTCTGTCAACAAAAGAAAACCCAGTACATATTAATTTAGCTTACATAAGTATGCTGTATTTCGTTTTCAGATTAGGCCTATTTGTTCTTGTAGAAAACGTATTGTTTTGATGTTTGAATTTGTGGATTTTCGAGTCCATTTCACTAATGCAAATTATGCTACAGTATTGTAATAATCAATTGGTGTATGTAGTAGTTATCTCATCTCGGCAAAAAAGCGTTTTTGGGTGTTTCATGGAACTTTTTTCTCTATACTTGGTTCAAGGAATAAGTCTGAGAAGTATTGTACGTTCCTCCTGAAACACCCTGAATATTTCTAGACTTGAGAATCAGAACCAATTGTGTTCAAATTTAAGAACATTTAGTGAAATTTGGCGTTTTGAAACCTAATTTTCTAGAAAAAGAGGCTTGCAAAAAAGTATATAAATGTGAATGACTCTCCATTTTTTCAAACATGATCTCTTTGATGTTGTTTTTTCACAATGACATGTCAATAATTAAACTACAAAAATTGAATTTCTTTAATAATTTTTGATTTTGATTGCAGGTGAAACCGTTGTACGATGCATACCAGTCGGCACTAAGCGTTGAGCTAACCGAATCCATGAACACATTTTGGGCCGAGTGCTATGAGGCATCCAAAACCTCCACTCATCGTCGGAATCGGGAAGTTGGAGAAAGCAAACTGCGCTTTCAGGTGAGAATTCTCTCAAGCGATGTGTAGGCTACAGGTTCAACTTAATTTCAAGACTAAATCCCAACTCAATTTCAAGAGGATAAACAAGATGATACATGTCAGTAAATATTAATTGAAATAGCACAGTTCCCTTTTTAGTAAGTGTTCAAATAAAGCATGAAAAATACTGCGATTACAATTTTTATTAATTAAAATACATTGATAGTACCTAAAGAAATTAGTAGATTGAATATTGGTGTTGTGGAACCTTATCATAATGAAAGAAACTTGAGACATTGTCGCAATGAATTTTATTCAAAATTTCGAATTCGGAAAGATGATCTTTTCAATCAAATAAGACATTCTGGCAAGATGGAAAAATGACTCCAGCATACTGAGTTGAATTGAATATTGCGATTACAATTTTTATTAATTAACATACATTGATAGTAGCCAAAGAAATTAGTAGAGTGAATATTAGTGTTGTGGAACCTTATCATAATGAATGAAACTTGAGACATTGTCGCAATGAATTTTATTCAAAATTTCGAATTTGGAAAGATGATCTTTTCAATCAAATAAGGCATTCTGGCAGGATGGAAAAATGACTAGTTCGGTCAATAATGGTTCATAAATTATATATTTGATCTCAAATTGTAGGAAACATTCTGATCTGCAATTTAAGACCAAATCTAAAATTTCTGAACCAATATTGACCGAGCTGGTAACATTTTCCCATCTTGCCAGAATGTCATCTTTGCTTGGACAAACTATAGCTTTTATGGTATGGAACAACTTTGGATATTTTTATTTAATCTACAACAGATTTCCAGTAATTATTGTGATTAATTCAAATATCAACTTAATTCACTGCATTTTAGCATAATAATACAAGCTTTTTGATTCAATTATGGCGATTTCATTCCTTCTAGTTTATTGACAAATCTTTTTGTTTCAATTTGACGACTGAATTCTTATTCTTTGATTCTAATATTTCTTATTGAATTTGATGACTGTATTCTAATTGATTGACTCAAGTACTCTTCAGTATTCAAAGTACAACACTGAATTATTTATAATTTGTCGATTAAATTGATGGATATTAATGCAAATATAATATACAATATAATAAAATATACAATTGCGTTTGTGTTCTAGTTGATTGATGAAAATATTTTTTCTTAATTCGATGATTGGTTGTTTGCAGTCGCAAATAATGTCGGGCTACAGATCGCGGCAGACCGAGGAGACAGTGAGATACAA
Organism: Sogatella furcifera; assembly: GCA_017141385.1. Lineage (NCBI taxonomy): Eukaryota > Metazoa > Arthropoda > Insecta > Hemiptera > Delphacidae > Sogatella > Sogatella furcifera. The sequence continues at coordinate 779,629 of CM029552.1, forward strand.
CAACCTCAACAGTCAGATGCGCAATCGAGAGCTGATCGTCAGACGATGCTGGGAGCAGATGCGGCACTTCTTCACCGGAGAGAGAGGATCCTGGTTTATAAGGTTTGTACAACAAACTTCTTTTCAAATCGAAAATCAAATTTGAAATTATTCACTTGAACTTAGTCTGTCCAAGGAGAGACGACATTCTGACAATATAAGAAAATGATTCCAGCTCGTTCAATATTGATTAAAAAATTATAAATTTGGTCACAAAGTGAAGGAAACATTCTGAGACCAAATTTATAATTTTTGAACCAATATTGATCGAGCTGGAGTCATTTTCCCCATGTTGTCAGTTTCCTCAAAATGTCTTCTTTGCTTGGACAGACTTTTTTATACACATTGTCGAGGTGGAAGGGTCTCCCCACCATTCAAAGCTTTAAGAATATTTATTTTTCAATTAAAAAAAAAGATGTCAGTACCTGTTATTATAACAGTTATTAACTTATCGATCAACTTATATTGATTGCCATCACAAGTATAGTCTGTCCAAGCAAAGAAGAGCCTCTAGCAAGATGGAGAAATGAATCCAGCTTGGTCAATATTGGTTCAAAAATTATTGATTTGCTCTCAAATTGAAGATTAGAGTGTTTCCTACAATTTGAAAACAAATCAATAATTTTTGAACCAATATTGACCGAACTGGAGTCATTTTCTCACCTTGCCAGTGGCTCTTCTCTGCGTGGACAGACCATACCTAAATCAGTTCGTAGTTTGATAGGTTTTTGTCTGTTCAAAGTTCCACTGCGTGAAAAGATGTAGAGGAACTGCGGGAGATTTCTTTCCTCAATGAGCTGACACGGAATTATATTGAGTTGCCTAGACAATTGTCCAATTCTCTGATTGACAGGTCACTTTCTCTAGAATCAAAGACAGTTCTATAACTTTGAGTAAATATTGTGTTTCGCCACTTCACTTCCTGACAGGAATTTTTCCATCGCAAGAAAAAATAACATTTGAATGGCATATTCAATATTCATTAATAGACCTATAGAAAACTCTTCTCTTAAAGTCCTATAGAAAACTCTTGTCTTATTTATACAGGAGCTTATTGTTTTGGCCGCCAGGAGTAATGAAGTTTGAATAGCATTATTCATTTATGGATAGTGCCATAGAAAATTCAAATGAAACTTTTGTCTTGTACATTTAAATACTAAATAAACAGCATACAAATTCAGTATATCTATTACTGGCGTTTATCCACGTATGTCGTGCTGAATTTATAAGTTTTGTTTCTCTCTGACTATTCATTGTAAATTATGCATCAAATTCCATTGCCTTAGTAATTAGGCCTTAGTAATAAATAGTAATTTCAATAAGTAGGCCTTCGAGGCCTACTTAATGATATTAGGTAAGATTAGGATTAGTGGATTACCAAATCCTTGACTATCCGCTCTTTTGGCACTTCTTTAAGGAAACTCGACGGTGTAAAGTTATGGGTAAAGGATAGGAAAAAATTCTGAATAGGAAGAACAAATGCTATAGTCCATTCATGATCACTTGAGACGAAATAAACAAACATTTTGCGTGTGTGTGCGTGTAATGGAAGGTCTTCTTCTATGCGAAAAAGTCAGCTGCAGTCGAACAGCTGACTCTTGTTTGGAGCTGTGATTGGCTACAATCCGACTTGTCTTGTCTCAAGACTGTTGTCTTGAGCTGTGATTGGCTACAGCTGTTGATCTGTGGCCGAAAGTTTCGCATAGAAGAAGACCTTCCATTACACGCACACACATTCAAAAAGTATGTTTATTCCGTCTCAAGTGATCGTGAATAGAGTATAATTATATTTGGCACTTTGGCAGTGTTTGGTAAACTACTTTTTAAAAGTAGTTAGCTACAACTACTACTACTTTATTCAAAAAGTAGCTGAACTACAATACAACTACTTTTTCTAAAAAGTAGCTAGCTACAATTACAACTACAAAAAAAGTAGCTAGCTACTTTTTCACGACTTCACAAAAAGTCATGATAGAATGTTTTTGTCGTGTGGTTCAGGCAAATAAAGTCCAAAAGAACGCAAAAAACGTTATGCGTAGGCTACACACTCACGTGAAATTGAAATTCATTTATATAATGTCAATGTGAATATAGTATTCTATTTCAACGTTTTCATATTATAACAATTAAAACTTAATCATACCAATTCACAAATCAGGAACAAACAAAAAACTTACTTGAAAATTACGGATCTATTTCCCTCTTAGCTTCTGTTTCTTAAATTATTGAAAAGTGTGTCGTTTTAGAGGTACAATTGATGGAATATTTTGCAAATAACGATATTCTGGCTTATTCTAGATTATTTTCTCATAAATAATTATGGGCCACCAGACCACTGGTGGCCGTGGTCGGCTGGTGGCATCGATTTATCGATCATTGTACTATCGATTATATTAGTTGATGTATACCAAAAGTAGCGTGATTTACGCTACATACTACTCTTGAAATGTAGCGCGCTACAATATTTATACTATTTTTAAAAAGTAGCGTCGTTACACTACATACTAAAAAAAAGTAGCGCGCTACTCCCCAACACTGATATTTGGTGAGAAATAGTACCGGTTCTGATTTTTGAGGGAGTTTAAGAACTGTAATAATACTATCATCGTACCTAACACAAATGAATGGAAGTAATGTTTGGAAATTAAACTTCAAATTGTATAATTTCTCATTCAGAAAACTCTCCATACTGTACTGACTAAACACAATATGAGAAAAATTGCATTGTCGATCACTTATCAAATTTTTTGAGTAACGATTCCTCACTATTCGATCCTGTAGTGTCTTTAGAAATGTATTCTGGCGTACAGTTCTTTCATTAGGAATCGGCAATATTTCTAAGGCTGGTTTCTTACACCAAGTAGAGAAAAAGTTTTTACAGAACATAGGTATCCCTAGAAATGCTCTGTTACCGCGATAACAATGGCGAAAATTGAAAAAAATATATGATTTTATAATTTATTATAGGTTTTAAGCAAGTAAAAAATAAGCATTTCCCCATGTCAAATAAGACATGTGAAATTAACATTTCAATTTTGTTTAAGAATCTATCCTAAATGATGCACCAATGACCGAAATTGAAAAGTGAAATTGAATTATTTTACACTTTTATTGTGTAAAAATTATTGTATGATGATTTGTAATAAAAATGATTGAACCTCAATTTAGTCTACCTCAGCAGCATTTATTAACCAGTTGATTTTGAGTAATGAAAATAGAAGAATGTTAATTTTTATCAACAAAGAAATATAGTACAAGTTGAAAAAGAAGTGGTATTCTGTACAGGTATATAGAAGCTCTAGTATTGTGCCCCTTCAACTAGTAGAGTAGGCAAAAAGCTCTAGTCTCTTGTTGATGTGGTTGCATATCTTGCAAACATTCAGCAGAACATTCAAGACAAGACAAGATTTCACCGTATGGTGCTGCTTTCTGTCGACTATCTAGTGTACTATCAGGACGACCAAGTGAAAGTCAGACTTGAAAAAGAATGAATCCTTCTTGAGTAGGCACACTAATTTCAAATTTTATAGAACTTTTTTTTATTGAAGAATTCTGAATTCATAAGTTTTGATCAAGCCTATTCTTGATCTAATCTCATCAGTTTTATTTCGTTTTAGTATGTGAGATAGAACAACATGCATATCCTAGAATTGGCTGAATCTCAAATTCAAATACAGTAATTGAGAACAGTTTCTTGAAATTAAATCTTTCAAATAATGTAGGTGAATCCTCTAAATACAGATTTCGTAAGAATTTGAGACTTTTATAAGATATCAATATGTTTTATTAACTGGCTGCTATTTATTAACTCGTGGGTAAGTGGTAGAGTGGACTTTACTGTCCAAACTTCGCCACATCATTAAAATAAAGAAGTCATTCTATTCTATTCGGCATGTTGACTTTAATTTTTTGTCTATTGAATCATTTTTTCTCATTGTTTTAAATCTCCAGAACTAAACAGATTCAATAGGAATTAAACATTATTGTACATCTTTTTTTTTAATAGAATTTTGTGAGAAATGAGGATATTCATTATCATTAGTATTATCACGAATTAAAACTTGAATCATATTACTTTCAAAAGCGTGATTCAGAATGATCTTGAGTGTATTTTCATATGAAACTTAATTGTTCAATCACTTCATTGATTTTAAATTCATCAATGCTGTACTTTCACAATAATTTTCTTTGATTTTCTTAAAAATCAAAGTTACTTTATCTTAGTATAAAGATATTCACTGATCAAGAATCACTGTTAATGTGGGTCTAGGATGATAGGCAGTCATTTATGAACATATCCTGTACAAAATTAGGTTTATATTTGACTAATAAATTTCGAGTTTTAACTTATAGAATACTTTGTAACTGAATACTTTTTAATACATAATCGAGTTCTAACTCATAGAATACTTTGTAACTGAAGTTAAATTTCAGTTTCAATTATTTTCTGTGATGTTATTGATTTTCTCCGTTTGTTCACAGGTATGTTGTGGGTTTGACTCAGTATTCAACTAATCAACGTGAGTAGGCCTACATTATATTTCCTTAAAAAAAGGTATTTGGCTTTTGTTGTGGGGAGCTACCCATAAGGTTAGGTTCCACTCCCCTTGGTCAAATTTTGGTCATATTTCCATTGAAAATGAATTAGTAGTGGGGTAGATATGGTTAATGACAGGATATATAGATGGTACTTATCTGTTTGAAAAGGGTTAGAATACTCCTTTTTCTCTCTTTTAAATCATATTGACAGTTATTATTTAGTCAATTGACATTGACAAAATCCTCAATTTTCGACTAGATCAGATTTCAAATTAGAAGCATTGTAGTCGTGTTCATTTTAACTACAGTCCATACCAGTGTGTTCAACTGTCATTTAGGATGAATATTCTATCTTCCTAAAAAATGAATATTCTATTCTATTTCAGCTATTTCAAAAGTTTTATGTATTCAAGTTATCGTCATTCAAGATTCGACTCGACTCTCTAATTTACAATTTTCATGCCCGGTTTTTCCAAGCACACTCAAATTTGAGGGACCCTCAAGTTTACTACACTTTACTATACTTATCATAGAAAATGTCAGCTGTTCATCAAAATTTGAGAGTCCCTCAACTTTGAGTGTGCTTGGAAAAACCCGGTATTAGTCCCTCATATTTCTGAAAAACTCAAAAGTGACTTGCACCACTTTCCCTCTCACCGGCTCATTTGATAATTTAATAATAACTTAATAATTTTTCCCTCATCAGTCGTAGGCTTGTGATTTTGAGTCGTGATGAATATTATCATAATCATGATTATGATGATTATAATAACGGACCTGCTTCCATAGTTTTATTAGGTATTCATTTATTATTCACTCTCTCCACAAATAGTAATGAGCCTGTTGGACAGAAGAGGATCAAAGTGAACTGAACTATCGATTATTTATAATAATTGATTTTTTCAATTGTAAATCAAGCTTTATATACTTCTAAATAACTGGAACAATATATAAATCAGGCGCAAAGTAGCGGACCAAGCCCAAAACTGTCTCATATGAATTTTGATAGGTGATTTGTTGAAAATTATTCTAAGAAAAAAGAAGAAATAGAAAAGAACTTTATTGATCAAATCAAATAATAAAATAATAATAAATTAATCAAATTTCCGTAATTCGTAAATTGCTTATTTTTAAAAAAAAGTTCATTAGGCTTGGCACCCCGCCGTCAGCCGAAGTTGAATTTAAGTTGACATGATATTCACTTGAAATAAATAGATAATAAACATAGTATTAATAATTTATATTAAAAAGAATAAATAAAAATTGGCTTGGTTTGCGCTCTTGGTTAAGTAACAGATCATCTATACAAAATTTTTTTTTATTCATAATACTTTATATATTTAAAGTATTAATAATTGAACTCGTCAATAATCCCTCTCCTATACCGTAAAGCAACCCTCATATAACCCACCAACCGATTCCAATCTCTTCCATTCAAGTATTCTATAACCTCTCTTCTTTCCATTCTCCATCTACCGAACCGAAAATTAAAACCGATCTTGAAAATTATTCTACGTTACTGCGTTTCCACGTTCAATACAGTAACTCCTAGAATATATAATTTTGACCTTTATTCATATTTGATATAATTATGAATATGAAACTTTATTTGTAATTCTTCATTTGATCTTTCTAAGTAGATTAATCTTTAAAATGCTTTATTCCAAATGCCATGTTAATTTATTACCTGTTATTCAATTTTTTCAAATCAGCTTGAATCACCCGTTATACTATTCGGATAATTTAGTTGTTTTAATATCATAATTCAAAACCAAAGTGCTTCCCCAACTAAGAATGATTGTGTTGCCACTTGCCAACTAATAATTTATTGCCAAAACAATATGACTTATAACCTTAATTGGTCCCTAATATATCAATAGGAACAACTCATTGTATGTGCTTTATTTATTGAGTAATGTATTTTGTCAAATAAATGAATTAATAGTAGATAGTAGTTGAGAAAAATAGTTTTAATTATCAGTTGACTCACATGAAACTTCATAAATTATATCAAATACGACCATATATGGATTTAACCATCGTTAAAAAATTAATTTTTGGTAAAAACTGCTATCGATAAAATTCGCCATTATGTAGGCCTATGAACTTTAAATTGAACATCCTATGTAACTCAACTCTGACACCTACTATGCCGTACTTATTGGATCTTTTTCACAAAAATATAACCATTTTATAATCCATAGTAACTATTATGATTTAGAGCAGAACTCGCCCGACCCTGCAAGCGAACATAGAAGCACTGGAAGTCTTTTATACCGTTCTTTATCTAAAAGTTGAGTGTGTAGTGGTAACCCCCGTCCCTCGTTCCCTCCCTTACTCAAGTGGCACCTGTAGACGGTATCTATGTATAAAATGTGTATGCGTATGAACAGTATAATATATAGTAATATGTTAGCATGTAGCTTTGTGTTGGAATGAGGTCAAGTAAGGTCGGTTCAAGCAGAGGAGACATTCTGGCAAGTTGGGAAAATAACTCCAGCTCAGTCGATATTGGTTCAAAAATTATAAATTTGTTTTAAAATTGTAGATCAGAATGTTTTCGACTATTTGAAAACCGATTTATAATTTTTGAACCAATGTTGACTGACTGAGCTGGAGTCATTTTCCCATCTTGCCAGAATGTCTTCTCTGTTTGGACTGATTATAAGGTCGGTCCTTGAACGGCTGGGCTGGGCTGGGCAGGACCCAATGGACCACAATAATCAACTTCTTGTAGAGTTCACACTGGTTTTGTGTAGGAGAAGTTGGAGATAAAGGAGAATAGAAGAGGAGGTAGAAGAAGTGGAAGAATGAAAACGAAAATAAATACAAGAATTGCTTAGAAAGAGTGAAGAAGAGGAGGCTAGAAGGATTGATTGATTGGAATCTCATTTACTAGGTTTGAGGATACCTATGATTTCATCAGAGGACCAAATTAAACTGTCCAAAAATATGATACAAACAAATTCAGATAGTAGAAGGATGTGGTTTCTTGATCCATGACTAGTTGTAGAATTCTATTTTCATGTATTTCAGAAAGCTCAGGCTTATTGATAAAGTAGTTTTTTAAAGTGTAATATTTTCTGATTTTTCATAAGTATCTAATTTTCACTGGGTTGTAATACCAACAATGCAGTCACAATTTTTATACAGAAGGAAACTGTTATATTACCTTTCTAGAGTGGAAGCCTTTCGTGTTCCACGAACACATTGTCAACTCACAGAGTATGAAAATTGTGACTGCATTGTCGGTATTACAACCCAGTGAAAATTAGATACTTTTAAAAAATCAGAAAATATTACACTTGACGAAACTACTTTATCAATAAGCCTGAGCTTTCTGATATACATAAAATAGAATTCTTGATATTCTGAAATACATAAAATAGAAATCCTGTTATTAACGTTATAATAGAGTCAGTATGAGAGAAAAATTATTATAGGTCGAAAGAAATTTGACAAACTGATTTTATTCAAGCTTAGAATCCTGACCTTTGTGGAAATCGTGTTTTGAGAAAGATAATTCAAGACTTATTTACTTTATAGGAACGTCGTATTAACATGTGATATTATTAAATTGAAAATTAAATTAAATTACAAATGATGAAATAAAATAAACTATCAATTTTTTTGTAAAATCAGATTCTAATTAGAATCAAGGAATAAATTCACAGAGTTAGCGCACAAGTTTCACTCGTGTATTACACTTCCTATTCTATCGATAAGAGAAGATGATGAAGGAAAAAATTGTAAGAATTTGTGTAATTAATGTTTTTTTGTGTGTAGTAACGTTCATAGAATCGGTTGTCAGTTTAACGCTACGGTACACAAGGAACGCTTACATACATTAGATTATCGTACTGTATCAGATTAGATTTTTCATACATTATGTTTGGAGAATTCTACATCATATTTTCCTCTATTGCAACGGTATGCGCACCATTTGCTGTGTTTATTGAATGGGTTTTATCCTAAAATTTTACAAAAACACCTACCTATTGCTTATAAAAATTTTATACGTATTTTTGTTCACCTACACATTCAATCAATGAATTTTTATCGAATTACTCAATTAAAAGCTATCGGTTTTTGTAATCGAATGCAAGAACGCGCACATTGCTGTGTAGTGTTGAGTAAGAACCAGGCCACCCAGTCTAGCTAGCGCGTGTGTATGATTTTTTGTGGCCGAAGTTTTGAGCCAGTTATTCTAGTTATCATTAGGCAAGGCCGGTGAGCTGAAACAAGCAGATAGTGTAGGGATATATAGTTATAGAGAAGCGTATATTACAGAGATATATAGATTTAAAGAAGGTATACACAGATATAAAGAGGCAGAAAGTGTAAAGGTATAGGATGTTGAAGCAAAGAAGACATTCTGGCTAGGTGGGAAACTGACTCCAGCTCGGTCAATATCGGTTCATAAATTATAGATTTGGTCTCAAATTTTAGGAGACAATCTTATCTACAATTTGATAACAAATTTATAATTTTTGAACGAATATTAACCGAGCTGGAGCCATTTTCCTATCTTGTAAGAATGTCTTCTTTGCTTGGACAGACTATGTATAAATGGAGAGATATAGATATATTCTTGGGTGGGAAATTGGGTGCAGAATGACGGGTGTGGTTGGTTGTCTGTGATCATTCTGTATTAAGGCGGCGCATGTGAATAAACTCGATCCTGTAATAGGCCTTATCGCAGCAAGATATCCTACTTATCGAGTGAATGCCTTGGTTGTAATGCTGAAATTATTGGAGGAGAAGATGCTGGCATGCAGATATTGTTCAAAGAGATTTAGTTTGAATGAGATGTGATTGAGCATGGGATTTAGTATGTTAGGTGAATAGAAAATGAAAAATGGATGTGATGGAAGAAGGTTTGAAAAGATGTTGGTATCCAAGTATTGTTAAGTAGGAGTGAAATGGGACTATGGTGAGAAATGGGAAAAAATATTAAATGGAAATCAGAAATAATTTATATGAAAAACGTTGGGATGTAGATTTTTTGTAGCTGTAAGAGGGATTCTCATAGAATGGAATGTTAAGGAGATGAGAAATGGTGAGATGTATAATAATGAATGAAGATAATGAATAGAAATAAAAAGAGAGAAATAGGAAATAGTCCAACTGCAATGCATAACACGTCTTCGGCTGGAATAAGGATAATAATAATAATAGTTGACCTCCACATCACCCCTTACAGCCAACCCGTTCCACCACATGGCGCCAAGGTACTGTAGTAAGTTATGCTTAGGTTTTTTTGTGCAATAGGACGGCTCTTAGGCCTTTGTGTATTGTATTTGTCAATAGTGTATATAGGAAATGTCATCTCATGTTTCTTGATTAAATCTGTTGTTTTTTGTTAAATTTCTAATGAAATTTTGGAATTTCGTGTGTCATTTTAATAGTTCTTGAATTAAATCTCACATTATAAAATCTAAGTTTTGAAGTCGCCCACTCTTATTACAGAGATAGATGATGATAATATTAACTAATTTGAGAGTATTTTATTAATTTGTCAAGATAAGCTTGGATATTTCTTAGCATTATGATACAGCAGAATCAAATCTTAAAATTGCAATAATAAGACGCACTAGAATGTGAAACATAAATGACTAGGGTTGAATGATTTCTGATATGGTAGATGATTTGAAAAAAATCAAGAATTTCTCATTCACAAATTTTATTATCAATACGTATAACCCACTTTAATTCATCAGTCAAATGTATCATACATTTTTGAATGTCTCTGCATGGCTTAATTCACCTTCAAGATGATACATTTGCGATTTAAAAGAGACAAGATAATGCACCTATCTAATGGCACAATTAAATGTATTTCTATGTGTGTGTTGTTATGTTAATGGTAAAAGTTATTTCAACAATGATACATACCGTAACAAAGTTTCAACATGATTTGATTGTTCCATTTGTTACTCCTATCATTTTGTGTATTTTCTTAAATTTATCATATCGAAAGTAAATGAATTTGTGGACACCCTGCTTTACACAAATTCAATAGGCTGGTATTTTCATAGAAGTAATGAGTGGGCTTCATGACAAGATCACTACCATAAGATATGTGTGATACACATATTCTAATAGAGCTCATCAGTTGTATGGTACTTGAGAATGGGTGATACATAAATTCAATCATAATTATCACAATCATTGCGATACATGTTTGTGTGTCGGTGGCTCGGCCGAAGGCGTTAATTTCAGTTGAGTTGAGTGTTGTTTTGAGCCGAGCCACAGAGGCCAAGAGCCAAGAGGCTTTTCTTCTCTGTGGCCGAGCATAGCAGAGCAGAGCAGAGCGCGGCTATTGCGCAAGGGTGGGGCGTGGTACAGCCGGTGAAAGTGAAAACAGATCGGGTTGGGGGGTCGGCTGGGGCTCCATAACGCGGTGAGGGTCATGGACATGGTCCTTCCAGCCAATTTAGCACCTGGTTGAGAAGACAACGGTTGATGGGAGAATGTTATTCAGATGATTCAACTGTTAGATGAATTCTTACATCTCCTTTTTTGCAGATTTGACTGAGTGATTATCGATGTTGTAGGATCGTTTTATAATGGGGTATAAAGAATTTGAAAGAACTGAAAGAACTTAACATTAATTTAGAATTAACCTACAATTTGAACTATATTTTATTATTTATTCAACACTGGGGACAAGGGGGTCACTACAAATCTGTTTCCTCCACATAATATTATTTGTATAATACAATATTATCAATAGTAAGATTATGAATAAAATTAGATTAAAGGTACGATTCCCAAGCGGCAGTTCGAGCTGCCCAGATCTAAAAGGGTGAATTTCACTATGTATCGATTAAGTATACATTAGTAGTCTCAATAACAGAGTAAACATGTACTTTATGATATAGTTATATGAATAGGTTTGTGATGGCTCGAGCTGCCGCTTGGGAATTGTACCTTCAGATTAATAGTAATGCGAATGAAAAACAAGAAGAGTGATAAAATATAATGACTTCAGCAACTTATGATTAATGAAAGATTGAAGAAAACAACAATTGAATGAATAAATTATTATAATGAAAATATTATTTTACAAATAGGGTTCTCTCTCCTGTTCATGTTTCTTAATAGTTAAATAAATGAATGAATAAAAATAATGGAAAAGAATACACACATAATGACAATATTACACTGTTATTATATGTGTTTTTTATATAAATATTTGCAGATTGTATGATACAGACTAATGGTAGGTGGTTAATCGATCTTAATCTAGGATCGGTATATAGTGCATCAAGCAAAATCCATTTTGATCCCGAACTAGGACAGTTTGCATTGATATAGTTTTAGTTCATGTTGCTATTTAAAAATGTTCAATTAAAAGGAAAAATGATCTTAATTGAGATTCAATATTGAGTACCTAATTGAAAAACAAAAGGATTGGAAAACTAAACTACTTTAGTTGAGTAGGAGGAGGAGGAGGAGGAGGGGGAGGAGGAGGAGGAGGAGGAGGAGGAGGAGGAGGATCAATATGATTACAAGATCAGTTAAGGTAGGACATGCATGGACAACCTCTGCAATAAATCTTCAATCTTGGAACAAAATAGTGATGAATTATGAACACACCAATCGTTTTCCAGAACTATAGTGGACAATATTAATAATTTGTAAATTTGTGAATAGACCGATAGATTGCCAACCTGAAACCATTTTACCGCTTACAAGATAAGCTTTTAATAAAATATTAATAGAAATGCTGTAGAGCTCTTATTTTTTTAAGATTATAAGATCAGTTCATTTGATATTATCTGAACAGCAAGAGGTAAGGTGAACGTGATAATAAATATTAATTACGTGATATTAATAGTAAATTAAAATAGTATGTTATATCCTGAATCAAATTTCATGGGTTTTATTATTTCAAGATGAAATGAAAATGTTAATTCTCAATTTTCACTCTCCATGTAGAGTGTTATGCATGTGAGCGCGAATGACAGTACTACTCTTAGAAATTTGGTGTGAGTACTCCTATAGTTGACGTGGCTTTCCACAGGTGGCGCTGGCATGTATCTTCAGAGCCAAAGTCTTGATAGATAACTCTCTCGTTTCTATGTACTGTATTTTCTCGCTCTGTGCCTTTAAAAAATCAAATCTTCAAGATCACCTTGATTTCTCACCAACTAGTCATCAGCACCACCACCTGCGAGAATAGAATTTAAAAATATTATATATTATTTATATTCTATTCTCGTTATATATTATTATATATTATTATAATTATATAATTATTCTCTATAATATTATATATTATTTATATTCTATTCTCGTTGACCACCACCTACTTTTGTTGTTATTTATTTTTCATGCTAATCCAATTCAAAGCTCAAAAATATCATCAATTGTATTATAAAGTTGACAAGGATTTAAGAAGTTGCAACTTAAAATCAATGGGGTTATTATCAGCTCTAGAATCTCAATTTTACACAGTCACTATAATAGGCTATTTCAGTATATTATTATCGATGTTGGGTTGTCAGTTTGAAATGCAGTGAAAAATATGCTAAAACCATGATTCCCATGTGAGAAAAGATGCTATGAGTAGTTGGATTCGGTCATATTTGATCAATACCTCCATTTCTGATTGGATTGAATTCTTGATTAATTTGTATTGAACAACGTTATTTTTTATTATAAAGCTTACAGAATTCTGATTTTATCCCTGAATAAATCTTCACAATACTGGGTCAAGCCAGATTTTTAAATAAGTTATTATTCACCAGATATGGTTGAATAATGCCATAATCTATGAAATGATTTTATTGTCATACTTCTACCTTCAGTGAGTGTTCAGTGATTGCTGAACATCTATATGTTCACGTTCTTGTGATACTATATTTGTGTATTATATATGGGAAACATTAACAGACTTCTACTGATCATGGATCAAAACTCAGGGCCCCCGCATGGGGTGTGCGGAGTGCGCGACCGCCACGGCCAAGTGGGCGCCGCGGCGGCTGACGCAAAACGGGAATTTTAATTGGGCTATTAGAATATATTTTTATACTATTTGATGAAAAACTCATTTTTCCTACAGCTACCTCACAAAGTTGCAGTTTCTGCATTGATTTCAATACACAAACTCTACTTTTCCGCACACTAAGGCTTGTAACTTAACATCAGTTTTGTGGTAAGTTTCAGGCCAGAAAAGTCTATTAAGCACTTAAAATCATGTTGGCATCACTGGCAAAAGCTAACCTAAAATAACCCCTAACGAACCGCGATGGCCGAGTGGTTAGCGACGTGGACTGGTATTTCACTGCTTACCGATGAGGGGAGGTTCAAATCCTGAGCAGTACATTTTTTTTTTTGCTGATTGTTTTCAACTTAGAAAATCTTCCAATATTATTTTACATAGAAATAAAATTGATAAACGACCTTTTGAGATTCTTTGATATGGAAAACATTGAACATAAAAAAATAAAAATTTAAAAAATTAAATTAAATTTAAAATTTTAAATTTTAAGTTTCAAACCAAGTTAAGTTAAATTTTAAGTTTCAACAAAATTTTAAGTTGACAACCAAGAATTTTAAAATCTTGAATTTAAAATTTAAACATTCTTTGTTGTCAACATTCTTGGTTGCCTGAAAAAAACATTCAAGTACCACCATGGTGTTCTTTGAGTTTGTAAGAAACAGAAAATGTCTCTGGCAGAATAGATTGCCTATGTTTTCCTGTTACCGACTTAAAAAATTCAAAAATATTAATAGAAATTTTAAAGCTCTTATTTTTTAAGATTTAAGAATTCAAAATTTGAAATTATCTAAAGAGGTAAAATGATAATAAATATTAAAATTTAAAATTTAAAATTTAAAATTTAATCAAATTTAAAATTTAAATTATTTAAAGATGAAATTAAAATTTAAAATTTTAAAATTTAAAATTTAAAATTTAAAATTTAAAATTTAAATTTAAAATTTAAAATTTAAAATTTAAAATTTAAAATTTTAAATTTAAAATTTAATTTAAAATTTAAAATTTAAAATTTAAAATTTAAAATTTAAAATTTAAAATTTAAAATTTAAAATTTAAAATTTAAAATTTAAAATTTAAAATTTAAAATTTAAAATTTAAAATTTAAAATTTAAAATTTAAAATTTAAAATTTAAAATTTAAAATTTAAAATTTAAATTTTATTTATTTTCATGCTAAAATTTAAATTTAAAATTTCATTAATTTATTATAAATTTAAAATTTAAAATTTAAAATTAAAATCAATTTAATTATAATCAAATTTCAATTTTAAATTTAAAATTTCAAATTTATTTAAAATCAGTCTGAAATTGAAAATTTAAAACCATGATTTAAATGTGAGAAAAATTTTAATTTTCAATTTCAATTTTCAATTTCAAATTTCAATTTTCAATTTTGATTAATTTATTTCAATTTTATTTTTCAATTTTCAATTTTCAATTTTCAATTTTATCTAATTTTCAATTTTCAATTTTCAATTTTATTTTCAAATATAATTTAAAATTTTAATTTATGAAATGATTTTAAATTTCATTTACTTAAATTTTAAATTCAGGATTCGATGATAAATAACTGAGATATGACAAATTTAATTTTAATTTCAACCTTTCAAATTCAATATGGTAACTGTAGGAAAAATTTAATGTGTAATACGGGCGCAAAGTATCTTTGCTGCACTCGAGAAACTATTCCGCATTCTATATTGTAAAATTTTCATGCTATTAAAGCCACACTTTTATACTGATACACAAAAACTATTACCAACTACTTGAATCCACAGGAAACTATTTTCTCTTCATAAACTCATAATGAATTGATCAATTGAAAAACCACGATCAATGTATGAAGCAAGCCAAGAAACGTCCCTCTTGAATTTAATTCTATTGTTGGCTGACAACCACCTTACACTCACAAGCCAGTTTCCAATAAGAACTTCTCCCTAAAATCTTTACCGAATTGTTGAAGTTTTTCAAACTCTTTTTCTGGCAAGAGGTCGGTATTAGATCATTGAATAGTTTGAATTCTATTTCATTATATTCATCGTATAAAAATACGAGTAAAATTAATGAGTATAAGATGGGAGTGCAAAATCATATTTTCATCTTATTTCATACAGCATAAAACTATTGAAGTCTATAGTACTGACCTAAGTTACACAATGAATTCTTTAAATATCAACTTGATAGAATCTTACCAGCCTGAATACATAAATAAATATTATATTAGCACAAGATCGTCAATAGTATATCAGCTTAATTTTTTGTGTATGATATCCATCATTTTCTTGCTAGCAGCCATTTTCTAAGACAGAACTCACGAAACACTGTCAACCAATAAGAAAGGGCAGGCAGGGCATGAAGGCGTGTCCAAGTCGAATATGAAACATCACCGTCAACTGCTTCCATCTATTGGTTGAATTTGAAAATTTTTCTAACCGATGTTTCGGCCATTTTGATCGTAGGTGGAGCTTGGAGGCGTGTCCAATGGAAGTCAAAGCAAGCAGTCACCCTATTGCTACTGCCATCTGATGGCTGAATTCGGTACTATTTCGAATGTTATTTAAGAATGTCGGGTAGAGCAGTGAAAATGGCTGATATTTTCTTCAATTTTCTTGTTATTGAGTTTCCGATTTTTTGTTAAAATATATCGATCTTTATTTCCAGTGAAATGAAATATTCATGATGATTCGCAATATTTTTCTGTGATAAATTTATTATTTATGTGCTTTCAAGCAAAGTAATAAAATAAATTAATCAATAATTAAACATTTAATATTTAAATGATGAAGTACGCTAAATTGTGCCAGTTTTGCTCAATGTAGATAGCATTTATTTATTATTAATTCCTGTAGGGTTTTGCTTATCACGTATCCAATACATAAAAATACGAAAGAATACGTTGTGATACCTTAAAATAATCAAGCCACTAAATCCTTTTTGTCACACCACATTCAACATTGGGATTGCTCACGAAAAAAATATGAATATGCAAGGCAGCTTGAATCATATTTGACTTTGAATATATTATAATAATTTTGGATTGCATTCGTCTGGTAATGAGTGGTGGGGGTGGGGCTGCCAAAATCTCGCTCAGGGCGTCAAAAAACCACGCGAGAGGGCCCTGTCTACAGATCTACTGATCCTGGATCAAAACTTATCTTTCTCGGTGTAAACTAACACATCAGTTGTTGCTTGATCAGAAAAACCTATTTTGTGAGCAGGTATCCTGATATTCCGTCATGGATCAGGCGCAAGAGAGAAGCTAACAAAGGGCGGTATTCGTTAATAAACCTTGAGAAGTTACAAGTTGAGAAGAGATTAATAAGATGAAGTAAGCTGAGCTATGCATTGCAATAGCAGTAGCCGTAAGTGTATTCTGTCCTAGAAAAGAAGACGTTCTGGCAAGATGGAAAAATAACTCCAGCTCGGTCGATATTCGTTTAAAAATTATCAATTTGGTACCAAATTGTAGGTCAGAATGTGTTCTACAATGTAAGACCGTATTTATAATGTTTGGACCAATATTGACCGAGCCGGAGTTATTTCCCCATCTTGCCAGAATGTCTTCTTTGCTTGGACTGACTTTAACCTGAGGGCGTTTTTCGATTAATATTGGTCAAGGTTCGTTATGGCGGGTGGGTTGTGACAATTAAGAAGAAGAAGAAGAAGAAGAAGAAGAAGGAGAAGTAAGATGAAGATGATAGAGGAATGATAAAGAGAAAGGAGAAGAAGATCGAAGAGGAGAGGGAGGAGGACGACAAGAAGGAGGACGCAGATACAAAGGAGAGAAGGAGGAGGAAGAAGATGGATGATGAAAAGAAAAAGAAGAATTTGTTGGCGGAGAAGAAGGAAATGATGGAGTATAAGAATAAAATGAAGTAGTAGAAGTAGATGATGAAGGAAAAGGATTTGGATAAAAAGAGAGAAGATTGCATGGGGAGAAGGAGAAAGATGCAAATTTTGTGAAGAAGAAATTCAAATCATTAAAAAGTCAAATCAAGAAGAATAAAGAAAGAAGAAGAGGAAGATGAAGAGTAGGAGGAGATGGTGGAGAAAAGAAGAAGAGGAGACAAGAAGTGATAAAGGAGGCGGCGAAGGACACACAAAAGCCAGAAGCACTGTTTCATCACACATCACCTCGCCTCAATTAATTCATGTCAGCTGCAACCTTGCTGCCCTTCAATAATTGATAAATTGAATAATGATAATAATACATTGTTAGGTCCAGGCTGATTATGAGCAAAATGTGTTATTCTTGTATTCTTATTCTTGCACTTGCTAACTACCCTCAGTTATACTCCTTGTAATTTATTTCAAGCTTTAAATCCTCAGCCTAATATTTCCTTTCAGTTTGATACATTTTTAGTAAGACACAAACCATAATTGAATATGATACCAGGATACAAATGGAACAATCGAATATTGGTAATGGTCGCATATTGAATATTTCTCTGTGTTATTGTATCATGTATCAAATGAACACTCTTAAATCTTGTTGAAAGGAAATCGCTTTCAGTACTTTTTTGAAAGAGAAGTGTGAATGTGATAATCAATTTTTGTGTAGTTGTGAAGATGATTTTGTGGTTTAGTATGACCAAGCAAAGAAGACATTCCGGAAAGATGGAAAAATGACTCCAGCTCGATCAATATCTGCTCAAAAATTTATAAATTTGGTCTCAAATTGTTGAGTCGACATATCGGTTTCTGGTAAACTAGTGTCTCGATTTCTAAATAAATCAATGGTTTGAAATTCCTAGTCTTATTATTAAACAAAATGTTGATAATATTGAATAAAAAGACGATATTTTGTCACTTTTTCATCCAACATTAATAACTACTTTAATAACACCTTCGCAATCACTCAACATACGATAAGAACAATACCATTTTTGAAGAAAGAAAATTATAGAACCAGAACACAATAGTTATCGGTAACTAGAATAATAATCGATAGGTCATGAAAATGAATGAGTACAAACAGTTAGACGTGATAAATTTTATTTATAAAAAACAATAAATAATACAATGGCGATAATCGACTAATTCCTAGCGTTGGAATTGGTCGATATCGTGAGAATGACTGATTTGTACAAGATGAGCATTGTGGATGCAGTCTTTGTAATGTGACGTACTCATATTACTTAGACGTGATATAGTAATATGATGGTGGCATTACGATTGGTTGAGCGGCGATTTAGTGTTTGTAGTAGGGAGCGGCGTACTTGACAACAGGCACGACGGGCACCTTGGGGATGACTGGCACGACGTGGGGGTGGGGGGCGGGCACGTACTTGGGGGCGACGGGGGTGCCTTCCTTGTGTACGACGGCGTTGAATCCGTTGTGGTCGTCAGCGGTGTACTCGACGGTTCTCTTGGTGCCATCGGGCTCGATCAGGCTGGAAATGCGAGAACGAAATAGATTTTCCAAAAAAAGATTTATTGAAAACAGATTTTCTATTTGAAATTGTGTAGATGAAGGATTAACTACTAGAAACTCTTGAAAAAATCGCGGTTCGTGGAAAATCGGATGCAGAGAAAAGTGAATTAGGTATAGTCTGTTCAAGCAAAGAAGATCCTCTGGCAAGATGAGAAAATGACTCCAGCTCGATCAATATTGATTCAAAATTTATTGATTTGGTCTCAATCGTAGGAAACATTCTTAACTACAATTTGAGACCAAATCAATATTTCCTGAACCAATATTGACCGAGCTGGAGCCATTTTCTCATCTTGCCAGAGGCTCTTCTTTGCTTGGACGGCTATGAATACTTGAAACTGTCAAATATTAGACGAATAGAGATGATTGATTGATTCAACAAAACATTTATTGGAAACATACTTTTGATTTGAAATTGTGTAGATGATGGGGTAACTACTTGAAACTCTCAAATATTAGATGAATATAGATGATTGACACAGATTTTCATTTTTTCAACAAAACATTTATTCGAAACATAATTTCTATTTGGAATTGTGTAGATGATGGATTAACTACTAAAAACTCTTGAATATTTTTAGGTTCAAATGTGTAGATGATGATGATGATGATGATCATAATTGAAATAATTCTTCTAATAATGATTTACATTGAAGAGTAGCCTAAGGATTTCAACCAATACTTTCATAACTCTTTCAATTCATACAAATAGTCCAGTAGTAGGGTTAACTCTCGATTATTAGGCGTAAATGAGTAGATAATTTGGAATAACTAACTATTTTTCGAACTTTAGACTAGAGTAATAGAGAATTATTTTAGAGTTTCTTGGAGAATTAGAAAATGTTTTAGAGATAACAAATTGAAATATTAAATTGGATCGAAACTGCAATTATTCTTGGAGAGAATAATTACAAGCTTGGGGAGCTTGTAACTTTTGGAGTTCCCAAAACGGACGAGTTCTCATACTTTTGTGAATTTTGATAAAACTTATGGGTTGCTTCTTGTAAGACTTGAGCAAATCTACTGCGAAACTTGTCATTGTTAAAAAATTATGCTTGTGATCTTCTTCTAACTCAACTGAATTTCCTGAAAGTTTTTGGTTACTTCTTTGAATGTGAAACATATGATATTGAAACCAATTCATGCGAACCGTTGGTTGAATATATTGAAACCTACATAAACTGTAGGCTACTGTTTATTTTCGTGTACTCTAACAATGGCCACAATGTAATTATAGAGAATCTATAGTCAACTCTCTCTATCTCTCTTGAAGAAGCTTTTTAGTTTTACTAATATTCGAGAATGAAATGACTTCTGACCTGTAAACTCCCTGAACGGCGTCGCCGTCGCGGCTCTCGTGCTGGCTCTTGGTGTCTCCGGTGTGAGCGTCGGCGACGGCGTACTCGAAGGTGTAGTGAGGATGGGCGTCGGGGTAGACGGGCACGGGCACAACGGGCTTGGCGTAGGCCTTGACGACGGGCACGACGGGCAGGGGGGCGGGTGCGTGGTGGTAGGCCGGGCCATGTGCGGGGTACGGGTATTGGGCCTGGACGGCGCAGATGGCCACGGCGAGGACGGTGAGTACCTGCGGAGCGGAGACGGCACGTTTAGTGGAAAATTGTGAGAAGTGAATGTGGATCATTGCACATAAACTTCAGGTCATTTTAAACTTATGTTGCTTTTCTTTTAAAATATTTTTCAAAATTTGAAAATAGACGTTCTAGTTTTCTGACTTATAGTCTGTCCAAGCAAAGAATACATTCTGGCAAGATGGGAAAATGATTCCAGCTCGGTCACAATATTGGTTTACAAATTATAAATTCGGTTTTGAAATGTAGGAAACATTCTGATGTACAATTTGAGACCAATTTATAATTTTTGAACCAATATTTAGATCAAGCTGGAATCATTTTCTCATCTTGCCAGAATGTTTTCTTTGCTTGGACAGACTATGAGTGTGTGTGTGTGTGTGTGTGTGTGTGTGTTCTTATCCAATAAGTATAGTGTATTCTTTCAAATGAATGAATGAGAAGATGAATTCCTGGAAAAATTAGTATAATAGTCATGAATATTTTTATTATAATCAACAAATGAGTGGAAGGTTGTTGCATCTAACACATAAGTGTATGTACATATCGTCTGCCCAAGCAAAGAAGACCCTCTGGCAAGTTGAGAAAATGACTCCAGCTCGGTCAATATTGGATCAAAAATCATTGATTTGGTCTCAAATTGTAGATCAGAAAGTTCCCTACAATTGAGACCAGATCAATGATTTTTTAACCGATATTGACCAAGCTGGAGTCATTTTCCCATCTTGCCGAGGGTCTTCTTTGCTTGGACAGAGTATAATTATAAAGTTCTATTTTTCATCACTGATTTATCTTGTTCATTGAAAGGATTGCTCGAGCTTGCTCTTTTAAGGAAGTAGCTCCTTCCCCAATTAATTTGATAGTAAATTTTAGCATTCGAGAATATTTCCAGAAAAAAACGGCGAGTTTTCGAAAAAATAACATTGATGGGGATGATTAAATAATAATTGCGATTTGTCATTCTATTTTTAGCAACATTGAACAAACAGCTTTAAATTTTTAGGAGTGAAGTAGGTAAATTATTTTTAGTCTACATTATTAAGCGGAATATAGTTTGAAATTAATCTGTTGAAAATTAAAGAAAATAAAATTCAGTCCTCAAATTCCTCAAAGCCTTCAGTGGATGCCATGTAAATATATAGAATGTATATGGATTTGAGCAGAATTGAGTTAGTCTAGGACTCATGAGAGTTGAAGATGAAGAAAATTGAGTTTCAGCTAACCGACTGTATGCTATTATCCCTTGAAAGAGTTCCACCAATTTGACACAAAAGTCCTATTCAAAATTGAAGCTTTGTTATATTCGTCTATTGAAAATTGAAAGAAAATTCAGACCTTGAGTGGATAAATGCCATGAGTGGTCCTAAAAGCCTTGAGTGGATACATGAACAGAATGTGTGTAAGAGGCCGGTATTACACGATAATAGTTCTATGATCATAGAACTATTATCGTGTAATACCGGCCTTAGTTAGTCAAGAATTTGTTAAGTTGAAGATGGAAAAATTCAGTTGTAGCACACAAGCGTTACACCTCAATTTAATATAAAATTCCCATTTGAAATTGGATTGATTGTAGAATTTTTGAACCAGAATAAGTGGTTCATTACTTTTTAAAGTGTTGATTGCAGATTTCCCTAGCCAAAATAAGTAGAAAAGTTTTTGATTCATAAAAGTTGAAGAAAACCAACCCAGGACTTTTCGACTCACCTGAGTGTATGCCATTGTAGAGATGATAGTCCCTTTTCTCACTGAACTGTATTCACTGAAAGACCTGATCGAACTGTGCTATTACACTGGTGCACCCCGCTTATATAGTGATTCAAAAAATCCCACAGCCCATTGGTTGGTTGGTAGGGGACTGAGAAATTCCATTTCGCAGTGTTTTAATCGTTAAATTATTTATTTTACAGATTTATTAACGGTGTTGTACAGTGCCAGGTCCATGTCCCTTTCACCAAGCTCAAAGCTCAGATACAGTTCTTGTCGGTATGATTGCCGATTTAGCCCGTTTTGTGTCTTTGTATTAGTGTGTATCACTGTGTATTAGAAGTCATACTAACACTACATAGATAGCAACAAGTGACAAATGGCCGCAGCTTGGGTTGAAGTTGTTGAATGACCACTGTAAGGAGCCCTATGGTATACCTATACATAGTGAGTGGTTCTAAGGGTCCTACCCCCCCAATAGTAATGAATGTATCTTATTCAATGGCGGCTTGCCAACCGTGCCGCAGTTCATGAATGAATCAAATGAATTAATGAACAATTAACGCCGTAACGGCTGCTGCTGTGCGCAATGCGCTTGATCGAGATAGTATCGATTGATATGATGAATGGTGTAGTAGCTGCTTATGGTTTAGATATAGGAATGATACTGGTTCATTGTGCTTAGCTATACATACTTCACTTTTTTCTCAGCTTTTTGATTATCTCAAGATGAATGTTTGGACGGGCCGTATAGTAGAGTGAATTTGAAACTGGCAACCAGCTGGTAGTCCTAGGCCCTTCATGGGCTGTTGAGCCAGACATACATACATACATACAAGATGACTGTTTGAAAAAATTATTTTTAAAAGTCATAGAAGAAAATAAGCTGATCAAGAATCAAGAACTTTATCTGACATAGGTATTTTTTAAAAAATAATACTTGAATATTGTCAGCAACAAATACACCTTTCCAAAATTATTTAACATCAATTTCAATTAATAAGATTACAATGAAATAAATAGAGAATGTTGAAAATTATGAAAATCACTAGAGCATTATTTAATTGTATTTATTTAAAATTTCGCTGTGCATTCAATTGGCTCAAATAATTAAAAAAAATTATTTGGACTAATAAGAAATGAGTCATTAATTTCATCAATCCTGCTCAAGTCATAGATCAAATGTATTATCTATTTCAAAAATAAAATATCAAAGAAAGACTTTATAAATACCCTTAGGATATGGATACGAGCATACTACTTATCATTGTATCATTTCATGATGATTATGGACTTTGGGGAATTACAGTTTTTTCAAAAAGCTTTAGCCCGAAGAGAGTTCTTCGTTTTATCATTGACTAATTACTCTGTAAGTACTCTAATTGTTTTTGGTTTTATCAACATCAGCTTGGTATGAATTCAGTCACTGTAGAAATATGTATATAGTCACTGTAGACATGAGAGCTGATCACTTTTCAGTTAATTTATCAAATATAATAAAATATCACCCTATACAAAAAATTATAAATTGAAGAAAAATGCAATTACTATTCTATCCACATCACTCAATTCATGTAATGTAGGCACTGAGTGGAAGAATAAAGACTTATTCATCATTTATCTTGATTTGTCTATCATTCATATTTCGCTTGAAATTATTGCCAATTCATTTCTAAATTATTGCTCGCTTCTAAGGAACTTTTGGAAACATTTTGCTTTGTCGATGGACTAATAAGTTACACCAGCATAAATAGCCTTAGGGAAGTATCGTTTTTTATAATCTACTGTTAAATTTACATGTAGCCGATGATAGAATATTGTTATTAAGTATCGGCTAATCGATAGTTAGCGGAGGTCCAGCGAGTGAGGAGGAGGAGGAGGAGGAGGCGGCTGAGTGTGTCAAGGCTCCTCCCAAACCTGCTCCTCCAAGGTTTGTCCTTCCTGCCTCACATAGTCTGTCCAAGCGAAGAAGACATTCTGGCAACATGGAAAAATGACTCCAGCTTGGTCAATATTGGTTCAAAAATAATAAATTTGGTCTCAAATTGTAGAAAACATTATGATCTACAATTTGAGACCAAATTTTCAATTTTTGAACCAATATTGACCAAGCTGGAGTCATTTTCCCATGTTGCCAGAATGTCTTCTTTGCTTGGACATACTGTACCTGAGAAAAGGTCACTGAAAATTACTCTTGTTCCTCCCGTGTATTATGGTGTTCTTCCCATAAATCTTTCGGACAAACACTTTAGATCTAGACTGTGTATCAGATCAAATCATCATTGCCGACAGGCAATGTGTTGTCTCGCAAATTGTTTATCAGCGTTGGTTAGGAAATCGGGCCAAATAAGGGTGTTGTTTGGTTAATTCTAAGATTATTAGGGACTTGGGTTTAACTACTGTGATGAGCACAGTTGTCGTGAGCTGGGAAGACACGCTGTTACAATGTTGAGTGTATTGTAGCGGCGTTTCTTCTAAGGTTGCGCGAAATCTACATTGCATTGCTCTTGAAATATTCTTTGTCATCGATATCGGTTCTAATACTTAAAAATTGGTAGATGATGACGTTTCCTTCTCTCATTGAGATGGAAGATGCTGTAGTTGGCGCAAGATGAGAAAATACGCTATTACACTGTGAAGTGTATTACTTGTTGTAATGTCATATATGTATTCCAGCATGCGTGAACCATATACAGAGTGTTTCAGGAGGAATGTGCAATACTTCTCAGACTGATTCCTTA
Organism: Sogatella furcifera; assembly: GCA_017141385.1. Lineage (NCBI taxonomy): Eukaryota > Metazoa > Arthropoda > Insecta > Hemiptera > Delphacidae > Sogatella > Sogatella furcifera. Next base: position 804,687 of record CM029552.1, read on the forward strand.
CACCAAGTAGACAAAAAAGTTTCATGGGACCAACCCCCAAAAACGCTTTGTTACCGAGATAACAATGGCGGAAAATTGAGATTTTTCAAAATATATTAATTTTTCTAATTTTTTAGAGACTTTAGTGAGGTTTTAAAATAATCAATTCCTATATAAAATTAGCTGAGGAATTCAATGAAACTACTTCCAAGTTTGTAACATTAACGGTTTTTGAGATAATTGAAAAAATATGCTAGAAAACGCCATTTTTCAACAATAAGGGTTATAACTGGATAAGGAATAATAAAATTGTATTTTTTATTAATGGAAGTTGAAGAGAGTCGGATTCTAAAGAAAAAGTTGAATGGCGGCGATTGTGTAAATCTTACCCAAATTTCAGAAATGGCGATCAAAAATCGCAAAATTGACAAAACATAGCACAAGTGATGAATTTGTGTTTAGTAGCGATTTTGCGATTTTTGATCGCTATTTCGGAGATTTGGGTAAGACTTACACAATCGCCGCCATTCAACTTTTTCTTTAGAATCCGACTCTCTTTAACTTCCATTAATAGAAAATACAATTTTATGATTCCTTATCCAGTTATAACCCTTATTGTTGAAAAAAGTGAGTTTTCTAGCATATTTTTCCAATTATCTCAATAACCATTGAAGTTCCAAACTTGGATCTGGGTTCATTGAATTCCTCAGCTAATTTTACATAGAAATTGATTATTTTAGAACCTCACTAAAGCCTCTAAAAAATTAGAAAAATTAATATATTTTGAAAATTCTTAATTTTCCGCTATTGCTATCTCGGTAACAAAGCGGTTTTGGGGGTTGGTCCCATGGAACTTTTTAGTCTACTTGGTGTAAGGAATCAGTCTGAGAAGTATTGCACATTCCTCCTGAAACACCCTGTACACCCCTTCACATTACTGTAAAACTAAAAAATCCCAGAAACCCTGCTTTATTAGTTGAGGGATGTATATTTTCCAATCATCGTATATAATAATGGACAGTTATTGAACTACATTGAGATTGTTTATTTCAAATTTTGATGTATTATAAATGATACATGAAGTTTGAAGTTAATTATAAGTTTGTATTAAGTATTATTGAAGTTTGTACAGCATTATAATGGTCGAGATAGTTATGAAGAATTATTTTTGACTATTCTTTGAGCTTGTAAATATTTCAACGGTAGTTTTTCCACATTAAATGTGAATTCTACTAAATTGAAAGAAGTACCGGTATAAATAATTGTCTGTGTGTGATTTATCTTTACTTACTCATTTAAATGTAATGATTGATAGGGTTGAAGGTTCATTCATATTTTGGGTTTCTTCTTCTTCCTGAATAAAATTAAATATTTATCAATCTTAGGTTACAAGGGTTAATGTGAATTTTCCATTTTTGTGAAATTAAACTATATTGATTAATTCATATTCTTTATTTTGTTTCAGGTATGTCTGCATTCAAAACTCAGTAGAAGTTTTGGTTTGAGAACACAAGACGTTTCTAGGTGGGTTATCAATTCCATTATTATTAAATTATATTGTTTGATAGCTTCTCTATAATTTCATATCATTAGAAAATGAACATTAGTTTTCTATTTAATAATTTTTCTATCAATCTATTAACATTATCATTGAAAAAAACTGTTTATTGATTTCCTATATAATATGTCATACGATTTTATCAGTCCATTAGTAACAAATTAATGTGGAAAGTTTTCTTATGAAAAAACTTTCTCCAAATAAAAAACTTGATCAATATTACATCACACACTCTTTCATGTTAACTTCGAGTGTTGTGGGGTGTGTGTACCGTATTCATTGAGTACTGAAAACATTGATAATAATAATTATTATTATTATCATAGTTCTAATAACGGCGGGCGGTCCTTTTGGTTTGTTCTCTTTGGCAAGCTGCACCTTATAGTCTGTCCAAGCCAAGAAGACATTCTGGCAAGATGGTAAAATGACTCCAGCTCCGTTAATATTGGTTCAAAGATTATATAAATTTGGTCTCAAATTGTAGAAAACATTCTGATCTACAATTTGAAAATAAATTTTTGTTTTTTGAACAAATATTGACCGCGCTGGAGTTATTTTACCTTCTTGCCAGAATGTCTTCTTTGCTTGGACAGACTATACTTTTGCCGCCTCGCATTTCTTTTTATTATCTTGTTGAAAGAATGTTGCACTCGTAGAACTCGCTCAAGCAGCCTATATAACCGTTTGTGTGCAAGGCGTAGTTGCCATTTGGCTGCTAGCTACACAATGAACATTAGTTTTGTCTCTGCTCGAATCAGGCCAGACTTGAATAGTATTTTTCCTTTATATTAGGGCTACTTTATCACTGTTTTTTTTTCAAAATAATTGAAAAGGGTACTGTGATTCTTATTTAAAATAGAATATTATAAGTTAGTCCGTCCAAGCAAAGAAGAAATTCTGACAAGATGGGAAAATGACTGCGGCTATGCAACTCGATACATATTTGTTCAAAAGTTATAAATTTGTTTTCAAATTGTGGGAAACATACAATTTGAGACCAAATTTATCATTTCTAATCCAAGCTGGAGTCATTTTCCCATATTGTTTTCTATGCTTGGACAGCCTATAATCTATTTGCATTTAATCGCAGATAACGTAGGCTAACTTGAAAATTGTGGCAATGCTTGAACTGAGCTGTATAGAATACTAAAATGAACTCAATGTTTTTTAATACTTCACTCTGAATAGTAATTTGGTAGGAAATTAAAATTGTAATAATGCTTGACCTGATCTTTATAAAATACTAGAATGTAGCGAATTCCTTGAACTGTATTCATGTTACAACTCAGAACAGTAGTGGAATAGAAAATTCAAAAATGAACATTCAACATTATTGGTATAGAGAAACAGGAAAACAATAATAATGAACCATAACTATTTAAACTGTATAAATGGAGCTTATACGATTACTTGGCTCAAATCAGTAATAGTAATTGTAGCTTAAAATTTAAACTTTGAGACGGTGATTGGCCAAAGCAGTTTTGGAAACTAAAGCCAAATTTTTCAAACGTTTTAAAAAGACTGTGTTGAAAGGGATGAAATAGGTATCCAAATAAAGCTGATAGTCTGATCTTTTATATTGTTGAAAAAATTATCTTTAACCATAATCAATAGGACCAAAATTAAAAGGATGACCAAAAATAATTCAGTGTAAAATTCATATGCCTGGTTTTATAAAAAAATGTTGTAATTAGACATTCTCATAAAATTTGATCAATTCAAAATAGGTACTATAACGTAGACTAAACTTATTCTAATAAAATTAGAAAAATCATACAATTAAAAAATACATTTCTATTAAGAATTTATTTCAATGGCTTTGCTAGAGCATAGTCTCATAGTATATCAATGACTTTATAGTTTGAAGAAAAATAAATTTGTAGACAGTAAAAACACCAAAAACTTTCCGTTGACTTTGTTAAATTATATTTTCATTTTATAGGCGTATTCAATTAATTCATTGAAGAAGAAAGCTCAGAGTTCTCAATTCGCTGTGTGCAAATGGGTGGAAAGGATATTTTTGGCGATTGAAGCGCTATTGGCGGATCATTTCGGCGAAAAATTGAGTGAATTAACATTGGAGGAGATAGGGCTAAACCTAAAATAATGTCCTGGAGAATTTGTTGTGTTCTGGATTGTAAAAATAAAACACGCAATGGAAATTTCATGTTCTACACTTTTCCAGTTGCCATACATAAGTTTCATCAATAAAAAGAATGGTTCACTGCATTGAATAAATATTGATAGGTGAAGCTAACCTAATTGTTTTGTTTACGAGCAAAAGAATTTATAGATCAAGTAGGACCATGGAGTGCTCCATTCTAACCTGTACATGAGGTAATGTACATGAATAGTTTTTATGTTAGTTAATCTAATAAGCTGTTACTATCAACGCAAAAACTCCATTAATTATGTTTTATAAGGAATATTCATATCATTCAACTTTTCAAATAAATGTGAGGTTGCGCCAATTTTTCATTTTCATGTAAGATAAATTATCAGCTGTTATCTCAAAGTTTTTGTCGACTCTCAAATACATCTGTTTGCGGTTGTCTGCTCTCAAATACTTGAAAACTAGGATTTTTCTAATATAATGAGCTATAATACTATCAATAACTGACATTCATATCCTAAATATCATGTTCTTATTACTGAGAAATCCATGAAGCAGCAAATAATACCATTCTAATTATTATAAATGCGTTTTTCCCATTTAGCGCTATGCTTTGTATGCTAAAACGCGTAGAAAAGTACACACGATAATCCACCAGAGCGCAGCACGGTAGATGCTCATAGCGAATACTCAGATTCAGAGTAATAAACTAATATGTGATTATAATAAGTGAAATAATCCTCCAATCGTCTGTAATAGAATTTTAAACGGGTAATTGATAAATTTTCATGAAGTAAAGGTTACTGTGATATGAAATTGAATTAGAATCGTCCATTGGTTCCAGTTGCCTTTTATAATCTAGTACAGTATCAAGAGTTCAACATGTATAGTCTCCAAGCAAGGAAGAGACATTCTGGCAAGATGGTAAAACGACTCCAGCACGGTCAATATTGGTTCAAAAATTATGAGTGTGGTCTCAAATTATAGATTAGAGAGTTTTCTACAACTTGAGACCAAATTTATAATCTTTGAACCAATATTAACGTAGCCGAAGTCGTTTCCCCATCTTGCCAGAATGTCTTCTCTGCTTGGACAGACTATGATAGAGAAGCTCCATCCAAATCTATAAAAGCGTGAAAAGTGCAGGAAACAATAAAAGTTTATTTTCGATTGCAATGTCGGCAGTGATTGCGTAATGATGGGTGAAAGTGGTTGCCGGGTGCAATGTAAAGAAATGATCAATTGAAAGAAATGCCAAATTTCAAGTGCCAATAATTGAATGCCGATCACATTCTAATGGGTCACGTTTTCCAGTTTGTAAATTCAATCGGTGGCATTTCAGTATTGTGTGAAATGGGATTATTGCATGTCGAGACCATGTCTGTACTTGGCCTGCCTCTGGCAAGAAGCCCAAATTTCAGTGTGTAGTTTACTTCATGATGTTTTGGAAGAGATTGAACTATAATGTGTTGGAAGAGAAGTCAGAGATTTTCATGGCATTCAAGATGATTCTGAAGATAAGCATTGTATCTATAAAGATAGAATATAATTATTGTATGAGATAATTTACACATGATGAATATTATTGTTTTAAATTTTTCATTTCCAAGAATCAGTCTCATTCCATGAATGGAATATTTTACCAATTTATCCAGTGCAAGTGTAGTTAGGAGGCTACACATGATTGTTACTCAATTGCAATTGCTTAATTCCTTGTTTGGAAAAGTTCTCATCGTTGAGCAAGTGAAATACTTGCATTAACAAATGAATTCAACCTGTAATGTTCCGAGTAACTGAGTTTGTTGTTCATTAGTAGAAGCAGTTCAATTGAAAAATAAATAAAAATCAAACACCCTTTTTTTGAAAACTTTAAAAATTATAAAGGGTGGTTGATTTTTATTTATTTTTCAATTATTTTAAACAGCCCTGTTTTAAAGTTCTTTATTCAAGCAGTTCAATCTATATTCATTTACCTTCAAATAATTTCATCCATTCGTTTCTCCTGTGTCTAATCAGTATTCTAGGCTTATTGATTGGAAAAATACGATAGCTAACCAACATCACAACTTGTCGTTCGATTTTTCAATTTATTGAATGATTATTTCACGTTGAGAAAATGTTTAAAAGAGGATAAAGTTTCTCTCCAATTTTTCACACTCTTAGAATACTTCGATTCAATGCGAGCTGTACATTGTACAAGTACGGTCGTCTATATCTATAGGATAAATTTTTCATTGTGGGATGGAATCGGTATTATGATCAATATTATGATTCGATCCTCTCATGGATTTCCATAGCTGACCCAAAAAAGTTGGATGGTTTCGTCTGGTTCTTGTGCGCTCCAATAGCTGATGTTGTCAATTAAAGTTGTCAATCAGCTAAGTATAGATGATGATTTTGGAATAGATAGATGCTACATCACGTACAAGAAACCGTTAGACGAATACTGATAAGAGTCAACTATACTAATTATTATGAGATGAGATTCCAAATTTTCAATTTAACATGAAAAAACGTTGTCCATGAGTCACTAACTAAAATGGCGTTTAGTTGTATCAAAACTGTGTTAAAATTTTGATGATAATTGATGAAATTAGGGAAATCACGATAGGGATACGCCCTTTCCATGAGTAAATTTTTCATAAATTACAAAAAGACATAAACTACGTTAGGCCGGTATTACACGATAATAATTCTATGATCACAAGGAGGTTCAAGGAACCTCCTTGTATGAACATATCTGATCATATGGAAAGAGATGCAAATACGTATTTTCATCTCTTTCCATAATAATGATCATAGAACTATTATCCTGTAATACTGGCCTTATAACGTTGATGAACGTCAAAGTATTTCCGTAATAGATTCAAAGTCAAGGTGAGGACCTTGGCCTTGACGCTTGGTTACGTTGAGAAGTGTAATTTCTGTTGAGTTTTCAGCTGCTTTCCCTTTCACCACAAGAGCAACGGTCTTTGACCTAGTGAAGCTGGCTCAACTCAATATACTCTTCTGTTTACTACAGAATCAGCTCACTAGGTTCTAATACTTATTACTCGTATCCTAGAATTCTTCACGGAGTGTTCGGACCTCCCCCGAGGTTCCGACGTCATGATCCGACCAGCTCACAAGCGGTCGCAATTGTCTGGAACGTAGAAATTCCTCATCGATATTGGATTTAAGTGGCATTAAAAATATTGACATCGTTCTAACAAATAAGAATGATGAATGATTATAATCAATATCACTTAAAAGAATTATAATTGATTCAGAATCTTTCATAATCATATTTTTGTCATTATTATTTTTACTGCTCAGTTTTAGCCGGGAATTTTAAACTCATTCAACTACACACTACCGTGCTACAAATAATTCAAGTATATAACCTAATCTATAAGAAGTTCAAATTATATTCAAGAAATAATAAATATAATTACTGTAGGTACTTTGAATTCAATGAAACCAATCTTTTTTGAAGAATTATGCTGTTTTATTGAAGGTGGAACAAAGAACACAACATGACCGCCAAAAAATCTTCCATGAGTGGTTTGAATTATTTAAATCAGCTGAAAGAACACAATAAATTTTGTGTTTAATCATAGCTTCCTTTAATAGCTTCCTATTCTAGCTTCTATTAAAGGACATGAATTTTGATAGATTCCCTGAAAAGTGAAGGGCTTGCGTTTCCCAGATTTTCACAGCATGACTGTGACCTAAAAAGTAACAGCTGCAGCACGATGATCTTACTTGCCATTGGCTACAGCCGCCTACGACGTCAAAATGGGGGAGGAGCTTAGGTCCGAACACTCCGTGGATGGAGTATAATTTTATTTTCCCTCGCTTTCTTACTAGTTTCTAATAGAATACTTCCTAATTTTCCTTCTGGTAATCAAACTTCTCGAGTCTTTCTCGGATTCTTCCAAATTATGATCTTTCATTGATTTGGAAAATCACATTGAATAGATAGAATTAGAAGTAGGAAGTTGGATTGAATTAGTAGATAAAATAGATAGGAATGAATGGATGAAATAGAACTAGGGAAGTTGTAGTTAAAAGTTTGCTTTTTTCTTGATCTTACTCGGTTTGGTTCTCTATTCGTTCTAAATCTGTCTAGTAATATTCCATTGAATCACATTGAATAAAATCACACAAAATCACATAAACTTCACACATAAAAATTCATAAACATCACATAAAATTTCATTGAATACTAGGGACATAGACGTTCATCATTCATATAATGAATTGAAGTTGTTGATTTGAGATTTAATTTGATAGACATTCATTGAACTTTACTAATATTCTTTTAGCAATATAAGGGAAAAGCACCAGTAGTGGCCACTACTGCTTGAGTAGTGGCCACTTGAATTGTTTTTCCTCTGTAATACGGATTTGATGCTTTCAAATGGATTCTAAACCTATTAGAGGCTTAGCTTATACTATTTAGCAGCTAAATAGTTCAAGTAGAAGCTCGCAAAGCACATCAGAGATTTTTGAGAGAAATTCAGTGTCACTGTTACACTCGAATACGTGGTTTCAGTAAGACGTTGAGATTTCTCTTAGACGTTTCAGTAAGAAGGTATGTATACAAATTCTTTTATTATGACTAGGAAGTCGGTAAATTCCGCCATTTCTGGTGTTAGAATCATTCTCTAGAATGTCTAGATGATATTCAGAAGGTTTCTAGCCAAATACAACTGATATTTTATTTAAAAGCTGACTGGCCACTACTAGAGCAAGAAACTGTGGATAATCTAGTAGTGGCCACCCATCGGATATTGTTGTATAAGTTGTAGATATTGATGTAAAAGTTGATGTTATTTGACTCTATGCTCTCCTAAGACTGTTTTGAATAGGTTACAGAGGTAAAATAACTTTGGAACTTCTATTTTCATGTTTAACCTAACTTTCCTCGTGGCTTGTAACCAACAACAATGCATTACCATTTCAACTCATTTTAATAAAACCTATTATCATTTCTGGCGTTATAATCATGTTCTGGAATGTAAAATTAACTTACTCAAATGATTTCAACAACCAGCTTGAGAAAAAGAATTTTTAATGAGCATAAAACATCATGTAGCCACTATAAAATCAGTACCTTGCCACTACTGAATCATAGTGACCACCTTAGAATCAAAATTGAGTTTCACGAAAAATTTAATTACACATTTGTCAATTGACATATTCGCTATCTCAAGGAATAGGTCAATCAAAAAGGATCTGGGCTACATTTTTATTGATTTTTGGATGAGATAACTGATAATATGGTTCCACAATTCGGCATAAACTATGAAAAATTCCTTAAACATGGCCACTACTGGTGCTTTTACCTTAGCATTGTTTGATCTGTTGTAACAAAACTGAAAGAACAATATTATGGCCCAGTGCAATAGTAATGTTGGGTTTGCTGTTGAAATTATAAATTAAATTATAATTATAATTAAATTATTATTATATTGTTAAATTATTATAGTGTGTCAATGTGTCATGTTCTCTGGATAATGTTAACAACATGAGATTGAGCGAAGAGCATTTGGTTGCACCTCTTTCAACCACTGTAGAGTAATCAAATTTGAATTAAGGAACATGTTAATTTCTCTTTCTTCTTCATCATTATAGCACCTAGTCAGAGACGAATAAGCTATTCTATTTTAACTTGAATTGATACGAGTGAGCTATTGTTGAAGGTTTAACCCATTGCTTTAGTCTTCTATATTGGCTATTGAGTATTTACTAATTTTATCACTCATCTCCACATATAATAATAATAAACTATGAAAAATTAAAGTAACTATAAAAAGGAAAGTTTGCTTTTGTACTATGTATTATGAATTAATTCACTTGTCTACTTATTTCTATTTCCATATCCTTCTTTATAGTGAAGTTCGTTATGTTTACTAGATAGATCAATTTGGTAGAGGATCATTAAATAGACATAATTATTATGTTTGAATAGAAAGTTATAATTTATTTTAGCTTACATACTAAGCTTCACAACGTGTGAAATAGGATGGAACATTGCATTGAGAATCAGTAAAATCTTCAACACAATCAGAGATTCGCGTATATATACAGGAGACCAAAGTTTTTTTTTTGAAAACTGTGAAGTCGATGGAAGGGAACTTTCTAACCGTGGTAGGCGATGGGGGCGGCAGCTACCTTAGCGACGGGGGCGGCGTAGGCCAGAGGAGCGTGGGCAACGGGAGCGGCGTAGGCGGCGACGGGGGCGGCAACCTTGGCGACAACTGGGTGACCAGCGGGCTCCTTGTGGACGACGGCGTTGAATCCGTTGACGGGGTCAGCGGTGTAGTCGACGGTTCTGCGGGAGCCGTCGGGCTCGACGAGGGAGTAGCTGCCCTGGACAACGTCTCCCTGACGGCTTTCCTGCTGGCTCTTGGCGTCTCCGGTCAGAGCGTCCTGGATGTTGTAGGCGTAGTTGTACTGTGGGTTGGGGTCGTACTCGTCAACGGGGGCGGCTGCTACCTTGGCAATGGGGGCGGCGTAGGCGAGGGGAGCGGCAACCTTGGCAACGGGGGCGGCGTAGGCGACGGGGGCGGCTACCTTGTAGGCGGGGGCGGCGTATGCGGGGGCGGCATAGCCGAGGGGTGCGCCTGGGGCGACGACGGCGGGTGCGCCGATCACTCCAGCGTTGGCTGCTGCCACGAGGGCGGAAAGGATGACAAACTGAAATTTAAAAAACTTGTTATTCCCTCAAAAAACAACAAATAGATCACCAAGTTTGTTGTTTTACCGCAGAGCTCTGTAGATCCTACTCAGGTACACAATGTTCTTAGTTTAGCTGTAAACTCAAAGTTTTTTTCAATCAAATACATTGTTACCAAACCTGATGACAACGAATCGAACTTAATTTGTTGATGATGTTGATGTAGAATGTTTCTGTACATACATCAATGGTAGCTCCGTACCACTGGAAAGTGAATTTGATGCTCATAAAAAATTATTCAAAGTGGGAAGCCCTCTTCCTAATTTATCTTATCATCCAGACAAATGCCGTGCGATCTGTTTACGACTCCAAATAGTATTTATCAAAGAGGATTGTCATGCTTTCCCAAGATATTGGTGGAACACGAACACAGTATTCAGGCCTTTTGCAGCCTATGTGATTTCGAATTTTTAATGCTGAGAATTTATCTCAAAATAGGGATAGAATGTGTCCGTCTCAAAGCTTGAATCCGTGTTATAATATTGTTCTAAACAGTAAAATTGGTTACTTTTCCATCACTAGTTATAACTTGTACAAGTTATACAAATTAAATAAATGTTATAAATTACAAGTTATAACTTGTATCTGGAATCAATCATTTTAGACTTAACTAAGAATGGAACTTGAAGAATGACTTGTAATGGTAAAATATTTTTGTTAAAACTTGAATCTCCACATTCTACTCTACTTCGATTATTGCTTGGATAAATCAATAGCTTAGAATAAATTAAAATAAATTAGAATAAATTAATAGCTTAGAATATACAATAGAATGAATAGATATGAGAATCATATATTCGACGCGTTTTAACAATTTATTGTTGTTTATTGTAAATTTCAACTTTCTATGAGCCTTTAAAGTATTCATCACATCAGTATACAACACTGAAAACCAGTTTCGTTGAGAAATAAACTACTATAGTTTCCAATTGAAGAATTCTAGGCGTCTAAAAACTATCTCAGCTGATCTATTTCCATACAATAATGACAAAACAAAAGTTTTCGGCCGCCATCTTGGAAAAATTTAAAAGTTCATGTTTGGTATCAGATAACAGGGAATTCAGTCCTCAATCATGAAACAGTAGCAGTTTTTATAAATCTGGAAATTTCAAGACAATTCAAGAGAAAGTGTACTTTGAACGTAGAAATATCTAACAATTTTGAATGAGAATTCAGTCCTTTCAGCAACTGATGTACATTCGAATTCCATTGATGATTTACTTGTGTCACGCACAGGTTTTTGCAAACCCATGTGACACCAAATCCAATTTTATTGTAATTTTTGTTCTATGTAATTTTGCAAATAAAAAATTTCTGATTTCTGATCTGTTATTTCGAAAATTTTATGTCACTAGGGGAAAATTTTAAAAAATCACATATATTCAAAAGTTAACTGACTTCACAGAGATCTCAAACTCATATTATGCAGCAGAACAAACACATTCTAAAGTATTCAGACATTTTCTAAACAAGTCAAATAAGAACTTGAAACTTGTTCGTATGAAATATGTAAATGAAAAACCAACAACTTGTACAAGTGTACATAATACTAAAATGTGAATTGTAAGATTGTTTTGTTGGATTCTATTATATTTTGAAATGAATATGAATCAATATTATTTGAGGCTCCATTCAATGTTTACAATGAACAATTCAAAAGAATGAAGAAACAATCAAACAAAAAATTTCAACAAAATTTGGAAAACTGATTGATGTTTGTTTGAAATATTGTAGGTTGTATCTGATAAGTTCCACCATATGCTAGAGTTCAACACTTGGGCAACGATTATTATTTGCAGCTAAGGCACAGAGGAGTCTAAAGGTTATCAACGCATGTTGTAGTACTTACAGAGTAGGCCATGGTTGTGGAGTCACTTGAGTGTAGCGAAACAGACTGATGTTGTGCAAAATCCAATTCGCTTTTATACCGTTACCCGAGCATCCCTTGAGGGCTACGCCCCTTTTTCTGCTGAAAAGGGTGGTGGGGCTGTGCCCCACTGCTTTAGGCCCCACAGAAGACTGGTTTTTGCAACCTGTGCCATACTTCATCGGCGATAAGGTGAATTAAAATAATGTTACCCAACTGCAAGGTCGTAGAGATGACATTGCTGCCATCGTTTTTGAATTATAGAGGAACAACAATTCCGATTAGGCTATTGCTTGGAAATAATGATCACTTTTTTCCAATCTGATAACGTTGAAGTTACGCTGATAATGTTAATGGTTCAGTTTCTCTCAAGATGATACAAGAGATCATGCATGTATTGAATTGAGGTTTTGTATCATTTTTAAACGTTTGTTTGTTCTTTATCGTTCAATTTGATTTACCTTTTTAAATGTATCGTTTTTAAAAGAGTTCAAAGGTTGTGGAATGTTTGAGATGAGTATTCAATCCATTTTGTTCTTCTATAACTGTTCTAATCAATGTTGTTATTGTAAGTTATGGAAAACAATGAGTTTTCGAGTACAATATGCTATAATTTGTCTTTCAGTGGATGTAATAGAATACTTATTTATTCTTCTTCGTGTTCTATATTGTTCTGAGTATGGTTTGTAATCATTTTTCTTCAATTTCTCACATGGAATCACTAGTTCCTTTGAATTCGTGTTATATTCTTACTTGGAATAGAATTACCTGTTGTTTGATACCATACATGATTTTTAATTTTTCCCAAATTTCATTCATGGAAAAATGTTGAAATTATACAAATTGGGTTGATATTATTGTTGGGGGATCTACTTACATGGTTTTTGATACCACATTAGATTTTTTATCAACTATTTACAAAATGGCGGTTATGCCCAGTCAGAAATGAAATGAGTGAGAATATTGTTTTGATGTGTTAATTTGTAGCATACATCCCACTGAATGTATGTGATGTGATATCAGTTCTCTTAGTGAGAAATATTTATTCAGATTTCTCATGAATTGTGTTTTCTTTCTGAAAGTCGAATACATAAGAAATCACCCTCTTATTGTGTAAATAGTGTTTCATGAAAATGCTAATCTTAAGATTTATTTTTGTATCAGGAGTTGTCTTATAAACATAATATTCATTATTGGGAATTTGGGAAATCCTCTCTCGTCAATTTATTCAGTTTTTACTATTGTAATGAAAATCATCCTTATGTGGTAATAAATGGACATTTTCAAACATATTCCATGAATTTCTGTAATCTATTCTTAGAAGTTTAAATAAATTATATGTACACATTTAAATAAATTATATGTAATTCAAAAATATCTCATCAAAGCAATAATGGGTAAACCAAGGCGTTATCCCAGCAATGCTCTCTTCTAAGAGTTTGGCGTTCTCAGAATCAAACAACTGTATATTAAAAATATAATTTTTCACATAATTAAATATAAAGATACCTTCCATTAACGACGAACCCAATACAGCTTAAGAGAAACCTCCATAACATTTTCAGCCGATAGATCCAGACTGTTGGTTTGCGACAGGCAACTCACTTTCACAGCAAATAGAGTGGTTAACTACTTTCCAGCTAAATTCATTCAAAGTAAAATCACAAACAAATTGATCAGAGAAATTGATGAATGGATAATCTCCAATTCAGCAGTATTGCATATTTTCTAGGCGTGCATCAATCCTTAACTTCTATAATTAGTTAATGAATTATATAGTTCCCGATTCCATAAACCCTCCAACAAAGCGTTTTTTTACATGTCACGTTTACCATCAGTAATATATAGGTATTGACGTTTTCTCTTTCACCAATCATTGTCAGTCAATCATTTCATCAACTCAGTTCTCTTCTCTATTCCATTTCATTATCTTCTCATTCTTCTTCTGTTTTTCAATTTTATTATCTACAGAGTGAGTCTTATCATAATTATAAATTATAATGTACTCCTATGAGGCACTAATTAAGTTAAATGCCAGCTTACCTGCGCTCAGCCTTATGCCTTTGCAGGTTTCTTTCCTATATTTGTTTTTATTCTAATATGTATGCTATTGCATAAGATTTATTTATTATTTTTATTGTACATTGTAGCAATTGTGTATTTCTTTGCAAAAGGAAATAAAATTTGAATTTTGAAAAAAGTTAACAGTGTTTATGGTATGTATTCAATTTATGCATTTTTTGCGAAATCATTGATTGTTAAAAACTGATACAGCATCAATATCTTCTTGGCTACCTGAATAAAATGATAGAGTTTTGTCAAAATCAGCAGAAATCTGCCAATCAAGTACAATTGTCGTTAAATGGCGTCATCCAAGAAAATCAAACTCAAATGTCACATTAGACGAAACGAAACAAAACAAAACGTTTTGTTCCGGCTCAATCTATAACGCATCCAAATAAATACTGAATTTGACTAATACTGAGAAGTGATAACATTATTGTTTCTCCTTCTTAAACTCTTTAGGCTATCTGTCCCTTTGATTTGATGCAAACTATTTGTTTCGTTTAATCAGGTGTGATTGGACATACCGGAGCCAATTCTACATAATATTCATTAGCATTAGCTCTATAAAATAATTTTTTTGTGGCGATTAAATTTAATTAGTTTTGTGCGACTTGCCATAATTATACTCAATCAAGATTCTTTATTATAGGCTTCTCTATAATAGTAATCACAACAGTTTCCTCTCGAAACCATATTTAGTTGGTTTAAAAACTGAACTTTGAAACTTAGGGCTGTTTAAAATAATTGAAAAATAAATGAAAATCAAACACCCTTTTAAAAAACTTTAAAATTATTAAAACACAGACATGTTTCAGCACATTAGGCCATTATCAATGTGGATAAAATAATGAAATAAGTAAACAAGATTAAAAATTAAATATATAAGTCTAAATAATATCATATGATTGCAAATGAAAGCGTATGTTATAACTCCTATTTACACCAAAATCTAGGTTTTCAAAAATTGGATTATTATTGAAATTATCTTATTATCTAAGGGAAAAAAGTTGAATGGCAACAAAATAATAAATTAAGATAATTTTAATAATAATACAATTTTTGAAAAAAATTTAAAAACCTAGATTTTGGTGTAAATAGGAGTTTTAACATACACTTTCAATTGCAATCATATGATATTATTTAGACTTATTTTTAATTTTTAATCTTGTTTACTCATTTCATTATTTTATCCACATTGATAATGGCCTAATGTGCCGAAAAATGTCTGTGTTTTAATAATTTTAAAGTTTTTTAAAAGGGTGTTTGATTTTCATTTATTTTTCAATTAGTTAGTTTATTAATTTCATCGACCACATAATACAAATTAGTATTCTGTGTTTGTTGGTTCAGGTTATTCTTTCAATTTGAACCATCCAACTCAAATCAAAAACTAAAACCATACTGTTTTAAATTCCATCAGGACTGTACCTAGTTTGTTGGACACTATATTTTAGTGATTCAGCTCGAATAACCAATACCCAATCATCAGTTGGTTTTCAATTAAAATAATCGAATAAAATACAGCTTATTACAAAATTTCAGCCAACAAAACACTAGAATGATGCAATGTGACCAGTTTGTCTTCACAGCGAAGGCCGTCTTCAATTAGAATAGGCCTCAATGGAGAAGGAATCACGAAGTTGTGAGTGAAGTAATCGACAATTGGTTGTATTTGATTTCCCGTTTTGCCGCTTCTGATTCGATCGTTGATTTTATTATAGCTATACTTTGATGGATGTAACGTCGTTACCCGAATGGCACGTATGAGAGCGGGGATCTTGGCAGAGTCATTAATGCTAGTTACAGCAGTTAAGTATAAATGGTCATATTGAACTCATGATCCCAGTTCTCACGCTGTCGATTTCACTAAGCATTACTCATAAATTTGGTTTCTGATTTTTATGTGTCAGAAAGACTCATGTAGGAACTTGTATTGTTCGATGAAAGGATTATTGAAGCTAATCTCATAAGGTCATGTTACATGTGGCCCACTTGATCAACTCGAATATTCATGGACGACTTCTCATTAAATCGATAGTAATCGAGCTATCAAATGTTCGGTAACAATATAGTTGATATAGCAGTTGGCACATACTGAAGCCATAAATGTGTTGGAGATTTTTAGTATTTTCATAATCGGTAGTTTAGTTGTTTGATATTGAAAATGTTCTATTTCAAGCATATTTGCGATGACTCCTGATGTAGCGGTTTGCATCTGAAAGATTATTTTCTTAATAAACTTCCAACTTCATAGTATCGGTTGGTTGGCAAATACTGATAAATCCTGATTCTGGGTGAGATTGATTGTATGCATGTCATATCAGTGACAAGACTTATTCTCAAAGAATAGATGGAACACTTGAGAGGCTTGAGAACACTTGAGTAGGCTACGATTTTTGAAATTTGAAAAAGTGGCCGTCCAACTGCTCTCCTAATTTTGGTTATTAGACTATTATTGTGCCCTCAATATCGTACAATAATAATGTATAATGTATTTTACACTCAATTTTCATTATTGCCGATGACATTGATCCTCACTCATTGTCAGTAAACATTTATTTGAGCAAAATCTGATCTATCAACTATTGTAGGCCATATACAGGGTGTTTCAGGAGGAATGTGCAACTACTTCTCAGGCTGATTCCTTCCACCAGAAAGACAAAAAGTTCCATGGGACCAACCCCTAAAAACGCTTTGTTACCGAGATAACAATGGCGGAAAATTGAGATTTTTCAAAATATATTGGTAATATAACCCATACAATATGGGTTATAACTCGATAAGGAATCATAAAATTGTATTTTTCATTAATGGAAGTTAAAGAGAGTCGGATTTTGAAAGAAAAGTTAAATGGCGGCGATTGTGTAAATCTTACCCAAATCTCAGAAATAGCGATCAAAAATCGCTACTAAACACAAATTTATCACTTATGCTATGTTTTGTCAATTTTGCGACTTTTGATCGCTATTTCTGAGATTTGGGTAAGATTTACACGATCGCCTCCATTTAACTTTTTCTTTAGAATCCGACTCTCTCCAAATTCCATTAATAAAAAATACAATTTTATGATTCATTATCCAGTTGTAACCCTTATTGTTTAAAAATAGCGTTTTTTAGCATATTTTTTCAATTATCTCAATAGCCGTTAAGGTTACATACTTGGAACTGGTTTCATTGAATTCCTCAACTGATTTTACATAGGAATTGATTATTCTAGAACCTGAGTAAGGCCTCTAAAAATTAGAAAAATTAATACATTTTGAAAAATCTCAATTTTCCGCCATTGCTATCTCGGTAACAAAGCGTTTTTGGGGGTTGGTCCCATGAAACTTTTTTGTCTACTTGGTGTTAGGAATCAGCCTGAGAAGTATCGCACATTCCTCCTGAAACACCCTATATACATATACATACCTGTATACCGCACTGGTACACATTACAGTGACTATAAGTCATATAGTCACTGTAGTACACACTATGCAGCCTGCAATCTAATTCCTTTTATTTGTACATTATTTAGTTTTCCTATCAATTTCCTACCGCTATCTTCATTTCATTTCAATAATAATCATTTCTTACCTTCTTCCATTATTGAGAATATATTATAGCTGGCACCGAAAATTAAGTCAATTGTTGATTGACTATTAACAATTTATAGCTCTGTTAGGTCAATGGGAAAGCTGTCTGCTAGAGTAAATCGAAACGAGAGTGACCGCGGCTCCCAAAGACAGCTTCAGACTGCCCTGAGAGAGCTGAGCATTAATATTAAATTAACTCGACAACCGCCTTTATTTTTTGCGCCAGTTACACTAATGAAATGTAGGATACTACTGTTTATGGTAATACGTATAAAATAATTTATAAGAATAGTATAATTGCTGATGAGACTCGTAAGATCGTCGTCATAATAGTCACTGTTCCATTTCTCACGCACTGTCTGTTGGATTTATTTTTCTGCCTCCAGACTCTCCACAACCTGTTGAGAGTATCTTTCTTTCTCTCTCGCACACATCACCTCACACTACTTTCCTCTCACTTTCCTCTATTTGCTCCATCATCTCTTTCAGTTGGCCGCGTAGGCTGTGGCTTGTTGACCCAACTGCTGTTGAGTTCAGAGGTCTTTCCTTCGACGCCATGTTAAAGTTCAAGTTCATTTCCAGCGATTATTATCGTGCATTATTGCATTATGTACTTCGTCCCACGTATAGTCTGTCCAAGCAAAGAAGACTCTCTGGCAAGATGGGAAAATGACTCAAGCTCGGTCAATTTTGGTTCAAAAATTATCAATTTGATCTCAAATTGTAGGAAACAATTTGATCGTCTACTAAGACCACATCTATAATTCTTGAACAAGTATTGACCAGGCTGGAGTCATTTTCCCATCTTGCCAGAGGGTCTTCTTTGCTTGGACATACTATACATTGATTTGCAAACACTTGGATTGGAATATTGAGTATTATAAGGTATATTGATAGTAGACAGAGAACAAAAGATAACCATTGAAGCCAGTTCTCGAATAAGAAAGATTTGTTTCAGTAGTGTAGGATTGAATGGAAAAGTTAGTTCTCTCAAATTTCAAATAGGCCTCCTCGTTGGAGGAAGTGATAACGCGCCGGTCTGATAACCAGGTGGACTCTGGTTCGATCGTCTCAACACTGTATTAAATATTAAATTTTAATGATATACTGTATTGAACGCAAAATGCAGTATAGAATAATAGATATTGAATGTAGTACAGAATGATGTATATATATATTTTTTTTTTTTTTGCTGCCGATGATGCCCACATAAGTATTTAAATTCGCTTGTGCGTGGGTAATGGAATGTGCGAGGGTGATTTATGAGGTGCATAAACGACCATGCCTCTGGTGGGATTCGAACCCACGACCGGGTAGCGCTAGCGGACTGAAGGTTGTAGCGCCCCAGACCACTCGGCCAACCCGGCCGGCATTGAATACAATATTATTTACAATATTGTAAAAAACAACATTGACAGGGTGTCTAGCAGTCGGAAAATTGGGAATTAGTCTTGAAATGAAATAAGGTCGGGGAAAGTCGGGAATTATCCTGGAATTTGAAGTCGGGAAAATTTATAGATTATAAAGTTGTTCATTTTCTTCCGCATGTTGAGTTATTTTCATATTGGGCGGGCCTGAACTAGTGTTTGATATCGAACATAGATATTTGCTAGTGTTTTCAATTCAAAGTTAGAAACTTAGTAACGGAATAATTCCTGTGGAAAAACTATGGAGTTTTTTTTTTTAAATGTAACTTAGGAACGGTTGATGATACAGAGTTGTTATTGGTCTCAATCTCTTCCAAGTTTTATTCTCTAAAAATACATGCATGAAATTTCTTCGTCCGACGCTTGGTTGGGCACCTATTTACGAAAAACGGAAATTTTGCACCTTTCAACCCACCTCCCCTCAAAACCCGATGCTCAAAAGGATGTAACTTTTTACCAAACATTGAAGGGGTTGTATAGAACAAGTAGGAATCGTCCTTCCCTTCGAATGATGAAGTTCGAGTCTAATTGCACCGTAGACTACTATATGTAAACATAAAATATGTTAATAGTATTTTTTATTTATATATTAAAATATACCCTATTTCAAGACATAGGATAGTATTTTTCAGATATTAAATTATATCAGGAGTTGCAATGTTTAAAAATGCATAGAGAAACTCCAACTTTGTTGGATAAGTCGGGAAAAAGTCTTGAATTTCATTCATGAAAATTCAAGACTAATTTCTAGACACCCTGATTGAATACACTATACATGTATTCATGTATTACATGATTGATTTTATAATGTATTCAATATTATTCTATAGTTCCGTAGGATGTTGTATAATGGCTAATGATCGAGAATTTCCCCAACAACAAGCATCTACTATCAATTCCATTTTAATCGTCATTTCATTTTTCTGCAAATAAAATTTATTTATTTATTCTAAACGTAATCCTTCGTCAAAGTTTCACATTTGATTGTATAATATTGTATGAGGTAGTTACTAACTTTCCAAAACATATCGTTTTTAGTTCTGACCCCTGTATTTCCAGATTGAGAGGAGCCAAGCATTTGAAAAATACAGCTTCAAATATAATATTATTAATTTATAAATATAATCTGGTACTATTTGGTGTAAAACGCAGACCTGTATGGATTTCGATGCGGATCAGCTCTTCAAGTAAGGTCAAGATTAACATTGGTTTTGTATTCTTGTTACCTTACTCTAGATCTGAATAAACGCTTGAACGACCTGTTTTTCTGATTAGTATTTTGATTAATTTGCTTTGATAAATTGGATTCTAATCAATGAGGTAAAAAATGCACAACATGGCCGAAAGATTCTGATTACTGGTTATCATTTAACTTGTTATCGTGATAATAATATAGATACCCGAATATTATCAAATTGACCTTAATAGGTGTGTTATTAATACTATAATATCGGCAAAAATTTGTATAATTACTATTATTTATAGTGTTTATTGGATATTCATCAAACCAATATCGGAATTGGTCAATAGGTCTTTAGAAAACCTCACACTTTTCTTGATAGCTACAAGAACTATTATTACTTTAAGAAAGCTGGCTTGTTTTTGTCTGATTTCTGTTGTAATTAATTCCAGCCTCTTGAATAATTCAAACTTTACCTGCTATGCAATCTCTGGAAACTCTGCTTTCAGAGTGTTGTCTCAAGTTATTTGTGGAAGCCTTCACGAATTTTCCTTGTTTTTATGTATCAAAATTTTTGAATCGAAAGATTTTATCTTCTGAAAAGCTTTTCCTTTTAATGATATCACTTAGTTGAGTAAAATTTAAGTATACTCATTCATCAAACAAGAATAACATCTTAATCCGTGCTTGATAATAGTAATAAAAAATTGCATATCACTCTGTAACTGCTGCTACCAAACGGCATAATCTAGAACTACGTGTATTGACCAATCAGAAGAGAGAGATGGTGCATGGAGTTCGGATGAATTTCTGGTATATACGCCTACTTGGTTCCACTATTTCATAGTTTTTTTTCAATTGTTCTTCTTCTATCGTATTCATGTTCTATATATTTATTTTTTGCTCATTATAATTTGTAATTATTTTAATCCATTTGTGGTCCCAAATTGTAGATAAAATAGTTTGTTCGTGAAAATTGAAGATGAGTGATTCTTTTATCATTGATCACATAGGATTCTATCAAAAATAAATTCTGATCAGAGACGTTATATTATTCAAAACTTGTATAGACTGTCTTTCCAAGTAGTCATGATGCTTTCCATTAAAGAACAAATTAATTTTTGAATAGGCCTTCTACGTTTCAGGAGATTATGTACTTTCTGATATAATTTATATATTCTAATATACTTTTTGCCAAATTACCATTTCTGATAGAATTAAGTCCATGAGTAATGTATTCAGTGATCCCAACATGGATTCAACTTTTACTGTATTTCAATGAATGAAATAACAAAAATTGATATTTCATACATGTTGGACAATCCCAGTTCACGCATTAATGCGTCAAACATTGCATGCATTACACATTGATAAATGCATTTCCATCCTAAATTTTTTTACAATATAAGTAGTCACTCAATTTCTTTGATTCATCTTAGATGTCTTATATCTAGAATAAACGGTTGAATGAAAAGTCATTGATTGTATAGGTTTTCTGTTTTATTGCAGTTTGGAAATAAATAGATTTTCAATAAATAATGAACATGAGATGTTGAGACTAGGTGAAATTGATGTCAATGAAATTTGAGCAATCGTTGTACCGTTATAGGAAAGAATTTTTTAGGAGATGGTTGTGGGAAATAATTTTTGGTTGGAGGTTTTTAGTGGTGGTAGTAGGCGGGGGCGGCGGCGTAGGCCACGGGGGCGGCGACCTTAGCGACGGGGGCGGCGTAGGCCAGAGGAGCGTGGGCAACGGGAGCGGCGTAGGCGGCGACGGGGGCGGCAACCTTGGCGACAACTGGGTGACCAGCGGGCTCCTTGTGGACGACGGCGTTGAATCCGTTGACGGGGTCAGCGGTGTAGTCGACGGTTCTCCTGGTGCCATCGGGCTCAACGAGGGAGTAGCTGCCCTGGACAACGTCTCCTTGACGGCTTTCCTGCTGGCTCTTGGAGTCTCCGGTCAGAGCGTCCTGGATGTCGTAGGCGTAGCTGTACTGTGGGTTGGGGTCGTAGTCGGCGTCAACAGCCTTGGCCAGGGGGGCGGCGTAGGCAACGGGGGCGGCGACCTTGGCGACGGGGGCGGCGTAAGCCAGAGGGGCGGCTACCTTGTAGGCGGGGGCGGCGTATGCGGGGGCGGCATAGCTGAGGGGTGCGCCTGGGGCGACGACGGCGGGTGCGCCGATCACTCCAGCGTTGGCTGCTGCCACGAGGGCGGAGGCGAGGACAAAGATCTGAAAATTGAAAAATAATATTATTCTAAAAGAAAGTACAATGCGTGATAATCCAATTCTACATAAATCTCATTTTAGCTTAAATCTGTCGAAGTGTGACTCTTCAAGTCTGCACTATAATTATACTGCAAACCACTTTTGAAAAAGTTTCTGTAACTTATCTGTCTAAATAGCATCGATAGAATTATCTTTAGTCATGAATTAATTCTTAGAAGTGAAATAGACTATTCTGAACTGTTTTAAGAGAAGAACTTCCTTTATAAAAACATGACTATACTGTATATGTAGTTTCCTTATTTAAAACTAATAATGTTAACCTTCCTGCCCCAAGCTCGAGCTTGCTCTTTTGGGGAAGTAGTTCCTTATGTTTATTTGCATTTGTTATTGATCATTTTGCTGTTATATTTCTACATTGTGAATTATTGTAATGCTTTTTCAAGGAATAAATAAATAAATAAACTTCCAACCAACTTGTCCAAACAAAGATGACATTCTGACAATGACTTCAGCTCAGTCAGTATTGGTTAGATCTTTATTTAAATTGGGTCCAAAATTGTGGATCAGAATGTTTTCAAAAATTTGCGACCAAATTGATAAGTCTTGAACCAATATTGATCGAGCTGGAGTCATTTTCCCATCTTTCCAGAATGTTTTCTTTGCTTGGACCGACTATAACTAGCCTATAGCCTTGAAACTCGAAGAAAGCCAAACTGTATATTGTCTCCTACTGTAAAGAGATATTGTTTTACGAATTACAACCGACATCAATTAACTGAACGAATTTGACTGACAGGAGCGAATATCCATCATCCCTTTTCATAGTGACACTGACACTTTGTCTTGTATGCTACTTAACAGTGTCCATGCACCTTTTACAAAATATTTTACTGTATTACCATTTACAAATAATACAGTTGAGGGTGCGGTAGTCTAGCTTAAGAAAAGATGACTGACAGTGAGTGAGCTGGCATTGCTCAACTTGGCATTCATCACACTCTTGTGAAATCTGTTTCATATTCATATCAGTAGTGTGGACCCTCACTTAACAAAACCCCCACATTTATAATTATATCGCACATGTATTGAAAATTGCAGTCCTCGATTATAAAAAGTAATTTAATACTTCTTCACCAGTGCAATCTAGCCCCCAATTATGATGAAAAGCTATTGTCTCAAGTTGATATTGTACATTATTTACGCGTTGCGTAACCTGATTAAGGTTTCATCAGCTGTTGTTCTAAAGGTGTGGGCCGTTATTAGATTTGGTTCGGGGCGGAGATGGATTTATGGGGACCTTCTACATACACCGCTCCATAATATTATAATGGATTCGTATAGTCTGTCCAAGCGAAGAAGACATTCTGGCAAGATGGGAGAATGACTCCAGCTCGGTCAATATTGGTTTAAAAATTATAAATTTGGTCTCAAATTGTAGGAAACATTCTGGTCTACAATTTAAGACCAAGTTTATAATTTTTGAACCAATATTGACCGAGCTGGAGTCATTCTCCCATCTTGCCAGAACGTCTTCTCAGCTTGGGCAGACTGTATCACTTGAGGTTGAGTAGACACCAGCGAAACTGGCGGTTGGGGAATGTATCTTATCCAAGATAGCTCTCTCAGGACAGTTTGGTGCGGTCTACAAGAACAAAACTGTTTATCTGATGTCGTTCTCAACTTGGTTTGCTCTCGCAGACTACTAGCCGACTGTTCTAACAGAACTGAAAATCTATAACGATGATTGTCCATCCGCCAAGTTTATTGATGGGAGCTACATCTGATACATTGCGTCAAGGTCGGCCAAGTGTGTTGTCCCACTTTTGGTCGGTCGGGCGGGTCCCGTCGCAGGGCATAAGTTATGAGCATCAACAACTTGCATTGAAAATGCCGCGTGTTTTTTAATCGAACGAGCGACCTTCAGCTGTACTGTTGTCTGATTCTTTGAAATCTAGATAATATGAATTTGAATTAAGTTTGAACTTTGAATTGCAAGAGAAGAGATCCTTATAGTGTTGAACTGTAGGCTATCGGTTTAGTTCAATGTATATCACTCTTGTGTATATCGCGATTAATGTATAGTTTATCTAAATCGAAATCAATTTCATTTTCCATTCGCAAAATAATACAGTTTGATAATACATATATTTTATGTAATATCATATACATATACGAAATACAGGAATAAGCCTGAGTGCAGGAAAGGTAACAAACAATTCCATGTATTACCGTACCGTACATTTCGATAATATGAATACATTATAATTTATAATTCATCCAATGAAATTAAATGGAAATAATGTAATGAAATGGAAATCAATAAGACAAACACAAATGGAATGAAAATTCAATTATTTGAAGATAGAATGAGAAAGAAATGAACGAAAATAAAAATTGAGTTGTTTCTACAATCGTTTATGTCTCTTTTCTTCATATTTTTAGTATCTGTAATGCGAATCTTTGAAATTATATAATCTGGAATGATAGATGGTAGGTACGTGATAGATTTTAGTCAATACGGAAATTGGGAGATTCTGCATTCTAAACAGGGAAATCCTTATAATTTTTAACGATATTTTTATTCGATGTAGGCTATAACAAGCAAATTTAACCTGTAGGCTACTATTAATTGTTCCCTGTTTGTATGAAATTTGGAAAAATTGAGAGAATTTGAGTTTTTAGTACGATCAGTAAGATGTATTTGTTGCTGAATTCGTTTGTTGAGATAAGGAATTGATTTTTCAATTCATTTGAGTGAATTATATGTGGCTTGAGAAGGCATAATATAATTCTGCTTATTATTGATGGATTGTAATTTTTTCTTTCAACTGTGAAGCTATTGGATATTAACTACGGCTTGTGCAATTTCTAGTAACGTATAGAATTGGGAACTCTGATTGTGATTTTTAGTTTGGAATATATGTATCTTAATATTTTTAAAACTGGCAAAGATTCAATCCCTATTCCCTATTCACGAAAAATAATGAATTCTTGATTAAGATTTGTCGAATTGTTTGAACTGAGAAAATGTGAATCATCTGAAGTTTTAAATGTGCGAGAGATGAGAAAATACTTGTAGCTCTGAATAATCTAATTCTCATATCACTTTAAAGATCTTATATAAATATTTCACATACTCAATTTTCTATAAATCGAAGCACTATCAAATCATCTCTCTTCAAATAGCACTTAAGTTTCATTTGATACTATTATTTACTAACTCTAAAATTAATTCTTTGAATCTGAAGTAAAATTCTATTCACTTCATGTTAAGAAAATTATCTACACTCGAGATTACAATATTAATTCCTTATATCACCTTCTGACATGGAGAACTATCACTCCAATCATCCAAACCCGAATCTAACCCATAATTTAAAGCTGTTCAAGTCTTTTTAAAAATTTAAATTTTGGTTATATTATCATTTCATCTCGTGGCTTAACTTCAGGCCTACATCTTTGCAGCTAAATTTTGACAGTTAGACTGCATCTTGTGGCTTAACTTTATTGAGAAACACGCGGACGTATAACCTAATTCTCTTCTCTACAAGAACATGATTGACCGATTTGTAATAGATTTAAATAGTCTGTATACTGTATTCTAGTTAGTAATGTTTTAAGTCTGAATAGATCATTTTTGTGATATCTTGATTACTCTATCATCTCTGCTCTGATAATACTGTATTCAGATTTCCTCGTTTAGAAAATTCCATTCATTGTTGATTTCAGAAAGTCTAAAAGTATTCTTGAGAGTATCCAGAAAGTACCTAAAGCATAACACAAAACCACTGTACCGAACTTCTACCATGTTTTCTACTAAACAAGGTTATGTCGGCGAAGTGGAACACCTTTTGGTCTCTCCACCAAATAAAGCCATACGCTGATAATAATAATACTGTACCAAAATTATTGGAGTAGAGTGAATTTTGCTACCAAATCATCTACTTTTAACACTTCACTTTGAAACCTTTGTGTAAGAAGTCACGTATAAAAATGTCGATTAAAACCACACTATTCAAAATTATAAAATTTCTCACTAGTGAATTTTCAGTGTGAAACCTCACTTACCTTGTACATTGTGCGTGTGTGTTGGGCTGGACCACGAGTGTTCAGTGTCTGACAAAAGTTAGAAGTGCGACATTTATAGTCTTGGTGGTGGTGGTGATACCATTAAGCCGTGTGACACACCCTTGGCGAGGAAGCTGTCGAGGAGGAGGATGATAAGGAGGAGGAAAAAGAAGTGATGAAGAAGGAGGAACAAGAGGAGGTGGAAAAAGAAGTGATGAAGAAGGAGGAACAAGAGGAGGAGGAAAAAGAAGTGATGAAGAAGGAGGAACAAGAGGAGGAGGAGGAGGAGGAGGAGAAGGAGGGAAGGAGGAAGAGAAGAGGGGAGCCTTGACATAAACTGCCCCAGTTTGGGACCTTCTGCACTGCTCTGCAATAATATTATTATAATGGCAAGGTCCCCCGCGCTGTGTGTAGGCATAAATTATTTATTTGAATAAATCTTTTATCCGGCTACTCCCTCCTGTTGCCTTGTCACTGTGTTGAAATCAATCCGGCCAATGTTTCGCTCACGCTGGTGTCAATCGGCTGTAAATCATTTTGCCAGGATATTGAGATTTCCAAAAGTTGTTTGGGGAGCTCAAATATAATCGTTCTTGGAATGAGTTTTTCCAATTTGTTGGGAGCTTCACTGTAGTTTCACTGCAGAACCTTTCAAACTACTAATTTTGTTATAAGTATTCAATTTATTGTAAGTTATCTGGAGACCTACTGTGTAGTTTTAAGGTGGATTGAATCTTTTCGTATTGCAAAGAGAGTTGTCTCTCATCAGTAATACAGGAGATCGAATGTTTGCGCTTTCGCAATGTGTACGCTTTCGTATCTTTCAACCTTTTATTAGTTTATTGGTTAAATAAAATCGAAAAAACAATATTTTTCAATCTAGACCAATTTAGTTTCTTGTAGGCATTCCACTTGATGGATCCGTGAATTGAATAGACTGAATATTGATTGAAAAAACCTTACGTATCACGTAGAATAAAAAAAAATCACTCAATGAGAAGTGATTGAGCGGATTAATCGAATCACTGTTGAATTTGAAGTCTTTTCAAATATTTTCTGTTCCTTCGACAACTATTTGAATGAAAATTTAAAACTTTTGTTCCGCCTTTCAGAGAAATAAGTTGAAGATTTTTGAACTAACTTTAAACAGAATAAATCTTGAGGGTATCATGATATGTAGATTAAACGATTCACTATACTATTTTACCATGATTCAATGGAGTAAAGTAATACTGTTATATCTATGAATCCATTATTATTTATTGTTACAATTGTGACTTATTGTATCAAGTATTTTAAGCAAAGTTGATAAGTGGATGATGATGTTTAGGGTACATAGTAAATGAATAATGAATGTTTACATTACAATTTTAACTTTGAAAAACACTTTTCACTTTAAAAAATCCTGAATTTTGATTAAGTTCACTGTTAACAATGAAGATCTGATCAGAAACACTAAATAAAAATGCTCAAAAACTTTGGGATTTTTTTATGAACTGGAAACATTTTAGAGCAAAATAGAACCAAACTAACAAGAAGCCATTACAGCTGGTTGACTTACACAGGTATTACACGATAATATTTCTATGATCATAGTTGATCATATGGAAAGAGACAAAAATATGATTTCGTATTTTTATCTCCTTACTATCAACTATGATCATAGAACTATTATCGTGTAATACCGGCCTTAGATCGCAAGAATTACTTAGATAGCAAGTGTCATAAGAAAAGAACTGGTTATTGACCACTCGGTGTGATAGGTCGCTTTGTTTTCGTGAAATTGACTCACGAATATTGTGGACTGCTGTTGAATGGGTGACCGGTATTTAACCAAGTACACATTGGCGAGATGGAACCTTCCCGTTATAGTTTCCCCACCATAAAAGCCAAAAGAATATTTTTTTTATGAAAAGAACAGAAACATTCTGATTGAACTCTTATGATGCAACGATAAGAATGAAATGTATAATTATTTTATACGGTAGATTCTTGGCTGACTTGTCTTAACAATTGAAGTCAGAATTCAGTATTCAGAACTGCAATAGAGGACAAGAGTACTCGTGAAGGATCAGAAGTGAAACTATGCAGAGGCGGTACCAAATTTGGAAGATGCAATCAACGTCTATTCTAGTCTAGTGGATAAATTTCCCTCTTCATTGCAAACGGTTGCATCATCCTTTTGTTGATTTTTTTGTGTCAATGTTGATGATGTTATGCATGGGTGCCTAAACTAGACTTTTCCAATCAAGGGTTATATTGTTAATTCAGTTTACAAAGAAGATGTGAACAGTATTATTAACATTTGATACAGTGGTTAGTGGTACAGTGTCTAATACCCTACAGAAAAGATGGGAATCAAGAATGATCACAAATTTCCAAACGCAGATGAATTCCAAACTTTAAAATCATTCTTGCCTTTTCTGAAAAAAATTGTTATGGCTTTTATAATGATGGGGAGACTCTTACGGGTAGTTCCACCTCGCCAATGTGTACTTGGTTAAATACCGGTCACCCATCCAAGAGCAGTTCACAGAGTTCGTGACTCAGCATCACGTTCACCGATAGATCATCCTCACCGAGAGACCAATACCCAGTACACCCTTTTCTGCATTACTGCGTCTATAATGTTTAATAAAACAAGCTACAAGTATTTTAGCACTCAATTTGTATTTACATTTTACATGTAGCTAACTGAAACAAGTATATTTAAGCACTCAATAAGCTTGGTACTTCAGTAGTAATTACTCTACTTATAAATAAATTACACAGTTGATAACTAAAATAATTGGGCCCTCCATCATCAGTGTTACGCTCTCTAGTTCTTCACAATTTTGTATACCTTTTCTTCACACTTTTTAAACAGCTCTCATCAACTCATTGTACTTATTTAATCTACTGTGGAATGCAGATAGCATTATAGGTTTAGTTCAGATTGAGCGATAATGAACTGAGTTCACTGGCGGCTCGTGCCCACGAAACAGGTGAAGTGCACGTATCTTTTACTGTACAGCACTTCACCTGTTTCGTGAACACGAGCCGCCAGTGCTTGAGTTACGATTATTTCAAGTCGTTGAACGCTATTAGAAAAGACCTCGCCATGCTTTATGCAGCAGTTGATACATAGCAAACATGCTATACAGGTATAGTGCACTGACTTTCAAGCATTCATTAATCTACAATAAGCGCATATTTCTTGGTTCACTCGTTCAAGGCTAACTTGCTCTTTATGAGTATTTCGTATTTCCTTCCGTTCCGAGAAGGAATGTCTAAAGTGAAATTGTAATAAATATTATCTCTTTAACATTTGAACGCTTCAAGTGTTGTGAATTTCTTCACAATTCTATAGGCAGAGAGAATAGGGTATTCTATAGTAACTGAATACTTCTTATTCTATACCAGGGCTCTCGCCTATCTATATCATCGTATGACATGAGATAAGAGAGAATAAATGAGTATGATACGAGAATATGTGAAATCATAATTTCATCTCATTTCATACAGCATAAAATTATTGAGGTCTAGTATTGTAACTATAGTAGTAAAACATATAAGTAAGTTACACCGAACCTAAATTCTATAAATGAATTTTTCAAGTTCTAACTTGATTAAATTGCACCAGTTCGAAAACATAAATGAATATTATATTAGTGGGAACACTGGCGGCTCTTACCCGCAAAACAGGTGAAGTGCCCGTATCTTTTACTGTACAGCACTTCACCTGTTTCGTGGGCTCGAGCTGCCAAGGATGGGAGTTCATGATCAGCGTTATGTTTTGTGCGTGATACACCATCCACCATTTTCTTGCCAGCAGCCATTTTCTAAGGCTGAACTCACGAAACACTGTCAACCAATCAGAAAAGAGCTGGTGGGGCATGAAGGCGTGTCCAATTCAAATGGGTAACACTTGTTGATTTACGAAACTTTCGAACCGATGTCATCGGCCAATCAGAGCGTAGACGGGCGGAGCTTGGAGGCGTGTCCAATTCCTATTCCTGCCGAAGCAAATCACCCTATTGCTACTGCGATCTGCTTGCTGATTTTGTAACTATTCGAATGTTTTCTACAAGAAAGTTGGGAAGGGCAGTGAAAATGGCTGCAATATTCGAATTCCTTGTTATTGAATTTTCGATTTTTTGTTGTAACATCTACAGTATATTTTCAGTGAAATGCAAGATTTTCGATGATTCTGATTCTCATTATTGTTTCTGAGAAGAATTAATTCATCATTTCCTTCCTTACGTGCTTTCAATAAAACGAATCAATAATTGAAAATTGAATAATCAATAGCTTGCTGAAAAATGTTTAGTTATGCCAATTGTGAAATTTATCATGTTGAACATTGTTCAATCAATAACGTAGCTAATCATTTCCTTATTCGTTTTTTCAGGTAAGGAAGCGACTTCTCATTCCTTGTGTTGGTTACCTTCCATTCCACTGATCTGATGAGTAAGTTTTTCCGAAGTTAATTTTCTGATTTTAATTCACCAAAACGTTTATAGTATACCTACTCTACTCTACTTGCTGTGAGAAATAATTTGATATAATGTACTGCATGTAGAAGTATGAAGAATTGTGATTTTTTAAAAATTACAATAGATTGAACAGATTGAATAAAAATAGATCATTTCAGCTCTCCCTCTGATAATCATACCTTGAGAATGTGCGGCGTTATTTTTTAATGATTTTGGAATATATCATATCATTAAATAGGATTTCAAATGTATAAAAATAACTTTGAATAGGATTCTCTTGCAACTAGCCGGAAAAACTCCATAAGCCTACTCAAAATAGGCTACATTGGCTGTTCAAATAAAAATTGATCAACACTATATTTTTACTACTACTGTATATTATATCTACCTGGATTTCTGTACAATGAGATATTGTGACGATAAAAACAATTGGAAAACAGTGGGAGGGTCCTTTTTCCATTGGCAAATTTCGTAGGAAATACAGACACATTCTCACCACATGGGGCTCTGCGGAAGTAGAATGACTGGCTTTTTAGTATAGACTGTTCAATCAAAGAAGACATTCTGGCAAGATAGGAAAACCACTCCAGCTAGGTCAATATTGGTTCAAAAATGATAAATTCAGACTCAAATTATAGATCAGAATGTGTTCTACAATTTGAGACTGAATTTATAACTTTTGAACCAATATTGGCTGAGCTGGAGTCATTTTCCCATCTTGCCAGAGTGTCTTCTTTGCTTGCACAGTCTATAATAATTCTTGCAGCGCAGTAGTAATTATTTATTATTGGGCAATTATTGTTGATCGGCGTTCGATACAAGTACGCATTGAAGTGGAATACGAACTTGACACTTCCGAGTTGAAATGAGGCTGAGTTGGGTTTTGATTGTTGGTTAATGGTTGCCGGAGGTATTTTTGGCGCGAAAAGATTGCCTTGACAGAGCTGAGAACTCCTCCCAATCCATGGCCTTCCTCTCACCAAAGGCTGTTTACTTGTTCGAATTCTTATCTGACTGTCCTTCCTTCCGACATTTATCCAAACAAATTCAGAGCATACACCTGTAAGATCTAGATTTCTTTCATCATCCATGCTTAATTTTCAATCAATGCGTCATCAATGCTTAGATGATGTATCGCGAAATTCTTAATCATTCACCACGGTTGATCGACTGAAGAATCAAAATCGTTTAACGACGATTTGTTTGTTTTCCTGAGGGTGGAGCCCTCATGAGCTCATAGGGTTGTGCGTGAGTAATGAGATAGGTTATGATAATGATGATGAGAGATGACGACTACTTTTTTGCCGTCGGGGTGGCCGTATTTATGAGATTGTCTATAGATAAGATTTTCTCGATAATTTGTTGGTTCTATTGATATTTTTCTATGATTCCTCATTACACTTTACACAATTGATGAAAGGAAACGAAAAATTGAATGTAGTCGCAGATAGATTCAATCTATTTTAGAAGAAGGGATACAACTCTACAATGGTATTACATGGCTCTACTTTTATATCACAGTTTGGACGATTATTTTGATGATAATTTTCAACTTTGTTTCAATTTTAAGTTAATGGATAATTATTGAGAGAGTAGATTCTAGAGGATAGTAGATTGAGATAGTTATTAGATTTCAGTAGTCTAATTTTGCAATTCATTAAGACAGTCATGACGATTCATGATTGTTGTTGCATTTTTTTTTGTACAATATATACGTAAATGAAGAATTCGAATTTGTATTTGAATTCTTCGGTCCATCGGCTGTATTGGAGACTAAGGGCCGGTTTCTCCAAAAAAGTTAATCTGAATATTGGATTAAACCATCAGCTGGCTCAATTGAAACACAAGTTAATAAAAGTGACCATACACTGACAACTGATAGTTTAAACTAAAATTTCAGTTAAACGTATTTGGAGAAACCGGCCCTAACTTATAGAACTGAACTTTTCTTGTTTTATTAACTTATTTTTTATTTATTAGACCCGTTCAGTTTTGGTTATCAACGATGACCAATAAAACATGAAAATTTTTGCATAGATTGGGCTTACATAAAAATGTGGACCAAGTGGGTTCAGCACAGATGGCTGACATTCAAGACCCAGCCTAGAAAAAAATGAACGTGGTTTGCATAACACCTATCTATAAGCCAGTATGGTTCCAATTTGGGATTTAGTGGCTTGCCAGAAATCACACTGTCTATGAACTGAACAGAAATATATGGGTTTATGACTTCAACACTTACTCTCTATTCTCTCGCCCACCATGTAACGTGGTCCACTAAAGACTCCATAACCGGTGTAGTCTGTCCAAGCAAAGAAGACATTCTGGCAAGATGGGAGAATGACTCCAGCTAGGTCAATATTGATTCAAAAATTACTAATTTGGACTCAAATTGAATGAAACATTCTGATCTACAATTTGAAAACAAATTTATAATTGTTGAACTAATATTGACCGAGCTGGATTCATTTTTCCATCTAGTCCGAATGTCTTCTTTGCTTGGACTGACTACACTTGCTCTATTTAGAACTCAACATTGTTCAAGAAACATGTAGATGATTGATGATCTGAATTTTTTATTGTTGTTGGAACGCTTTGGCGTCTCCATGTATGTCATATGTCATAGAACAAACAGGGATAGCAGTTTTGGTTAGAGGTTCTAAGTTGGAATTATTACAGTACAATAGTAATTTTTATTTCTTTTGCCAGTAAACTGTTGTATAACTTGACTTGCGGAAAAAAGTTGAATAAAAACTGTTGTATAACTCTTATTGTTGTATAAAGAATTCAACAAAGAAAACATTTTTGTGAACCAAAGCTGTTGAGATTACTTTTCTTCGCAGTGCTTTCTCCTGATAGATGTCATAGTTTCAGCTTCAGCTATTTTATTTATTTATTTATTCGAGAAGTCTAAAACGTCTTCTTCCCAAATTTTGATAGAAATATTCAAAATAGAGCTATTAGAATATGTTGAATGTTATTATTCTTGGATCATATGTATGGGGTGCAATATATAGTTTCTATGTGAAGGAACTCAAAATCTAAGGGTTTTGCTCGATGTGAGTTTTCTATTAAGACTTTTGACTCTCAGAGATTGCGACATTTCTATGACTATCGTGTTGTAAAGCGGATAGATTGGAAATCCACTAACTTCCTCATCTATATCTTACTTTTTGTATTATCTACTTACCCAATCCCAATCTATTTTTTTAATCCTTTTAAAAGAATGTAGAGTCAGTCCAAACAGAGAAGACATTCTGGCAAGATGGAAAAATGACTCCAGCTCGATCAATATTGGCTCCCAAATAATATATTCAATTTCAAACTATAGATCAAAATATTTCCTAAAACTCATAACCAAATTTATAATTCTCAACCCATATTGACCAAACTGGAGTAATCTTCCTATCTTGCCAGAATGTTTTCTTTGCTTGGACAGACTATATATCATACACTGTTCCCTTCCACCTCCTCCCCATCTCCACAACAGGAACATTTTTATTCCTTTCCAAACAACCATCATCTTACACTTTTGGCAATTATTTGGCAACATCTCTATGTATCATTCTTTATGTATCTTCTGCTCATTCAGTTCCCAGATTGCTTCAATTTTTTCCCAAAATCAGAACAATATCATAAGCATACAGGAAATTTGTTGCTCATAGTTTATCGACAATCAAATCATTCAAAGTGGAGTATCGAATTCTTTTACCATCTCATTGTTTTTCAGTCATTGATTTTCACTTAGTTGGTAGACAAGAATTAGCCCAACTTTCCAAAGTTGGAGTTTATGAAGCTTCTTTCTTCGAAGGACAAAAATATGAAGTAACATTCTGAGAATAGATTCGAAATGGTACTTTAATTCTTGATGAAACTTATTGCTTGTTATTGCAATTGAGAATTCAGTACATGATTCACGTGGTCTGTTGCTCAAGGTAGCAATTGTTTTTGTATCGCACGTGCTGTTTGTAATGTTTTGGCCACGATTCAAGAATTGTAATTAGTTCGAAATGATTGTCACTTACGGCAGTGAATAAATAAAGTTAGTGGTTGACACTTTCTTTATAATTAAAAATCTATATCACTTCTTGTAGAGACGATAATTTATAACAATAAATAATTAATTTGAATCTCCATTTATTGCTACATAAATAGACAAAGGAGTTCTGCAAATAAATATTGACCAGAGTACCAAATAGCAGGTGGGGTCCATTGAATGAAACTGTTAAAAAAACTGTGCCCGGTGGTTCGAATTAATTATTAGTATAATCATCCAGCAGTTGGTGTACTGAAATATCTAATAATTCTTCCATCTACGATAATTTTTATTCAGTTTCAATATTAACTAATAAAGAGGTTTAATTAATTTTTCTATTTATTGTTATCCCTCCGTATATACCTATTTCTGTATAGAGGTGTACTTACTCCTGTATATTATTACTCACTATATCTAGTTGCAATCTAGAATCTTAGTGTGAATGTTTTGTTATTTTCCTATATGAATAAAGAAATCTAATCTAATCTAATCCGATCATGGATGTCCTGATCTGTTTAGGGGTTACTGTTGAGTCTTGACCAATGTTAAAATTATTGAAAGACTGTGGTTGAACGCCAAAATTGAAGTTTTGGCTAGGAGAATTGGGAGTGCCATAAATAAAGTTGAGAATTTTTTTCTGAAGTCACCTTCTCAAGTCCCCAGAACTTGATTCTCGATTGCTATCTGAAATCCCGGAGCTGAAGAGCGGGAATAATAGTTTCGAGACTAATTTAACTTTGATTATTGTTCAAATTGCGTTTTAAACCAGAAAGATACATGAATATTTTTCAAATTATAAATTGTGAAGACTTGATGAATAGAATTTGTGAGCATTCATTGAAGGGTATTCATATTGTTACTCGTAATTATTTTAGTAATTATAAATGTGTGCCATTCAAATAATGAGAGATGTGCGTAGATGATAAGAGATGACTACTTCTTGGGTAGTCGGCAACCAAGGTAAGTAAATCTACCAGGTTATTTCCTGCCGGATGACGTCACTAATTTTATTTTTTACATTATGCTTTATACCTATATTTATGATTCGACATGTATCTAGGATTCCAATTTCCCAGCTGTTCCACAGAGAATTGAAAAATAAAAAATACCACGTTAAAAGCTCAATATCAATGAAAATAATTGTGAAAATATGTAAAAATGATGAATTAAATTGTTGAGTATTATTACAGTCGAACAATGATGAATAATGTTGTGATATTAGAACAATATAATGCTATTGTTGTCATAAATTGGAGCCAAAGATTCGAGAAGCTGACGCTCTCGTTGAGAAAGAAGTAAGCTTTGATGGATTTAAACTGTACGATCACGATTATAAAAATGAAAATAATCATATTTCACTACAAAACAACTAGGACAACTTAAAAATATTGTTTCCTTGTTAATTGTGATGTTCTCAACTCATCACAATTAATTACTACAATAATATTCTTCAACACTAACGAAAATAGTTTATGTATCAGCTGTGCTTTTCATTGTGGGCGCTAGAGTGCAACACTGTAGAAAATTAGTGACGTCAGATTTGTGAACCATAATTTCCAGGCAAATATCCCACCTGGTAAGATTTACTAGCCTTGGTCGGCAACAACGGATTATCTCTCCTCTGAAAGACAGGGTGGCCGTATTTTCTGGTATGTGATTGTGTTGTGGTCAAAAACTGTTTCCTGCTGAAAAATACTTATAGGTCTATAAGTATTGTACTATATATATATTATAAGTTATTGTACTATAATATGCAGTACTCTTTTAGCAACTGTCTTATAGTATACTGTAAGGTCTTAAAATATACTATAAGTTATTGTACTGTAATAATTATGCAGTACTCTTATATAGAAAATAGTCATTGAAACGTCTATAACTATACTGTACCATATATAAGAAGATTACTTAGATTAGTATTATTATTGTATCAATAGATTTAGTATCAATAGTATTATAGATTAGTATCAATATTTGATATATTGATTCGAATATAGCAGTATTGTCTTTGGTTGTACAATACTGTACCATACATAAAATAATTACTTAGATTAGTATTGTCTTTGGTTGAACTTTCAAAAAAATGTATGGTTGTAATTATTAAAAACTGTGATTGATGAAGTTGTGAGAATTGTTGGAAGGGTGTTATTCTTCGTCATTATTTCATGATATAGTAGGGTTCTGAATCAGGATAGTAATTTCTTAGTGGTAATTATTATTGTGATTCATTAGGGTTCTGTTCCTAATAACCATCAGGAAAGCACGAGTAGTTTTACTTTAGGTCATTTTCTAAGTCATACATGTGATGTAAATGCGAGCGGAAGTCGATCAGCTGATCACTTTCACTGGAGGCGTCCTTGCCTTGCAATCAGCTGTGTCCTTGGCCTAGGCAGACATGCAGCCGGCTAACCTACTGGCCAGCTAACCTCCTATTGGACGCCCGCCACCACTTGCATCCGAAGCTAGGTCGAATTCTTACCATCGACGATTATCACCTCCTTAGGTGTGGTCCCTCTTCGCTCTCACTCACTCTCACTGAAACTCCAATACAAAATGGTGTTCCTCTCTTTTCCTCCTCAGTTATTTTATCTAATCGTCTGTCTCTCTCATATCCAGTGCCCCTTCGTCTCCTCACCATCTCTCCTACTCTCACTCCTATCTGGAGTAATCTTTCTCTCTCTTCCTCCAAAGTAATCTAATCTAATTTCTTTCTGTCTCACTCTCGCCAACTAACTTGCAGTGTCCTCGTCTTGTTGGACGTTTTTTACGCAAGTGTAGCTAACATTCTGTCCCACCCCTGCAAATTACCAAATGCTTGGTGCCAGTTAGATCCAGTGCCCCTCTTTTTCACGCGTAAGAGTATCCCACCCTTGCGAATTATTACCGTCAGCTTGAACTGTATTCAGGGTTGGTGGTGGATTGGTATAAATATTCGACACCCCGTTCGACTCAGCACACAGTCAGTTACACTCGACTCAGTCACAACTAAAATGGCTTACTCGGTGAGTAGTAATTTTGTTATTGTATTCAGTGTTTAATTTGAAAGTTGTGATAATGGAGAATCAGTGATATTTTGTGATAAGATAACAAAAGTGTAGAATGGTTCCAAAGAATGTGGAATATTCAAATATTCCAATTTTCAGTGATGTAGGAATGTGATCGTTAAGCTTGTAGTATTTTCTGTGTAGTAATAAATTATGAAACTTTAAAGTTGGAACAAAGTGAAGTGTTGAGAAAATTCAATGGGTTTCAAATTTTACTTCATAATAGCCTACTTTTCGCTTTAAATTCAGTTTCAATTGGAGGCACGCTCAGAAACGTTTTATATTGTGATGGCTTACGCTTCTCATGAGTTTATTGTTCCTATTAGTTCAATTGGTTGAATTTAAAAAGAAATCCAATTTATCAACTAGATCAAATAGATATGATCCATAGTCCAGCTTTAATGTTAATTGCACGGTCTTATTCAGTTTCAGTTGATTATGAATTGATTTTGAATCAACATTTATGGAACAGCGAAAGAAATTAATTACAAAAACGAAATTAAAGACCAAATTATTAAAATGATCGATGGAAAATATTATTCAAAATTTTGAAAAGTATATTCTATGCACTGTAAACTCAACTATTCAAGCAATTTTATTTGGATGTGCATTGAGTACTGTAATACGTAGATTAATTATGTATATTGCTGTTATGTTGACTAAAATTTCATTTGAAGATAGAAGATCCAATTTTCTATGAAACAAATAATCTTCTTATGGGGTTGCACCCATACACATGGTGGAAGGATTGGCTAGATTGTGGTTTTTTAGTATCATATTTCATTTGGAATTCTTATTCTTGTTCAGTTCATCGTCCTCTCCGCCCTCGTGGCAGCAGCCAACGCTGGAGTGATCGGCGCACCCGCAGTCGTCGCCCCAGGCGCACCCCTCAGCTATGCCGCCCCCGCATACGCTGCCCCCGCCTACAAGGTAGCCGCCCCTCTGGCCTACGCCGCCCCAGTTGCCAAGGTTGCCGCTCCCCTCGCCTACGCCGCCCCCGCCTACGCCAAGGTCGCTGCCCCCGTTGCCTACGCTGCCAAGCCCGTTGTCGCTGACGAGTACGACCCCAACCCACAGTACAGCTACGCCTACGACATCCAGGATGCTCTGACCGGAGACTCCAAGAGCCAGCACGAAAGCCGTCAAGGAGACGTTGTCTCTGGAAGCTACTCCCTTGTCGAGCCCGATGGCACCAGGAGAACCGTTGAGTACACCGCTGACCCCGTCAACGGATTCAACGCCGTCGTCCACAAGGAGCCCGCTGGTCACCCAGTTGTCGCCAAGGTCGCCGCCCCCGTCGCCGCCTACGCCGCCCCAGTTGCCAAGGTCGCCGCTCCTCTGGCTTACGCCGCCCCCTCCTACAAGGTCGCCGCTCCTCTGGCTTACGCCGCCCCCGCCGTGAAGGTCGCTGCCCCAGTTGCCTACGCCGCCGCCCCCGCCTACTACCACCACTAAGAACTTGCTTCCACTAGCAAGTCCCTTTCTTCCTCTTTTGGTGGGCATCCCACCACCTCCTATTCCTTTCCCAAATCTATTTATTACATGAATGAATGTGTTCCTGTTGTAAATAAAATCGTTTATTGAAATCTCTGCATTTTTATTCTATAAAATTCACTAAAAATTGACGCTAACTTGTGTAACACTGAAACCAAATCAATTACCAGAACAAAATAGAATGAATGTTAGAAAATTTTTCTTTTATAAAGCCTACGTGTTTGGTCTGTTGCGAATTGATTTTTAAGAAATGCACGAGGTCAAGATTTTTCATATGAAGTAACTCACAGAATTTGATTGAATCAATTAATTTAATGAATCAATGGAGCTCAATAATCCAATTGCCACTTAACTCTTCTAGAATTATTGGTTTTACAAAATTTTATCATTAGGCTACTTCGCTGAATTTGGGTTATTAGTTCTTAAATTTCGGTTACTAGTTCTGTTAATATCCTTCTCAATTCTCTAAAATCAGCATGAAGAATAATCATTCCAATCATTCTTCAAATTAATGTATTAAAATCGTCGAGTAGCCATCATCTCAATAATTTATCAATCTTTGACAATTCTAGACCACACTTCACTTCATTCAACAATCAAATTCATTATTTTCCATCCATTACAATCAATTGCTTCAAAAATGCTCTTCAATTCCACTTTGATATCACATTCTCCTATTAAATAACGTTTTTCAATAATCCATTGATATAGATTTCCCATTATTTGAAAATTAATTTAAATTAGTTTCGGAGTCCCGGAACATGTATGTGGAATAATAATCCTGAAGTTTCTTTAAAACGGTATTTGATTTTTCATTTAATTTATTAATAGATTATATATTAATTTATTAGATTCAATTGTCTGCAAGTCAATAGCTGTGATTTGATCAATCATTGCAGTATTTTAAATGAGTTTGATTCAATATCTATTGGATATTATTCATCAAGTCATAAACATTGTTGATGGAAACTTTATTCTAAAACGGGGTTCAGTGACCAATAGTTGAATCAGATTCAGGCTCAATTTATAAATTGATAGGGAAGTACAATTATGCTGAGGCTCTCTATATCCTCCTTTCGATGTAAACATGATAGAACTATTATCATGATAAAATTATAGAATCAAATCAAATTTTCTGGTAATTATTTTGGCATCAAAATATCTGTGTCTAGAAGATTTCAAGAAACATAACCTCCCTGTACTGAACTATTCATCGAAATTCGGATCGAGATAGTGAAGGACCTGTGCCTGTTTTCTCTTTCCCTATCATTATTATGATTGTGTATGTTCTCTCCCTCTCTCTCTCTCTAAATAAATTAATACATTCTAAGTTAATCAAATCGATCAAAAGTGATCAAAGTATCAGGAGCTCGAGACATGATTTTGATAACAGTCGGGTCTCTAGATCGGCGAAGACACTAATATACTTGGGTTTTAGCTAAACCAATGAGAGGGGGTAGACGCACGAGCGCAAAATTTGAATTCATTCAACTCGACAGTCAAACATATGATTAATGATGGAAAAATTATGTTAGTAATCACTCCACAGAGCATTGAATTTGCATTTGGTTTCCAGTCTGGCAATTTTTAAGTCAAATTTTTAACATGGATTCATTCCTCATGTGGCAAATTTGTATTTTTTAATTTTAGTTTTATGATAAAAATAGTTATATTTTTTACAATTTGATACTAAGCAATATAAACCATTTTATATGACGAATTAACCTCCAAGATTTCAGAACAATAACTTAATTCATTTGCTCAACTTGATAAACATCTGTTGATCATCACTATCATCAAAAATTTATATGAATTCAAACCTGGCGCTAGAAGTTGACAACAGAATGGCGGATCGTGCGTCCACCCCTTTTATAGAGCCCTAGTTTTAGCTAAACCAATGAGATGGAGTTGACTTTATATTGAATTCAAACTTTTCTGTTTGTAATCAAACTGTTTCTAAGTTAGTAATGAAATTCAGTAATGGGAATCCGCATTTAACTTGTGTATTCCATCGATTTTTTTGTTGAATTCCATAGAGAAGAAGTTGGAGAATGAAAATTGAGGATGACATTTGATTCAAGTTGAATAAATCATTGAATAATTCACTTCCGCCGCGTTGCTTGATCAGGTAGCAAACCTGATGAGATAGGAAACTTGATTAGGTAGCAATGATTGGTTGCCAATGTTATGAAATTGAATGAGGAGCGGCGATCTGATTCAATATTTGTGGAACCTTGTGCAAGCGGCTGGTGACATTGTGCCAGACATTGGGGTCAGTGTGAACCCCGCGGCTAATGCTCTTGCTCTTTGAACAAGTTCATTTTTTATTACATCTATCCTATCGACACCCGCCACACCCAAACCGATTGATCGTTTCCTCTCTTATCATTTGCATGTGATCTTTTCCAATTCTTCTTAGTAGACGAAGTTGTCTATTTTGCATAAATTATTAATTATTTTCAAATGTATTTGACGATACCCCAGTCTATTGACTGCGGCGAAGACCTTAAAAACTTAAACTGAAAATTAAATTGTTCTATTGAAGGTATGTATTTCAATGGTTCAACAGCCCATAAAGGGCTTGGTCCTACCAGCTGGTGGATGGACTAAAGGTGGGGTTCCATTAAGCGTGCTTTACACGGGGACATTACTGTCGGACAGTTGAATATCTGTAGCCAATCACAGCCTTTGTCTTGTCATTGAGTCAAACAACAACAGCTGTGATTGGCTACAGATATTCAACTGACCGACACTACTGTCCCCGTATACAGCACGCTTTACTACAAAAGTCACACGGACACATAATATGCCTGAGATGCAATGTAGTAATGGAAGACCACCTTCAGATGAACAAATAATTATGTTACAAGATACTCCTGCAAAAATATATCAAACAGTGGCCAGATCAAGATAATGGTGATTGATCAATGATAAGTTGATTTTCAGGTGTAACGCGACAATTTTGTAATGTTTGAAATGATTGATGAAAATTAAGGTTAGTATAAGAGTTCATTATCAATACTCTATACAAACCTTGGGTTGAAATAATATGTCCTCTGGCATATTTGGAGATCGAAAAATAATTGCTATGACTGCTATTATTAGGGATTAGGGATTCATTATCTTCTGGATCCCGTGCGCCAACTGTTGTAATCCCTAGAAACTATGTTTTCGCTCTTTCTCTGTCTATTTTATTATACTTATACATATTGAATTGTATTATGTATAATTATATACATTATTGTATATATCTTACTTTAAGTTATATTCTCTACAAATAAAATTCAAACAGCATGAAAAGTTGTCTTGAATTCCAGAATGCCAAACGTTAATTAGGTTTAAATTTTTCGATACAATAGGTTGTATGTAACACTAAATGCTATCAACTTGTAATAATCGAACTTGTAATTGATTAGAAATCGATTCCGAAACATCTCTCTCCAACATTTTCAATTGAAACGCCATTCTCATTCTTGGTGTGATAAGCTATACTGCTATTGCTACTTTGAAGCTGCATAGTTCAATTTCAATTTAGAGCATTATAATAAATTATATCATCATTCAGCATGTCATTGCCCAATTTGTACCTGTGATGGTAAAGTTCACGCAAGCTGAGAAGACATCCCATTACAATACGGTTGCAACGGCGTATTGTTTCCGCCTCAACTAGATCATAAAGAGCAAAAATATTAAAATTTAAAAAATATTATCATTTGAAGATTTTTTCTGTTGATCTATGGAAGATAAATATTTGAGAATGAGAGTGAGGTCAATCATTGTTCAATAATTATTGATAAACAATGATAATTGTTCAAAATCCATTGTTTAATTATTGATAGACAATAATAATTCTAATGTTATTACGAACCAATGGTCTTTATAATGGAATATTTCATAATGATCTATTATTTTTGAGTAGATTATTGGTTGGGTAGATTTAAGGTTGAGTGGTAGAAAGGGTTTCCTAGTACTAAATCCGCCTAATAAAGAGTATTTTCATTTCATTTCATTATTTTCGTCTTTGTCTTTATAGTAGGCTACAGTAGAATATTAGAATTCATAATTGTTCCTTGATTCCATCGGGAAAAAATTCATCACCAATGGAATTCCAGTCGCGGAAATGATGTAATAGTTTGAATTTGGATTTAATGCTTTAATTTATGTACAACATTTACTGCTGAACATTAATATTTCAGGCTTTTCGTCAACCTGATCCTTAACCTGGTTCTTAGTGTATTCCAACTCGATTTTCGTTATATCAGAAGGTGACA
The DNA here is from genome assembly GCA_017141385.1 of Sogatella furcifera. NCBI lineage: Eukaryota > Metazoa > Arthropoda > Insecta > Hemiptera > Delphacidae > Sogatella > Sogatella furcifera. The sequence continues at coordinate 848,790 of CM029552.1, forward strand.
GAAGCAGCTACTGCAGAAAACATTATAATAATTAGCTATGATTCAAGAGGTTTCATGTATGTAGGTTTTGGTAGAGTGATAAGACATAAAATTGATTAAACGATTTTATTCACAACAGGAACACATTCATTCATGTAATAAATAATTTAGAGGGGGAAATAGGAAGTGGTGGGATACCCACCAAAAGAGGAAGAGAGGAACTTGCTAAGGGAAGCAAGTTCTTAGTGGTGGTAGTAGGCGGGGGCGGCGGCGTAGGCAACTGGGGCAGCGACCTTCACGGCGGGGGCGGCGTAAGCCAGAGGAGCGGCAACCTTGTAGGCGGGGGCGGCGTAAGCCAGAGGAGCGGCGACCTTGGCAACTGGGGCGGCGTAGGCGGCGACGGGGGCGGCGACCTTGGCGACAACTGGGTGACCAGCGGGCTCCTTGTGGACGACGGCGTTGAATCCGTTGTGGGGGTCAGCGGTGTACTCGACGGTTCTCCTGGTGCCATCGGGCTCGACAAGGGAGTAGCTGCCCTGGACAACGTCTCCAGATCGGCTCTCGTGCTGGCTCTTGGAGTCTCCGGTCAGAGCGTCCTGGATGTCGTAGGCGTAGCTGTACTGTGGGTTGGGGTCGTACTCGTCAGCGACAACGGGCTTGGCGGCGTAGGCAACGGGGGCGGCGACCTTGGCGTAGGCGGGGGCGGCGTAGGCGAGGGGAGCGGCAACCTTGGCAACTGGGGCGGCGTAGGCCAGAGGGGCGGCTACCTTGTAGGCAGGGGCAGCGTATGCGGGGGCGGCATAGCTGAGGGGTGCGCCTGGGGCGACGACTGCGGGTGCGCCGATCACTCCAGCGTTGGCTGCTGCCACGAGGGCGGAGAGGATGATGAACTAAACAAAGAAGAGAAAAAATATTACAAAAAATTAAAAATTGCAAAGAGTATTATCAAATCTTACTCAACTTTCAACCAACGTCTTTGTTTAAGATACTTCAATATGATTGTATAGATTTATGTTTATGAACTAGGTCTACATGAATTCAGAATGAAAATATATTAGGCTATAGAAATATATTGAAGATAGAATATATTATCAAAGAAAATAAGATGCTTCAATTTTTGCTTTTGGTAGAACAGTTACCAAGAAATATTGTACAGGATCAGCTTTTCAATCTAGGAGCTGTTTTAATAATCATTTGATTGCAAAATGAATCTTTACTCTTAGTAGAAATCGTCGTGTAAGATACAAATAAATGCTTCCAAATGAATATAAAATTTAACTATTTCCTCCAACTAATTCATGGGTCTTAACTTGGGAGCACCGGAGTTCATGTACAGTTAATGAACTGAATTATTGAGAATAAAATTTTTGTAGAATGATCTGAAATCTAAATGAATTAAATTTCGCAAACTGAACTTAAAAGTGATTCTAATAGAAACAGTTTTAGAGCTAAGTCTTTTTCTAATATCCCAAGATAATTCGCAATATTCGAATATTGAACAATAGTTATCACAACATCCTGCATAGGAAAACTGATTTTACCACTGCACTTTTTCACTACAAACTTTTAAACACTGAAAACAGCACTGAATAAAATTCTTGTTACTCACCGAGTAAGCCATTTTAGTTGTGACTGAGTCGAGTGTAACTGACTGTGTGCTGAGTTGAACGGGGTGTCGAATATTTATACCAATCCACCACCAACCCTGAATACGTTTCAAGCTGACGGTAATAATTCGCAAGGGTGGGATACTCTTGCGCGAGAAAAAGGAGGGGACGTAGGGCACTGGATTTGAGTGTGAGAGAGAGAGAGAATGATTGGGAGGGAGTGAGAGTGAGAGGACCACACCTTGTAACAGTGGTGGAGAGCATTGGCAAGAATTTGACCTAGCTTTGGTCTCGGATGCAAGCAGCAGCGCCTAGGCCAAGGACAGCTGTTTTGCACTGGAAGTAGTGACGTTAGCCTATGCAATACAGCCACGTGGTTGCATTGACTAATTTTCGCCAAAGAATCATTATCATGATAAATTATATCATTCCATCATTATCAGAATCAGATTCATCCCTTTATTATGCCAGTAATATTTCTAATATCACATGAAATTATTTGAAAAGAGATGAAAATGCGGAATGTAACATTTCTTCACTGATGATAATAGAGTCATGATAGTGTAATACCGGCCTCATACTATGTTAAACAATACACTAGAAAGGCTCTATGCTGAGCAATATTCAACCTCATGACTGGCTGAGGCCGCACTGGCGGTGGGTAGAGCGTGGAGGGTGGAGGGTAGTTGGTAAATCTATAGAACATACACACCATCCACAGTAATACATCATATGAATGGTATGACGTCATACTGTTTTTTGAGGTTATGTTGTCCATATTTAAGAATTTCAAGATGGCGGCTGAACACATACCATTCATACGATGTATTACTGTGGATGGTGAGTATGTTCTATAGATTTACCAACTACCCTCCACCCTCCACGCTCTACCCGCCGGCAGTGCGGCCTCAGTCTTAGTTCCTTTCGCTCCTTGAGAAGCAAAGGGCATCCGAAAATTTTCGCCGTTCAGACTAGTCAACCTCCTAATTTCTATAATATCATGTAGAATCAGCAGAATCAATAAAATAGCAAGAGTTTGAGTTGAGAATTATTATGAAGAATCTCACTCCAAATTGTTGTTTTGGTTTTATTTTTATGAAAGAGTGCTTGGAATAGATCAACCTCAATCGAAAATATAGATCATCAAACATTTTTTTCCTAAATTGCGTACTGTATTTGAAATTACATTCGGCAGCTACTATTTTTTCAGTTAGTTGAATTATTTTGTTGATCAAATAAAGATTAATCATTCAAATTGCTTCCAATGCACCCCTACGCTGTAACGGCAGAAGGGGGTCAAGAAACAAAAAGAAGAATTGTTTCCAATGCAGCTACTTTCAATTATTTCAGTTAGCTCAATAACCTTTTTGATCGAATAAAGATAATCAAACTTTTTTTTTCAAATTGCTCTTAATGCAGCTGTTCAGATCTACAGTTTCTTCCCAGTATCTTAATTATTTTGCTATGAAGATCATCAAAAATTTTCTTTCAAATTGATTCCAATGCAGCTACCTAATTTTGATTTTTCCAGTTGGATAAATTTGTTGATCATCCAAAGACGTGTTCAAGAACACGTTGTTACACTTCAGGTGCAAGTTTTCGACCGGTAGTCCTTTCTTACATAATATTAAATCATATCTTCGGTCTCTGTCCGATTGACCTGATTCAGTTCAGGCTTAGTAACCTCCCACCCATGTATAGACTGTACAAGCAAAGAAGACATTCTGGCAAGATGGGTGAATGACTCCAGCTTGTTCAATATTGGTTCAAAAATAATGAGTTGGGTCGCAAGTTTAAGATCAGATTGTTTCCTACAATTTGAATCTGAATTTTGCACTTTTGAATTGGAATCATTTCCCCATCTTGCCAGAATGTCTTCTTTGCTTGGACTGACTATAATTATTATTAATCGTATCCTCGCTCACTCCCACTTTACATTCTGATACTAAATAATATCGATCGCTAGTTATTTCGATATTTCAATATCGAATTTTTTAGTCGATGTCTGGTTGTGAATGGCCTTGCGCCTCTGTCAATTCGTTAATTGATTTCAAATCAACGTCAAACGTCCTTTGCTGACGACCTTCTGTCATACAGTTATTAGCTTGTTTGTCTTTCCTTATAAATTCCTTCATTCTTTCCTTATCATTGAAATCAGATCATTTATGTGTGTCCTTATCAGCATCCATGTGTCCTTTCCACTGTAATCAGATTACTTATGTGCGTATTATTACTATAGTCTGTCCAATCAAAGAAGACGTACTGGCAATGTAAAAAATACTCCAGCTCGGTCAATATTGGTTCAATAGTTATAAATTTGTTCTTAAATTGTAGAGCAGACTGTTTTCTACAATTTGAGACCAAATTTTGAACAAATATTGACCAAGCTGGAGTCATTTTTCCACCTGTCCAGAATGTCTTCTTTGTTTGGAGAGGCTATGTATAACATTCAGTAGTCGTCTGTCGAATGTAACAAACGAATCTCTGACATTTAGTTCCTGTAATGATAACTGATTGTCAAATACAATTTGCTTGGATCATTTTCAAGCATTGATAAAGTGTTTGAATTGAATCTCCGTCAGATTATATTTCTGTCATGGTAATTGATTGTCGAATTGATTCCAGGATCGTTATTGAGCAGTGGTCAAGTGTTCAGAATGAAGTAAGTTCTGACAGATAGTTCCAGTCATGATAATTGATTACTAGTTTGATCCTTGATCATTATTCTCGGATGATCGTGTAGCATTGGTGAGAAGTTTGATTTGGCTTTGGTCGATTTTCATTGAGAGAAAGAAGATCTTGCCTGATAATTGATCTCAGTTATGCCTCATTAATTATGAGAATTTCATATTAGGCTATTATTCAAATTCAAATTGCTTCAATTTTCAATTTTAAATTTTCGATTTTCAATTTTCAATTTTCAAGTTTTAATTTTTAATTTTTAATTTTCAATTTTCAATTTTCAACTTTCAAAATTTAAAATTTAAAATTTAAAATTTAAAATTTAAAATTTAAAATTTAAAATTTAAAATTTAAAATTTAAAATTTAAAATTTAAAATTTAAAATTTAAAATTTAAAATTTAAAATTTAAAATTTAAAATTTAAAATTTAAAATTTAAAATTTAAAATTTAAAATTTAAAATTTAAAATTTAAAATTTAAAATTTAAAATTTAAAATTTAAATTTAAAATTTAAAATTTTGAAAGTTGAAAATTGAAAATTAAAAATTAAAACTTGAAAATTGAAAATTGAAAATTGAAAATCGAAAATTTAAAATTGAAAATTGAAAATTGAACATTGAAAATTGAAAATTGAAAATTAAAAATTAAAACTTGAAAATTGAAAATTGAAAATTGAAAATTGAAAATTGATTTGATTTGGCTTTGGTCGATTTTCATTGAGAGAAAGAAGATCTTGCCTGATAATTGATCTCAGTTATGCCTCATTAATTATGAGAATTTCATATTAGGCTATTATTCAAATTCAAATTGCTTCATTTCAATTCATACACAAATTAATGAATCAGAATAATAATACTACTTGCTGTAAGCATGATGCTTATCGCATGCAACTAGTAATATCACTTGCTAGCTTGCTAGTTGGTTCAGTATGATTGAATTCTGACTCTCGCGGAGTATTTCAGTAGCCTATTTGCTCTATGACGGTTTCCAAAGAACTGGCAGAATTAATCATACGAGTAGTATGATGATATTATGTGATTATGATCTTTACTATATACAGGGTGTTTCAGGAGGAATGTACAATACTTCTCAGGCTGATCCCTTACACCAAGTAGACAAAAAAATTCCATGGGACAAACCCACAAAACCCTTCTAAAATAATCAAATCCTATGTAAAATTAGCTGAGGAATTCAATGAAACCTGTTCCGAGTTTGTAACTTGAACGGTTATTGAGATAATTGGAAAAATATGCTAAAAAACGCCATTTTTCAACAATAAGGGTTATAACTGGATAAGGAATTATAAAATTGTATTTTTCATTAATGGAAGTTGAAGAGAGTCGGATTCTAAAGGAAAAGTTAAATGGCGGCGATTGTGTAAATCTTACCCAAATCTCATAAATAGCGATCGAAAATCGCAAAATCGCTACTATACACAAATTTATCACTTGTGCTATGTTTTGTAAATTTTTCGATCGCTATTTCTGAGATTTGGGTAAGATTTACACAATCGCCGCCATTTGCCTTTTTCTTCAAAATCCGGCTCTCTTCAACTTCCATCAATAAAAAATACAAATTTATGATTCCTTATTTAGTTATAACCCTTATTGTTGAAAAAATGGCGTTTCTCAGCATAAAAAACCCATTTTGCCTCCTTCAACAGTACAATATAGTTATTTGTGTATCAGTACGCATAGAGTGATTTTGCTGCATCAAGAGAAACACTTACGCACGAGCCGCAGGCCGTATTACAGATTAAGTTTTTCCAAACTACCATATTGAATGTGAAAGGTTGAAATTAAAATTAAAATAGTCATATCTCAGTTATTTATTTCTTTATTATTTAGTTATAATTAAAACTCAAGTTTTAATTTTTAATTTTCAATTTTCAATTTTCGATTTTCAATTGTCAATTTTCAATTTTCAATTTTCAAGTTTTAATTTTTAATTTTCAATTTTCAATTTTCAATTTTCAATTTTCAATTTTCAATTTTCAATTTTCAATTTTCAATTTTTAATTTTCAATTTTCAATTTTTTTCAATCCTCAATTTTCAATTTTCAATTTTCAAGTTTTAATTTTTAATTTTCAATTTTCAATTTTCAATTTTCAAATTTAAATTTTAAATTTCAAATTTTAAATTTTTAATTTTCAATTTTCAATTCTCAATTTCAATTTTCAATTTTCAAGTTTTAATTTCTAATTTTCAATTTTCAATTTTCAATTTTCAATTTTCAATTTCCAATTTTCAATTTTCAATTTTCAATTTTTAATTTTTAATTTTTAATTTTAAACTTAAAATTCAAAATTTAAAATTGAAAATTGAAAATTGAAAATTGAAAATTGAAAATTGAAAATTGAAAATTGAAACTTGAAAATTGAGAATTGAAAAAAATTGCAATTTTCAAATTGAAATTTTCAACTGGAAAATTGGAATTTTCAATTGGAAATTGAAAATTGAAAATTGAGAATTGAAAATTGAAATATTTCAAGAAAATTACAATCAAAGGCTTATTTGATGTAGGTAACAGTTCAGTGTATATCCACAGTTTTTCCCTCATTATTATATCGAGATACACTGGCGGCTCGTGCCCACGAAACAGGTGAAGTGCTGTACAGGAAACGATACGGGCACTTCACCTGTTCCGTGGGTACAAGCCGCCAGTGATCTAGAAATTCAATTCAAAATAAAAAATGAACTGTCATTTTCCTTGAATCCTTTGTGGAAATAATATTTCATTATCCATTACATTGTAAATTTGAAGAATGGTTTTATACCAACAGTATATTTTTCATGAAAACGTTGGATGTCTTCAATGCAAATAAAAGGCAAATATATAAAAAAGATATCTAAACAGTTTATTAATTTATCAATATTGTTGCTTGTATTCATAAGACTTGAACTCCTTGTGAAAGTTATTCTCATTCATTATTGCAAGTGATCTTCATCATCTCGTAAATTACTTATGACTTGTTTGTCTTAAGGTTAAATTAATTTTTGAACTTTTCAATGAGAATGATATAAAAAGACTCCAAATAAGGAGTCACGGTTATCATGATGTATAAGTCCACAAGAAGGATGATTCCCATTTGACAACCAGTTGACATTTCTCTGGGGAAGAATCACGTGGTGCACTGAGTGTCCCAATAATACAGACATACAGTAATACTGTATCAGATTAGAGTGAACCTGTTGGGTCATCCACATGATGATGCTACCTTGACCTATGGAAATACTGGAACACACTCTTATCAGTGTTGAACTAATGAACGCATGAAAAAGATTCTCATCGTCCGATATGGATTGGATAAGCTTGTCTGACAGCCATGCCTAAAATGGATGATCTCCATCCACTACCAAAATATCAATCATCTAGCTAGGCTATAGGATATATTATCATCTCACATACAGGTATATTGGGAGCTTGATTATAAGATTTTTTTTTAGGAGGCTTTATTACGAGACTTGATATGTATCGATTTGTTTATGATTACTTTATGTATGTATATGTTGGATTTTAGTACATAAGGCCAAGTTATGTATTTAATCAAAATTGACTTAATTCATAATGTATTACATCGTGTATGTATTCCAAGAGCGTTGTAACTTGTGCGTATGACAAAGATATCAATATTATTACTTCCAATAAAAATTCTGAGTTGGTTTGATAATCGAGTGTAGAAGAATTAGCAAAATGTGTGTAATAATTTACAAAAAATAGTGTTCTGCTGAAATATTACTTCAGATAATATTGTTTAAAAGTTTTCCATTATGCCTCAATAAAGATGAGTAGGCTAATTGGGAATTTTGTTCCGTTATGGTTATGATGCAAACCTTCCAACTGTCTAACAATATTAGAATCACTGTTTTAAGCGTACGATTCCTTATCTTGGCCAAGAATGAGTACTGTTTTACCATGTACTTGATAAAATTATTGTACTAACTTGATTTAATAAATCTCTATACCTAAAAGCGAAATGGCACTGATTCATTCAGTAGATTAGCGTTATCGAATGTTGTATGAATGATACACAATCCACCATTTTCTCGCCAGCATCCATCTTTGAAAAATATTGACGAAATAGTTCCGAATGCAGCCATCAGATGGCAGTAGCAATAGGGTTCCTCGCTTCGACGTCAATTAGACACGCCTCTAAGCGCCGCCTTCCATCGCTCTGATTGGCTGACGACACCGCTCGGAAAGTTTCTAAATTTGGCCAGTAAATGGCAGCAGTTGTTGGGTGATGTTTCAAATTTGATTTGGACACGCCTTCATGACCTTCCCCCCCCCCTGCTTTTTTCTGATTGGTTGACAGTGTTTCGTGAGTTCTGCCTTAGCAAATGGCTGCTAGCGAGAAAATGGAGGATGTGATATTCACCCAATACACAGCTGACTCAATATTCAGATACACTATCTTACGCTAATAGGTTTATAAAGATAGTTTATTCATTTATTCAAGCTAGTACAATTCTATTGAGTTAATACTTGGTGGATTCATTTATTCATTTATAAATTTAAGATTTAGTGTTACATAGGGCTCACTATAAAGCCGGTATTAGACGTTAATAGCTTCATGCTGGTTCAAATGAGACTAAAATATGATTTCGCATTCTCATCTTATACGCATTTATTCTCTCTTATTCTCATTCATTCTCTTACATCTCATTTCATGCGATGAATACGATGGTATAGAACTCAAACTGATTGAATTAATTTATTTCCTAATCACTTTTTCATATCATCTAGGTATTCTTTCCAATTTTGATAATTATTGAAATTATTATAACAAAAGCTGCTGTCACTAAAAATGTCATCCTATTAAGTGGATTCCACTCAGAAGCAAAACATACACCCTTAAGCTCTAATTTGCTGAGAGTTAGATACTCATATCGACTTCAATTTGAACTAAGACATTGAAAAAATTATGAAGTTTTCTCTGATTCTCATTCTGATTCCTAAGAGTTAATGTATTGGAAATGCATGGTTTCACTGTATTGGGAAAATGCATTTCAAGTTATTGCTGATCTTAATACTGTTTTCAATTTCTCACTCAAATAATTCTCATTTGATTTGAGAATTATCTCTCACTACATCTCGAGATGTATACTCCTGTCAGTAGATATTAACTTTGTTTAGTAGATTAAGTATATTACTAGATTAGTATATTAACCTGTTAGTAGATTAATGCCTTCTTTCTCATTCATTCCTCTTATCTTGGTGTATAATATGTTTTCTTACTTCTTGAAAATTGAAAATTGAAAAATGAAAATTGAAAATTGAAAATTGAAAAATTGAAAATTGAAAATTGAAAATTGAAAATTTAAAATTTAAAATTTAAAATTTAAAATTTAAAATTTAAAATTTAAAATTTAAAATTTAAAATTTAAAATTTAAAATTTAAAATTTAAAATTTAAAATTTAAAATTTAAAATTTAAAATTTAAAATTTAAAATTTAAAATTTAAAATTTAAAATTTAAAATTTAAAATTTAAAATTTAAAATTTAAAATTTAAAATTTAAAATTTAAAATTTAAAATTTAAAATTTAAAATTTAAAATTTAAAATTTAAAATTTAAAATTTAAAATTTAAAATTTAAAATTTAAAATTTAAAATTTAAAATTTAAAATTTAAAATTTAAAATTTAAAATTTAAAATTTAAAATTTAAAATTTAAAATTTAAAATTTAAAATTTAAAATTTAAAATTTAAAATTTAAAATTTAAAATTTAAAATTTAAAAATGTTATGTTATGAGAATGTTATGCTGATAATTAAAAGAGAACATTCATAATATTGACTTCTTATCAAAACAGGTTTAATTCTATATAACAAGTAATAAACTGAAAACAAGAGGACTAAAGCATGTTTTCTGAATCAATTGAGTGGCAATGTTGTTCAGATTGTCGAAATTATGATTGTTTCATTGATACATACAATTCGAGAGAATACAAAGAAATTTGAATGTTGAAATTGAGATTGAAATGTGACAGAAACAGACAAGAAAGTAGTATGATAAGATAGCTACTATAAATCCTGAGCGACCTTGGGAGAGTCATATAGTAATCAATTCTTATGTAAAATGAGCTGAGAAATCGAATGAAACCAGTCAAAAGTTTGTAACTTCAATGGTTATCAAGATAATTAGCAAAATAAGCCAGCAATCTGAATATTCCAACTTTAAAGAGATGTAAATTTTATAAAACTTAACATAATCTTGAAATAGAAGGGCTAATGCATGTTTTCTGAATCAATTGAGTGGCAATGTTGATCAGAATGTCGAAATTATGATTATTTCATTGATACTGACAATTCTATAGAACATAAACCGAACCCAAACAGACACACAAACAGAACATGAATTGAACACAAACTGAATTCAACAACAGGTTAACATAAACTTTGAATAGAAGTACTAATGCATGTTTTCTGAATCAATTGAGTGGGAATGTTGTTCAAAATGTCAAATACATGATCATATTATTCGTACAGAGAATGTTATGCTGATAATTAGAAGAGAACATTCATATTGACTTCTTATCAAAACAGGTTAAATTCTATATAACAAGTAATAAACTGAAAACAAGAGGACTAAAGCATGTTTTCTGAATCAATTGAGTGGCAATGTTGTTCAGATTGTCGAAATTATGATTGTTTCATTGATACATACAATTCTATAGAACACAAAGAAATTTGAATGTTGCAACTTTTGAAGGGTAGAAATGGTGAAAAATTTTTCCAATTTTATGAATTTTTAACCATATTAAATTGTAGCAAATTGAACTCTGAACAAAAAATGTTCAGTGACTTTTTTGTCTAAAACGCACCTAAACGTCACAAATTGAGATTGAAATGTGACAGAAACAGACAAGAAAGTAGTATGATAAGATAGCTACTATAAATCCTGAGCGACCTTGGGAGAGTCATATAGTGATCAATTCTTATGTAAAATGAGCTGAGAAATCGAATGAAACCAGTCAAAAGTTTGTAACTTCAATGGTTATCAAGATAATTAGCAAAATAAGCCAGCAATCTGAATATTCCAACTTTAAAGAGATATAAATTTTATAAAACTTAACATAAACTTGAAATAGAAGGGCTAATGCATGTTTTCTGAATCAATTGAGTGGCAATGTTGTTCAGAATGTCGAAATTATGATTTTTTCATTGATACAGACAATTCTATAGAACATAAACCGAACCCAAACTGACACACAAACAGAACATGAATTGAACACAAACTGAATTCAACAACAGGTTAACATAAACTTTGAATAGAAGTACTAATGCATGTGAGAATTGAAAATTGAAAATTGAAAATTGAAAATTGAAAATTGAAAATTGAAAATTGAAAATTGAAAATTGAAAATTGAAAATTGAAAATTGAAAATTAAAAATTTAAATTTAAAATTTAAGATTTGAAATTGGAAATTTAAAATTTAAAATTTAAAATTTAAAATTGAAAATTGAAAATTGAAAATTGAAAATTGAAAATTGATTATTGAAAATTGAAAATTGAAAATTGAAAAAAATTGCAATTTTCAAATTGAAATTTTCAACTGGAAAATTGGAATATTTCAAGAAAATTACAATCAAAGGCTTATTTGATGTAGGTAACAGTTGTAGGTAAAATTTAAAATTGAAAATTGAAACTTGAAAATTGAAAATTGAGAATTGAAAAAAATTGCAATTTTCAAATTGAAATTTTCAACTGGAAAATTGGAATTTTCAATTGGAAATTGAAAATTGAGAATTGAAAATTGAAATATTTCAAGAAAATTACAATCAAAGGCTTATTTGATGTAGGTAACAGTTGAGTGTATATCCACAGTTTTTCCCTCATTATTATATAGAGATACACTGGCGGCTCGTGCCCACGAAACAGGTGAAGTGCTGTACAGTCAATGATACGGGCACTTCACCTGTTCCGTGGGTACAAGCCGCCAGTGATCTAGAAATTCAATTCAAAATAAAAAATGAACTGTCATTTTCCTTGAATCCTTACCTTATCATTGTACTCTTATTTTTGTGGAAATGAAATTTCATTATTGTAAATTGTAAATTTGAAGAATGGTTTTGTACCAACAGTATATTTTTCATGAAAACGTTGGATGTCTTCAATGCAAATAAAAGGTAAATGTATAAAAAAAGATATCTAAACAGTTTATTAATTTATCAATATTGTTGACTTGAACTCCTTGTGAAAGTTATTCAAATTCATTATTGCAAGTGATCTTCATCATCTCGTAAATTACTTATGACTTGTTTGTCTTGAGGTTAAATTAATTTTTGAACTTTTCAATGAGAATGATATAAAAAGTCTCCAAATACGGAGTCACGGTTATCATGATGTATAAGTCCACAAGAAGGATGATTCCCATTTGACAACCAGTTGACATTTCTCTGGGAAAGAATCACGTGGTGCACTGAGTGTCCCAATAATACAGACATACAGTAATACTGTATCAGATTAGAGTGAACCTGTTGGGTCATCCACATGATGATGCTACCTTGACCTATGGAAATACTGGAACACACTCTTATCAGTGTTGAACTAATGAACGCATGAAAAAGATTCTCATCGTCCGATATGGATTGGATAAGCTTGTCTGACAGCCATGCCTAAAATGGATGATCTCCATCCACTACCAAAATATCAATCATCTAGCTAGGCTATAGGATATAATTATTATCATCTCACATACAGGTATATTGGGAGCTTGATTATAAGATTTTTCTTTAGGAGGCTTAATTACGAGACTTGATATGTATCCATTTGTTTATGATTACTTTATGTATGTATATGTTAGATTTTAATACATAAGGCCAAGTTATGTATTTAATCAAAATTGACTTAATTCATAATAAGTTACATCGTGTATGTATTCCAAGAGCGTTGTAACTTGTGCGTATGACAAAGATATCAATATTATTACTTCCAATAAAAATTCTGAGTTGGTTTGATAATCGAGTGTAGAAGAATTAGCAAAATGTGTGTAATAATTTACAAAAAATAGTGTTCTGCTGAAATATTACTTCAGATAATATTGTTTAAAAGTTTTCCATTATGCCTCAATAAAGATGAGTAGGCTAATTGGGAATTTTGTTCCGTTATGGTTATGATGCAAACCTTCCAACTGTCTAACAATATTAGAATCACTGTTTTAAGCGTACGATTCCTTATCTTGGCCAAGAATGAGTACTGTTTTACCATGTACTTGATAAAATTGTACTAACTTGATTTAATAAATCTCTATACCTAAAAGCGAAATGGCACTGATTCATTCAGTAGATTAGCGTTATCGAATGTTATATGAATGATACACAATCCACCATTTTCTCGCCAGCAGCCATCTTTGAAAAATATTGACGAAATAGTTCCGAATGCAGCCATCAGATGGCAGTAGCAATAGGGTTCCTCGCTTCGACGTCAATTAGACACGCCTCTAACTCCGCCTTCCATCGCTCTGATTGGCCGACGACACCGATCGGGAAGTTTCTAAATCCGGCCAGTAAATGGCAGCAGTTGTTGGGTGATGTTTCAGATTTGATTTGGACACGCCTTCATGACTCCCCTCCACCGCCCCCCCCCCGCTCTTTTCTGATTGGTTGGCAGTGTTTCGTGAGTTCTGCCTTGGCAAATGGCTGCTAGCGAGAAAATGGTGGATGTGATATTCATCCAATACAAAGCTGACTCAATATTCAGATCCACTATCTTACGCTAATAGGTTTATAAAGATAGTTTATTCATTTATTCAAGCTACTACAATTCTATTGAGTTAATACTTGGTGGATTCATTTATTCATTTATAAATTTAAGATTTAGTGTTACTTAGGGCTCACTATGAAGCCAGTATTAGACGTTAATAGCTTCATGCTGGTTCAAATGAGACTAAAATATGATTTTGCATTCTCATCTTATACGCATTTATTCTCTCTTATTCTTATCCATTCTCTCTTATCTCATTTCATGCGATGAATACGATGGTATAGAACTCAAACTGATTGAATTAATTTATTTCCTAATCACTTTTTCATATCATCTAGGTATTCTTTCCAATTTTGATAATTATTGAAATTATTATAACAAAAGCTGCTGTCACTAAAAATGTCATCCTATTAAGTGGATTCCACTCAGAAGCAAAACATACACCCTTAAGCTCTAATTGGCTGAGAGTTAGATACTCATATCGACTTCAATTTGAACTAAGACATTGAAAAAATTATGAAGTTTTCTCTGATTCTCATTCTGATTCCTAAGAGTTAATGTATTGGAAATGCATGGTTTCACTGTATTGGGAAAATGCATTTCAAGTTATTGCTGATCTTAATACTGTTTTCAATTTCTCACTCAAATAATTCTCATTTGATTTGAGAATTATCTCTCACTACATCTCGAGATGTATACTCCTGTCAGTAGATATTAACTTTGTTTAGTAGATTAAGTATATTACTAGATTAGTATATTAACCTGTTAGTAGATTAATGCCTTCTTTCTCATTCATTCCTCTTATCTTGGTGTATAATATGTTTTCTCACTTCTTGAAAATTGAAAATTGAAAATTGAAAATTGAAAAATGAAAATTGAAAATTGAAAATTGAAAATTGAAAATTGAAAATTGAAAATTGAAAATTATTGAAAATTGAAAATTATTGAAAATTGAAAATTTTAAATTCTAAATTGAAAATTGAAAATTTAAAATTTAAAATTTAAAATTTAAAATTTAAAATTTAAAATTTAAAATTTAAAATTTAAAATTTAAAATTTAAAATTTAAAATTTAAAATTTAAAATTTAAAATTTAAAATTTAAAATTTAAAATTTAAAATTTAAAATTTAAAATTTAAAATTTAAAATTTAAAATTTAAAATTTAAAATTTAAAATTTAAAATTTAAAATTTAAAATTTAAAATTTAAAATTTAAAATTTAAAATTTAAAATTTAAAATTTAAAATTTAAAATTTAAAATTTAAAATTTAAAATTTAAAATTTAAAATTTAAAATTTAAAATTTAAAATTTAAAATTTAAAATTTAAAATTTAAAATTTAAAATTTAAAATTTAAAATTTAAAATTTAAAATTTAAAATTTAAAATTTAAAATTTAAAATTTAAAATTTGAAATTTAAAATTTAAAATTTAAAATTTAAAATTTAAAATTTAAAATTTAAAATTTAAAATTTGAAATTTAAAATTTAAAATTTAAAATTTAAAATTTAAAATTTAAAATTTAAAATTTAAAATTTAAAATTTAAAATTTAAAATTTAAAATTTAAAATTGAGGATTGAAAATTGAAATATTTCAAGAAAATTACAATCAAAGGCTTATTTGATGTAGGTAACAGTTCAGTGTATATCCACAGTTTTTCCCTCATTATTATATAGAGATACACTGGCGGCTCGTGCCCACGAAACAGGTGAAGTGCTGTACAGGAAACGATACGGGCACTTCACCTGTTCCGTGGGTACAAGCCGCCAGTGATCTGGAAATTCAATTCAAAATAAAAAATGAACTGTCATTTTCCTTGAATCCTTACCTTATCATTGTACTCTTATTTTTGTGGAAATAATATTTCGTTATCCATTACATTGTAACTTTGAAGAATGGTTTTGTACCAACAGTATATTTTTCATGAAAACGTTGGATGTCTTCAATGCAAATAAAAGGCAATAATATAAAAAAGATATCTAAACAGTTTATTAATTTATCAATATTGTTGCTTGTATTCATAAGACTTGAACTCCTTGTGAAAGTTATTCTCATTCATTATTGCAAGTGATCTTCATCATCTCATAAATTACTTATGACTTGTTTGTCTTAAGGTGAAATTTATTTTTGAACTTTTCAATGAGAATGATATAAAAAGTCTCCAAATACGGAGTCACGGTTATCATGATGTATAAGTCCACAAGAAGGATGATTCCCATTTGACAACCAGTTGACATTTCTCTGGGGAAGAATCACGTAGGGCACTGAGTGTCCCAATAATACAGACATACAGTAATACTGTATCAGATTAGAGTGAACCTGTTGGGTCATCCACATGATGATGCTACCTTGACCTATGGAAATACTGGAACACACTCTTATCAGTGTTGAACTAATGAACGCATGAAAAAGATTCTCATCGTCCGATATGGATTGGATAAGCTTGTCTGACAGCCATGCCTAAAATGGACGATCTCCATCTACTACCAAAATATCAATCATCTAGCTAGGCTATAGGATATATTATCATCTCACATACAGGTATATTGGGAGCTTGATTATAAGATTTTTTTTAGGAGGCTTTATTACGAGACTTGATATGTATCCATTTGTTTATGATTACTTTATGTATGTATATGTTAGATTTTAGTACATAAGGCCAAGTTATGTATTTAATCAAAATTGACTTAATTCATAATAAGTTACATCGTGTATGTATTTCACGAGCGTTGTAACTTGTGCGTATGACAAATATATCAATTATTACTTCCAATAAAAATTCTTAGTTGGTTTGATGATCGAGCGTAGAAGAATAAGCAAAATGTGTGTAATAATTTACAAAAAATAGTGTTCTGCTGAAATATTACTTCAGATAATATTGTTTCAAAGTTTTCCATTATGCCTCAATAAAGATGAGTAGGCTAATTGGGAATTTTGTTCCGTTATGGTTATGATGCAAACCTTCCAACTGTCTAACAATATTAGAATCACTGTTTTAAGCGTGCGATTCCTTATCTTGACCAAGAATGAGTACTTTTTTACCATGTACTTGATAAAATTGTACTAACTTGATTTAATAAATCTCTATACCTAAAAGCGAAATGGCACTGATTCATTCAGTAGATTAGCGTTATCGAATGTTGTATGAATGATACACAATCCACCATTTTCTCGCCAGCATCCATCTTTGAAAGATATTGACGAAATAGTTCCGAATGCAGCCATCAGATGGCAGTAGCAATAGGGTTCCTCGCTTTGACGTCAATTAGACACGCCTCTAAGCGCCGCCTTCCATTGCTCTGATTGGCTGACGACACCGCTCGGAAAGTTTCTAAATTCGGCCAGTAAATGGCAGCAGTTGTTGGGTGATGTTTCAAATTTGATTTGGACACGCCTTCATGACCTTCCCCCCCCCCTGCTTTTTTCTGATTGGTTGACAGTGTTTCGTGAGTTCTGCCTTAGCAAATGGCTGCTAGCGAGAAAATGGAGGATGTGATATTCACCCAATACACAGCTGACTCAATATACAGATACACTATCTTACGCTAATAGGTTTATAAAGATAGTTTATTCATTTATTCAAGCTAGTACAATTCTATTGAGTTAATACTTGGTGGATTCATTTATTCATTTATAAATTTAAGATTTAGTGTTACATAGGGCTCACTATAAAGCCGGTATTAGACGTTAATAGCTTCATGCTGGTTCAAATGAGACTAAAATATGATTTTGCATTCTCATCTTATACGCATTTATTCTCTCTTATTCTCATTCATTCTCTTACATCTCATTTCATGCGATGAATACGATGGTATAGAACTCAAACTGATTGAATTAATTTATTTCCTAATCACTTTTTCATATCATCTAGGTATTCTTTCCAATTTTGATAATTATTGAAATTATTATAACAAAAGCTGCTGTCACTAAAAATGTCATCCTATTAAGTGGATTCCACTCAGAAGCAAAACATACACCCTTAAGCTCAAATTTGCTGAGAGTTAGATACTCATATCGACTTCAATTTGAACTAAGACATTGAAAAAATTATGAAGTTTTCTCTGATTCTCATTCTGATTCCTAAGAGTTAATGTATTGGAAATGCATGGTTTCACTGTATTGGGAAAATGCATTTCAAGTTATTGCTGATCTTAATACTGTTTTCAATTTCTCACTCAAATAATTCTCATTTGATTTGAGAATTATCTCCCACTACATCTCGAGATGTATACTCCTGTCAGTAGTTATTAACTTTGTTTAGTAGATTAAGTATATTACTAGATTAGTATATTAACCTGTTAGTAGATTAATGCCTTCTTTCTCATTCATTCCTCTTATCTTGGTGTATAATATGTTTTCTTACTTCTTGAAAATTGAAAATTGAAAATTGAAAATTGAAAAATGAAAATTAAAAATTGAAAATTGAAAAATTGAAAATTGAAAATTGAAAATTGAAAATTGAAAATTGAAAATTGAAAATTGAAAATTGAAAATTGAAAATTGAAAATTGAAAATTGAAAATTGAAAATTGAAAATTGAAAATTGAAAATTGAAAATTGAAAATTGAAAATTGAAAATTGAAAATTGAAAATTGAAAATTGAAAATTGAAAATTGAAAATTGAAAATTGAAAATTGAAAATTGAAAATTGAAAATTGAAAATTGAAAATTAAAAATTAAAAATTTAAATTTAAAATTTAAGATTTGAAATTGAAAATTTAAAATTGAAAATTGAAAATTGAAAATTGAAAAATGTTATGTTATGAGAATGTTATGCTGATAATTAGAAGAGAACATTCATATTGACTTCTTATCAAAACAGGTTTAATTCTATATAACAAGTAATAAACTGAAAACAAGAGGACTAAAGCATGTTTTCTGAATCAATTGAGTGGCAATGTTGTTCAGATTGTCGAAATTATGATTGTTTCATTGATACATACAATTCTATAGAACACAAAGAAATTTGAATGTTGAAATTGAGATTGAAATGTGACAGAAACAGACAAGAAAGTAGTATGATAAGATAGCTACTATAAATCCTGAGCGACCTTGGGAGAGTCATATAGTAATCAATTCTTACGTAAAATGAGCTGAGAAATCGAATGAAACCAGTCAAAAGTTTGTAACTTCAATGGTTATCAAGATAATTAGCAAAATAAGCCAGCAATCTGAATATTCCAACTTTAAAGAGATGTAAATTTTATAAAACTTAACATAATCTTGAAATAGAAGGGCTAATGCATGTTTTCTGAATCAATTGAGTGGCAATGTTGATCAGAATGTCGAAATTATGATTGTTTCATTGATACTGACAATTCTATAGAACATAAACCGAACCCAAACTGACACACAAACAGAACATGAATTGAACACAAACTGAATTCAACAACAGGTTAACATAAACTTTGAATAGAAGTACTAATGCATGTTTTCTGAATCAATTGAGTGGGAATGTTGTTCAAAATGTCAAATACATGATCATATTATTCGTACAGAGAATGTTATGCTGATAATTAGAAGAGAACATTCATATTGACTTCTTATCAAAACAGGTTAAATTCTATATAACAAGTAATAAACTGAAAACAAGAGGACTAAAGCAGGTTTTCTGAATCAATTGAGTGGCAATGTTGTTCAGATTGTCGAAATTATGATTGTTTCATTGATACATACAATTCTATAGAACACAAAGAAATTTGAATGTTGCAACTTTTGAAGGGTAGAAATGGTGAAAAATTTTTCCAATTTTATGAATTTTTAACCATATTAAATTGTAGCAAATTTAACTCTGAACAAAAAATGTTCAGTGACTTTTTTGTCTAAAACGCACCTAAACGTCACAAATTGAGATTGAAATTTGACAGAAACAGACAAGAAAGTAGTATGATAAGATAGCTACTATAAATCCTGAGCGACCTTGGGAGAGTCATATAGTGATCAATTCTTATGTAAAATGAGCTGAGAAATCGAATGAAACCAGTCAAAAGTTTGTAACTTCAATGGTTATCAAGATAATTAGCAAAATAAGCCAGCAATCTGAATATTCCAACTTTAAAGAGATATAAAACTTAACATAAACTTGAAATAGAAGGGCTAATGCATGTTTTCTGAATCAATTGAGTGGCAATGTTGTTCAGAATGTCGAAATTATGATTTTTTCATTGATACAGACAATTCTATAGAACATAAACCGAACCCAAACTGACACACAAACAGAACATGAATTGAACACAAACTGAATTCAACAACAGGTTAACATAAACTTTGAATAGAAGTACTAATGCATGTGAGAATTGAAAATTGAAAATTGAAAATTGAAAATTGAAAATTGAAAATTGAAAATTGAAAATTGAAAATTGAAAATTGAAAATTGAAAATTGAAAATTGAAAATTGAAAATTGAAAATTGAAAATTGAAAATTGAAAATTGAAAATTTAAAATTTAAAATTTAAATTTAAAATTTAAGATTTGAAATTGGAAATTTAAAATTTAAAATTTAAAATTTAAAATTGAAAATTGAAAATTGAAAATTGAAAATTGAAAATTGAAAATTGAAAATTGAAAATTGATTATTGAAAATTGAAAATTGAAAATTGAAAATTGAAAATTGAAAAAAAATTGCAATTTTCAAATTGAAATTTTCAACTGGAAAATTGGAATATTTCAAGAAAATTACAATCAAAGGCTTATTTGATGTAGGTAACAGTTGTAGGTAAAATTTAAAATTGAAAATTGAAAATTGAAAATTGAAAATTGAAAATTGAAAATTGAGAATTGAAAAAAATTGCAATTTTCAAATTGAAATTTTCAACTGGAAAATTGGAATTTTCAATTGGAAATTGAAAATTGAGAATTGAAAATTGAAATATTTCAAGAAAATTACAATCAAAGGCTTATTTGATGTAGGTAACAGTTGAGTGTATATCCACAGTTTTTCCCTCATTATTATATAGAGATACACTGGCGGCTCGTGCCCACGAAACAGGTGAAGTGCTGTACAGTCAATGATACGGGCACTTCACCTGTTCCGTGGGTACAAGCCGCCAGTGATCTAGAAATTCAATTCAAAATAAAAAATGAACTGTCATTTTCCTTGAATCCTTACCTTATCATTGTACTCTTATTTTTGTGGAAATGAAATTTCATTATTGTAAATTGTAAATTTGAAGAATGGTTTTGTACCAACAGTATATTTTTCATGAAAACGTTGGATGTCTTCAATGCAAATAAAAGGTAAATGTATAAAAAGATATCTAAACAGTTTATTAATTTATCAATATTGTTGACTTGAACTCCTTGTGAAAGTTATTCAAATTCATTATTGCAAGTGATCTTCATCATCTCGTAAATTACTTATGACTTGTTTGTCTTGAGGTTAAATTAATTTTTGAACTTTTCAATGAGAATGATATAAAAAGTCTCCAAATACGGAGTCACGGTTATCATGATGTATAAGTCCACAAGAAGGATGATTCCCATTTGACAACCAGTTGACATTTCTCTGGGAAAGAATCACGTGGTGCACTGAGTGTCCCAATAATACAGACATACAGTAATACTGTATCAGATTAGAGTGAACCTGTTGGGTCATCCACATGATGATGCTACCTTGACCTATGGAAATACTGGAACACACTCTTATCAGTGTTGAACTAATGAACGCATGAAAAAGATTCTCATTGTCCGATATGGATTGGATAAGCTTGTCTGACAGCCATGCCTAAAATGGATGATCTCCATCCACTACCAAAATATCAATCATCTAGCTAGGCTATAGGATATATTATCATCTCACATACAGGTATATTGGGAGCTTGATTATAAGATTTTTCTTTAGGAGGCTTAATTACGAGACTTGATATGTATCCATTTGTTTATGATTACTTTATGTATGTATATGTTAGATTTTAATACATAAGGCCAAGTTATGTATTTAATCAAAATTGACTTAATTCATAATAAGTTACATCGTGTATGTATTTCACGAGCGTTGTAACTTGTGCTTATGACAAAGACATCAATTATTACTTCCAATAAAAATTCTTAGTTGGTTTGATGATCGAGCGTAGAAGAATAAGCAAAATGTGTGTAATAATTTACAAAAAATAGTGTTCTGCTGAAATATTACTTCAGATAATATTGTTTCAAAGTTTTCCATTATGCCTCAATAAAGATGAGTAGGCTTATTGGGAATTTTGTTCCGTTATGGTTATGATGCAAACCTTCCAACTGTCTAACAATATTAGAATCACTGTTTTAAGCGTGCGATTCCTTATCTTGACCAAGAATGAGTACTTTTTTACCATGTACTTGATAAAATTGTACTAACTTGATTTAATAAATCTCTATACCTAAAAGCAAAATGGCACTGATTCATTCAGTAGATTAGCGTTATCGAATGTTGTATGAATGATACACAATCCACCATTTTCTCGCCAGCATCCATCTTTGAAAGATATTGACGAAATAGTTCCGAATGCAGCCATCAGATGGCAGTAGCAATAGGGTTCCTCGCTTCGACGTCAATTAGACACGCCTCTAAGCGCCGCCTTCCATTGCTCTGATTGGCTGACAACACCGCTCGGAAAGTTTCTAAATTCGGCCAGTAAATGGCAGCAGTTGTTGGGTGATGTTTCAAATTTGATTTGGACACGCCTTCATGACCTTCCCCCCCCCCCCTGCTTTTTTCTGATTGGTTGACAGTGTTTCGTGAGTTCTGCCTTAGCAAATGGCTGCTAGCGAGAAAATGGAGGATGTGATATTCACCCAATACACAGCTGACTCAATATTCAGATACACTATCTTACGCTAATAGGTTTATAAAGATAGTTTATTCATTTATTCAAGCTAGTACAATTCTATTGAGTTAATACTTGGTGGATTCATTTATTCATTTATAAATTTAAGATTTAGTGTTACATAGGGCTCACTATAAAGCCGGTATTAGACGTTAATAGCTTCATGCTGGTTCAAATGAGACTAAAATATGATTTCGCATTCTCATCTTATACGCATTTATTCTCTCTTATTCTCATTCATTCTCTTACATCTCATTTCATGCGATGAATACGATGGTATAGAACTCAAACTGATTGAATTAATTTATTTCCTAATCACTTTTTCATATCATCTAGGTATTCTTTCCAATTTTGATAATTATTGAAATTATTATAACAAAAGCTGCTGTCACTAAAAATGTCATCCTATTAAGTGGATTCCACTCAGAAGCAAAACATACACCCTTAAGCTCTAATTTGCTGAGAGTTAGATACTCATATCGACTTCAATTTGAACTAAGACATTGAAAAAATTATGAAGTTTTCTCTGATTCTCATTCTGATTCCTAAGAGTTAATGTATTGGAAATGCATGGTTTCACTGTATTGGGAAAATGCATTTCAAGTTATTGCTGATCTTAATACTGTTTTCAATTTCTCACTCAAATAATTCTCATTTGATTTGAGAATTATCTCTCACTACATCTCGAGATGTATACTCCTGTCAGTAGATATTAACTTTGTTTAGTAGATTAAGTATATTACTAGATTAGTATATTAACCTGTTAGTAGATTAATGCCTTCTTTCTCATTCATTCCTCTTATCTTGGTGTATAATATGTTTTCTTACTTCTTGAAAATTGAAAATTGAAAATTGAAAAATGAAAAATGAAAATTAAAAATTGAAAATTGAAAAATTGAAAATTGAAAATTGAAAATTGAAAATTGAAAATTGAAAATTGAAAATTGAAAATTGAAAATTGAAAATTGAAAATTGAAAATTGAAAATTGAAAATTGAAAATTGAAATGAAAATTGAAAATTGAAAATTGAAAATTGAAAATTGAAAATTGAAAATTGAAAATTGAAAATTGAAAATTGAAAATTGAAAATTGAAAATTGAAAATTGAAAATTGAAAATTGAAAATTGAAAATTGAAAATTGAAAATTGAAAATTGAAAATTGAAAATTGAAAATTGAAAATTGAAAATTGAAAATTGAAAATTGAAAATTGAAAATTAAAAATTAAAAATTTAAATTTAAAATTTAAGATTTGAAATTGAAAATTTAAAATTGAAAATTGAAAATTGAAAATTGAAAAATGTTATGTTATGAGAATGTTATGCTGATAATTAGAAGAGAACATTCATATTGACTTCTTATCAAAACAGGTTTAATTCTATATAACAAGTAATAAACTGAAAACAAGAGGACTAAAGCATGTTTTCTGAATCAATTGAGTGGCAATGTTGTTCAGATTGTCGAAATTATGATTGTTTCATTGATACATACAATTCTATAGAACACAAAGAAATTTGAATGTTGAAATTGAGATTGAAATGTGACAGAAACAGACAAGAAAGTAGTATGATAAGATAGCTACTATAAATCCTGAGCGACCTTGGGAGAGTCATATAGTAATCAATTCTTATGTAAAATGAGCTGAGAAATCGAATGAAACCAGTCAAAAGTTTGTAACTTCAATGGTTATCAAGATAATTAGCAAAATAAGCCAGCAATCTGAATATTCCAACTTTAAAGAGATGTAAATTTTATAAAACTTAACATAATCTTGAAATAGAAGGGCTAATGCATGTTTTCTGAATCAATTGAGTGGCAATGTTGATCAGAATGTCGAAATTATGATTGTTTCATTGATACTGACAATTCTATAGAACATAAACCGAACCCAAACTGACACACAAACAGAACATGAATTGAACACAAACTGAATTCAACAACAGGTTAACATAAACTTTGAATAGAAGTACTAATGCATGTTTTCTGAATCAATTGAGTGGGAATGTTGTTCAAAATGTCAAATACATGATCATATTATTCGTACAGAGAATGTTATGCTGATAATTAGAAGAGAACATTCATATTGACTTCTTATCAAAACAGGTTAAATTCTATATAACAAGTAATAAACTGAAAACAAGAGGACTAAAGCATGTTTTCTGAATCAATTGAGTGGCAATGTTGTTCAGATTGTCGAAATTATGATTGTTTCATTGATACATACAATTCTATAGAACACAAAGAAATTTGAATGTTGCAACTTTTGAAGGGTAGAAATGGTGAAAAATTTTTCCAATTTTATGAATTTTTAACCATATTAAATTGTAGCAAATTGAACTCTGAACAAAAAATGTTCAGTGACTTTTTTGTCTAAAACGCACCTAAACGTCACAAATTGAGATTGAAATGTGACAGAAACAGACAAGAAAGTAGTATGATAAGATAGCTACTATAAATCCTGAGCGACCTTGGGAGAGTCATATAGTGATCAATTCTTATGTAAAATGAGCTGAGAAATCGAATGAAACCAGTCAAAAGTTTGTAACTTCAATGGTTATCAAGATAATTAGCAAAATAAGCCAGCAATCTGAATATTCCAACTTTAAAGAGATATAAAACTTAACATAAACTTGAAATAGAAGGGCTAATGCATGTTTTCTGAATCAATTGAGTGGCAATGTTGTTCAGAATGTCGAAATTATGATTTTTTCATTGATACAGACAATTCTATAGAACATAAACCGAACCCAAACTGACACACAAACAGAACATGAATTGAACACAAACTGAATTCAACAACAGGTTAACATAAACTTTGAATAGAAGTACTAATGCATGTGAGAATTGAAAATTGAAAATTGAAAATTGAAAATTGAAAATTGAAAATTGAAAATTGAAAATTGAAAATTGAAAATTTAAAATTTAAAATTTAAATTTAAAATTTAAGATTTGAAATTGGAAATTTAAAATTTAAAATTTAAAATTTAAAATTGAAAATTGAAAATTGAAAATTGAAAATTGAAAATTGATTATTGAAAATTGAAAATTGAAAATTGAAAATTGAAAATTGAAAAAAATTGCAATTTTCAAATTGAAATTTTCAACTGGAAAATTCGAATATTTCAAGAAAATTACAATCAAAGGCTTATTTGATGTAGGTAACAGTTGTAGGTAAAATTTAAAATTGAAAATTGAAAATTGAAAATTGAAACTTGAAAATTGAAAATTGAGAATTGAAAAAAATTGCAATTTTCAAATTGAAATTTTCAACTGGAAAATTGGAATTTTCAATTGGAAATTGAAAATTGAGAATTGAAAATTGAAATATTTCAAGAAAATTACAATCAAAGGCTTATTTGATGTAGGTAACAGTTGAGTGTATATCCACAGTTTTTCCCTCATTATTATATAGAGATACACTGGCGGCTCGTGCCCACGAAACAGGTGAAGTGCTGTACAGTCAATGATACGGGCACTTCACCTGTTCCGTGGGTACAAGCCGCCAGTGATCTAGAAATTCAATTCAAAATAAAAAATGAACTGTCATTTTCCTTGAATCCTTACCTTATCATTGTACTCTTATTTTTGTGGAAATGAAATTTCATTATTGTAAATTGTAAATTTGAAGAATGGTTTTGTACCAACAGTATATTTTTCATGAAAACGTTGGATGTCTTCAATGCAAATAAAAGGTAAATGTATAAAAAAGATATCTAAACAGTTTATTAATTTATCAATATTGTTGACTTGAACTCCTTGTGAAAGTTATTCAAATTCATTATTGCAAGTGATCTTCATCATCTCGTAAATTACTTATGACTTGTTTGTCTTGAGGTTAAATTAATTTTTGAACTTTTCAATGAGAATGATATAAAAAGTCTCCAAATACGGAGTCACGGTTATCATGATGTATAAGTCCACAAGAAGGATGATTCCCATTTGACAACCAGTTGACATTTCTCTGGGAAAGAATCACGTGGTGCACTGAGTGTCCCAATAATACAGACATACAGTAATACTGTATCAGATTAGAGTGAACCTGTTGGGTCATCCACATGATGATGCTACCTTGACCTATGGAAATACTGGAACACACTCTTATCAGTGTTGAACTAATGAACGCATGAAAAAGATTCTCATCGTCCGATATGGATTGGATAAGCTTGTCTGACAGCCATGCCTAAAATGGATGATCTCCATCCACTACCAAAATATCAATCATCTAGCTAGGCTATAGGATATATTATCATCTCACATACAGGTATATTGGGAGCTTGATTATAAGATTTTTCTTTAGGAGGCTTAATTACGAGACTTGATATGTATCCATTTGTTTATGATTACTTTATGTATGTATATGTTAGATTTTAATACATAAGGCCAAGTTATGTATTTAATCAAAATTGACTTAATTCATAATAAGTTACATCGTGTATGTATTTCACGAGCGTTGTAACTTGTGCGTATGACAAATATATCAATTATTACTTCCAATAAAAATTCTTAGTTGGTTTGATGATCGAGCGTAGAAGAATAAGCAAAATGTGTGTAATAATTTACAAAAAATAGTGTTCTGCTGAAATATTACTTCAGATAATATTGTTTCAAAGTTTTCCATTATGCCTCAATAAAGATGAGTAGGCTAATTGGGAATTTTGTTCCGTTATGGTTATGATGCAAACCTTCCAACTGTCTAACAATATTAGAATCACTGTTTTAAGCGTGCGATTCCTTATCTTGACCAAGAATGAGTACTTTTTTACCATGTACTTGATAAAATTGTACTAACTTGATTTGATAAATCTCTATACCTAAAAGCGAAATGGCACTGATTCATTCAGTAGATTAGCATTATCGAATGTTGTATGAATGATACACAATCCACCATTTTCTCGCCAGCATCCATCTTTGAAAAATATTGACGAAATAGTTCCGAATGCAGCCATCAGATGGCAGTAGCAATAGGGTTCCTCGCTTTGACGTCAATTAGACACGCCTCTAAGCGCCGCCTTCCATCGCTCTGATTGGCTGACGACACCGCTCGGAAAGTTTCTAAATTCGGCCAGTAAATGGCAGCAGTTGTTGGGTGATGTTTCAAATTTGATTTGGACACGCCTTCATGACCTTCCCCCCCCTGCTTTTTCTGATTGGTTGACAGTGTTTCGTGAGTTCTGCCTTAGCAAATGGCTGCTAGCGAGAAAATGGAGGATGTGATATTCACCCAATACACAGCTGACTCAATATTCAGATACACTATCTTACGCTAATAGGTTTTAAAGATAGTTTATTCATTTATTCAAGCTAGTTCAATTCTATTGAGTTAATACTTGGTGGATTCATTTATTCATTTATAAATTTAAGATTTAGTGTTACATAGGGCTCACTATAAAGCCGGTATTAGACGTTAATAGCTTCATGCTGGTTCAAATGAGACTAAAATATGATTTCGCATTCTCATCTTATACGCATTTATTCTCTCTTATTCTCATTCATTCTCTTACATCTCATTTCATGCGATGAATACGATGGTATAGAACTCAAACTGATTGAATTAATTTATTTCCTAATCACTTTTTCATATCATCTAGGTATTCTTTCCAATTTTGATAATTATTGAAATTATTATAACAAAAGCTGCTGTCACTAAAAATGTCATCCTATTAAGTGGATTCCACTCAGAAGCAAAACATACACCCTTAAGCTCTAATTTGCTGAGAGTTAGATACTCATATCGACTTCAATTTGAACTAAGACATTGAAAAAATTATGAAGTTTTCTCTGATTCTCATTCTGATTCCTAAGAGTTAATGTATTGGAAATGCATGGTTTCACTGTATTGGGAAAATGCATTTCAAGTTATTGCTGATCTTAATACTGTTTTCAATTTCTCACTCAAATAATTCTCATTTGATTTGAGAATTATCTCTCACTACATCTCGAGATGTATACTCCTGTCAGTAGATATTAACTTTGTTTAGTAGATTAAGTATATTACTAGATTAGTATATTAACCTGTTAGTAGATTAATGGCTTCTTTCTCATTCATTCCTCTTATCTTGGTGTATAATATGTTTTCTTACTTCTTGAAAATTGAAAATTGAAAATTGAAAAATGAAAATTGAAAATTGAAAATTGAAAAATTGAAAATTGAAAATTGAAAATTGAAAATTGAAAATTGAAAATTGAAAATTGAAAATTGAAAATTGAAAATTGAAAATTGAAAATTGAAAATTGAAAATTGAAAATTGAAAATTGAAAATTGAAAATTGAAAATTGAAAATTGAAAATTGAAAATTGAAAATTGAAAATTGAAAATTGAAAATTGAAAATTGAAAATTGAAAATTGAAAATTGAAAATTGAAAATTGAAAATTGAAAATTGAAAATTGAAAATTGAAAATTGAAAATTGAAAATTGAAAATTGAAAATTGAAAATTGAAAATTGAAAATTGAAAATTGAAAATTGAAAATTGAAAATTGAAAATTGAAAATTGAAAATTGAAAATTGAAAATTGAAAATTGAAAATTGAAAATTGAAAATTGAAAATTGAAAATTGAAAATTAAAAATTAAAAATTTAAATTTAAAATTTAAGATTTGAAATTGAAAATTTAAAATTGAAAATTGAAAAATGTTATGTTATGAGAATGTTATGCTGATAATTAAAAGAGAACATTCATATTGACTTCTTATCAAAACAGGTTAAATTCTATATAACAAGTAATAAACTGAAAACAAGAGGACTAAAGCATGTTTTCTGAATCAATTGAGTGGCAATGTTGTTCAGATTGTCGAAATTATGATTGTTTCATTGATACATACAATTCTATAGAACACAAAGAAATTTGAATGTTGAAATTGAGATTGAAATGTGACAGAAACAGACAAGAAAGTAGTATGATAAGATAGCTACTATAAATCCTGAGCGACCTTGGGAGAGTCATATAGTAATCAATTCTTATGTAAAATGAGCTGAGAAATCGAATGAAACCAGTCAAAAGTTTGTAACTTCAATGGTTTATCAAGATAATTAGCAAAATAAGCCAGCAATCTGAATATTCCAACTTTAAAGAGATGTAAATTTTATAAAACTTAACATAATCTTGAAATAGAAGGGCTAATGCATGTTTTCTGAATCAATTGAGTGGCAATGTTGATCAGAATGTCGAAATTATGATTGTTTCATTGATACTGACAATTCTATAGAACATAAACCGAACCCAAACTGACACACAAACAGAACATGAATTGAACACAAACTGAATTCAACAACAGGTTAACATAAACTTTGAATAGAAGTACTAATGCATGTTTTCTGAATCAATTGAGTGGGAATGTTGTTCAAAATGTCAAATACATGATCATATTATTCGTACAGAGAATGTTATGCTGATAATTAGAAGAGAACATTCATATTGACTTCTTATCAAAACAGGTTAAATTCTATATAACAAGTAATAAACTGAAAACAAGAGGACTAAAGCATGTTTTCTGAATCAATTGAGTGGCAATGTTGTTCAGATTGTCGAAATTATGATTGTTTCATTGATACATACAATTCTATAGAACACAAAGAAATTTGAATGTTCCAACTTTTGAAGGGTAGAAATGGTGAAAAATTTTTCCAATTTTATGAATTTTTAACCATATTAAATTGTAGCAAATTGAACTCTGAACAAAAAATGTTCAGTGACTTTTTTGTCTAAAACGCACCTAAACGTCACAAATTGAGATTGAAATGTGACAGAAACAGACAAGAAAGTAGTATGATAAGATAGCTACTATAAATCCTGAGCGACCTTGGGAGAGTCATATAGTGATCAATTCTTATGTAAAATGAGCTGAGAAATCGAATGAAACCAGTCAAAAGTTTGTAACTTCAATGGTTATCAAGATAATTAGCAAAATAAGCCAGCAATCTGAATATTCCAACTTTAAAGAGATATAAATTTTATAAAACTTAACATAAACTTGAAATAGAAGGGCTAATGCATGTTTTCTGAATCAAATGAGTGGCAATGTTGTTCAGAATGTCGAAATTATGATTTTTTCATTGATACAGACAATTCTATAGAACATAAACCGAACCCAAACTGACACACAAACAGAACATGAATTGAACACAAACTGAATTCAACAACAGGTTAACATAAACTTTGAATAGAAGTACTAATGCATGTGAGAATTGAAAATTGAAAATTGAAAATTGAAAATTGAAAATTAAAAATTTAAATTTAAAATTTAAGATTTGAAATTGGAAATTTAAAATTTAAAATTTAAAATTTAAAATTTAAAATTTAAAATTGAAAATTGAAAATTGAAAATTGAAAATTGATTATTGAAAATTGAAAATTGAAAATTGAAAATTGAAAATTGAAAATTGAAAATTGAAAAAAATTGCAATTTTCAAATTGAAATTTTCAACTGGAAAATTGGAATATTTCAAGAAAATTACAATCAAAGGCTTATTTGATGTAGGTAACAGTTGTAGGTAAAATTTAAAATTGAAAATTGAAAATTGAGAATTGAAAAAAATTGCAATTTTCAAATTGAAATTTTCAACTGGAAAATTGGAATTTTCAATTGGAAATTGAAAATTGAGAATTGAAAATTGAAATATTTCAAGAAAATTACAATCAAAGGCTTATTTGATGTAGGTAACAGTTGAGTGTATATCCACAGTTTTTCCCTCATTATTATATAGAGATACACTGGCGGCTCGTGCCCACGAAACAGGTGAAGTGCTGTACAGTCAATGATACGGGCACTTCACCTGTTCCGTGGGTACAAGCCGCCAGTGATCTAGAAATTCAATTCAAAATAAAAAATGAACTGTCATTTTCCTTGAATCCTTACCTTATCATTGTACTCTTATTTTTGTGGAAATGAAATTTCATTATTGTAAATTGTAAATTTGAAGAATGGTTTTGTACCAACAGTATATTTTTCATGAAAACGTTGGATGTCTTCAATGCAAATAAAAGGTAAATGTATAAAAAAAGATATCTAAACAGTTTATTAATTTATCAATATTGTTGACTTGAACTCCTTGTGAAAGTTATTCAAATTCATTATTGCAAGTGATCTTCATCATCTCGTAAATTACTTATGACTTGTTTGTCTTGAGGTTAAATTAATTTTTGAACTTTTCAATGAGAATGATATAAAAAGTCTCCAAATACGGAGTCACGGTTATCATGATGTATAAGTCCACAAGAAGGATGATTCCCATTTGACAACCAGTTGACATTTCTCTGGGAAAGAATCACGTGGTGCACTGAGTGTCCCAATAATACAGACATACAGTAATACTGTATCAGATTAGAGTGAACCTGTTGGGTCATCCACATGATGATGCTACCTTGACCTATGGAAATACTGGAACACACTCTTATCAGTGTTGAACTAATGAACGCATGAAAAAGATTCTCATCGTCCGATATGGATTGGATAAGCTTGTCTGACAGCCATGCCTAAAATGGATGATCTCCATCCACTACCAAAATATCAATCATCTAGCTAGGCTATAGGATATAATTATTATCATCTCACATACAGGTATATTGGGAGCTTGATTATAAGATTTTTCTTTAGGAGGCTTAATTACGAGACTTGATATGTATCCATTTGTTTATGATTACTTTATGTATGTATATGTTAGATTTTAATACATAAGGCCAAGTTATGTATTTAATCAAAATTGACTTAATTCATAATAAGTTACATCGTGTATGTATTCCAAGAGCGTTGTAACTTGTGCGTATGACAAAGATATCAATATTATTACTTCCAATAAAAATTCTGAGTTGGTTTGATAATCGAGTGTAGAAGAATTAGCAAAATGTGTGTAATAATTTACAAAAAATAGTGTTCTGCTGAAATATTACTTCAGATAATATTGTTTAAAAGTTTTCCATTATGCCTCAATAAAGATGAGTAGGCTAATTAGGAATTTTGTTCCGTTATGGTTATGATGCAAACCTTCCAACTGTCTAACAATATTAGAATCACTTTTTTAAGCGTACGATTCCTTATCTTGGCCAAGAATGAGTACTTTTTTACCATGTACTTGATAAAATTGTACTAACTTGATTTAATAAATCTCTATACCTAAAAGCGAAATGGCACTGATTCATTCAGTAGATTAGCGTTATCGAATGTTGTATGAATGATACACAATCCACCATTTTCTCGCCAGCAGCCATCTTTGAAAAATATTGACGAAATAGTTCCGAATGCAGCCATCAGATGGCAGTAGCAATAGGGTTCCTCGCTTCGACGTCAATTAGACACGCCTCTAACTCCGCCTTCCATCGCTCTGATTGGCCGACGACACCGATCGGGAAGTTTCTAAATCCGGCCAGTAAATGGCAGCAGTTGTTGGGTGATGTTTCAGATTTGATTTGGACACGCCTTCATGACTCCCCTCCACCGCCCCCCCCCGCTCTTTTCTGATTGGTTGGCAGTGTTTCGTGAGTTCTGCCTTGGCAAATGGCTGCTAGCGAGAAAATGGTGGATGTGATATTCATCCAATACAAAGCTGACTCAATATTCAGATCCACTATCTTACGCTAATAGGTTTATAAAGATAGTTTATTCATTTATTCAAGCTACTACAATTCTATTGAGTTAATACTTGGTGGATTCATTTATTCATTTATAAATTTAAGATTTAGTGTTACTTAGGGCTCACTATGAAGCCAGTATTAGACGTTAATAGCTTCATGCTGGTTCAAATGAGACTAAAATATGATTTTGCATTCTCATCTTATACGCATTTATTCTCTCTTATTCTTATCCATTCTCTTACATCTCATTTCATCCGATGAATACGATGATATAGAACTCAAACTGATTGAATTAATTTACTTCCTAATCACTTTGCTATATCATGTAGGTATTCTTTCTAATTATAATAATTATTGAAATTATCATAACAAAAGCTGCTGTCACTAAAAATGTCATCCTATTAAGTGGATTCCACTCAGAAGCAAAACATACACCCTTAAGCTCTAATCGGCTGAGAGTTGGATATTCATATTGACTTCAATTTGATCTAAGACATTGAAAAAATTATGAAGTTTTTTCTCATTCTGATTCCAAAGAGTTAATGTATTGGAAATGCATGGTTTTACTGTATTGGGAAAATGCATTTCAAGTTATTGCTGATCCCAATACTGTTTCAATTTCTCACTCAAATAATTCTCATTTTATTTGAGAATTATTTTCTCTCACTTCATCTCGAGATGTATACTCCTGTCAAGAATACTCCTGTCAGTAGATATTAACTTTGATTAGTAGATTAAGTATATTACTAGATTAGTATATTAACCTGTTCGTAGATTAATGCTTTCCTACTCATTCATTCCTCTTATCTTGTTGTATAAAATGTTTTCTTACTTCAAGGAAATAAAGAAGTTCTGACTGATTGTCTGTTTGCTTTTACAAGATGAATTTGTATATATGATTTTATTCGTTCAGAAAATTTTATTTTCTTGGGTGTTGAGAATAATGGATGCTTCGAATTTGGAATTCCGATTATTTATAGCCTATTAATAGAATACACTTGAGTTGGACCACAGAGAAAGAAAGAAAGAAGAAATTCTTTCTCTGTGGTTGGACATGAGTAATGAGTACTGTGAATTTCATCACATTCTCAATTTTTTACGTAGTATTGATATTGAATGAATTGGAAATTGAATGCTGAAACATTCCAACTAGCCATCTATGAAACTTTTGCTATCAATCAATAGAAAATGAAATATATTTATCGGTCCAATTATGAATTAGACTTCCGGTATTAGAGTACTAGAGTTTTTGTAGGTCTACTAGATTTCGGTATTTCAGCTCACAGAGCTTGGACTAATGGATTCCGAAACTCAAATCTACAAACTTGAAACTACATGGTTAATCAATTGATCATCCTCACCATTTAAATTCTGTCAATTCTATTTTGCAAAGTTTTTTGGCTGAGTATACTCGGACAGAGAATAATACAGTGTTACTGTATTTTCATTCTCCTTGTACTACACTCCGCTGTAATGCATGGAGTATCAATACGGTATGTGTGTATATCATCTTGTGTTATAATAAATTGAAAATTAAAAAATATCTTTATTGATACCAGAGTAACCAGAAATAGTAGAACCGAATTATTTTTCTATATTTATTATGTATACTCTGATTCATTGGTGATGATACTATGAAGAAAAGGGTAGGGTTCGATTAGTCCAGTCCTGAAGAAAATGCGGCTATATTCATGAGTATTGCAATTTTTTATCAGGCTATTGCAGACCTAACTAGTAACTAATAAGTAATAATAGAATTTCAATTTCTGTTATAATGAGAAATTGCAATGCTCATGGATATAGTTGCATCTTCTTTCAAATGTTATTGATATTACACTCAACTAGATGCTTTTCACATATTTAAAGATTGCTTTCGAGAAGTGCTTTCTTCTTACAATTCGATACAACTCGATCGTGTGGTTTGAAATAAAATTAATGAACATTAATCACAATTTTAACAAAAAACTTGGTTTCTACGCTGAGTATTCAGTTAAAGGTTGGGGATAGGAAAAAATGATAGTGATTTTGATTTTATATAAATATGTATTATTGTTTTGGTACAAAACAACGAACACAAACACGCTTACATTCTAAATGTAGAAATATATGGCATGTACAAGTGGTAATGAGTTTTTGGAAGTGTGAAAGGTTTATTTACAATGAAGTATGACTTAGTGGTGGTAAGCGTAGGCAGCGGGGGCGGCGTATGCGGGGGCGGCGTAAGCTGGGGCGGCAACCTTGTAGGCGGGGGCGGCGTATGCGACGGGTGCGGCGACCTTAGCGTAGGCGGGGGCGGCGTATGCGGGGGCAACAGCCTTGGCGACAACTGGGTGACCAGCGGGCTCCTTGTGGACGACGGCGTTGAATCCGTTGTGGGGGTCAGCGGTGTACTCGACAGTCCTCTTGGTGCCATCGGGCTCGACAAGGGAGTAGCTGCCCTGGACAACGTCCCCAGATCGGCTCTCGTGCTGGCTCTTGGAGTCTCCGGTCAGAGCGTCCTGGATGTCGTAGGCGTAGCTGTACTGTGGGTTGGGGTCGTACTCGTCAGCGACAACGGGCTTGGCGGCGTAGGCAACTGGGGCGGCGACCTTGGCGTAGGCGGGGGCAGCGTATGCGGGTGCGGCTACCTTGTAGGCGGGGGCGGCGTATGCTGGGGCGGCATATGCGGCGTGGGCGTATGCGGGGGCGGCGTAGGCGGGGGCGACTGGAACGACTCCAGCGCGGGCCACAGCCACGCATGCGGCGAAAAAGAACAGCTGTAACAAATTAACACAAAATTATTATTAAAATCATCTCCAATTTCCATTTATAAATAAGGATAAAACATTAATATTAGTATGAATAATTGAACAAAACATACAAAATCCAAATCAATATTTCCTTTCCTTATAAGAAATTTAATTAAATACGTGAATTAGTATGTTTTGAAACTTGTTCAATCTCAATTCACTTTAGCTAACTAAATACGATATGAGATTGAATAGATAGGGAAGAGGGAATCTAATAGTCCGAGTACAAAATATAGGAAGTAGGAAAAAGGAAAACTGTGAGTACCTTCAACCTAGCTCTGACCTTCAACCTGACCTCACATAGCCTCCTGTATCAGTGTTCAGTATCACTAGTATCACCTTTCTCCCAGTAAATATTCACTTTGGACTTCCTAAATCGCATGTATGTGGTTTGATAATACTCTTTATTCTTTGATAATAAACTTTGATGAAGTTTCGTATCAAGAAACTTTGTGATCCATGTAATTCAAGGAGTATTCCTGTGTGTGTTTTTTTCATTGCCTATTTGAAATCAGTGATCAAAGTTACAGTCGATAATTAAGGGAAAGAAAAGCTTTGTCTTAGAAAATAGTCTGAATCGAGTTAACATATTGTACTTGAAATCACGTATGTTTCATAGGAATTAATAATGGAAGTCTATTTAGTGGAGAACTGAAGAGAGATCATAACATATAGGGAGCAATGTTCAGGGCTCATAACTTGAATTGATCAGTTCAAAAATTTAATTCAAAACTCAGTTCAAAAACTAATTGGATTACCGTAACAGGAAATAATGCTATTCCCATTTGAATTTACTTGAATGAAATGCTACAATTTTTCTGGAGGAATGATTTTTCATACTACACCGGTCTCCTCTTTCACTTTACTTTTTTCGCTCTCTCTTCCATTCAATATTTAGATTGTTGGACACTTTTTTAGATTTTGTTTCAATTTTTAGATTGTTGTACAATTATTGTGGAAATTCTCTCAGCTTCTGAAGTAAATAATTCGGCAGCTCAAACATAATTGAATTTGAATGAATAACCTAAACTTTTTCACAATAATAAAGACAGTTCATCGGAGACATTAAGCTGAAAAAAACTTTATGCAAGTTAGACATACTTCGTTTGAAGGTTCGGGGCGGAGATGGATTTATGGGGACCTTCTACATTCAGCGCACCATAATATTCTAATGGATTCGTATAGTCTGTTCAAGGAAAGAAGAACCTCTTGCAAGAAGGAAAATGACTCCAGCTTAGTCAATAATTGTTCAAGAATTATAAATGTGGTTTTAATAGTAGATCAAATTGTTTCCTACAATTAGAGATCAAATAGATGATTTTGGAACTAATATTGACCGAGCTTGAGTCATTCTCACATCTTGCCAGATGGTCTTCTTTGCTTGGACAGACTGTTTATGCAAGTGAGACTTTCGTTGTATGCAATTGAAATACTGTATTAGTTAAGTTGTATGCAAGTGAGACATTCCTGGTATATGCAAGGGAGACTCTCGTTGTATGCAAGTGAGACATTCATTGTATGCAATTCATTTTCATCGTGCGTTTGCGCATCTTTTCTTGAACAGCGTACACTGAGGAAGCTTCAAGAAAATTGGCACCATTACTGCTGAAAAGTAGGACTTGATATTCACGACAGTGCCGAAGTTGATCGTGTCGTGACTAGTTACATTCAATAGTTTTATGCGAAAAATCCCCGCAGCTTATTCCATTGATCTGCATGATGTCACCGTTAGTATTGAATAGTGTAACGGTTACTGCAGTGAAAAGGTCGCCGTTATTACGTAACGTTTCGTAACTAGTTACAACCTAAGATGGCCACGATAATATTTGATACACCTGATAAAGAAAGGTTTCTGTTAATTACTTGTCTGTCTTTCGTCTTTGTAAACATCACATCCCCTTTTCTGCTTTCCCAATTCTATACTCTTTGTCGTGACTCGTCTCTCTTTTTTATCTTTCTCTTTTTTCTTCTTCTTCATCATCATCTCCTTCTTCTTCTTTTTCTTCTTCTTCTTCTTCTTCTTCTTCTTCTCCTCCCCGGGTTTCCTCCTTATTCCTACGCCACCTCTTCACTTGATGCGAATTTATACGCTAGAAAGTCACGATCTTCTCTGCATGTGTTTACTTTTCTGTTATTGTCTTCTACCACTGCAAGGTGCATCTCAACACTTTGATGGCTTCTCCTTGATCTTTTCTGTGACCCGAACTCCCTTCGGAAAGAGACGGAGAGGTTGTAATAATTATTTGAAAACTGTTGTTATGCCTGAGCTCGATGTGTTG
Source organism: Sogatella furcifera (assembly GCA_017141385.1). NCBI lineage: Eukaryota > Metazoa > Arthropoda > Insecta > Hemiptera > Delphacidae > Sogatella > Sogatella furcifera. The sequence continues at coordinate 887,194 of CM029552.1, forward strand.
TAACCTATCCTTGGATCAGTGCGATTGAAGGGTCGTTAGAGAAGGCTTTGAATAATGGGCAACGATTTATTGCTTAAACAATAATATGAAAGAAATTGAAATGATTGGTCTATTGTTGGATACAGGGATGAAAACTTGTAATAGATACTGTAATTATTTGAGAAAACATCGCAGATAAGTCTAATGTTGAAATGGAAATCATATTAAAAAGTGTAGTACACGATATTAGATATTATTATTAATATCTAGATATTATTATTAATTAGATATTATTATAGTAGTACACGATAATAGATTTATGATCATATTATGGAAAGAGATGAAAATATGATTTCGTATTTTCTTCTCTATCCATATGATCAAATATGATCATAGAACTATTATCGTGTAATACCGGTACTATTGTGAAAGATCATAAAGAATTGTGTTATTTGGATTTGTTAATTGAACTGAATTTAGATTGAGAGTCTGCAAGCCAAGTTGTTTTGGAGTAGGCATATTCTCCAATATCGTCACATAGGCTATGTTATCCTTTTCCCAAATATGATTCAATTTTATCACTCGCTTTCAACGCTTTTCAGTTAGGAATTGAAAATGAAACATCACCTATCACCTTACACTGTTACATTTGAAATCTATTGAATGAATTCATCCTATAGTATGTTGAATATTTTGCAACTTAGCAATTCCCATCTTGTCTTATTAGCGAATCTGTGATATCTTAATCTCAAATGTCAATATTCATAATATAATATCTTTGTAAAATGTTATTTCTTCCGAAGCCTGATTATTTATTACTGATTTGGCTATTTGATGTTTGAGCCATTTTATTAAGGCTAACAAATATGGACATTTGTGATTGATATTGTCCATTTTAGGGTATTTTTTTACAGATTGTTCAAACCGACTCTGCAAATTACATGAACGGCACTCACTAGTATAAAATAATAAGGGATTAATGGAATTGGAGGAAAGTGAACAAATCGGAATATGATTCATTAGAATAAGCCTAGTTCATGAATAAGAGTAAGTTATGAACTCAAGAACTTATGATTGACTGAGATTTTCTTTTTTATAGTCATTTACAATAGATTAATGAGGTCATTTATGAAATAATATGAAAAAATTAGAAGAATGGAAATAGAAATTCTGAATTAATGGAAATAGAAACTCTGAATGAGACACAATTTTAATATTATTAATGGCATTCACGAAAACTGAACAGTGATTTGAGTGATTAGTGAAAATAACGGTTTTTAACAGAACTTAATTGAAAATTGACAAATGTGATAACTGAGAACTGTGGGGTGGACTGAGCAGAATTGAATGGCAAATATAGAATTGAACCGAATAAATATAAATCAAATAATGAGAAATTAGATTGATGACAAGTACAGCAACTTGTAATAGAATAGTTATTCACAAAAAATGAACTCCTAATAAATGATATATGAATAGACTATGAGAAAACTATGAGCTGAGCACTGAGCAATATAATTGTGAGTTGAACAGAGGAAAGTGAAAATTTCGGTGATAATATTGATAAGAAGCACTTTCTTGTAAAAGAATAGTTTTTCATAAAAAATTGAACTCATGATAAATTAATAGCTTTTTTGAAATTTAAGAGTTGTAATAGTAAAGTAGTGTAAGAAAACTATGAATGGAACGGATCATTCTAAAATTAAAAATATTAGTAATAAAATTGATAAGAAGCATATAGTACCTGGTATAAGAATGGTTATTCACAAAAAAATGAACTCATTATAAATGAATAGCTTATAAGAAAACCATGAGCGAGCACTGAGCAAAATAGAATAAGAAAACTACTATGAATTGTTTATAAGAAAACTATGAGTTGAGCACTGAGAAAAAAGGAAAAGAAAACTATGATTGGAAAAAATCAGAGTGATAAGATTGATAAGAAGCAGCACAGTAGCAGTCCTACCTTGTATGCCATTGCAGTGATGTGATGTGTTGCTTGTTTCGGTGAGATGAAGGTGTGTGTGAGTGCAGTGTTGGGGAGACGTCCTTTTTATATGTCGGCCTGCACTGATGCAACCTGGTCGACCCTTTCACTGCCACCCTGCCCCTCCCTCAGCCCCCACCTCACCCCTCCAGGCAACTTGACCCCTACTAGCCGGGCCCCATCAGCCCTCGGGCGCTCATCACCTCACCCCGCCCTTCCCCAACCCTCACAGCAGCCTCCATCTCGAATGAAAATGCAAGTGCTCCTCGTCGGTCCCCTTGAAAAGTTGGTGCAAAGAAATTGGACTAAAGTAGGTGGTCTTTCGGCATTCTTCTATATAATACCAAGTATTGCTTTTCAAAAAAAATTGAGGTATCCCAATTTTTTCCAGTAGATTTCCTTTTGTTCTCAATAATTCTCTCAGGTCTTATAAATATTTTCATTGCTTTATTTACATTTATTTTCGTATTTCCAATGTATTTATTTTATCAAATCAATACAGTGAAAGGAGAGAAAGAACAGGCATTAGCTCAAAACTTCTTCTACACCAATTTTGATTAAAATGTCCAGTTTCAGGTTATGTTTCTTTTCACATTTTCCACTCCACACAATTTTTACTCAGAAAAAGCATCACAGAGAATTTTGAATTTACAGAAGGTTTGAAGGTTTACAGAAGAAATAAATATAGAAACCCCATAAAAATAATTATTCTAAAACTAGAAAAATAATTAAAAATATTAAAAATTTGGAGCCACAATAAAATTATCAACTCACAAGTATAGTCTATCCAAGCAAAGAAGACATTTTGGCATGATGAGAAAATGACACAGGCTCGGTCAATATTGGTTCAAAATTTATAGATTTGGTATGAAATTGAAGAGCAGAGTGGTTTCTACAATTTGAGACCAAATTTATAATACTTTCAACCAATATTGACCGAGCTGGTGTCATTTTCCCATCTTGCTGAAATGTCTTCTTTGCTTGGATAGACTGTACCTTGCTTCTTATAAATCGCATTTCTTATCACTAGTTAGTTCAATGTTTCATTTATATCAATTCTCTTATTCTGATTTGCTCAGTGTTTCTTCATCTGTAGATTTCTGTTTGTCTTCAATTGTTTCTTAACTATTTGATCCTCGTTATTATTAAAATTTTTATCTCATGTACTGACGTGAGGTTAATTCACGAACACTGTGGCTTGCTCCTGGAAGGGTGACCAGTATCTTACAAAATGCGCACATTGACGATGCGCACTTGTATTTTGTGTGATTTACGGGGTGTACTTGTACTTTGTGTAGCTGTCATTCATCATTTTGAGCTATCATCATTAATTATTATTGATATAAATGCCTTCATCTTGTATTTCAAAGCACTGCCTTTGCCTTTGTATTTCAAAGCACAATTATGGAACGGTTCTTTACAATAAATTACGGAGTAGTTTCTGTAATTTTAATACTGATAATACTATGTCAAGATATCTATACTATATTCATGATTCATTCCAATAAATTATAATGTTCTTTACAATAAATTACGGAGTAGTTTCTGTAATTTTAATACTGTTAATACTATGTCAAGATATCTATACTATATTCATGATTCATTATAATACATTATAGGCCTACGGATAATGGAATTCCACAGTATCTCTATCAACTTCGGGTTTTATATTGAATACTCAATGAAGAATGGATCCCAGAGTAATATAAAATTTATTATACTTATTACCTGTTATTAAATTGAACTGTAGTTACACTCAAACGTGGAGCGTATCATTTTTTTTATTTCTCCATTAAAGAAAAATAATATCATCTTTACAAGTTGATTTCATCAAGGTTGGGATAATCATCTTCTATGTTCCCTGTTCAAGTTGCAGCAGTTTTATTTAGCAGTTATTTTTTCAACACTGGCGGCTCGTGCCCACGAAACAGGTGAAGTGGTGTACAGTAAAAGATACGGACACTTCACCTGTTTCGTGGGTACGAGCCGCCAGTGTTCTTTAAGTCTTTTTTCATCATAATCGTTTCAACATCATTTATAAATACACGTGATTGTTCTATTCCGCATGGCAAGCAACAATAATGTTCAATTTGCTTCAAGTTTTGTAGTTCAAATTCGTCAAAATTGTGTAGTTTTTTAATATTGTAGCTTTCTTTCATTATACTTTATTATACAATTTAACCAATGTTATGTGCCTGCTCAAGGTGATATTGTGACGGATTGTGACCCTTGGTTAGAAATGCACCGACCAATAAAAAAGTCCCAAGATTGTTGAAAATTGTCTGCGATTTGTTACATATTTGTATCTAAATTTCATTTCGCAGAATTTTTGTGGCCAAGTTTTTAAAATCAAAAGTTTATCGTTAGAGTTAGGCATCAAAACGACAAGTGGCCTCAAAAACTTTCTACTATGTTCACATTACTTACTTACATTACAGGCATTAATTTCTGATCTAATTAGATATGAATTGCCATATTCCCCTTCAACTTCCTTGAAGTGACTGAGTATTTTTACAGTTACAGTGATAACAAATAAGCTAATATCTAAATGACAAATAAGCTAATTTGATTTAATGTTCGTCAGTGAAGCTAATCTACTCAAATACAGTAAATTAGTTCGAAACCTCAGAGTTATTATTTCGAATAAAATTACTATACTCCGTCCACTGAGTGTTCGGACCTAAGCCCCGCCCCCGAGGTTCTGACGTCATGATCCAAACAGCTCACAAGCGGTCGCAATTGCCTGGAACGTAGAAATTCCTCATCGATATTGGAAGTAAGTGGCATTAAATTATTGATGTTTTTATGGTTATTATTTGTTGATCGGCAAAATTCACATCGTTCTAACAAATAAGAATGATGAATTATTATAATCAATATATATATTAATATATATATAAAAAATATCACTTGACAGAATTATAGTTGATTCAGAATTTTTCATAATCATATTTTTGTTATTATTATTTCGACTGCTCAGATTAAGCCGGGAATTTTAAACTAATTCAACTACACACTACCGTACTACAAATAATTCCTGTATATAACTTAATCTATTTGAAGTTTAAATTATACGCAAGAAATAATAAATATAATTACTGTAGGTACTTTGAATTCAATGAAACAAATCTTTTTTCAAAGAATTATGCAGTTTAGTTGAAGGTGGAACAAACAACACAACATAACCGCCAAAAAATCTTCCATGAGAGGTTTGAATTATTTAAATCAGCTGAAAGAACACAAGCTCATAAATTTTGATAGATTCCCTGAAAAGTGGAAGGCTTGCGTTTCCAAAATTTTCACAGCATTACTGTGACCTAAAAAGTAACAGCTGCAGCATGATGATCTTACTTGCCATTGGCTACAGCCCCCTGCAACGTCAAAATGGGGGAGGAGCTTAGCTCCGAACACTCAGTGGACGGAGTATAGTTAGTTTTAAATTTCTATTCAGTAATTTTTGTGTCATTTCTATGAAATTTTTGACCCTGAAATTGATTTGCATTTTTTTGTTCACATGTAATAATTGAATTTGCCACATTTATCAAACTCTTCAACATTGAAAAGCTAGCGGTCGATTGATGCACTTGAATACGGTGGTACATCATCAAACGCAAATTTAATGTCAAATATTGTCAATGACATTTGATTTTATTCTCAAGTGGCAATGAACTGGAAAGCACCTATAAAACGTATTTTTAAGAGTAAAAAGAGTTCTGGGTCACCTCTGTCAGTCTGCATTTCGATAAATGTCGAAAACCGGTCTACACGTACCGGTATATATTCCATATTCCGACAAACCGACCGGCGATTTTTTTCCTAAAGTCGACGCTTTTTTCAACTCTCCTAATTTGTTGATTAGCGCATAATTAAGTGAGCAATGGAGCTGAAAGAGTGAGAGGGAACGTGATAGGGAGTGTAGAGAGAGAGAGAGAGAGTGAGAGTGAGAATGAGTGTGAGAGGAAGAGAGAGTGAGAGTGTGAGCGTGAGAGGGCCTGAGAATGTCGAGAAATCGACATTGGTATAGTCTGTCCAAGCAAAGAAGGCATTTTGGAGAGATGGTAAAATCACTCCAGATCAATCGATATTGGTTCAAAACCCATAAATTTGGTATCAAATTGTAGGAAACATTCTGATCTACAATTTGAGACCAAATTTAAAATTCTTGAACGAATATTGACTGAGCTGGAGTCATTTTCCCATCTCGCCAGAATGTCTTCTTTGCAGACTATAGTTGGAAACTGTAGCCAAGGTCTGGGATACCCAGAGGCTGCCTTTTGCGGTAAATCACTGTAGGCCAATTTAGGTATAGTCTGTCCAAGCAAAGAAGACATTCTGGGAAGATGGGAAAATGATTCCAGCTCAATCAATATTCGTTCAAAAAGTATAAATGGGGTCTCAAATTGTAGATCAGAATGTTTTCTACAATTTGTGACTGAATTTATAAGTTTTGAGCCAATATTGATAGCTACAGTCATTTTCCCGTCTTGCCGAAATGTCTTCTTTGCTTGTACAGACTAAACATGCTCTCAAATCTATTCAACGAACTAATACCAATTATAATATTCTATATTGTACAAGCCATTCATAAATCTTTTATCGAAATCAAGTGATTCTGCATCTCACTCTTGCAAGATGAACTATTACTGAATCGGCTCTCAGCTAAAAGGCGTAGGTGCCTGTTTGCGCAACACTAAATTACAGCTATTGAATAAGTGATCCTTGAAAGAGAACAGAGTACACCTTTTTGATGAGTGTCTATTCATTTTGGGAGAAAATTCTTTCGTTAAAAAATGCTTGCTGATTATGTTGAATTTTTTGGACCATTTATTAAATGTAATCGAAATTTTTAAATGGTCGTGTAACTATTGTATTTGAATTTAAACTTATTGATGAGAAAAAATTGGTTGTGTTTTGAAATTGAGTGGGAATATGAATATTCAATTCCTAACACTCAAATAACAAAATGAGTTGTTATTATAATGCTTGTAGAAACTTGTATTAAACGTAAATTGAATTGAAAAATAGATTTGGTATCGGGCTGAGCGATTTCAGAGCAGAATTTCGCGGAGAAACTATTATTGAGCTCAAATATAAATAGTAGCATAAGAATGGAAGAGATGCAGGGCCCCTGAAATAATTCCAAGAGCTGACGAATAGTATAGTCTATACAAGCAAAGATGGCGTTCTAGCAAGATGGAAAAATGACTTGAGTTCAGTCAATATCGATTCAAAACGTTTAAATTCAGTCTCAATTGTAGATCAGAATGTTTCCTGATTACAATTTGAAACCATTTTATATTCTTTGAACCAATATTGACCGAGCTGAAGTAATTTTCCGATCTTACCAGAATGTCTTCTTTGCTTTGACGGACTATATTGCATTCTCGTGTGACCAATGAAAATTTATATCACTCTTTCACCTCACACATATAACACCAAATTTAACGGATGGCCCCAGACATACTATTTTTCAATATTAACTAAATTTTCCTGTAATTATCCGAATCCTGGGGTAAATTATTTTGTAAAATCCTGAAACTAAATATTTTTCGAATCCTCAAGTGGTTGGGATCATTACGTGGATTCGTTCCTCCAAATGCCAGATTATTTCAAATTAATTTTGGAATACTCTAATTTTAGCTACTACCAGTCAACAACTACGAGTCAGGAACGTGTATGAAAAACAAATATTTTGTGTTATTCTATATTCCGGTTTTTATTGAACGTTTACTTCAAATTAAAAAATAAAACTACTACATCCAATCAGGTTACATCAAAATTTTCCGAAACAAAGTTATTTTATCAATTATTAATGTTTCATCAAGTGTTAATAATTACTGTTTTATTTTATTCAATTGGGTACTAGATTAAGGCCTCGGTTAAGAATGTTACTATTTAAATTTGAGCTAGAAAAACTACATCAAAAGTTTGGCACTCACCATAATAATTTTTAAACACACAAGATACACACGCACACAAATAATCACATGAACTTCCATCCTCTACTTGAAATGAAACTGAACTACGATTTTTACTCTCTAACTATTAACTCTTTAAATCAATGGATACTCTAAATTAAATAATGACGAGTTCAAATATAAAAAAATGTGACAATTTTCCCTCTCTGCAATATTTCAGACACATAAGCAGTGATTTAGCAAATTGAATAGGACATAATTAACTCTCGCTGTACAATATTACTTCAAAAATCAAAGTTCATTTTTATAATTTCTTAATAATTCTCAACAGTTCAATAACCTGGAAAAAGACACATAGAACACACAGAAAAAACTACAATAATATATTTAAATTTTCACGTTTTATTTACCCAATCTCATGAATTGATTTCTGTAAAGCGTTGATGTATTAAAATAGTAGTGAACTAAGCTTCAAGCATTTCATTATTGGAACAGAAAGTAAACAATGTGAATTCTTGAAAAATAAATAAAAATCAAACACCCTTTTTTGAAAACTTTAAAATTATAAAAAACACATACATGTTTCGGGACCTAAGCCCATTCTCAATGTGAATTCTTTAACAAGGTTCAGTTCACCTATATTATTCAACATTCTTGTACCTTGTACTTTTTTTGCTATAATCTATACAACGCCACCCTGCCTAGTATTCAGGGAATTCATTGAGTAGGTGAATAATTCTTCGATAAGCTTCGATACTAAGTTACGTAGAGTAGCTCTCTACTTATCCTATAAGTTTGCTCTGCTACTTACTAGATGTGCTCAGTGACCCGAGTGCCCCAGCACTAAAAACGGGGTCGAGACTTCCAGGAATGGACGGGTGGAGGGGTGAGGGTGAGGTAGTCCAGTGAAAATAATAAATGCTAAAATAATACCTCCTCAACCGGCAGCCTTTTAGTTCAAATGTCAGTGTTGTAGATTCGTGGAAGTGGAGTATTGTCGAGGAAAGAAGACATTCTGGCAAGATGAGTCCAGCTCGGTCAATATTAGTTCAAAAATGATAAATTTGGTCTCAAATTGTAGAGCAGAACGTTTACCACAATTTGAGACTAAATTTACAACTTTTGAATCAATATTGATCGAGCTGGAGACATTTTCCCATCTGACCAGAATGTCTTCTTTGCTCGACCAGACTATACTCTGCGGGATGCTGAATCAGTGCCGGCGTTTTGTTTGATTGTGCTACTGAATCAGCTGGTCAATATTTAATTTTTATCTGGTCTACATACACAGAAATGAAATCAACTTTTCATTATTAGATGTCTTACATAGTAGTATTTTGCAACAACATAATATATCAATCCCATTTTAACTATTTGTTAACAATCAACTTTCCATATTTTCCTTTATTCATATAGTCAGTTCTGTCCAAGCAAAGAAGACCATCTGGCAAGATGGGAGAATGACTCAAGCTCGGTCAATATTGGTTTAAAAATTATCAATTTGTAGGGAACAATTTGATCTACTATCAAGGCCACATTTATAATTCTTGAACAATTATTGACTAAGCTGGAGTCATTTTCCCATCTTGCCAGAGGGTCTTCTCTGCTCGAACAGAATATACTTACTGTATCATGTGAGGAGCTACCTTCCTGAATAAATTTTAGACTCTGTATCTTTAATGCGAAAACTCAAAACTCTGCCGTCTAAAGAGGATTTGAAACTCATTTGGTAATAATATAATAATATTTTTACCTATAATTTATAGGTAGGCTGTACAGTATATTACAGATCTTTTTTGGCAGTAATTTTATTTATGTAATCACCTTGAAGTTTGATATCCCTGTTATGTTATAGCTCTTAAGTGACTCATGTTTTCTAAAATGAAGTTATTTTTCTATTGATAGGAAAAAAATAATTTATGGTTTCTGAATTTAGATGCTCATGTACGTTTTTCTTTGTTTCAGGTAATGCTTCAAAAGCAAATCCTTCGCAGAACAGTGTAAGAAACAAGGTAGTTCTTTAGAGACTAGATACATAACAGTTCAATTCAATATCAGTTCCATTACAACTATCTATATTGTATTAGTAAACTTCTTTGTAGGATCTAAAACTAGTAAAATTCTATATACACTTTAAAACGAGCTTAAAAATTCAATGATGTATTTTTAAAATGGTTTAAATGAATCTGATCTCAACCAACAAAGTAATCCATTGAATAAAATTATGTAAGTATTAATAATTCTCACTATAGTGAAAGATGGAGTGAATTTAACAGTATAAGCTTACTTCTTACTTGCTGTATGGAGTATTTATTAAAAAGTGGGTCATCTCTCAATCTCTAATATACACCTTCAAGTTTTAAATCGATTATACACTTTCAATTGTATTCATGATTGAATTGCTATACAAGATATTGTTGAACCACAGATTTATTAAAAATCTAGATACCACCGGTTTCGGTTGTTACACCATTATCAATCTCATGGTGAACATTATTCTGGTAGTATTCATTACTTTATGATTTCTATAATGGAATTAGTATTTTCTACTTGATAAAGGATAGTCCCAAATTCGTTTTTCTGTCTATTTATATACTAAATTGTTTTCACAGCATAGTATTCATGTTAATTATAATGATCATTTCTGGAGGAGGAGATATTGAGAGAATCCAACTTGAAATATAATAGTTGGACCCACGAACTGGTCTTGATAATAGCATGTAATACGCTGTATTTCGCCCATAAAAACGCGGGTATCAGAGCTCACCTCCGCTTAGCAGCTCAGTTGCATGGCTAAGCCCGCGGCAAAGTTTGTAACCTACTAAAGAACCGCCGAACACTGTTCAAAACAATAAATTGTCGTGATCAAAATAACCTGTGCTATATATTGAAATCTACATGTATACAAGGTGTCCTAGAAGCTGGCCGGTATGACCTTACATTGACGCAACTATATCTATATCTATATTTAATCCGAGGCGATTGGAAACCTTAGGATAACCTCCGCTGATGCAATATGCCCGAGTAGAGAAGAATAACATGTAGAATGAATTGGTGACTCATGTTTTTGGAAATGAAGTGATTTTTTAAAATTCGTTGAGAAGATGTATATTTATTTTCTCATCTCAGAGAAAACTCACAAAAGTATTCGTACGGCTTTTAATGATGGGGAGACCCTCTCGAGCAGGATCATAGCTTCCTTTGATAGAAGGCCCTGCCCTAATAATATGGCAACGTCGCACCGTAGACACAATCTTTTCATATGAAAGCATTAAGTACATATATAAATCATGCATGTTGACTTGGTTTTCTCTCTTTGAGCATAATTTCCATGAAAAACGTTCATGAAACTCTTCGTATAGAATACCTCTTGTGTTTTTTGTAATAGGTTGTGTTAGAGATTAGCAAGAAATATTAAGAATAGACAGTTATTTATTAAAATAGCTCATGATTTGTAGCAAATCGAATGTCAAAACGCACACAAGAAACGCATCCATTAGAACAGCTGTTTGGAAAATGATTTCAATGCTTTTAAATGGACCCAATTTCCTACTCTACATAGTTGCCAATTTTTAGGCCATGGCCTTCTATTAAAGGAAGCTATGGTAGGGTCCACCTCGTCACAAAAGAAACTAATTGGATAAAAACAGACTATTCAATCCGAAACGTCTTCTCTCCAAATTTTGATAAATATTTAAAATTTCCTAGAGGATATATGATTACAATCATCCACATTTGCGTCTCACAAATTCACATTTACAATGATTAAAAACTATAATTCAGAATTTAAGAGGTTGCATAAGAAAGTCAGGTAACACAAAAATACAATAATAGATTTCAAAGTATTAAACTAATCTGGAAATTTCAAGCAAAAATTTCATTCAAAAACTTTTCCAATCCCATAAAATAAGTGTTCTAAATGTCTTGGATGAAGATATTGAGTCAAATTTTCAAAATCAGTTTCATCTGTTCTTCAATAGACAGCACTGGCGGCTCGCGCCCATGAAACAGGTGAAGTGCTGTACAGTAAAATATAAGGACACTTCACCTGTTTCGTTTGTACGAGCCGCCAGTGATAGACAGATAAATATACTAAATCGTCTAATATCGAATATTAACTCTGATATTCGTGATATCTTGAATATGTTTCAAGTCAATTGAAAAAGTTTTTCACTGTTGCTGAATAGGCAGATGAATTGAACTTTGAGCTTGATTTCAATTCTTTTAGGATAATTATTATGATTTCATGATGTAGGCCTGCTTAGAATTCTTCCAAGAACTTATACCATCCTTGTGTGTATGTTCAATACCTACTAATACATATATTAATACATATACAGGTATACATGTATACATATATACATGTATACTAATACAGGTATTGGTATGTTAGATGTGATTCATTTATCTTCCGTTTTTTGAACATAGTTATAATCTTATTCATGAATTTTTATTTTAATGACAACCGAATTTCAAAAAACTTTTATAAAGACCCAAGTAAGTAATGTCACGTTTACACCGGAGTGTTAATAACTCTTGTGAATAACGTATTATTATATAGACTTATATATTATATAAAAGTTATTAACAATTTTATTATTAACTCCGGTGTAAACGTGGCTTTAGTTTTCCAGATTGGGGATAATATGAATGTTTTTGAAAAATGCAATAATGGAAATGATTATAGTTATAGATTTTTTCTCTATTATTATTCAATACAGTATGAACAAAATTTGAAGCTTCCTTTCGATGTAGGCTGTATTGAATCCTACAATAGCTAAGAAAATTATGTAGCTCATTAAAATACTACACGAACTTGATCAATGAAATAGGCCTACGCTCTGGGGTGGGACTCATTGATGTAATGTATTTTATCGTCCTTCTGTAGCATGCTTAACCTTGCATCATACCCACAGGACACCATTGATCCAGTTCTACAGTAATCGTAAATTGCATTTCGGCTTGTCAAACAAAACCTTGCTTGTAGTCCCCTGGTCTGCATATAATAGTCTGTACGTGTACAAGCAAATAAGACATTCTGGTAAGTTGGGAAAATGACTCAAGCTCGATCAATATTGGTTGAAAAAGTATAAATTTGGTCTCAAATTGTAGATCAGAATGTTTCCTACAATTTGAGATAAATTTTTTAATTTTGGATCAATATTCATCGATCTGGTGTCATTTTTCCATCTTGCCAGAATGTCTTGTCTGCTTGGTGTGACTATACTGTCATAACGCAATGTAACTCACACCAGTTTCAATCAGCCCAGCCTAGTTGTTGTGAAGTTTATTAGTAAACTCATTGTATTTATCTCAGATTGATAATAATGAAGAACCAATAGTAAAGTACTGTGGGCTATTGTTTCTATTGCGAGTCTATATTAATAAACATAAGGTATCGTTTCAACCGCTGATCGATCATAAAGTATAATTTCCAATATTAAAATTGTTTTTCGCCACACTGCACAGAAAGCAGCTGTTTTCTGTGCACTAAAGAGATTCGAAAGACGCCATTTACGGGCGGTTTTGCTACTAGCTCCGAAAGAGGGCTCTTTCAGAGCTAGTGCACAGAAAGAGACTGGTAGTTACCTATCCGGCTGCTAGATCGGGCGACAATGCACTGCTTTCTGGAGCCATCACAATATTATTCAGTTCGAATGAATCGCCGCAAACATTCTTATACAATATTTATTATTCTTATTCTCGCAGTGTGGCGAAAAGTATTGTACTCAACTCACACAGAAAGGTGTTTATGGTATTCGGATAACATATTCCCGGGCTTGGCAAGCCTCGCCCGGGAAACTATCCTCATACCGTAAACACCTACTTTCTGTGCTTGTAGTGTAATGTACTATTAAATTTAAATTTTAAAGCTGAGAATTCATGGCCGTTCAGAAATTTTGAATTTAGGTCTGAGACATGTTTCAGAATAATAGTACAGTATGATGTGTAGCAAAATTCTTATTTGAGGAAAATAGCGAACCTACATTAATTAAATTTATGACTTCATTCTTTGTTGTGCAGTACTGTTTAGTATTTCATCCCTTATTTTTTATTTACTTTTCTATTATTACTTTGCGTGGTGGGGGGTGGCTTCGGGTCGGTCGGTGTTGGTTCGGGAGCTGTGGGTTTTTTTGAGAATTTATGGCTTTTGGGCCGGTATTGGCCGGGCTGGAGTCGTTCTCCCGTCTTGCCGGGGTTTTCTTTGCTTGGATGGACTGTATTTGTTTGATGAATATGAAACTGGCAACCAGCTGGTACGCCTAGGCCCTTCGTAGGGCTGTTGCGCCATTGAGAAATAAACAATCATTATTAATTTAATCCCATTGAAGTTATTGTAATTAATATTATGGCCATCATTTTTTATGTATTTACTATGATATCCATTGGACTTAATCTATTATTATGGACTCTTAATCTTAATTGGGAAAGGAATAGTAAGGGCGTAAGGGCTGTCTCTTATTTTCTGCATGATGTGTGTATGTCAAATATATTGTTAATAAATAAAATTGATGAATGAATTAATTATACATCACAATATAACAATGTTGGGAAGACCAATTGACATTCTACCCAAAACGATTTCTATCTCAAGCTCATATAAATTAGTCCATAATAATGTAACTGGAAATATGAATTTCAACAACACTGTTAACAAAACTACATGTCTAATACCATTTATGAACCTCTTTGCTTGGTTTTTAATACACGCCAAAAACTAAATCACGACTTTAAAACCATCCTCTCAGCCTGGGATCATCTAGAAACAAAAATTGTATTCAAATCATCTAGTCAATGAGAAAAATTTTACTATTCCTTCTATTGGAGTAAAAACGAGATGATAACAGCTTATATTGGAATTTTTAATGATTTCGTAATCAAAATTCATTAACTATCCTCTTCTTGCTGAGATTTATGCTGTGTTTTGAAAATACCCTCATATTAGCATAATCACAATACTTATTATATTTTTAATGATTTTGTTTGGTTATTGAATCGACAAAAAAATCTGTTTCCGCCCAGGATCGAACTGGGGACCTTCTGCGTGTTAGGCAGACGTGATAACCGCTACACCACGGAAACTTGAAATTTATTTTTATACGCGCTGTATTTAACCGTGGATAGTCGGTCGCTCCTCGTATCACATACTACCATGTCATACATAATGTAGCACGGTCTCTTATCAGATACATTTTTATTTTACCAGTAATCTTGTCTTATTTTATCCACTTCCTTTAAGCTTTTATCGACTTTTATATTATTCATCATACCATTCAATGACTCAATCCATCCAATTGCATATCAAATTCTATCT
The DNA here is from genome assembly GCA_017141385.1 of Sogatella furcifera. NCBI lineage: Eukaryota > Metazoa > Arthropoda > Insecta > Hemiptera > Delphacidae > Sogatella > Sogatella furcifera. The sequence continues at coordinate 902,393 of CM029552.1, forward strand.
TCAACTGTACTTAAAACATTTTTCATTTCTCACAATAGTATTTTAGATAAATTTTATGATAAAAATATCATACTCCTTCAATCTTGCCAATTTCACGACAAATGTCAATCACAATTAAGTCTATGGTATTTATGAGCATTCATCTTCATCTACAGGCAGGACTTCTCATTTTATTATTATTTATTAAAATGTTCATCATTTATCATTCTATGATTACTTCTGTTAATGGTTTTATCAATACTGTCTTATTTACTGTACGATTATCACTGTGAACGGTGTATATCACTGGCGGCTCGTGCCCACGAAACAGGTGAAGTGCTGTACAGTAAAAGATACGGGCACTTCACCTGTTTCGTGGGTACGAGCCGCCAGTGGAAATGCATTAATGCTACAAAAAAACCTACTGATTCCTGTACCGTCAAATTTCGTACCTATCCCTCCCTTATATTGAAAAAATAATAATAATTCAATAATCCATAAAATACTTTTATTACACTTAAAGAGTAATCAACTTTACAAGTTGAAAAGTTGAAAAAATCAATTCAAATTGATTTTTTTGTTTTCAAGTCAAATTGAATTTAGCAATTATTCCATCAAGTAATTCAATTTTATCAATTATTTTCAAAGTTGAAAATGAATTGAAACATTAGGAGGGATTATTAGGGTAGCTCGTTGGAGGAAGTGATAATAATAAATGAAAAGATAATTGATAACTACCACAATATCAATTTCACAACTACTCAAACAGTGAAGTGATAATACGCCGGTCTGATAACCAGGTGGACTCTGGTTCAAGTCCCAACCAGGGAACAATTATTATTTGACCACAGCACAATCGCATAAAAACGGCACCACCGTCTTTCAGAGGAGACGATAAGCCGTCGGTCCCGACTACCTAACAAGTAGTCGACATCTCTCATCATCATCGTCATTCTTCATATCATCACCCTCGCACAAACCTATGTGGGCTTCAGATCGGAAAAAATATATTTAAAATATAGAACAATTATATATGAAGATGAAAATATACACATACAGGCCTATTGCTCTGGTCATGGGTTCGATTCCTATTTGTCGGGCATTTTTTCTGATGCATTCTTATCCTTCTCACTCTCACTATAGGTTTTAATAAATCTTTGATATAGTCTGTCCAAGCAAAGAAGACCTTCTGGCAAGATGGGAAAATGACTCAAGCTCGGTCAATATTGGTTCAAAAATTGTCAATTTGATCTCAAAACGTGGGAAACAATTTCATCGACTATTGAGACCAAATTTTTTACAATCATTGAAGAAATATTAACCAAGCTGGAGCTAATTTCCCATCTTGCCAGAGGGTCTTCTTTGCTTGGACAGATTATACAAATAAATTATAAATTTTACTATATCGAACAAAACTTGGCAAACACTATATCAGTACTGAAATAATGAACAGCAGAGGAAAAAATAAAAAAGAACAATGAGTTCTGAAATTATTTGTTTGTAGATTTGTAACCGCTGAAGGGCATGAACAAAAACAAGTAAGAAAACGAAAATCGCCCACTTGAGACACCTGCAATATTGTTCGTGACTTGTCTAATATAGTAGAGTGTGACCCAACTCTTCATGACCTTTACGGCAATGCTGTTCGTTCATTCAAATCTTCACTATTGATAAATAATGCAGCTTTGAAATTACTCTGAACAAAGTTATATTGAATGGATGGCCAGCCAGTTGCCTCTAAGCATAGAATATACTACAGCCATATCAAATACATAATAAATATGTATGTTTTGGTATTTTACTGATGAATGAATAGCTTTCAAGTTATAGAGTATAGTAGGTCTATAGGCTGTTCTATTTGTTTCAATTGTATGTATTCATACAATTATATTTTATCAATCAATGCGGGATTTTTATTATTATTTTTTCATCTACCGTACAGTATATCATTTTATTTAATAGATAGCTGGTACCTCAACCCATAAAATAAAATATAGTCACTCCTTCTCTCTCTACAAATTGAAAATAAATAATAATTTGTAAAATATAGGATTTAAGACGATGTATGTTTGTAATTTACATAAATAAAGTGAATGAATCTGAATTTCTCTCTCTCTCTCTCATTCTCACTCACACTCTCACTCTCACTCTCACTCTCTCTCTCTCTCTCTCTGTTTGCTCAGCCCTTTTCTGTTATCAATGTAATCATTGCTATGAATATTAGTATCGATTGACCGTAAGTAGCCAGCGTACTTTCACTTTCTTTCAAGTTTCCGTGGTGTAGCGGTTATCACGTCTGCCTAACACGCAGAAGGTCCCCAGTTCGATCCTGGGCGGAAACAAAGTTTTTTGAAAATTTATTTTTAATTGAAAAATTTTAGCAATTTTCAATCTGAATACTTCCTTTTAAAACGAAAATACTACATTTTTTACCTTTTAAGAAATGTATTGCATGTATCGCAGTTAGATACATACAAATAATTAACAATCATATTATAATTACATTTGATCAATCACCCAAAGTTGAATTGCCCGCAATTTCTGATTATTATTATTATAATTATTAGGTACAGTGAAGACTTCTACCCAGAGCGCCCAGTTAGTTAGTTTATAAACTCAAATATTTTGATTGTTATTTCGTTAAATTCAACCCAGTTCGTTTTATTTAATATTAATAAAAATATTTATTTCTCAGATTTATTCCATACCTGTTATTCCATATCTATCACATTTAAAAAATCAATCAATCTGGCAAATTGAATATTATTCATCTTTGGAATATTATGTCTCATTCATTTATTTCTTCAATGAAACAATTGAGAGAACCTTATTATTTTAATGTTATAAATCGAGATCCTAAACTCAGATTTAGAGTGTCTAAAAGTTAGTGTCTGGAATAAATGGATGATGTATCTAACGAATATTTTTCTCTGATTCCCATAAATCTCAGTTTATATTATATCTTGACTTGATTTTTTGGTGCTCTGATTTCTTTTCTTTGAATGATTTATTTGTAGAACATTTTTCAATCAATAATGGTTACGTATATCCAGTTACGTATTTTTCACGCATCTTCTTTTGACTAGGCTAAGTTGCTTAGTAAAAGTAACTATAATACATATCTTGAGTTGGGTCAGAAGTATCTTGAACATCTTTCGTGATGTAATCACTCGTGTGATTGATCGATTTACCTCTTACTTGTAATCACTCTAATAATATACTTTATTTTTGTTTGAAATTATGGAAACTGTAAGTTGATCGCAAACAATATTCATTTTATAGTTCTTGTGTATAAATAATCCATTCAAATTTATTTCATATGATGATTGTGTTAGCGGGTTGCATTGGATGGGGAGTGTTTTATCCTTAGTCATTAAATCAGGGGGGAAATGAGTAGAATATTTGAAGAATGTTGAATGGATTGAGCGATGTAATAAATTTATTAAAATTCGTTTCTAACTCGACGAACTTTTCAGAAAATTATTATGTTCATGTAATTAGTTCAAATATTACAATTCTATAGTTATGTTAGTAAAAAAATGAAATCGCAGTACTCTTTTAACTAGTTTTTTATAGTCGATCCATTTAAAAACAATTCAATGTGAGTTGTAATAATGAATTGCTGAGAAATTCTGGGGCTCAGCACATTTTCAGGTTCAAAAATGCGGAACCACGACTGTTCAAAATTCAATAAGCGGTAGGATATACATAATACACTGTAGTTACAACTCCTTCAAGAGTTGAACAATTTTCAACACATCATAACTATATATAGAATTTTACAATTTCAAATGATTACATCATTGCAATAACTCTAAAAAGTTCTTGATTATTATCATTCTCATACCAGTAATAATTATATTAATAAGAATATTGTTAACAGTACAAAAATTTGATAATTTCAATTTGTCAACTGGATAGTTCACTGGAAGCTTGTAAACTTGGCATTGAAACTTTTCCAGATTCCACTTCAATTGGGAGGTTCTCTTGCAATTAATATTCATAAATAAATATTGAATATGGAGCAAATTGTTGTCAATAGATTCGACCATCAATTTTATGAATAGCAGTATATTACTCGAGTAATTAATAGCAGTTCAGATCAAGAACTGCCAAAAGAGTGACAAAATTTTAGTCGACAAAAAATGTTGTCAGTAACAGCAACAGCAGAAGTGACAACGATGTCGTCGATGACAGCGAAGTGGTCGGCGACAACATCGATGACATTTGTGGCTCACATGACAGTGATCTCTACCGGAAACAGACAGAAATACTGTAGTTGACATCATTGGATTCAGAATTATTGATTCAGATTGGGTTTATTCCTAGCAATTAACTTATGTGACTGAAATATATGTATGATTATGTGTACTTACTGATTATCTTTTTTAGAATTGAAAAAAATCTTATTTCTCTCAAAATGGATTGTATTATTCAAATATTTAGCAGAATTTCTACTTCTCATTTACACTCTTCCTATAATAATTGTCTATCATTGTCTTCTTGAATATCAACTATTTTCCAGTACTTATTTCTATTAATATTCAATAATATTTCTATATTGATTTGGTTTGGAATGCTTGTAATAAACTGAATCATCGATTATAAAATAACATGTTTTATTCGATCATATTTAAATATCATGTTCAATATGAAAGGAAAATAACAAAAATTAAAAACAATCATGGCGTATAAATGTTTTTTAAAATAAGGATTTCTTTGGATGAATAGAAACTGAAAGACGAATAAAATACTATATAATAATAGTTGGAAAATATAAACTAATTTTGAAACGTTCAAATATAACAATCATCTTGAATGTTCAAATTTTTTATTTGGTTGAGTAATATTAAGAAGGTTTACTGACTTTATTCAAATAATTTATTAGCTAGGTTGAGATTCGGCTCAAATAACAAGAAATTCTATGGAATAAGATTTAACAATACTTATTGATAACTCAAATGCCCGGTTTTGCCAAGCATACTAAACCTTGAGGAACTCTCAAATTTTGATAGAGAAGCTGACATTTTCTGTGCTAAGTGTAGAAAATATAAACTTGAGTGTCCCTTGGTTTTCACGTTAGAGAAATGAATTGCAACTTATTCATTGCTACTATATCTGTATGGTTGAGTAGGTTGATATCTATAGCTTAGTATTGGAATTTGTTATCCATAAGGATAAATGAGTTGTATTTGTTGAATAAATAAACATTGGATTTGAAACAATTCTTGAATAAATAATAATAGTTACTGTATTTTCACACTAAGATGAGACGCCTTCACAATAGTGGCAGTCTCTCTTCTCAGCGTGCACGGACTTTTATTAAGATCTCACATAATTTTAGTTAAGCTTTTCCATTTATCAAGCGTTCTCATTTGTATTTAGATTGGTAAATTACTATCTACTATCAAATTCGGTTTAAGAAGGCATTTGAATAATGTTTGGATTGGATGAGCAAAATAAATATTGCAACTTATTGTATGGCTACTATTTTTGTTTGGAATAGGCGGTCGTTATATTATGGCTATGGGTTTGGTGGGTTTTAAGAGGGGGACTATCGTTGACTGACAGCATAGGCGTGCAGGGGTACAGATCTGTAGAGGGGGGTGTAGGTGAGGGGGGCTGCAAACGGGTACTGGGGGGCACTCCTCAGGGGTTGGTCCCTGTGCTGGGGGGCGCCTCTGGCGGGGGACTGTTGAGGGAAGCCGGGCAGCTGGTGGAAAGAGTTGACCTGTGCGTGGCCCTGGGGGAACAGGTGCTGGCCTTGAGGGTAGGAGGGTTGGAAGGGGGACGCGCCCTGAGTGAAGTAGTGGCCGAGAGGTCCCTGATGGTAGTTGAATGCCCCCTGAGGGTACCTGGCCAGTGACTGTCCCGGGGGCTGTTTGCGAGGGGCGGCCTGGGGGCGGTGGAAGTTGCCGGAGGAAAACTGACTGCCGCTTTGTCCGAATTTCGACGAGGATGATCCGGTGTCGGGCCCCGGGAACCCGCCGCTGCCGAACCCGGGGAATCCGCCGCCGCCCCCCGTGCTGCCACTCTCGCCGCTTCCCGCTCCTTCGCCGCCTCCGGCTCCGAAATAGCCGCTACCGCCTCCTTCCTGCGAGGATCCTCCCTGAAAAATAAGGATGTTTTTTTATATTTAATAAACGATAATGATTTAGATACTTCAGAAATGCTTGGGATATTGACTTGCCCCAATTTCAATTTAAATCAAGACACACAAAAATACAAGAAGGAATGACATAAATTTCATAAACAATTTACAATAATAATTTTCATAATTAAAATGAAATAAATCTAGAAACATAAGAAATTATCGAAATTGAGCTGATTGCTGTCCTTCACTCTTCTCTCCATGAAGATTCCTTATTCTAGTTTGAAATGAAACACAATAAATGCAACTTATTCAATACATGTTATTAATAAAATAAATACATTTATTCAAATTATTAATACAATAAATACATTATGTTTCAATTATGCATCAATGAATGATAATATAGTTTCATACTATTGTATTGTAGTACCGAAGTAGTGCAATACTTCGATTCTCTTTTTGTTGTATTTCTCTATTAGTAATCTCTCCAGTACTCACAGTAGTACTCTTGCTTGCATTTAAATCATCCCAAATCGCCGTTAAAATCGTGTGAGTTGTTCCATCTAGCAACTTTAAAGAACTTGTAATTTTATTACAAAAAGACCCTCTGGCAAGATGGGAAAATGACTCCAGCTTGGACAATATTGGTTCAAAAAATATTGATTTGCTCTCAAATTTCAGATCAGAATGTCTCCTACAATTTGAGATCAAATTAATAACTTATTAATCAAAATTGAACGAGCTTGAGTCATTTTCCCATCTAGCCAGAGGGTCTTCTTTGCTTGGACAGACTATATATATGTATGCAGTACATCAAGCCATAAATATAAATATTCCTGCAATATTAAATACAATACACCATGCTTTGTGTACTGTATATGGATATTCCCATGCACAAAACCCACCTCTTCAAGATGCACCATCCCACACGAAGTCTCATTTTAATCTTTGTTAAAGCTTAAGCTAATTTATGCTTTAACGGACCGCGTTTGATACATTCAACAATGAGAGGAGAAAGTTTATAATATGGCGAATAAACTACTAATGATTATCGTTATAGCACCATTGTAATTTTCGGCTCGTTATACAGGCTCACACCGATCTAGTTTTCTGAGCTTGAAGATTTCCTAATCAATATCAAAACAATTGAATTAGCCCGGTTGCTAAATAGGTGTTGATCAGAGTAGTGCAATAAAGTCTATTGATGAGTTATTTGTATTGGATAAAGAGTTGGTGGGAGAGGAATTATGTAAGAAATAGAATGATGTGGGATGGAATAATGCGAAGGAATGTTGGATAATTGAGGAATAGGTGTAATATTGCAGTTAATTCTGTTGAAGTATGTTCCATCTTAAATTGGTCAAGTTTCGATATTATTTATGTAGCCAACTGTAACAAGCCTTACAACAACGATATTATCATAAAAAACAGAAATAGGGATTATTGGACAAAGTTCCCACATCTGATTATTTTAGTTCATTTTATTCAAACAAGGGCAATTCTACACCTAAGATAGATTATTGCCCTTTAAATAAATTTGTCTTCCATGCAAGCAAACTCTTAATATAGTAACTTAAATAAGATTCAGTTACTATCATGGAAGTTTTTTTACTAATCCGTGGCTTTCAAATTCCAAGTGAAAATTGATAATTACAAATCATTTTATTTTTGGTGCTATTTTTAATTTCATACCAATATATAAGGCCTATAGAACTTTATAAATACTAAGTTCTTTGTTTCATTTTGAAAGTTTGAAATTGGTCCTATAAGTAGGCCTAAGCCTACTGTATTTGAGTATGATGAATGTGAATATTCCTAATTTGGAATATTTTAAAAATCTGGTAATAATACATTTAGACAAATTTTATCCATTAAGTAATGCATTTTGTCAAATAATTAAATATCAATAAGATTAATAATTTATTATAATCTAAAAATTTAATAATCCAGACAGTTGCTGATATGTGTATAAGCCGAGAATTGATAGAATAATGTAAAATAATGCTCAAAGCTATTCATTCAACTGAATCAAATTGCAAATGAAATGTTGATTCCATATTTTCTGTCTGTTCATCAATTTTCTATCCAGCTAACAGGTTATCTGGTTTAAAAGCCTGGAATAAATAAACAAATTAATAATAATAACCCAATTATCACCTCAGCTTAGTCATCAATCCATCACTCCGTACAGCTTTACTGCATCAAATTTATTGCTATTTTAAAAGTGTATAGGATAGGCTATTGAAATTTAGATTGAAGATATTAGTTTAGATAGATATTATATTGAAATCAGATTAGTTCTATTAGCGATAAACCAGCAACAATTCAGTTGCCAAATCCTGTGTTACTTGAAATGTGCGGAGTAATTTTGAAGTTGGCGGATTTCTTGTGTTGGTGTCTATTAAAAATCAGCCACGGATAATCATTATTGCCCAGGAACGGGGGAACAAATTCAAGGCAGCAGTCGCAATGTCTGCTGAAATCGGCGTGACTGGTGTGTATGCTCCCGTAGTAGAGCAGCAGTTTCAAAATCCACGCCAGTAGAGCAGCTCTTGCGTCGTGTACAACGAATGGACAAGAGTCTATTGTCCTATAGAGTCAAGAGTCATTGGACAAGAGTCTATGGAATCGGTCAAAAGTGTATTGAATCGGTCAAGAGTTCATAGAAAATTGAACAGGAGTTTATAGAATTAGTCAAGGGTTTATCTAGAATTGACAAAGTGTTAATAGGATTTTGTCTGTACTAGACTACCTACATATTATAAAGCTCTATCGAGATAGTTGTTGAACAGCTTGTAAATATTGTAATAAATGTTTTTTTGTTCTCAATTTTTAGTATTGTTGATGAGTCAATGAGGATTTGAGGTTTGATAGAGCTCCTTAACAAAATTATGGATAGATGTAGCCTACTGAATTAAAATATGAAAATAAATTATTTCATTGCAATGCTTTTAGTTGAAAAAAATATTGAAATACTCAATTTATGAATTATACTTAATTATTATTAATTTCAGAATGTAATAATAAGCTTTATCCTAATCATAAGTAGCCCTTCAATGAGAAATAAACATCAATAAATTCAATGTAATGATAGCTAATGGATGAAAACAATGGATAGAAATAGTTTTATGAATAAAAACTTGATGTTTATCGTACATCTTGGACAAAATTTTGAAGCCTACATTTTCTAAAATTGACCCAACTCTGAATTGGGGCTTGAATTTGATTGTAGTTTAGGAATAAGATTTTGATTCTGAAAATAATGTTTCCAATTATCTGTATTAATAAGAATTCATGAATTACTGTCATTTTGTGATTAGGCTTCCTACATAATAATGTACGTACTTGTGCACTATTTACACAAAACTGAACTTTAAAACTCAGGGCTGTTTAAAATAATTGAAAAATAAATAAAAATCAGAACACCCTTTTTAAAAAAAAACTTTATAAAATTATTGAAACACAGACATGTTTCGGCATATTAGGCCATTTTATCCACATTGATAATGGCCTTATGTGCCGAAACATGTCTGTGTTTCAATAATTTTAAAGTTTTTTAAAGGGTGTTTGATTTTCATTTATTTTTCAACTATTTAAACACTCTCTCCCATCTACAATCCAATATCAATTACAGCAGTCTAGTGATCTCTATAGGAATATTTCATATTTATAGATTCCATTATTATATTGTGATTTCATTCATCATTACTAGTGTTTCTTTGTCTGACAATTTATGCTATTCCTCTGGCTAATCATCTGTGCAAGGAGAATATTCATATAATCTGTAATATTTTAATTTTTGTAAGTAGAACGGTATGTCAATAAACGAATTTGAATGAATCAGATTCATTGAAATAGCTGAAGCTGAAGAGAGACACGTGGTACATTTCTTGATGATTGTAACATTTGTTTGGGTTATTTATTTAACAGTTTAAAAAAGACCTAAACTAAAGCTTGACCAGAGTATACATGTTATGGAACAGTTGACCAGTCGATGTGTACAAACCGTATCATTACCGGTACATTGTTGCAAAAGGTGTGCTGTACGGTACAAGATACCACGTGCCCTTTGCATCAATAATTATGTCGGCGCTTGTAAGTTGGCTCCGTCCGTATGCATTTTATTATTTATTAACACAGCGCTCGGTCCAGTTTCTGCATAGGATTATACGTGCAACTCGCCTTATGTAACAACTTTTTATCTAGATGCAGGCGCAAACTGACTGAATTCAGTACTGAACTGAACAAGCTTTCAGTAATAAGTCAGCTCGACTACACTCTTCCATTGTTAGGAGTTCAACACCCTTGCATACTTACAACCTCCGAGATGAAAGTGTCTCAAAGTAATGTATGATAAAGTAAAGTATGATAATGATAATGATGATGATAATGAGGAAATAAGTTTTGAGATTTATATGTGCTTGGAGTCAATAATAATGATTGAATAAACACTTGTTACAGTTGAGTGAAGTTAAATTAACAGGGTCAGTGAAATTTATAACATTTTGTGAAAATTGCAAAAGTTTATTTGATTGTTGAAACAAAAACTTTGTTAAAATATATTCAGCGACTATATAGGACAAGTGAAAATTGAAAAATGTGGATCTATATAATGAAGGATGCGTGTTCCCTTTGTAGTTGAGGGCTACTCTTGATATATAAATAAAATAATATAATAAAATAATAATATAATAATATAATAAAATAATAATATAATAAAATAATAATATAATAAAATAATTGATTTAATATATTGCTTGGACAGTCTTTACCAAGAGTCAGTACAGATAAGTTGTGTTGTGGGTGACTTTGTAACGTAATTAACAGAAGCAGAACAGTCTGTTCCCTTTTTGATACAATCTGTCCAAGCAAAGAAGACATTCTGTCAAGATGGGAAAATTACTTCAGCTCGGTTAATATGGGTTCAAAAATTCTAAGTTTGATCACAAATTGTAGAGAACATTCTGATCTACAATTGGAGATCAAATTTATAACCTTTGAACCAGTATTGATCGAGCTGTAGCCATTTTACCATCTTGCCAGTATGTCTTCTTTGCTTGGACAGACTAGACATGGCGATAAAAGTAATGTATTGGAATATTGAGTGGGTGATGATGCAAGTTTGAATCGCCACCTATTCGGCGCACAAAACTGCAGTAGTGGTCAGCGGGGTCACTTTTCCACAAATGACTCCACTCTGTCCACAACTATACCCACTTTATTCGATGTAACTTCCTTATCGGAATAAGTTGTATACGCTATCTTATACATTCTACGCTGATACGGGTGTTAAAGTCACAGTGAGACCTCGCGAATTGTCTGCTCTATTATCGTTCGCCTTTTCCTTGTTTCGCGTGCGATTTGTAAATTGGGAATTTGCAACATTTTCAACGTGGCGTGGGATATGAGGCTGTAGGTCATGCGATTATCTTGTGTGTGATAGGTTGGGATCGAGAGGTTCAATAGAGATGAAATATTGGTTTTGGGAATGGTTAGAGTAGAATTTCGACACAAAAAGATTTGATTGGAATGTGATAATTGGTGGAATAACTGTTGAGGTTGGTGTTTCTCCTCTTGTTTTGAAGAGGAGTCTGTCGAGGATTCTCAGTGTTGGTCTGATAATAGTAAGCCTATATATATTATATATAATATTATAGTAAGCCTATATAATATTAGAGTTGTACGCATGGAAGTAGTTCGGTGAGGTTTGATGCAACGTAGCCAATTCAGCTCACATCATTCAGCCTCATTATCAGTTGTAGCTATTTCAATGATTTCAGGTTTTTTTTTGTTGAATTCTAATGTTTTCATGAATTATTTTAAAGGACTCTGTCTGATGTCTCAAGTAGAAGGCGTACTGGTGCAATTATTCTTACAAATGGGAAAAAACAACTCTGACTTAGGGAAAAGCGTAGCCTAATGCTGCAAATTTTATTACGAATTCGTAAATTTTATACGACTCTAAATCAAGTAGAAAGCGTTCTGGTACAAAGTTTCTTAGTAATTCGAAAAACAACTCTGATTTTGGTGAAAAGCGTCCTGTTGCAAATTTTCTTACAAGTTCGAAAAAACGACTCTTACCTTAGTGAAGGGAGAGCTGCTCTCTCCCCTTGGCAGCAAGGCGAGACTGGGGTCCGGCTGTCCGTGTCCCCGGTAGGAGTTGCCGGCGGCCGACGATCCTCCGAACTGTCCGAACGGACTGTCGGGTCCGAACGAGGAGCCGCCTTGGGCGCCCGAACTGGGAAATCCGCCCGAGAAGGGCCGGGTGCCGAATGTGGAGCTGGTGCTGCTGCTGAGGGCGTCTCTGGCCAGTGCTAGTGACTCCAGGCGGATGTCTTTGCTACGCGTTCCGGCGCCCTCGGCGTCGCCTGGATTAAATAATATAAAATTGAATTAAAAATGAATGAATTGAATTTATGAATTTTCACAAAAATTAGTTCTATTAGATAACTATGATAAAGAATATAGCCAGGAAACAAAATGAGGAAACAGTCTCAAAGACTAGGAGATAATATATTGAAATTCTCATAGTCTAGTCAAAATTTACCATAAATTGTCTTTCTCATGAATAGTTGGTCATATTTCTGTTGGATATTGTCAAGAAATAAAATAAGGTTTTTTATCGAAATGTTTTCCATGAATGTTCCTGTAGGTAATATAATTTATTGAGGTGTGATTGGGGTGTGCTTTACGAAACTACAAAGGCACAGGCACGCAGCGTACTGAGAATTGAGTTACTATACTTTCGAATGGGAGCTGGCTTCTTTCTTAGAAGTGCTACTAGATAGTAGCACTACTACGTTTCATACGAACACGCAGTTTCGGGAAGCATCCCTTTACCGTTTATGGTCTGCTTTTGAACATGGTTTGTACTTATTTGTACAAAATCAATTCTTCTTCAATGGAATATCGTCTCTAATACCTGAAAATCTCTAATGAAGATTGAGTACATTCACGAACATAATGGATTGCTTTGAGATGGGTGGCCAAGTACACTTTGGCGAGTTTTAAACCCACCCGTAAGGGTCTCCACACCATTGAAAACCACATGCGTATTCTTTCATCTCTAATGATATACCGGAAATTTATTTTCATCAATTGAATGAATATTGTAATCCCGAATAATTTATTGAAAAGTGCACCTTCTTGAGGTTCCTCCTCCTCCTCCACAGCTCCACCATCATCATCGTCAGAAGATGATCGTTCGATGTCAGCCGCCTCCGACTCCTCACCACCGCCCTCGCCGCCTCCGCTGCTCGAGTAGGAGTAGCTGGACGCATGCTGCCGCCCCCCGGACGCCTCCCCACCGCCCCCGTCCACCTCCTCCAACGATTCCCCCCTGCTCACCGCTACACATAGCGCCAGTATACACCAAGCCAGTATTATCTAAAACGAAAATTTGTTTTAAGGCATGATTATATGATATTTTCAAGAATATTATACAGTAGTTGATATGATAATGTACGAGTAATTCCATGTAATATTTCCTTTTTGTTTTGGGCTACTATATGTGTATGTTGATATAATCTGTCCGAGAAAAGAATAAATTCTGGCAAGATGGGAAAATGACCCCAACTCGGTCGATATTGGTACAAAAATTATAAATTTAGTCTTAAATTGCAGGAAACATTCTGATCCATAATTTGAGACCAAATTTATAATTTTTGAACCAATATTGACCGAGCTGGAGTCATTCTCCCATCTTTCCAGAATGTCTTTTTTGCTCGAACAGACTATGCTAGTTATGCGATTGATGACTGTTAGTCTCAAATTGTAGAACAGAATGTTTCCTATAATTTCAGACCAAATTTGTGATTATTAAACCAATATTGACCGAGCTGGAGTCATTTTCCCATCTTACTAGAATGTCTTCTTCGCTTGGACCGACTACACTATTGATATTTTCACGAATTGCTCTATGTAAGTACACACTTGGACAGGTAGACCAGTTGTTTAAAAAATTGAAGCGAGTTCGTCTTTTTCTTGCGCGTTACAAGAAAATAACCCAATTTGCAGAATCTGCCCAAAAATGCAGATTTTTCTGAGTATGATGCTCAAATGTGTTTGGGTATGTGCTTGGGTTATAAGAGGGGTGAAAGATGACGACTGGTTTTCAGGCAGTTGGGACCGACGGCTTTATGTCTCATACGAAAATTCTTCTAGAAAAAGATGGGATGGCCGTATCTGAGATGTTAATTGTCTGTAAATAGTCTGCGTAACTGTACCGGACCAGCTGACTGGAGAGTAGAGTTACTCAATTCAGCTGGTCCAATTCTGGCAAGTTACTCTCCAGTAATTGAGAAGGGCAAGGAAATGGTCAAATTGACTAAATTCTTGGAGACGATTAGAGAATAATTTCCATTTTCGTGAGTCCTTAAAATCTCCAATAATCTATTTAAAAAATAACTTCGCGTATTCGATCTATAGCTGCTATTATTTGCTGATTTTGCCCAAGTGGAAAACTTCAATAATTAGTTTATGAGTTTGAGAAAACATTTTCATTGAAAATTCATATTCAATCTCCCAAGTGAATCTAGTTTCAAATACCGAATAGCATCTAAGTACGGTACTTGAAAGCAGCCGGCTGATAATTAGGTTACTATTATTTTTGCTGTATTCTACCAGTAATTGAACTACTGACCTTTCCACTGAATGAAGATATGATCACCAAAACAAGCCAGTATCGACTGTATAGCCTACAACACTGCAACTGGAACTAGTTTGTTGAGTCTACCTTGTAAGGCCCATACTCTTAAATGCCATTTCTAAGTAACAAATTGATAGTATCCTTATGAAATCTATCGTATTCCTTCAGTATTGATTTTTAAAGAGCAACACATCTAGTTGATTAGCGGGTTAAAAAATAATTGATTAAAAAATAACTTTTTTCAGCAAAAATTTTCAACTCTATCCTACTTGGAGTAGTAATGATTCTTTCAATGTGGTTTGAATAAGTAAGATTAGTGTTCTTCTGCCATTAAAGTTTTTTTCAATCGATTTCAAATTACTTGTCGAAAAAATAGACACAGTGTAATTAAACGATTTATTTAATTTAAATTCAGGTTTAGTTCAAATTTTTTACCACGTCAGGCTAGAATGTGTCCAAGACACTAATAATTCATCATTGTAAATAATCTTTTGAGTTGATCTGAATCTTTTGATCTGAATTACGAATAGAAACTGTTCTTCATTGATTACTATACTAGCCTATTCAATGTTTTCTCCCAACATTGCATTAGCGAGGTAAAATCCGGTATTACTGAATTGAGTAGTTGAATAGTGGAAGATGAATTGATGATATCTTTCATATTTATTATAATTCACAATGGCCAGTGATGACTGCTCTACCGATAATGAAGATGAATTCATTTTTTACTGAAGCTAGTTCCATCAACATTATTGATTTCTTGTAGGATTTATTCAATGTTTTCAACTTGTATTGTTGAAAAAGAATATGATTACTTCTCTTTTTCGCTCTCCGATATGACTCTTCTCTCGCTCTCAGTGATGACTTATTTCTTATCTTCTCTTAGTAATAACTTCTATCTTACTCTTTAAGTATTGTATTGATGACTCTTTTTTCTTAGTGATGATTCCTCCTTATTGTTGCTAGTCTAACTAACGTCACTGGTTACGTTTCGCGATGTTTTCATCTTGTCTTATTGAAGCAGTAGATTATCATCATCCAGTCACGATACAGTATAGTCTGTCGAAGCAAAGAAGACATTCTGGCAAGATGGGAAAATGACTCCAGCTTGTTCAATATTTGTCTTAAAATCATAAATTTGATCTTAAATTGTAGGAAACATTCTGCTCAACAATTTGAGACAAAATTTATGATATTTGAACATTTATTGAATGAGCTGGGGTCATTTTTCCATCTTGCCAGAATGTCTTCTTTGCTTCGACAGACTATATTACTTGGAGAGAAAATAATGGTCATCCATCAATGAAGAAGTCCTACTCAGTGCTTCGAGACCTATTTCACGAAGGCCATCGCACTTATTGTCTGTTCAAGCAAAGTAGACGTTCTGGCGAGATGGGAAAATGACTCCAGCTCGGTCAATATTGGTTTTAAAATTATAATTTGAGTCTCAAATTGTAGAACAGAATGTTTTGTACAATTTGAGACCAAATTAACAATTTTTTGAACCAATACTGTCCTAGATGAAGTCATTCTCTCGTCTTGCCAGAATGTCTTCTTTGCTTGGACAGACTATATCAGAAGATGCGGCCGCTAATTAAAAAATGATGAATGAAGTTGTCTAGCTTACGAATAGTATAGATAAACACCGTAGGGTTCAATGTACTTGAACTTACAGCCTCAGTGGAGTGTGTAATTGTTAAGTAGCTCTCAAATTATAACCAATTCTTGATAACTTTCGTAGGATTTTTGATAGCATTCGTTCAATTATGATAAACAATCGTTGTTCATAGCCTTCAGTACCAGCTTTTCGGTTGCTAAATACATTATTTTTTTATCGAAGCAGGTGTCCTATTTTTTGAGGACCTCCAAAGTATCTCCAATAATATTATTACCAATTATTGATAAAATTCTTGTAAACATTCGTTCAATTATCACAAAGAATCGTTGTTCATAGCCTTTAGTACCAGCTTTTCGATTGCTAAATAGATTTCTAATCGAAGCAGGTGTCCTCGTGTATTTCTAGCATGAAGTTTCAAATTTTCAAGACCTAGCTGAATGGAGGTGTGAAGCAGCTGCTTGTTGCATCACTGTTGGAAAATGATACGTCATAGTTGGCAAATGTTAATGATATTGGGTTACTTGGAAGTGTCAGAATATCGTTCCATTGTGGCCTAGCACTTATTTCGGCAGCTGCTGTTAATGCAGTAATTACTTATTGGTAGTGGTTCCAAGATCGAATCTCTCCAAGCTTACAAGAGTCACAAGCAGTACAAGCGTCTAATGGAGACCTGGAGTAACTTTGATACTAACTACTAAGTGTAGTTTTAGTCTAGAATCGTTTTACTAGTTCGAGAATGAGTAGTTATTGAAACTGGACCTTGAAAGATGGAATTTGCTCCAAACACTTGGTGAACAGAAAGAGATGTTTAAGTGAAATCTTATGTTCAATAATTTCAGTTTTTTTGTGGAACGCAGGCCTAGCAGAGTACCAATTTATAATAATAACAACAACACTACAAGACTGAATTCACGTCATACTTCCAGCAAATGAAGAATAGGTATTGGTGAATAGAAGAATAGTATAGATAAATGCATAATACAAGTATATCACAGTGGATACTATCAGGATTCATCCGTCTGATATTTGAGATGAACTGCTGACAGCCATATTCTCAATTGAATGTGCTTTGTTGAGTCTAAACTAAACTCAAACTAAACGAAACTAAACTAAACTAAACTAATATTCTCATTGTAATGTGATTTCAGGGGTAATAAGTATACAACCATAGTATTAACTATCATTTAGTGCC
Organism: Sogatella furcifera; assembly: GCA_017141385.1. Lineage (NCBI taxonomy): Eukaryota > Metazoa > Arthropoda > Insecta > Hemiptera > Delphacidae > Sogatella > Sogatella furcifera. The sequence goes on from CM029552.1 coordinate 919,923, forward strand.
TCGAAATGAGCAGAAATGTATAGAAACTGTCGAAAAAGTATGCACACTTTCAGTTGACATTTATCATTCACAATAATTATAATCTATTCATTCTACGTCATTGTGAGAGCTGATATGTTTACGTTATTATCCGTTTTCAAATTAAAATTCGAAAATTCTTTATTGTCACAGGCAGTGCACAAATACATGATACATGTTTTTAAGACTGATCTGACTGATTAACACAAATAATTTTATCAACTGTAACTCAAGCTAGTTTCAATATAAATACAAAATAATGAAAAAAATGATAAAAACAAATTCATTCATTAACCGATGTCTTAGATATACATATAGCATTCATAGAGTGCGCCAACAAGACAACAAAGATCCCACATGAGTCATATAGACTTGTGTGTGAGATGAGTATCAGTAATAAATTGCTAGGTTAGAGTTGACTTGAATGTCAATAAGAAAAATAGTGATGAAGGAAAAATTGGAAAATGTAAATAATATTAAGAAGATGAGCAGAGAGAAGGCAGCAACGCAAGTGAGAAATGAAACAATTATCTTATTACAATTGAAAAATTCATTTATTTCTCTTGAGACCTGAAACTGGAGCTCCCCGTGACTAATATAGAGAGAAATATGCCTCTATGTTATCGACAGCAATGATTCCATTGATATTAAGTAAGGGAGTGAAGATGAAACTACTGTATTGGATAAGGATAATATCGATATACTTTCAAAAGCTATCAAGTACAATGAATCACTACTGTAACATCTTGCTACTAACAAGTAATAGGCAGTTGTAGCTTCTTCAGTAATAATATAGATGTAACCATAGAGTAATTGAGCGCTATTCCTAGGATTCTCTTTGATGTAACAGTCTATGAGGAATGGATTGTTTCAGCTTCCTTAATATGTAATGTGACAACATCAATGATGCATAAAATATTATGGTTGACATCTTTTGAATGTTAACACACGATTTGTTTCATAAATAGACTAGCCGGCAGGCTCGCCTTCTCCGCCTAGCCAGGGAGCTCCGCCCCCTGGACCCCCGCCAGTATCGGCAGGGTGAGTCAAACAGGCTCGCTTCGCTCGCCTGCAAAACCTCTGCCAGTGTAAGCTGAGACAAACAGGCTCGCTTCGCTCGCCTGCAAATTCCGTTCAGAAGGGGTTCGAAGTCTATTGAACACAGCATTTATTGACCTAATCTAGACCTGTTTCCTAAATTTCAACATTTTCTGCCGATTTGTTCTCGGAAAATCCAAGGAAAATTCAGAAAAATAGTAAAACGCTAATATTGTGTGTAACCTTGGGAAGTATATCGGACATTGTTTGAAACTTGATTTAATATCTTCATCTATAATCTCGCTGAGCCATTGAATTTACAGTAAGGTCGGGTCGTATCAAGGCGGAAGATATGCAACCCGCAATACATCTACAATTTCGAAAACCTGATTACTGGCGTAATCTTGAACGGATTTCAAAAATATTTTAACACAACATTTCTAGACCTTATCTGAACCTGCCCACCAAATATCAACATTTTCTACCGATTGGTTTTCGAAAAAATTGAGATAACGCCGAAAATCTATAGAAAAACTCAAATATTTAGCGTATACCTGAAAAGTTTTTTAAATCCGTTCTTAGCGCGCGTCTAAACGTTCAACTGGATATGCCTGCCAAATTTGAACGCATTCGGTTCAGTGGATTTTTAGTTCTGGTGATGAATGAATGAATGAATCAGTCAGTCAGTCAGTGCCATTTCGCTTTTATAGATATAGATAGATTTTTCAAGTACTTGAGATGAGCACTGTATGATATTATTCGTAATAAATGAATGAAAATATTGCTATAGTATAGACCAACAACTCATGCAATTGTTACAAAGAGGTTGTGAATCATAATTAACTCTTTTCTCTGTCCTATCTATGGTTTCAAGTTTTAAATTCTCTCATACGCATCGATACTGAGGGAAAACGTGATGTTCTACCGCCAGTAATGTTTGTAGCGTGCATACACGTCCAATCTATTATAATCCAAAATACGGCATTTTTTGTACAATTCATCGCCTTACATAATGAAATTGTGTCAGTTTACGTAACAAAACATGCCAGACGTTGTGTCTGTCGTTCGTCAACTCTGAGAACTGGAGAGACTTTAACCTTGCACTTCGCACAGACTGTCCAAGCAAAGAAGACATTCTGGCAAGATGGGAAAATGACTCCAGCTCGGTCAATATTGGTTCAAAACTTGTAAGTTTGGTCTCAAATTGTAGGAAACATTGTTGTGTACAATTTGAGACCAAATTGAAAATTTCTGAACCAGTATTGACCGAGCTGGAGTAATTTCCCCATCTTGCCAGAATGTCTTCATTGCTTGAACAGATTATACCTTCACTTTATTTCACTTTTTCCTGTGCACTTGCCGTCTCTAATTGCAGATCATTTTCTTGGATGTCTCCTTTTTTTCTTCCTCTTTTTTTCCTTGTACTTCTTTCTCGTCATGTCCTTCTGTTTCATATTTTTCTTCCCTTTTTTCTCATACATCTTGCCATCTCTTCGTCGTGAATTCTTTCTATCTTTCTCGCGTTTTATTTCTTGATTGTGTTCTTCTTTTGCTTTTTCTCTCCTTTTGATCCTCTTCTTTGTTCCCTCATAGCCACTCATTTTAGTGCGTGTTTTCTCCACATTTCCTCCTTCATCTTCTTCGATAATTGCGTACAGAAAAGAAAGCCTCCCTCAAATTACCTTGAAGGTTTTCGAGCGGATTATAGGTGGAGAGATGGAGGTTTTTTGTTGTTTTTTCCTTCTAGCTCCTGTGTATTTTATATGAAATGGGATTTCAGCGACTATAATCGATTTCATATTATGTCCATATTTTGGTATTCACAGACTAAATTTCTTGAAAAAGAGTAAAAAATATTCCATCTAGATCAGTCTTAGAACCTTAACTAGCTCCAAAGTAGTTCTCATGTCAATCTCATACTTTTAATGCAACAGAATATTCACTATTTCTATAGTAATGAGGTTGAGTAACGAAAAAACTGTATATTGAAGTATCAGCACTGGCGGCTCGTGTCCACGAAACAGGTGAAGTGCTGTACAGCAAAAGATACGGGCACTTCACCTGTTTCGTGGGTACGAGCCGCCAGTGAGTATTAGTTTGTGCTTTGTTGAGGTCTTGCAGCAAATAGGAGCTACAGAAAATTAGAAGATGAAGGAGAGAAGATACTTTTTCAGATTTCAGATTTCTCTACATATGATTTCTCTATTATATGATTGCAGGATACTGTTTATTTATTAATCTATTGGAAAACACACACATCGGTTGAAAGAACATTATATTTCATCAAAATATAGTCCAAAATTTGAGGTTACAAGTTCAAATTTCTTCTTCAGCCAAAGTTTTCTCACTCAAAGAAATGATCTAGAAAGTGATAATAATTTAAAAATTTTGAATTTTGAAGGGTTGATCCGAAAAACACAAAATAGTTCCAAACTTAGTTTAAATTAGTTTAGTTTTAAATTATCTGAATGATAAGAGCGATTTCTTGGTACAATATTGCTCGGCTTTGTGCATGAATAATAACGAAATTTTCGTTGCTCTACATTTCTCTTGTAAAATAAATATTCAATGTAACATGAACATAATCATATAATATTCATTATCCATAAGTCAATTTGTAACATAATTCAATGTATCATCCAAGTTTATGATACTACAGCGAAATTGGTTTACATTGAAAGAATATTGCATTCCTGCTCACTTGTTCTATGTTAATAGTATGTAATATTTTTACAGAATCAGAGATTATTTAAATAAGTTTTCTTCTACTCTGATGCTCATGAGAATTACAACCAAATAAGGGATTTTAATAATATTGTAACAGTTGAAGGATGTCTAATGTCTAATCTTCTCACATGTACACGTCTGCTGGGACATAATGAACGAAAACATGCGCAAGTTATCTCGATGGAATCTTACTGTATAAGGTATAAGAAAAGGACCACACTTGATCATTCTGATAAGTTTAGAAATTCAAGGTGCCTATAATCAGAAATGTTTTGATAGATCAAAAACTTGTAGCCTACAAGCTCTTTCAACATGGATTTATTTGTTATCTCCACCTGGTGTTTGTTTGGATTAAAGAACGCCGAGCTTGTCCTTATTCCACTGCAATGGAACTGTTTTGTTCTAACTAACTATTTGGTGTAGCCTGTCCAAGCGAAGAAGACATTCTGGCAAGATGGGAAAATGACTACAGCTCGAACAATATTGGTTTAACTGTTATAAATTTGGTTTCAAATTGTAGAAGAGAATGTTTTCTACAATTTGAGGACAAATTTATTATATTTGAACCAATATTGACCGAGCTGGAGTCATTTTCCCATCTTGCCAGAATGTCTTCTTTGCTTGGGCAGACTATACTTTATCACGAAAGTTCGCGCAAGCAGAGAAGACACGCTGTTGCTATGTATAGTGTATTGTGAACGCGTGTCTTCTCAGCCTGCGCGGACTACTCTATTGGATTGCCTAACTACTTTATGATATATATTGATAGTTTCCTTCGACTGGTCCTTGGCTAATTTTCTATTTCCAGTTGTGAAGTCTGAACAAGGCTAATAGGCTCGCCTTTGCTTGTCAATTACTGTTATTCAGTACTATATTATACCTGTTCCATTCAGAAATTTTGGCCTCGCGTCTTAGTGATATCGACAGGAAGGGTTATCAAAACGTGTTCAATGATGTGTGGATTAATAGTTGATAAATACATAGACTATATATACAGGGTGTTTCAGGAGGAATGTGCAATACTTCTCAGGCTGATTCCTTACACCAAGTAGACAAAAAAGTTCCATGGGACCAACCCCCAAAAACGCTTTGTTACCGAGATAACAATGGCGGAAAATTGAGATTTTTCAAAAAAGATTAATTTTTCTAATTCATTAGAGACTTTAGTGAGGTTCTAAAATAATCGATTCCTATGTAAAATTAGCTGAGGAATTCAATGAAACCAGTTCCAAGTTTGTAACTTTAACGGTTATTGAGATAATTGGAAAAATATGCTAGAAAACGCCATTTTTCAACAATAAGGGTTATAACTGGATAAGGAATCATAAAATTGTATTTTTTATTAATGGAAGTTGAAGAGAGTCGGATTCTAAAGAAAAAGTTGAAAGGCGGCGATTATGTAAATCTTACCCAAATCTCAGAAATGGCGTTCAATAATAGCAAAATTGACAAAACATAGCACAAGTGATAAATTTGTGTTTAGTAGCGATTTTGCGATTTTTGATCGCTATTTCAGAGATTTGGGTAAGATTTACACAATCGCCGCCATTCAACTTTTTCTTTAGAATCCGACTCTCTTCAACTTCCATTAATAAAAAATACAATTTTATGATTCCTTATCCAGTTATAACCCTTATTGTTGAAAAATGGCGTTTTCCGCCATTGTTATCTTGGTAACAATGCGTTTTTGTGGGTTGGTCCAATGGAACTTTTTAGTCTACTTGGTGTAAGGAATCAGCCTGAAAAGTATTGCACATTCCTCCTGAAACACCCTGAATATATTTTATTGGGGTTCAATTTGAATGGTTCACGATTCGCAATGTATTTCACTCATTGCATTGAATAAAATTCGATTCTATTTGAGTGTTCAGGAGATAGATGGTATCATATTATTGATGGTATATTACACACTTGAATGGAGGTAAGATTGATCATTTATAAATGGAGTTTGATTTTAATGGTTCAGTATTGGTTTTATAGTACAATTATTACTTGAGTAAAATACTCGTAAGTCATTTTTGTGAGTATTCAGTTGAATATTTAGTTTGTGATTATCTCCAGCGGTTCTCATAAGTTATACCACGATTCCTCACGATAGTTTTGCATAAGCCTATTTTGTTTTGAAATGTATGTACTTTTTAACTTTTCCATGTTTGATAAAAATTAGAATAAGGAGAATGTAAACTGAAAATGATATTTTTGTGTATCATAACAAATCACTGTATAATACATATTCACTGTATTATAACAAATATGTAGCCTAGTATTGTTAGTCAGCGTGCGACCTAAGCAAACGTTTAGAATTCATAGTTGTGGATTGGAAACTGGGCTGCCAACTATAATAAACAAATTTATAGTTGGGAATATCATGAGTAATCGAAGTGTTAGACTATTGAATTTTCTGGTTTGTGATCTAAAACTATTTTTCACGATAACAACGGTTTCTCGTCTCTGAGATTTCAAATTATCTATTATTAATGTGGAAAACGTATTCCAATACCTTATCACAAAACCTGTAAACTTTCAACCGACACTTTGAATAATAATACTGAGAGATAACGTACTTATACTTTTTATAACAGAAGATTTCTGAAAAAAGTTATAGTTTTTTATTTAGTTCTGGGTGCGACTGCGACACTAAACAAGTGATAACATTGGTCGAATATAAATTGAGAGAAGATGGACAAATCCAAATTTTCGACATAATGAACTAGTGAGAACATTTTTAAATAAATTAATAAGGAAATAAAAATTAATCAGAACACTATATCTGAGGTAAGCTTAACGTACGGTATATTATATACACTTGAACTTATTGTCGTAGAGTCCACTTTTCAGCTAGTTATGATATTTGATTACACCTTTCCCAGTCACAAAAAATCTTGTGACTTTGAACCCCTGGAAATTTCACCGGAACTAACTGTCACAAAAGAAAAAAAAACACAAACTAGAACTATCACTCTTATGAAAATAATCACGAACTAAAACTTAAATCACAAACAAATCACTTGATGGTTCCGACGTTTCACAATTTAGTATTTTGTTCACATATTTGCTCCTAGAACATCAAGTAGAACTCACTTGGGAGTTCACAATTTTGTTCCCCAGGAGTAGAACTCAACTTGGAGTTCTTTGTTTAGTTCACAATTTTGTTCTCTAGGAGTACCTAGAACTCACCTTGATGTTCACAATCTAGAAACTTGTTCACAATTTTGTTTCCTATTAATAGAACTCACCTTGCTGTTCGCAATCTACCATTTTGTTCACAATTTCGTTCCCTATGAGTATAAAATTCACCTAGGGGTTCACCAATCAGAATTTTGTTCACAATTTAGTTTCGAACTCACCTTTTTGCGGCCAGTCATAATCGAGCGGTGCGAAGGAACGCAATGCGTGTTGCCAAGTGGCCAGACCCGGCCCTAACACACTCTATAAGTAAGGTGGTGTCGACTGTCGCAAGCCGGAACCAATCAATGGATTTGGCTGATTTTGTTGCAAACTGAGTTGAGTTGACACTGCTTTGGTCACACCGGTTGCGCAACGGAAAAGCCGACCGACCGATTTCAGTGCTGGAAAAGCCACTGAAATTTTGTTCTCCAGTGTCCACACAGCGAATGCTGGTTACGGGCGCCCCGTGAGGCTGGGCGCCCTGGGCGCGCAATGGAGCGTGTGATGCTGAATCACGGTCAAAGAGATGCGCTTTGATGTCTCTCACTGAATGGTTGCGACCGTCACAGCTTGTTAGTGGCGCGTGGTTAAAGAATTGCAAGAATTTATTGATCACAGACTTCATCTACGATGACTTAAGACGAAATGAATTAATTCACTTAGTGAATAAACTACTGTTGCGATGACAAACCATAGCAACGATACGAGACTTTTCCGTCGAAAAATAATAATGACACATACTCATTGCCAATGCTATGACGTCATTATTGTCTATGGTTTGTAGTGGCTAAGTGAGCCAAGTTTGTTCATTCTGTCTTGAGTTGTCGTGAATTGAGTATAATTGATAATCAATGTTTATCTGAAAATTGAATTGAAAAATGTGATCTAATTTGCATAATAAAGTACTATGTAATCAAAATAGTATCATTAGTCATAACCATCTATCAATTGATGGAATGATAGAAGGTTATGCATTAAAACTTTGAAAACTTTTTTCGAATAAATTAATCAATCCATTGCTATCACTACCGACTGTTATTACTGCATATACTCTTATCAATCAATATTCTCCATAATCCATTTTATTTAAAGTATATTTTGCAATAAGGATGTTCCGTTAACAAAAAAGTTCAATCAATACTAATTGATCGTAATTGAAAACTCTGAAAGCTAGAACCTTATTGATGATGTCAAATTGAATTCGTCATACAGTATAAGAGAAAAGTTGTTTATTTTACTATATTTCATTCCATTTGCTGGTACATTAAAGAACTGCTTCTTGCAAAGCTACTGTACTATCAAAATCTAAACACTTTCCAATTCAATTAGGCTATATGGAATCCATTACTTTTGGTATAGTCTGTCCTAGCAAAGAAGATATTCTGGCGAGATGTGAAAATAACTCCAGCTCGGTCAATATTGGTTCAAAAATTGAAAATTTGGTCTTTAATTGTAGGAAACACACCGATCTACAATTTGAGACCTAGATTTCTGAATTTTGAAGCAATATTGACCGAGCTGGAGTCATTTTCTCATCTTGACAGAGTGTCTTCTTTGTTTGGATAGACTATACCGTAGCCCAGTTCATTATTTTATTTAGCAGCCCACACTTTGAAATTGATTCATTGCATACATTAGCCTTTGAAAGAAAGTGAAGAGGTGTATTTCGTAATCTCAGTTGATTACAATCCATTTGTTCTCACTTGGTCGATTTGTTTGCCTTTCAAGCATGCTGCATATTGTGCTAAGCATTGGAACCATGCGCCAGAAAAGCATAAAAATCGACCAAGAAAGTGTGGACATGATCTTTGTAAAGGATTGACAGGAAATGTGGAGAGGCTGGCTTGTTGAAAGCGAGTAGCCTATATTGTACCCTATATCCTTCACTTCAAATAATCAGCACCAATTATTATTGTTGATGAAATATACTACTGAAATCATATTTCATACATGACTCATCATAAAATGTTTAACAAACTATGCTATTTCATCAATAGTTTATTGGTCTTTATTGATATGTTTATAGATTTTATAATTGGATAAGTCATTTATCCCAATCAATTCAACTCATCGGAATTATTGCAGAATATAATAATTATAATTTTTGTCTTGGTGTACATAAAATTAGTTTACTTTTATATTATCATACTTAGAAACATTATATTATATTACTTTCATAATATTGTTCCTTATTCGTCTGTGAACAGAACCAATATTGAAGTTAAATGTTCTAAAACATAAAAAGCAGAGCCTTCGCGTGGATTTTTGGCGCCCTGTGCGAGATTTTGGCAGGTGTAACATATTATAATATATTCAAAGCCAAACATGATTCTAGTACAGTGACTACATAAGTCACTGTAGATTCTAGCTGCCTTACATGTTCACATTTTTCTCATAAATTTTGAATAAAATTTGAAATAGTTCCAAATTCAGCTAGCAGATGGCAGTAGCAATAGAGTGACTTGCTTCGACTTCCATTGGACACGCCTCCAAGCTCCGTCTACGATCAAAATAAAAAGTTAGAAAAGTTTCCGAATTCAAGCAGTAGATGGCAGCAGTTGATGGGTGATGTTTCAGATTTGACTTGGACACGCCTTAGTGCCCCGCCTACTCTTTTCTTATTGGTTGACGGTGTTTCGTGAGTTCTGACTTAGAAAATGGCTGCTAGCAAGAAAATGATGGATGGTATATTATACCATCAAAAAATTGATGGTATATCATACACAAAAAATGACGCTGATTTACTATTGACGATCTTGTGCTGATATAACATTTATTTTGTATTCAGGCTGGTAAGATTCTATCATGTTAGTATTTGAAGAATTCATTTATAGAATTTAGACTCAGTTTTACTTAGGCCAGTACTAGATTTCAATAGTTTTATGCTGTATGAAATGATATGAAAATATGATTTCGCATTCCCATCTTATATATACTCATTAATTCTATTTTTTATACAATGAATATAAATAGAACTCAAACTCTTCATGGTCTAATACCGACGGCGACCTCTTGCCATAACATTTTTGAAAAAACTACAAAAACTCGAAAAATTAAAAAAGTTTTTATCGGAAACTGGCTTGTGATTGGTGGACAGAGTGTAAGGTGGTTGTCAGCCAATAATAGAATTAAATTTAAGACGGGGCGTTTCTTGGCTTGCTTAATATATTGATCGTGGTTTTTCAATTGATTAATTATTCATTATGATGGATGATTTTATGCAGAGGAAATTTTTCTTGTGGATTTAAGTTGTTGGTAGAATAAGTTTTTTATCAAATGGGGAATAAATTATTCTAATAGCCCAATTGAATTTTTTAAAATTCCCGTTTTGCATCAGCCGCCGCGGCGCCCTGTGCGGTCGCACACTCCGCACACCCCACGCGAGAGTCCTGATGAAAGGAACCTCATAACTAAACAACAGTATATTGGAATATTGTTTACATAGAATCTTGGACTCTGGTTGTCAAAGAAAATTGTAAGTTTTCAAGTATGAATATAGGTTCAAAGTACAGTAAAATATATTTCCTTCATCTTAGAGCTACTTTGTCACTGTTTTTTAGTTCAAGTAACAATCGCAATATTACCCTTTTCAATTATTTTTATTCATGCATGAATAAAAATAATTGAAAAAAATATTCATACATGAATAAAAATAATTGAAAAGGGTACTGCGATTCTTATTTGAAATAAAATACAGTATAAAAATATTATAGATACTGTATTTTCAAAATCAAGCTGAAAGTAGGGAGACAAAATACGAATCAGTAGGCTATTATAATAATTCAGAGAGGATATTTTGAGAGTAAATAGCTATCCACAAAAACCCTTACCTACTCAATTTCTCTAAAACATAGTAATCATAGGTTCATAATATCTATTTATGAACTGAATAACTGGAATATCATCAAGCATCAAAATTACATTATAATGTGACATCTCGCTTTTATAGATGTAGATTTGGCTCCTTTGTTAGGTATAAACTCTGAATTACTCGAATTATTGTTTATTTTTCATTAAAACATCCTTTTTGAAAATTGAAAAATAACACTGTTATTTATATTTTTCAGGTGGGTTTCACGGTTGAAGTTTTGCAGGTTTGAACTACTGTGAGTACGATGAAAGTAGATAATTTCATACTTTAAAAATGGATCTCTATTATTATTTTATAGATTGGAATTCATCATTTCAGCCATTGGATTAGATTTGGTTCATGCTACTCTGAGTTTATTATCTCTAATACTTCTTAGAATGGTACCGTAACTCTTTATTTCTTTAGTTTACCAGCTACAGCAGAGCTGTTGGTCTCACAATATTCCATGAACAAGATTCAATGAAAATTTGAGAATTTACATAATTTGAATTCATATTTTATAGTTTTAAGTCAGCTACAATATCCCATTCATTTTGTATATCCTACTTCACTTAACCTATATTTATAAAAGCGAAAAGGCACTGACTGACTGATTCATTCATCACCAGAACTAAAAATTCACTGAACCGATTGCGTTCAAATTTGGTAGGCATGTTCAATTAGATGTTTAGACGCGCGCTAAGAAAGGATTTCTGAGACCTTTCAAGGACACGCCCAATATTTGCATTTTTCTATGGTTTTTCTGCGTTTACTCAGATTTTTCGAGAACCAATCGGAGAAAAATGTTGAAAATTTGTAGAGAGGTTCGTCTAAGGTCTAGAAATGTTGTGTTGAAATATTTTTGAAATCCGTTAAAGATTACGCCAGTAAACACTTTTTTAAAAATTGTAGATGTATTGCGGGTTACATAATATGTTATCTTCCGCCTTGATACGACCAGTCCTTACCGTAAATTCAATGGTTTAGTGAGATTATTAGATGAGCTAATTTGGAAGATATTGAAGTTTCAAACTATGTACGATATACTTCCCAAGATTGCGCTCAATATTATAGCGTCTTCCAATTTTTATGAATTTTCAGAGTTTTTCTTAGATTTTTCGAGAACCAATTGGCAAAAAATGTTAAAATTTGGTAAGCAGGTCCAGATATGTTGTGTTCAATAAATTTCGAAACCGTTCAGAGGCTACACCTGAAATAAGGTTTTCCAACGTTTGGAATCTGCTCTTTTGCTTATTTCTCGGAAACTAATGAACTAGGCCTAAATACGTTCAAGTCATATACACAGGTTGAGCTAAGGTTATAGAACAACTACTTTATTAGAAGGATTACCCAAAAGATGCCTGTTAAGTGTTATGAATGGAATTTGCAGGCGAGCGAAGCGAGTTATTGCTGATACTGTCGGGGGTCCAGGGGGCGGAGCCCTCTGGCTAGGCGGAGAAGGCGAGCGAAGCGAGCCTGTCGGCTAGTTCTTCATATATAGAACACCAAATTTATAATATTATTCTAAGATTTAAGAAATTTTGGAATTAAATTTTACATGGAATAAAGCTTGGAGGATTATTCAAAGAATTCCATGGAAATGCTTGAATCGTTCTATACTGCTCATAGCGTAACGGTACCATTGCTAAAATGTACACTGTACACTGTTCAGTACTTCTTAGAGCTTTCGCGGCTTGGTAGAAGCTAGTTGATATTTCAACCGCTAGATGGCATGGACTACCTCTCAATCAGGATCAGTATAAGGACTCTGAATGATCTGTATCATATTTTTGTACAAGTAGGATGCTGAAAATTTATTCCAGTAACAGTGATAAGATTATTTTCCATTTTTCCTGTTTCTAATGTAGAAGAATTTCTATAATATTTGTACAGTATAATATTCTTTAGAATTTGTAAAGTATTCCATTTATTACTCTTGAGACTTATTTGACAATGACTCCTCCAACCAAATGGCAAAAAATGTGATGAATGTAGAGTCTATATAGTGAGCAGCAGACTACATTAAGTAATATATTATTTTCTAGTTCCATAACTTTCTACTTCCATAAATTTTCTAGTTTATGCCAAGAATAAGAAATAAATTGAAAATTCGACTGGTTGTCGAAGTACAACTTATATTGTAAATAATAAAAAAATGGTATAAAATGGTTTATATTATTTTCATCTGCCTTCTGAATGTTTCAAATATTGAAGAAAGATGCTATCATCGAATAAATCAAACCTTATCAGCAAAGTTTGACTCTCAAAACCTGGCTATTACATTGATGTTAATAATATTGTTCTATTTGAATCCGTGTGTCCCAATTTTCTAGGTCTAATTTGGGCTGACATAATTTTTGTTATAAACAGTATAACGGAAATATATGTAGTGGACAGTATTTCTATTGTCTATCAGCTTCAGTATGCATGTCTGCTAGTCTTATGTAGAGAATGTATAAATACTGAAGAATCACAACTGAATATGAATTTTATTTCCTCTGTGAAAAACAAAATATTACCAAAAAAACTTGGAAATCGACTGATCACTTTTTCCAGTAAATATGAACAAAAAATTTTTAATTTAATATGTTTTATGATATTCATCTTGTAATATTAACATCCACTAATAATTCTTACAGTATGTCAACACTGTTCCTATACAAGCACTGCTAACCGTACTTCTTATAGTTTTTGCGGTTTGAGGAAGGTGTTTTGCACTGTGATCGGTAGATGGCGTGGACTGGCTCTGATTACTACAGTGACTTGATAAACAAGTCTTTTATCTATCTTTATAGAAGTAGAAGAAGATAAAAGTGTAGTCACATCAATCGCAGATCACAGAGGACGTAAATCTAAATTTACGATTTACATGCTCTGTGCTATTTAATAATCTTTTATAATCACTGTAGCTGTGATGGATTTCACCAAACTAACCAATAATAAACAATTCAACACTCAATGGACATCACTGGCGGCTCGTACCCATGAAACAGGTGAAGTGCCCTTATCTTCTACTGTACAGCACTTCACCTGTTTCGTGGGCACGAGCCGCCAGTGATGGACACACTATCATTATAGATAGACACTCATAGTTACATCATCATAGATAGACACATAGATAGATACAGTCTTCATAACAGTAACAAATTCGAGATTATCCCTCATAATCTCTTCAAATGGTATAAATTTGCATTGACTTGGATACAGAAAAACATAAATATTATTATGTGAAAAATATCACTTGTTATAATATCATAGAAGTTTTTCTATCTAGTCTATTGGTGAAATTGATCAATTTAGTTCTGATCAGTATCAGAACACTGTGAGTTAAATGGGCTGAATGATTAAAAGGCTAAATAGATAGTGAATGAATAAAATGGACCTACTTGAATCAAACAATAATAATCTGGAAAGCCTTCATGATATTTCATAGAGATTATTCTGTATGATTGAGGCTCTCCGAATTTTAATAACATATTTTCATCTCTTTCCAGTGTCAAGTTAGGAGAAACTCCATTTTTTATATGTGGGTTCTTTCGAGAAGTTATGGCTTTTGGGCCGGTATTGGCCTGGCTGGAGTCGTTTTCCCGTCTTGCCGGTGTGTCTTCTTTGCTTGAACGGACTGTATAGTTTGGTGAATATGAAACTGGCAACCAGCTGGTAGGCCTAGGCCCTTCATAGGGCTGTTGCGCCATTGACAAACAAACAAACAAACATTTTTTATATTTTCAGATTTACTTGTTTAATTCTTCGATCTTAGATTATTATTTCTCGAGCAATATTTTGGCATATCATTCACCACTACTGTAGTACTCGTAATAAAAAACCTGAATTCAATAATATCATCAAGCTAAATTTATCATTCAAGTATTAGTAATTTTTCCTAGTTCTCGACTTTTCTATTACCAAACTTATTTTCAGACTGAATTAGAGTCTCTCACTCCTCCTGCATAATAAGAAAAGGAAAATTGTCTAATCTTTATACTTTGGATGGAAATAAACTGTTGTAATAGGCAGTTAAATTTCTGATATAGACCAAAGTCCTAGAAATAATTATATAAAAAATACTTATTCTATAACAATAATAATGTTGAACCTTAGACGACACATCCAGAGGAGTTTATTTATAAATTCAAAACACTGCATATTTTCAATATCAACTTTTATTCTCAAAATTAAACCTCATTACCTCTCTGGTCCATTCCCTGAACTTCTGATCATGACAGTTTCTTTGACAATGCTCAATGTTTTTTTTTTTAGCTTAGCCAATACTAGGAATTCTATTTTAACTAACCTACTGTCCCAGGGAATCAAGATACTGTAAAGTCAAAACAGTTTGCAGTTTTGTGTAAAATAATAGTGATGACACATAGGCCTACATCTTTGAATTTCTGATATTGCATTGAAATGATGATTTCCTATTGAACTGCTGATCTCGAGGTTCTTATTTCTCTAGTTTCATTTTCCAATTGATTGATCATAGGTCTAAATACGCAAAGTCACGTATTGCGTTTAATTATAATAATGTTACTGTTTCCAAGATGTTCAGCGACTTCTGTGAATTAACTATACAGTACTATGTAGTCTACTTGATCCGGTCTCACACGCAAAATTCATTGACATAAAACTTTTTCCACTATTAAATCTTTCAAAAGATTAAACTTCGAATCATAGAGTTATTGGATAAAAACTCGGGCAGAGTTTACCACCCATGTGGGAGTCTAGTGCCCGGTTTTTCCAAGCACACTCAAAATTGAGGGACCCTCAAGTTTACTAGATTTCCTATACTTATCATGGAAAATGTCAGCTGTTTATCAAAATTTGAGGGTCCCTCAACGTTCAGTGTGCTTGGAAAAACCGGGCATCAGAGTCTTGGGGTAGCTGATAGTATATATGATATACAGCGAATATTTTTAACAAGGCCAGGTCCCCCAGTGACACCGCCTATAGATAGGATGAAATGAATCTATTTCGCATTAAAGTACACATAACTTTCAAGAATCCATTGTATCCGCACACTACTGTACTTACTTGACAAAATTATTAAACCAGACAAAAAGATAAGATATCAGGGAAGAGGAGACTGAAGTTTGTATTAAGTAAGGGCTGAACTAAGAAATAAAATTTATTACTCCTTGTTCAACTCAGGGAAAATAATCTTGTTGAAACTTTTATTATAAACCGGAATATTAAACTATTATATTATATCAATATAATACATAGAAACATACCGTATATAATATTTTTCATAGTAATAGTTGTTATAATGATAGCTCATTGTTTAAATAATAGGCCAACATGATAATGTAATATATGTTAATGATGACTATGATATTGATTAGAAATAACCCAAGTAGATTACTGTATAAAATTGAAAAAAATAACTTCCTTATTTTTCATTATTTTTGAGCAATTACGTGAGTTCTTACTAATTAGATGGCGCTGAATCCAAATCTGGAATCAAAATTTTCCTATCTCTATTTTTACGCATTTCAAATTTTTGTAGAGAAGTGAATTTCTTGGAAAACAACGGCGACCGAAATGCGGTGAGGCAGTACTCGGCGACAGATTTGGCCCCGCCGCGATCCAGCCATCGCTCGATGATCGCACCGCTGAACTGTGCACCGCTCCATTTGATTGCTAGTACTGCCAAACCGCTGACGGGGTTTCTCAGAGCCCCCGCTGGCGTCAAGCTGAGCCGCTATCGCATATGTGCACCGAGCCTTAGTGCTCATAATGAACTTGTTTTGTATCTAGTTTAAGTGGCATTATGCCGCGAATAAGTGGGATTTGTCCTACTAGACAAGTTTGATCGATTACAAGTGAGGTGCTTATTGGTGTCATATTGTCTGCTGTATTGTATTAGATAGTAGATAAATTCATTAGTAATTACTTATATAGCTCATGAAAGTCATGATAAAATCTGCAACATTGTTATTTATGGAATAATGATATAAGAGGGAAAAAATAGTTGCTGTAACGTTAAATTCCAAAGTTGGAATATTTCGAGTAGGCCTTATACAGTTTTCTCAATTAAAATAATATGGTGAATCCATCTTTACCATAATATTCTGAAATGATTGTGTTATTATTATGCAATGAGATAAACCATAAATAGGGACAATTCTGATGGGTTTTAGAGTGATGCCAGCACGAACTCTGGACTTGTGCATTGTGGGTAATCGAAAATGTGATGATAGAAGATTAATTGAAAAAGTTTTACTTTGAATAGAAATTGTTAATGAGATCGTGGATCTTTGAAATATGTCATCATCTAGGCTTCGACCTCTTCATTCCTTCATTCAATTGAAAAGTTTGAATTCATTAATTGAATTAGATGATCAAATGTAATAATATTCGAATATGATGTTTAAACAAATCATAATGGTAGAAGCTAGCAAGATGAATTCTTAAAATCTTATTCGTATGGGTTTCAGTTATTCCAATGTCAATAAAAATCATGTAAGTTTGATAATTTATTCTAGAAAATTGTAAAAAGGCTACTGTATTCATAGTTTTGTAGGATAGGATTGAGTACTTATTGTTGTTTCAGTGTATTCTCTTAGCTTACTCTCACTGAGCTTCGATTTTCTTACATTCTAACTTCTCACAATTCCTAGATTTATCTTAATACATAAATTCCTTCCCAGTTTCTGAATTATTTCTCTAGTCTTTTAGGCTCATCCATCGCAATCGCCCTTCTGTCAATTTCTTTTGATTTCTACATTGACAATAATTCTATCAACTCTTTTCACCTACTGCATTTCATGGACTTATTTGTCCAGGTTCTAAGTTTTTCAAAGAAAAAAAAAGATTTTTCTCAGGCTATTCATCGATTGATTCATTAGATCGTTCATTGATTTATTCGTCTACTTGCCGACTACTACTGCCCACTAGTACAGATTAGTACAGAAACTAACTAACAAACTACGAAGAATAAAAATGATTCAAACATTCCAGGACAAATCAATCAATACAATACTATTTCCATCAAAGAAAATTTTATTACAAAAGTACAAAAATTATAAATAATGAGGTTTGTGTTATGACTTTATACATCGAGATGATTTATTGCACAATATTATAACTTAGTACTACACTTATGTTGAGATCTTGTATGAGTAGTGTGGGGTTTGTACAGAGGCTGAAGAGTATGCCTTGTAGCTGGGTGCCTCGTACTTGTAAGTGGGTGCTACGTATTTGGGAGCTTCGTATTTGTAGACGGGGATTTCGTACTTGGGAGCTTCGTATTTGTAGACGGGGACTTCGTATTTGGGAGCTTCGTATTTGTAAACGGGGACCTCGTATTTGGGAGCTTCGTACTTGTAGACTGGAGCGGGCGCGGAGTAGTATTTGGATTCTCCCTCATAGTGTACATTGGCTACAAATCCGGTCTTCTTGTCGGAGGTGTACTCGACAATGCGTTTCTTGCCGTCGGGTTGAACGAGGGTGTAGTACCCCTTGACAGAGTCGCCTTCCCTGGTCTCGTGCTGGCTCTTGATGTCGCCAGTGTGCTCGTCCTTCACTGAGTACTCGAATGAGTAGTGGGGTGGCGAGTAGTGCTCGGGCTCGGCGTGGTAGACGGGCGCGTAGCCGTATTCGATGGCGCGAGCGTATTCGGCGAACATCAGTACAGCCAGTCCGAGGGTGATCTGGAATGAGAAGTAGAGAGATTGGAATTTTGTGAATTTTTTGGATTTTCTATTGCACAATCATGGTTTATTGGTGGAATAGTGATTCAAAACGCATACATGATGAAATTTGAATAAATTAGTATGATTTGGGAGATAAAAAACAAGCTTCACCCTACTATACTATTCATCTCCAGAATTTTGATAAATAGAAGTTGATGTAATAATAATTAATTCGAATCTTCATTTATTGCTATATAAATAGACAAAGGACTTCTTCAACTGCAAATATTGACCAATGTGCTAAATAGCAGCTGAGATCCATTGAATGAAACTGCTCAAAAAATTGAAAAAAAAGAAGTTGATGTAGTGCGAGAGAGAGGTTATGCTATCACATCACTTTTATTAGATCTTTATCAGTATTGTGTTCATAATAGTTGTTCCAGTGTATTTGCTCTTCTCATACTTCTTTAAGCTTTGAGTTTCTTTTCCCTCAACTTCTAATTATGTTTGAATTCTACTATATTTCACTCAATTATGATGAAATCTTGTATGAGTATTCAGGGGGAATACAGAGACAGAAATTGATACCTCAATAATAAAGCTTTATATTTCTTTTCTTTCGGTTTTGACACACATTAAACTGTTTCTACATTTAAAAATGTAAAATAAATTTTGAAATAACAATATTTTTTCATTAAGTAATGCATGAGGGATGAGGAAATTGAATTCTCTTTATTATTTAATCTGAAAGATTGAAATAGGATTACTTCTATAAAATTACTCATATTTATTTAGTGGTAAATACACACTAATGATAGGATTAGATAGCGCTTTGTTGGAGGAGGTTTCTAGCCTACTAAGATCAGGATCTAGTTTGAAGGTCAAATTAAGCTTTTTCACTTTATCAACCAATTGAACTCTCTAAAAGCTAAGTGAATAGAAATAATCTTATGGTTGTAATTGAATTATGTTGCAAGAGAAGGAAACTTTCAAATTTTGTCTGGTGAAATTTCAAGTTTCATTTTAATTTTTATAAGCAATTAAGGTGTTTGAGGCGATCTAATGTCGAACAGTTAAGATCATAAACTGTTTTAAAGTACAGATCATAAACATCAAGTTTATCTTTGAATTACATGCACCTTTCTATCAGTCATTGATTGGTCAATGAAATTGTGGTCAAGGTCGATATTTTATGGCTTTATAAAATATATATATATTTATAATTTATGGCTTTATATATATTTTATAGCGAAATAGTCATAATTAATTATGAATCGCAGAAATTCGAACAACTGACATTACTGGAATAGCTTAATAGTGATGGAGGAAATTGGTTCTTTTTTATAAAAAGGTCAGGGAATAGTTGAGATCACCAAAGGCGCCGGCTCAATAATAGCGGGCGCTTCAAAAACAATAGAATTTTTGTTTTTAGAGTAAATGTTATTGGGTGTTATTTTTTTAAATGTTTTCTCAGCGTATGGTGTAGTACAGAGTAATAAATACCAGATTAGAAATAATTCTCTGTGAACGAAAGTAAATATTTGAACATTCAAGTAATACAATCCAATCACAGACTGATGAAGTAAAATTGTAGATAATTAGCTTGAATGAAAAATCGTATCATTTTGAAACAATTGAAAATTGTATAAATTTGAAACGTTTTTGTCTACAAAAATTTTACTATCAGTCTTGTGTGGAAATCCAATCTACTATTTTTATAATTTGAGGGAAGATAAAGCAGATTTTTTTCAAATTCAAGAGGAATCAGAGGAATATTCAATATAAAATATTAAAATTTAGGTTTATTAAACTCCTGATCCATTACTAGTACTGTATTTTTATTTATTAGACACTAGTAAAGCTGTTGGATTGATAAATTCATGCTTAGCATGTATATGAGTTTTATGTAAGGAATTTATTGAATTCTGAAAATCCGGAATATTCTTGATTAGAAATATTAACTGTTTATTGAAGTTATTCAATTGATTGATGCATTGGCTCTAAATTATAGAAGTTCGAATAATAATCATAAGTAGCTTATTATATTTTCAGTTGACTTATACTAAATAATCTACTAATAAAAATATATGTCTCTACTGTTTTTACTTAACAGTTATCTCTCTTATAATTTTTCACAAAATCTATGTAAATTGTAATATCATGATGTTTTGCATTGTTCATTGAGTTTAATGGTAGTAGATTTTCTGAATTCTTATGTTAGTAGATATATGGTGCATGTGCTATTCTGAAGGATTCCTTCAAAAGTATATCTAATTATGGGAACTAGAGTGGATTACTTCATCCAGTATTCATGATAATTATTGAAACTATTCTATTTTTCTGCTGTTTTGGTGAGAAATTTTCACGGAAAATAGAATATTGTCGAAAAAATGTCATGTAGGAAAGAAAAAGTAACCTATTCAATCCTATAAACAATATAAAAATAATTTATGAAAAAACACACTGATGTCTGGTAGTGTCAATTTTACCGGTTATTTTGGTACTAACCATTTTGGTATACAGATCCATGGTTCCGTGCCCAAATAGATCACATTTTCAAGCTGACCTATTATATCTCAGTCCAATTTTTTAAATAATTAATGGTTTCTAAATGTAACAATTGATTTTAATTGCTTATTGTTTCAGTTGATAATGTTTCTTTGAGTTATTCTTGAATAACAAAAATTAAAGAAAGATCAGGCATCAATAGAATAGTCAATTAGTGTAATAGTAGTGTAATAGTCAATAGTGTAATAGTGTAATAGTGTAATAGTGTAATAGTGTAATAGTCAAGCGCAGTGTACAATGAGTATCTCCATACATTGATGTTTTTATCAGGTAAGAATAATAATATTGTTCATTGAATATTAAAGCTTTCCTCAGGTGATAAATAATAATTTTACCTACTCAAATGAAGAAGACAAGATCTTGTCAAACCACAGATTTATTTAAAATATTTTGTCTTCCCTGTCAATATGGATTACTACAATGTCATCTCCACAAGTATTCAACAAATAATGTACTATTATTGTGAATTGAATCTGGAGGTACCAATTATTATTTTGAATTAAATTCAATTAGGTTGAATTAAAGTAATTACATTGAAAGCAGTAATTTTTCCAGGTGAGAAATGATGGTACATTGAATCTTGATATAAGTCACTGAGCTTAATTATTCAACAAATAATGTATTATTATTGTAAATTGAATCTGGAGGTACCAATTATTATTTTGAATTAAATTCAATTAGGTTGAATTAAAGTAGTTTCATTGAAGCAGTAACTTTTTCAGGTGAGAAATGATTGTACATTGAATCTTGAAATAAGTTACTGAGCTCAATTTTGAATCAAATTTGATAAGTATGTTTAATTACTGTACCTTGAAAGCAGCCATTGTGATGGTTGAGTGGTACTCTGCTGTAATGTGTAACTGATGAAGCACAGAAAGTGACTGATGACCAGTGCTGCGACACGCGACTATTTATACAGTACAAAACGCGCAACTGGACTCCATCCCAGTGTGTACTGGTGTGTTGGTTAACATGTAGCACATTTTTTGCACCCCAAGGAAGCGCAGTGTGTCCAATTAGTGTATAGCCTGTACAAGCAAAGAAGACATTCTGGCAAGATGGGAGAATGACTACAGCTCGATAGATATTCGTTCAAAAGTCATAAATTTTTTTAAAAATTGTAGAACAGAATGTTTTCTACGATTTTAGGTTGAATTGATTATTTTTGAGCCAATATTGACCAAACTGGAGTAGTTTTCACATCTTGTCGGAATGTCTTCTTTGATTCGACATACTATTTATGTGTGTGTTGGTGGCCTGTAGTCGAGATACGCGCCGAATATGCAAAATACGCGCGCAAATCGCCAACTAATTCAATGTGGATATAGTATAGACGCCATTAAAACTGGCAGTTGGTAGATGACTGTTATTAATGATCAACTCTGTTTGGACAGTCGGTGAACGGTCTGTGAGAGCGAATCGACTCGAGAGCGACCTCAGCTGAACCGTTTGAACTTGTAGACTGTTTTCACACTGTCCTGAGAGAGCTGAGCGTCAATAACAGACATTCGCCATCCGCCACTTTCGGTGGTGTCTGCTATGATATATTTGTGTTGTGTTCTATATATGCAACAGTCAAGTTGTCATCGCCTGCTATCTTTCCTTTCACTACTTCTTGTACTGAAATAATTTTTCTTCTTATTTTTATCTTTGTCTTCTTATTGATCTTATTTCTATTTTATCTTTGGTCCAGTTCTGCCCGTTTTTTTATGATCGCCCCTGCACCAAGACCTACGACAAGTGATGTGTGAACCTGTGTGTCGCCATACTATTTGTCATTGCCATAAATTACAGCTATCGCAAACAATAACGCTCCTTGTGCGCTATAACAGCTGATGTTGACAATTGGATTTGTCAATAGCTAGGCCTAGATAATGTTTCTGGAATGGACAGAGACAATAAATGCTTTACATCAGCTTGGATCCGCCTAAATTTTTGGCCATAGTTATAGAGATATATAGAGCTAAGTCAATTTTTCTATTTTTTCCATTTTCTAATTTTATTTGTTCCATCACTGGAGTATGCTAAGTTTTCTGCTTGCTCTTCTTCTTCTGTTCTATTTATTTTATATTTTTCATTTATACTTTGGCTCAATTCAATTGTTTCATCAAAAAGGCCTTCTTCATCTACCGTACTTATTATATTTCGTGTTTTGATTTCAAATTTTTCCCACTTTTTTATCAGCTCATTACTTTTCCCTGCTTATCATTTCTTTTTTCATCTTCTTTATATTCTTCTTCTTCTTCTTCTTCTTCTTCTTCTTCTTCTTCTTCTTCTTCTTCTTCTTCTTTTTCTTCTTCTTCTTCTTCTTCTTCTTCTTCTTCTTCTTCTTCTTCTTCTTCTTCTTCTTCTTCTTTCTTCTTCTTCTTCTTCTTCTTCTTCTTCTTCTTCTTTCTTCTTCTTCTTCTTCTTCTTCTTCTTCTTCTTCTTCTTCTTCTTCTTCTTCTTCTTCTTCTTCTCCAGTATTTTTATTGTTCTTGTTTTCCTTTGCTCTCCTTCTCCTCCTTTGGCATTCTTTTCCCAGTATTTCCCACTTTTATCTTCTTCTCTTTTAATTTAATTTTTTTCTTTTCTTCTTCTTTTACCTTCTTCTTCTTGTACCTTCTTATGGATATTCTTTATTTTCTCCTTCATTTGCCACTTTTATCTTCTTCTTTTAATTTAATTATTCTTTTTATTAGTACCTTCTTCTTCTTGCACCTTCTTATGGATATTCTAACTCTCATTCTTATTTACTTCTCTCATTTCCCCTTCTGCCATATCTTCCACTCTCTTCTTGTCCTTCTTCTCCTTCCTCTATCCTTATTATACTTCTTTTCCTTCTCCTGTAACTTTTTTTTATGGTCTCCTTTCGGAATCTCCGTGTATTTGACTATACATTCACATCCATCAACATGTTTCCTAATTGGTTTTCTGTATCAGTTGAGTTGAAAACATTCCTTGCCCCATTATTTGAATGTATAACGAGTTTGATGAAATATATATAGGACGAGATTCGCGATAAATAAAGACATAATTTTTGTCCGCTCTATTGGCTGGCCTGTCGGTTTCGTTTCATTTGATTGTTATTTATGACGGCTGTTTATCATAGTAATGGCTGTAAGTCCTAAGGCGATCGATTTCATTTTGTTTGCGCTTTATTCAACAAATAAAGTGGATTGTTGCTTTTTGTTTGTAATTTGTGGATGTAATATACTTTGGCTTTCAGGAAACCACGAAATAGGTGAAGTGTCGTATTAGTTTTCATTCATCTGTATTCAATATGATTCATTCGCATTTGGTTTGCATCTAGATTCACAAAATTTTCTTGGAAACAAGAAGAGGAAAAATAGACAGTATGATACAATACTATTGAAATTTTCTTTAAACTTACTAGTAAAGTCTTGAATTTCTTTAGAACAGAGGCTTCAGATACGATAGAGGTAACTAGATTCTTGCAATCTATATGATATTTCATATTTATTGTAAGGATTGAGAAAACTCTTACTTTATAATCCTCTTCATCCCAATCTATTCCTGATAGAAAATGTTCTAATAAAGCCTTTTTTTATTATATTTTTCTATTCCTATCAGGAAAAATGCTATTGGTTTGAGTCATAAAAAGTAAAGAGAACCTCTTTCAGGCTCTCTGATTTATCTTTTTTCAGTTATGCAGTTGAGAAATCTGAACCTGATGGTTTTTTGGTTGAAAATTGATTGACTATTACTCTATTTGAAATATTCTCAAACATGCTATTACTAGAAACGTTCTACACTGTAAGTATGACGTGGTTTTGTGGGAAATTAATGAGTTTGGTAGAAAAATTTGTTTCCATCAGTTTATTTCGAAAATACTTATAAAAACTTTTAAAAAATACAATAAAAGTAAATTCAACAAAAGCATATAGTCTATATTTGATCATTCATGTGTAAAATGGAATAAATAAAATAACTACAATATCAATCAAGTGGAATGAACAGTTTTCAAACATTCTACTTATACTACTTTGGGAATACCAGTGAAAACTATGAAAATTACAATAGAAGATAAATAATAAAATGATGTAGTAGAGGCTTGGATACTATCCACTCCTAGAAATTGGAACTCATAATAAATTTTATAAAACTCATATAACTCTTTTGAACAAGTGAGAATGACATAGATGGTGTATGAAATGGAAAATTTGATTATCTGCTATTTAAATCATTGACAAATTTTCTAATTGAATAAGTTTCACTACTCAAGTAAGATAGCTATTTTTGAGGAAGGAGTTAGAATTTAACAAATATCTCATTATTATAGAACTAGTCATGGGTAGAGTTTTGGACATTATTTCATCTCTCATATTCCATAATTTTCAACATAAACAGTATTGAAGACACAGGGTGTAATTTTTGTGAGACAATATTGTGCTCTTTAATTATAAACAGTATTATTTATGAGAAAAACTTGATAACGCATTGTTTATAATTTTATCAGAATTATCATAACATTCTACATTTTTACAACGTTTAACCATACTTAACTTGCTTTTTCTGAAAGCTTTAAGTATTAAGCTTAAGCTAAAGCTTAAGTTTTATGGCCGGTTTCAGCATAGATCATATTATTCTTTTGCCTTATTATGTACGGTACTCCAAGAAATTGGACTATAAGAAATTGACTGTTAGACAATAATAACACAACAATAAAAATTAAAAAGTATTAACTTTGGATATCGCATAACTTCTCAATCATCCATCAGACCATATCACCATTATCATTTCAAAAACAAATTTAATATTTCTGAAGATTCTAGGAATATTGTTATGGTTTCTCATATCAGTCCATAAAATATCAATCAGGTACAATTTTTTCCAAATTAAAACTTGTAGTAAGCATGGGGGTTATGGAAGTAACCAGAAGCATGGTTGGTGTAGTACTTATGTCCGCTAAATCCATCAATCCTTGACTGAGGGTAGAAGTTACCACCAAAACCGCCAGCTGATCCACCGTTAAATCCGCCGTTGAATCCACCGTTAAATCCGCCGTTGATTCCGGATTGTTGACCGAAAAATCCTGACTGTTGACCGCCGTTAAATCCTGATTGACCGTTAAATCCTGACTGGTGATGGTAGCCACCCTCGTGTTGAACGACAGCGTTGAATCCGTGGTGGGGGTCGGCGGTGTAGTGGACGACGCGTTTCTTGCCGTCGGGTTCGATCAATGAGTAATAGCCTTAAAAATAAAGTTAAAATGAATTTTGTATTGCCATAAGATTTGTGGAACATGGACAAAGTTAAATTCAGTTAGCTACAATGAATTGCATATGATAAACAATGTAACATGAAAAAGTAAGACGTTTTAAGTAGTGGATGTCTATTATTGATGTAGGTAGTAGCCTACTTTTGTATATCATCAGATTGAAATATTTTCATTACAATTGAAATAATATTAATAGTTGTCAAATATCATAGGATCAGTGTATTTTAAAATCAAAGAGTAGAGTCTGATCAAGTTTCTAAAAATTCAATTCAATCCAGTTAAGCTACATTAATTATTATTAGTGATCTTATTGTAGATTCATTATTTATTTATTATTGATTGATAACAACAGACTGATCGAAACAACTGACATGTAAAAGTTATAGTCTTTCCTTTATCTCAGGGCTACTTTTATCACTGTTTTTCATTTTAAATAACAATAACAGTACCCTTTTCAATTAGTAAAAAATAATTGAATAGGGTACTGTGATTATTATTCAATATAAGTCTATAATATAGTATATATGAATCAGTCAATAAGTGAGAACACAAATGTTGTCAATTCTACAAAAATTGGTATATTTGAAAACATATAGGCAATCAATGCATCATAAAGATAGAATCATAATGAATAAAAGTGACACTATTCATTGTATGTATTGTACAATTTTGTGAATAAAGAAATTATGAAATGAAATGAAATATATATATATACTCAATGCATCATCTTCAATTCATTTATTTTTATCATCTTCAATGGCAATTTTCATTGTTATTGATTACAATATGATGCATTCAAACTCTAGCATGTTTTAAATAAACTAATTTTCGAGGATTTGAAAACATTATTTTGTGTTTTCATCTATTCAGAGAGAACTTTATGGGCCGCCTTCTTTGATTTTTTTGCAGTTAAAATGTTTTTCAAGAATCTTTCTATCGATATTCTAATTGAGACAGTTTTAACGAAGAGATTGACACCAGTCACATGCTTTTACCACGAAGGAGTCATGAGATTTTTATCATATTTCATGCAGTAAAATCAAATATTTTGGAATTTTTAGATGCAAAGCGACTTGTATCTAAGGTAGCCTTACTCAAGATGTATGGAATAGTAGGATTCTATACACCTTGGCCTCTACTCAATTATGCAATAAAATTGATTAAAAATCAGCCATTTTGATAACCTTTTTTCACAATTTTTTCTCTGTCTCCATCAATATGAGGTTAATTATTAATTTTGATCCCAATAAAGTTGTAGTTGTTGGCTGTTTGAGATAGTCGGTGGTAGGGTTTGTCAATTCCGTTGCGGTTTCTCGTGTCAATTATGATTTATTATTGAATGAATATCAAGTCTTGGAGTTGGAGTTACCTTTGACCACGTGACCGTCGCTGGTCTCGTGCTGGCTCTTGATGTCTCCGGTGTGAGTGTCTTTGACGCCGTACTCGAACTTGTAGGGCAGCTGGGGCTCGTGGTGAGTGGCCAGGCAGACGCCGAGCAGGAAGGGGAGGAGGGTGGTAGCCAGTAACTTCAAAAAATGAAGTATATAATACAATAATTATCTTAGATTACTTAGTTGATAATTAATATTTTCAATTATTAATGATGTTACTGCAGGAGAAAAGTCAACGCGGCCACTTTCGCACAACGCAGACAAATGTATTAGATTAATTAGAAATTATTAATACAGGGTGTTTGCATTAACTCCATAATTTGAGCTGTTCGTTTCCTGATAAAAATGGATTAAAAACTGATTTTTTGCAGTTTAGATAACTTTTCTCATATCATTTTATTCAGAATTAAATTCTCTACAAATCCTTTGGCTAATTATCTATTGTTTACACTCGAGTTAACAAAGTTTTTTTACTCCAAACACAAAAAAGATTTTATTTTATACAAAATTTATGTGTTTAACCTCATTTATTTCCTCAACTATTGAACTTAGAGTTCTGGAAATGGTTTAAAAAGATCAGTATGAGTAAATTTCACCTGGGGAGATGAATTTTTTTGTGAAATCTTTCACCCTGTATAACTCGGTAACCACGCACTTTAGGGCACATGTCTATCGGAACTTTTTTCATTATTTGGTGTGAGGAATCAACCTGAGAAGTATTGCACATTCCTCCTGAAACACCCTGTATATTCATGTTTATGTGTTTTTAACCAATAAGTTTACTTGTTTATGTAAAATGAATGAATAAATTATTGGAAATTTTCGAATGATCAATAATTTAAGAAACGTATCACTAAAATTGAATAATGGAATACTTGGTGGATGTATTGGTGGTTTATTGGTTACTCGGTGAGGGTGGTTACTTGATGATCGTAAAGGTTTTTACTGAGTGTGATGCCCATTGACTGAGGTTTGAAATTCATTGTATCGTCTAGGTTTAATCTTTCAATATCTGGGAATCTATTCATTATTGGTTAATTTAATATTTGTATCGACTTGAAATTAGTGGTGAGATTGGGAAAATATCTGAGGCTTCAAGTGATAGTGAAGCAATCTAGTTATCGAATACCGAAGTTGAAACAATAAAAATTATATTATTTGAAGTAATATAATAAAGCTATTTGAAATAAAATCAACAGTTATAGGTGAGATTGCGAAAATTGAAAGATATATTTGGTTGAATGGATACTGTATATCATTGAAAATGTACTGGATATTATTGAAAAGGTAGTATCACTTATTATTGGTGTTGAAACTTGAAACAAAATTGATATTCAAGAGAATATTGAAGAATAATGGTATGAAAAGCAGAGAAAATTGAGAATATAAAGCCTTTTTATTATTATTATTAGCTTATGGCTTTATTTGGTGAAGAGACCCAAAGGTGTTCCACCTCGCCGACATAACCTTGTTTAGTAGGAAACATGGTTGAATTTCTTGAATATGTTCAACACCAAAGCACAAGTCAAAATTACTAATCGAAACCCGAAAATTTTTGAATTTAAGAAAAACTTGGAGCACAAAATATTAACGTGTTACAATTTTGCCATGGCAACCAAACAAAGCCTTGATAAGTTTTTAAAATGCACAGGTTCTATAAATGAGCTAGTTATTTGGTATTGTATCAGTGAAATTTTCATAAAATTTAGGTATCAAATCTAATAAATACTTTTAATAACAATGATAGAGGGGATGACATCAGATTTAAAAGTAACCTTGTGATGATAATAATAAATAATGAAGCACTAGGGAACTGCCAACTGTTTTATCATTTTTTTACACAAAAATACATTCATTACATGGCTTACTATTCAACCATATTTATAAGATATAAACTGGATTACTGGAGTAATAATATCATATCAGTTTTTCATGTTCTACTCTTGTACTGTGAGAAATTTGTAAAAACCTCAGTTGGCAATATTTTTATTCTATTACTTCAATAATATATAGATAGATCAATTGGTGAATAATATTGATGCTAACCAACATTCTTATATTTCTTTCATTCTATTTGTAATATTGTTTCAATGACTTTTTAATTTTTTAAAATTAGATTTTTAAATTTATCATTATTATGAATTTCCATGAGTTTTGTTGAATTTTGTTTAAAATTTTCAAGTTTATTTTGAAACTTTCAAAGTGTTTTGTTCGAGATTTCGTTGTGAATCTATTTCATAATTTGGTTCTTAGTATAAAAATTAGTGGAAATATGTGTGAAAAATATCATATAACCTATCTTCAATATGTTTGTATAAATTGTAAGTTTGGGCTTTGCCTGCTGTACTCTTCTATGAATCGTATTATCGATTACTCAATAATCGTAAACTCAATAAAGATGATGATGAGTTTCCATATCATATTTGGGTGGCTCGTTGGAGGAGTGGTAAAGCGCCGGTCTGATAACCAGGTGGACCCTGGTTCAAGTCCCAAGCGGGGAACAGTTTTTTGACCACAGCACAATCACATAAATACGGCCACCCCGTCTTTCGGAGGAGACGATAAGCCGTCGCTCCCGACTACCTCAAAGTAGTCGTCATCTATCATCCATATCATTACCCACGCACAAGCCTATGAGCTCATGTGGGCTTCACCCTCATAACAATAAACAATAAACAATATCTTCAACTAATTTTCAATATTTATTGTTATACCTTTAACGTTTAACCTCACTTTGAAGCTTGATTACAACTGTACTAGCCTTGGTTGGAGGAAAATCTAAAATTTGAAAACCTCAACTCACCTTTCTGCAGAATGACATGATGAAAAATGTGAATAATCCGTTCACTGGAACACTGTAACTGTAATCCAGATAGTTGGAAACTGATGCTGGATAATAATCGATATTCGAATTTATAGTTGGTCGATCCCCTTCCCATTAACAATCGTACATTAATTTCAGGCACAGATTCCATAGTGCAGTGCAATAACTCTGAATGTGTAAGGTACATCCGTCTGTTTCGAATCACTGACTTTTCGGACGGTGAGCGCAATCTAAGAAGACACGCCGGTTCAATACACTTTGCATTGTAACTGCGTGTCTTGTCAGCTAGCGCGAACTGAACCTTTCTTTATGCAATTTCCTTTAGCAATACGCATATCACACCTTGTAATTCGGTGCCAGATAACAATTAAAACTAAAATCGGGCCAATTTGTTGGAATTGTAATCGGAATGGCGGTTAGCCGGTTGCATAAAGCTCTCATGATTCCCAGTGTTCCACACGACAGATTGGTAATTTAATGAGAGTTTTCTGTGTATGACATAGGTATAAACATTGGTAATTAGAATTCTTTGGGTGACTTATATCTTGGAATCGTAGAATGTCCTTGTAGAATATATTTTATCTTTCGTACAATTATGATATAATTTTTTGCGATATGTTGGAAAGAGATATATACATACCATATACATTGGTATTCTCCGATATTGCGTTTAATGTATATGGCATATCTAAAAAAATACTGAATTTATTAAAAAAAGGATGTATTCTTCATATATATCTCATTTAATTTTTCTTTTTTGTCTAGTAGCATCAAAGTATGTTTATAGATAAAAATTGAATCACACTACCCTTTTAGTATTCTTCATTACAACAATATTTTATATTTTATTTTAAAAAATACTATTTTAAATATTTTTATTTTAAAAATATTTTTTTTTTTAATAAAAAATACTGAAATGGCACTGTGAATTTGATTTTTATCTATTAACATGAAATATCTCATTCAGTACCGGTACTTATAAGTAGCCTACCAAACATATTTATTTATTTCATTTATGTACAAATATAAAGTATTAAATTATATAGAATAATTCTTCGGTTGTACTTAGACATGTCTCGGAAATAAGAAATATATTATCATTTATCAATAAGATAGGATACATAGTTCTGTCTTGAATTTCCTTGTAAGACTCTCAATTTCAGGCATTCTCTCTAAAATAAAACAAAATACCCTTAGAAGTTCATTTCAATATCTCAAATAAAATAAAACTAGTTTTTTAGAATCCACCATTTATCATTGAATGTTAATATATTATTGATTATTTGAATATTTTTCAACCATGTCTGTTTATCATGGAAATCTATTTTTTTGTATAGTTTATCTGATAAATCATGCAGATATTATAGAGATTTAATTTGGAAATAAATTAAGATTTGTACATATTAATGTATTCCATTACTCTCATGAAAATAACTAATAAATAATAAGTAACATCAAATATGGGAATAATATAATCCCATAATCCTAACAGAAACTATAATTTTTCACAAATATTGTATCCTGTCAAGTTTATTTAGGACAAAAATGTGAATCAATTAATCATATGAATTTATTTTGTTAATTTAGCTTGACAGACCTTTGTAGTGCAATATATAATAATGACTGTAGATGTCTGTGCATGCTTATATTAATTTCTAGACAATAAATAATCTATTTTATTGACCAAGATTTTTCAATAACTATAGATGAACACAGGGTTTTTACTAAAATAAAGAATAATTATTGTCTTGATTTATTCTATTATGGTTTTTACCAAGTGGAAAAACCTAAGCTAGCAGGTAGGCTGATTGAAATATTGTAAAGTTGACGCTGAAATTTAGTCGATTTCTTCTGTCTCTTGTACGTGATGTAACCTACTAACAGCTGATGTAAAGCACCTATTGTCTCTTTTGATTTCATAACATCATCTAGGCATAGCTAAACTTTAATTGACCACATCAGCAGTAGTCAAAACCGCCGAACTTTTTGGCGTCATTTACAGTCTATATTGACAAAATATTTGAAAAGTAGCATTCGTTGACTAATTCATTTTCGAACTTTAGCCATGCATATTAAATTAATATTTAAGGCAGACTTTCTATGCATGGTTTATATTATTCTTACTTCTTTTAAGCCTGCACTAAATAATCAGAATATTTTATTCCTTTTCAGGTAGGTGAGCCTCAGCGTTCTTCAACATTACACCTTCATTTACTGTAAGTGTACCTTTATTATTAGAATTGGATTTATACGACTAAAATTGGAGAAAATTCACCTGAAATGGAATAATAATTATTGTTATTTAGATGCAATAAATTGCCAGGAAATTTGACAAGTAGATTCATATTTTCTCCATCCCAATTAACTAAATCAGTTGTCAGCTAATTCTTATATTATCAATGTATGAGCATATGAGCATAGGAGAATAGATCCGTTTTGGTATGAGCTACAATGTGTCCACATAAGGTTCTTCCACTACTCTATCTTTAGGAACTCAATTTCAATTCAAAAACAGAAACGAATAAAATAATCATAAAGTTCACCTTTCTGTTCTTATATGTTCTGTTTAAACCACTGAAAAATGAAATTGAATTGAAATTTGAATTAAAAATTGGTATTTGGGATGTTAATTTGAGATTCTTATGGTGATCAAATCAAATAATCAGGCTATTTCCTGATCCTAGTTTTTCTAATTCTCTCATTACTAAACCTTCATTTCTAAAATTTATCAGTTATGAATAAAATTTAGTATTTTTCTCTTGACTAAAATTACAAATATGCATTTGATTTGAATCTCTTGTTTTATGCTTACAAACCAAAACAAATATTTAACTTGACCTGCAATATCAGTAAACTAGGTCTTGAGCTAGACCGTGGTTAATCCTTATCAAATACTTTGATAACTCAGTTGATTCTCTATTGCAAATATTAATAGTTTACTATAATATCTTCCCTGATCAATAAATCATCTCGTTAACTTGCATTAATAATTGAATTAAGCTCTAGCATTCTTTCCAACAGTGGGTAGCCTACCTACTACCCCGTTCAAATATCAAATTTAGACTATATTTTTTCACTTTTTGAGTACTTAATACATTTGTCAACCTCCAACTTTATCATAGAAGAAATCCATGAATAATCTAACAATATTCTACTATATTATGATACTTTAACATTTGTATTCGTGTTGAAATACTTGTTCGATTGAAAAACACTTCCTTCAAGTCAAATGTTGGAAGAAATTTTAAATAGTTGAGCTTCACAGGCGGATATTTAAACAATTTTCAATGTATTTATTGATTAAACTTGCATCTCTTATACTTATTCAAACGTGATCATACTTCTTCTTCATTATTGAATATGATTCTCACATAATTATTGTATTTGAAACGAATCTAGTTGGATTTTACTGACAAATATAGCTTGAAATAGTACGGCTAGCGGCCGGGTTCAAATTCAAAATAGCCGCGTCGAGGATCGGGCCAGGCGGCTGGACTACCCATCATGCTCTGCGTTACGCTCAATCGAGGAAAGCAGATTACTGCATGGCAGTATCGGCATTTGAATTGATTTGTGAGATTTTCTTATCAATTTGTGTTCTTCTATAACGTTTTTGTTCAAAATCAGTTGTGCGAATTTGTTTATCGGTTTGTATCAAGTTAAATGTGTGTGATATCAGTTGATAATAACGTTTTGTTCAGTGATAATACGATTAAGTCAGTAAACTTTTTGACATTGATTTTTTCATCATGTTCGATCAAGCCTCGCCATCTGCTTTTGTTCGTGACAGGAGTACTTCACGTATGATGTTTCACTACGATCATAATAAGGTACCGGTATTTGTTCACAATAATTATGCGATGCGTCGAATTATACTAGAATTGTTGATATTAGGCTGTTTTAAAATTTTAAGCCTTGAATTGGATGGTTTTTCAGTAGGAATTTTCCTTGAATAACCAATGGTAGGCTATCAGATGATGTGTGTGTTATTGCATGATTTTACCTGTATGCGTTCTAGATTACTTTGATGCCAAATTATTTATTTTGATAATATGATTTGAATTTGCCTATTGAATCTCACTGAATCCGAATCAATCATTATTAGTCTGATTTAATGTAGGTACTGTACTTCTATTAAAAATGGATGTTCCTTTACAAATTCTATGGACGAGACTGTCAATGACTGTCGGATGACTGTCAATCACAGGTGCCCGGTTCGATTCCCTGCCTGTTGAAATATTTTTCTGTAGTAATATATTCGTGACTAATGTGTGATCTATTTTAATTCTTGCATTCAATATATGCTATTTTGAAAGTCTTCAGAGTACCTACTATGTTTTACAGCCAGTCAACGACCACATAATTCTGTAGTCGCTACAGCCATGACCACATAATAACTATTTGATTAACGATCGACTCTATCATTATTATTTTTTCTAATAGAATTCTGTTGAATATAGCTAATATGAAATATATGTATATTATGCGTAAAATCGTTTTTAATTTGAACTAACGTACTGATTATTTAGGGTGATTCTGAATAATCAAATTTTTTAAATTAGGTTTTGCATTTTAATTATTATTTTGCCGATTCTTTTTGGAAAACATTATATTTGTTATTCAATAGGTATATTATAATTTTTCTTTATTCTTTGGACAAATTATTATTTTTTTTAATAGTTCATGAATTTTTTAACGTATTTAACTACAATAGGAAATACAAATACAAGTAAATTACCTTCATCTCTTATGAAACTCAAATTCTCACAAAAATATGGAGTATATATAAATTGCTACAAAAATAATTATAGTTGAACAGCAATATTGCATAATTTAATTTTATTTTATTCAAAGGATTGTTGTTGTTGAAAAATAAAACAAATCAGATTTAGATCAAATTTATTATAAAAAATACAAAACTATTTACATGCTTATCCTATTAATTTTTGGTTTGGTTTTGGAACTTAGTAGTTTACTCTACAGCTTGTAGGTGAAGTAGGGTGTATCCAATAATGGCGTGTTGAAAATATCCGAGTATGTTGGGTTGGCCTTGAGTGGTTCGGCAGTTTTTGGGGCTTGAATTTTTGCGGCCGCCGCTTTCATAAGGTACTGTGTAAAGTCGAATTTTGGCGCTTCGTATTTTGGGGCCTCAATGTTGGAGAAGTCGATTTTGAGTTCCTTGAATTCGGGCAGTTGAAAATTGGCGCTGCCGTACTTCAAGGTTTCGAAATTTTGTGACGACTCCTTGAATTCGGGGAGTTCCAGTTTGGCGGAGCCGTACTTGAAGGCGTCAAATTTGGGAGATTCGAACTTTGAGACCTCCTGAGTGAAATCGTCCTGTTGTGGCTCTTCTACCTTATTGCTTCCAACCAGGTATTTGACGGCGAGAGGCTGGTGTTGTTTGGGGACCGACGCCTTGTGGTTGGGTGCGTATACGTCGTAGCCTCCTTCGTATCTGAAAAATATTTTAAATTCAAATAATCAATAACGTATAAAGTAATGTACATATTATAATATTCTGATTATAACGAAGAAAACTAAATTGTGGAAATTCCCGGAAAAATTTAGTCTTTTCAAGCAAATAAGGCATTCTAGCAAGATGGGAAAATGATTCCTGCTCGGTCAGTATTGGTTAAAACTTATAAATGTGGTCTCAATTTAGAAAAATCTGCTCTGCAATTTGATATTGAATTCATAATTTTTGAACCAATATTGACCGAGCTGGAGTCATTCTCTTCTTTGTTCGGACAGAGATATCTAGTTTGCCTCATTAGAGATAATTTGAGACATTTATATAAGTATTTGAATAATGTATGGAGACAGACCTTCTTATGAGTTTCCAAATTAGTGCGTCCTAGATCCTGCATCACAAGGTTTGTTAACCTATACAACCTCGGGTTTGAAAATTGAACTTTAAAACTCAGTGCTATTTAAAGTAATTGAGAAATAAATGAAAATCAAATACCCTTTTAAAAACTTTAAAATTATTAAAACACAGACATGTTTCGGGACATTCAGCCCATTATCAATGTGAATAAAAATAATTATTATTTATCTAATAATAATTCTAATAATATGTGATAATAATAATTATTTTTATCCACATTGATAATGGACTGAATGTCCCGAAACATGTCTGTGTTTTAATAATTTTAAAGTTTTTAAAAGGGTATTTGATTTTCATTTCATTTTTCAACCTCGGGTTTTCCTATTATTGATTTTTTCTCTCTTTTTTCTAATGTGTACTATTTTTTTTTCATTTGGAGTCCAAATTTCTATGGAACTCATCGCTCCAGATTCCACAGGAAAATGAAACAAGCACCAATATTGGTTCAAAAATTATAAATTTTGTAGATCATAATGTTTCCTACAATTTAAGACAAAATTTATAATTTTTTAACCAATATTGACCAAGGTGGAGTATTTTTTCTATCTTGCCAGAATGTTTTCTTTCGCTTGAACAGACTATATTCAATACATTTCCAATATTGCGTTATTTATTTAGGCAATGTTATGATGTAACAAATTTATTATTTAGTTATGTAGGCAATGATATGAGATTCATTCCTGGCCATGCACTCAAGTATATTTTGTCATAATTTTTTAAAATTATTATTACCTGACATTAGCGACAAACCCGGACGTTTTTATCAGCCGAATACTCGACGATCCGCTTTCTGCCGTCCGGTTGCACCAGGCTGTAGTATCCCTTGACAACGTCACCATGCCTGGTCTCCTTCTGGCTCTTCACGTCCCCCGTGTGATCATCTTTCACCGCGTACTGGAATGAGTATTTGGCAATGGGGTCGTAGTGGTGCTCGGGCTCTGCTTTGTAGGCGTAGAACTCGATTGCTAGCGTGGTTTCAACTACCAGTAGGGTGGCCAATGTTACCAGGATAGACTGCAAAATAAATCGAAATTAAAATAAAACACAGTTGGAAATTGTCTAATTCACATTTGTTGATGATTTTTTATACTATTCTATTTTATCATGGAGCTCCACAACACCAATCTAGATTTTAAAATTAAAGTTGAAATTATTCCAACAGTGTTCTCGGAAATTTTGTAGATTGTTCCAAAATAAAATAGGCTACAGTAAAAACAGAATTAGCAAGACTGTTCTCAAAAGTTTTGTAGTTTATTCTAATAAAATGATAGATAAAAAAGGATATTAACAAAAAGTAATAGAAAATGATGATGATAATGACGATAAAATAACATTATAATGTCAACAATAGAATGATAATATTCCTCTCATAATTTTATTCCTTCTAAAATGAATATAATATTCCTTCGATTGACTGTATTTCCTATTTCTCAACCATTAGTTCTAGCTAGATCAATCATATCGTGGTATTTTTGTACTTTTTTGATGTAATATAACCTACTCTAGAACATGGTACGCCATAGTGGAGTAGGTCAATTTCCACACAGAAAACACTAAAACACGTAAAGACACATTATAAGATGTTTCTGAAGCTAACTATTGTATATACTGTAATTGTAGGGTTTCTAATATTCTGTAATTGATGTAGTAGTTTTGGTTTTTTGGGAAATAAACTTTTATTTATTTATTTAATATGTTTATTGATGATATAGTAGGCATACAAGTGAACAATATTTTGACTGTTATTGTAGAAATAGACCATATTTTGGATTATAGTTAATTGGGTTAGACAATAGACAAATAACGTGTGTCAATTAATAGTTTGAGAGGCTGGAAAAATGAATTAGTCTGACAATCATTATTATTATAATCATCTTTTGACCACCTATAAAAGGGGTATGTAGATTCGTCAAAACATTGATGTCATTTATCAAGAATTGAGAAACTTGAGAAGTATTGAGACGCGATAAATTTAAAAATATATAGAAATATCTTAGCCTATGGTATATAGTCTTGTTGAATTGATTATAATATTATTAATAAGGTATCATTTAGTCGTGGATATATGTTTGTTTTGGTTTCCTACTCTATGCTCTGTAATTATAAATAGCTAGTGATAGTCATACTAGTCTACGCCACTAGTCAACTGACTAATTTGAAATATCTTAACACTATTTTGATACTTGATAACAGAATATATTTCAAGTCAAATAATCATTGCTCAGTTTGATAATCACTAAAGCTCATAGAAACTATGATTGTGTATCAATGCTGCATTATTATCAGTTGTACTATACCAACAATAATAATTATCAACAAAATGGATATTTTAGAAAACTTGATAACAGATCTCAAATCATTACATATCGCTCACTTAAGTCTCAGAAGAATCACGTAATCAATTATTGATTAATGCGTTGAACATCTGGTTTCGATATAATTTGTATTCAGAATAATTTTCGCTATCGAATTTCATCATGCACATGTTATACAATCGGTGGCGAAAATCCTATTAACTTTCTTCAGAAATCGATGCGATGGCCAAGTCAACCTAGAACTTGAAATGCGGGCCTTGCTCGATATTATAATTGGCGAAAGCGGCCACTTAATTAGTTGCTGGCTGGTGAGATTGTTTCAGCGCTTAACATAATTAAAACGAAAGTGCCCAATTCATTCAAGGGCCGTTTATCAAGGCTGAGAGGTGTTTTATATCAATAAAACTGGTCTTCTCCAATGATTGCCGTAATTTCTTCCTCATAAGTTTGCAATTCTATATCCGGGTGGTGGTGGTGACGATTTTTAACAATAATATATTGTAGTCTAGGTTTAATGATTAAGTTTAATCACTTCATGAAAATATTGGTTTTGATAGTGTCGAGTTTTATCATAGTTGAGCATTTTTAATCCTGATACACCATTTTAGTCTAAACAAGCACTATACAGGGTGTTTCAGGAGGAATGTGCAATACTTCTCAGGCTGATTCCTTACACCAAGTAGACAAATCCTGATGCACCATTTTAGTCTAAACAAGCACTATACAGGGTGTTTCAGGAGGAATGTGCAATACTTCTCAGGCTGATTCCTTACACCAAGTAGACAAAAAAGTTTCATGGGTCCAACCCCCAAACGTTTTTGTCTACTTGGTGTAAGGAATCAGCCTGAGAAGTATTGCACATTCCTCCTGAAACACCCTGTATGCGAATTAATTAGTGGAGATTAATTTTCTAGAAAATTGAAACTTGTGAAATACAATGAATGAATGAAATAATGGGTTCATCCACTTACACAGATTTTCAAAACTTGATGTTCAAAAACAATGGGCTTATTGTTGATTCTTTTCTATTGTTTTTCTATTCTGAAATTCATCTTGAATATTCATCAATTTTGTCGCAGGGTGAAAGATTTGGTTGAATAATGATGCAATTACATTGTTTTATTATTTTGATACTGTGCCTGTATCATTTCCAATGTTCATCTTCTTCAATTTATACATACATTTTTCATTGTCATTATCATTGATATAAATATTGGAATTGGAACAGTTTTTGGCATATTACCTGTTGTTTTGAACTTTTCATTACAATAGAGCTATTGAAATCAAATGAATTGCCCACCGCTTTACACTTCATACACAATTTGGGAACAACTTAGAGAAAATAAAAACAAAATTGTTCATTTTTCTGTTTAAACAATTGTTTTTCTACTATGACAATACTTTATAGAATCAGTGCTATCCCACTTGAAGAAAAAAATTGGAAATACAGTTTTTTTCTGTTTCATGAAGATGTTGAGTGTTTAATTGGCTTCAATTAACAAGTTGATTTTCATGAGTAAATGAAAATTAATAATCCTTGTGACTAATACCGGTTTTTATGCAACCGGTCCGATTTATTTTTTGAAGGTTTTTAATTCATTCATAAATTGTGCATGCCTTGTAATCTTGATAAATATGAATTCATA
The DNA here is from genome assembly GCA_017141385.1 of Sogatella furcifera. Classification (NCBI taxonomy): domain Eukaryota; kingdom Metazoa; phylum Arthropoda; class Insecta; order Hemiptera; family Delphacidae; genus Sogatella; species Sogatella furcifera. Next base: position 960,210 of record CM029552.1, read on the forward strand.
CTAGCAATAAATAATTTTCCATTATTGAAAAAAAAAAAATTGTCTAGAATATGAAGTATTTTCTTTAAAAAATAACATTATTCTACCGTATCAATTGTAATCCTTTGGCTAAAGAATTAGTGATCAATCGGAAATGTTATAGAAACTGAATGATACTGTACTGGCTGTAAAATTACTCACTTGAGAGTTAACATCATAGCATTTCTCAAGAGATTTACTAAAGAATGATTTATTAATAGTGTCGCAGTACATTAGGTAATTTCAACAATATTCCATTCAATTCTACTTTGGAAAACTTTAATATAGTACAAAATAATTCATAATATAAATAGACACTTTTATATCTCTATTATTTCATCCTATGAGAGACATATAATAGGCCTATTCTTATGAAATCAGATGAAATGAACCAACTGAAGTGAGTAAATTGAATTAGGAATAATTTTGTTCGTATTTCAATATAATTTCCAATTCCAGAAAAGTATTTGAGAGATTGTCATCATATGAGTTTCATTGTAAAATTGAAAATTCTATAATTTCAAAATCAAAATTCAAATTCTTCATTCCAAAATGCACAATTGCAAGAAATAAATATTACACTTGAAAATTGGTTACTGGAATACCCCTTCAAGACTGTGTGTAGGGTGAATTTGGAATGATTATCAATTAAATATAATATTATATTCAAATAACATAATTATTCTATTGAAATCTTGAAGTTATATATAATATTAATTTCTAATAATTCATATTACAGTTTTTTCATTCTCAATATATTCATGAGCAAAAACATTTTTGACTAGTGTATTTTGTTTTCATTATTTATGATGAGCTTATTGTACTGTCAATAAAACTTAATATATTAAAAAATACTGTAATTTTTATATGGAAATATTGGTCTTAATACTCTATGGACTTTATATTGAAATAAGAAAACTTATCAGAGTAGTATTGAAAAATAATAGACCCTCCATTGTTCAAAATGAAATGTTTAGAATGATTATTTTGATATGCCAATGTTTGTTGAAAATGAAGAAATAATTATGTAGTCAAAATCTTCAATAATTCTCAATATGATTCTAAATCTTTATGAAAATCAGAAGATTAAATTGTTCTGAACTTTCATCCTTTTCAGTCTATAGTCAAAATCAACTGTAAAATAAATAAAATGATCTGTTGGAAGAATTATTAGACATTGCAGTATACCAACTGCTGGATTATTATAATAATAATTAATTCGAACCTCCATTTATTGCTATATAAATAGACAAAGGACTTCGGCGAATGGTGAAGCCACTCGGCCGGCAACCGAGGGGTACCGGGTTCGATTCCCGGTCCGGGCAGAATTTTTTGAGCAGTTTCATTCAATGGATCTCGGCTGCTATTTAGCACATTGGTCAATATTTGCAGTTGCAGAAGTCCTTTGTCTATTTATATAGCAATAAATGGAGATTCGAATTAATTATTATTAAAATGATCTGTACTTGTCTTGCACTGATATATTGATAATTATTATTATTAATTATTTAATACATACATTCATTGATGTGTTGATATTTACCTGAATTGATAAATTTTTCTCAAAGTAATTTGAATGAAATCATTGTAACTTCGTATACCTTCTCCATTTCAAAAACGAGTTTATCATAAAACTGATTAACAATAATAGTATAACACATCACTGATCCACTTGAAACGTTCCTTGGACTGAATTAACAAATTTTACTGTTTTGGAAACAAAATATCGTACCTTGGAATACGCCATCCTGCCGTGAGTAGATGTCGGGTGCCGCTACAAAGTTACAAAACAACTGATGAGCTCGCATAAACGTCGGCCAGTATTTATACATTTTTTAATTTCTGCATACCCGTATGCTGACCGGATGGATTTTCTCTATCTATCTATAGTCTGTCCAAGCAAAGAAGACATTCTGGCAAGATGCGAAAATGACTCCACATCGATCAATACTGGTTCAAAAATTAAAAATTTGATCTTAAATTGTCGATCAAAATGTTTCATACAATTTGAAACTAATTGTATCGTTCTTGAACCAATATTGATTGAGCTGGAGTCATTTTCTCATCTTGCCAGAATGTCTTCTTTGCTTGGACAGTGTATATATGCTTCGGATTCTTGTTCTGGTCGGAAACGTGTCTTCTCTTTCCTCCTTCTTCTTCTTCGTTGTCTGCCTGAGGCCCTCACACAACTCCTTTCACTTGACTGAGACAGTTTTCCGCGACTTCCTCATCTTTTTACTCATTTTGCAAGCATAATTTGCCTAAATGAGTGTGTATTGAGAACAGTTGTAGTGTTTCATTGTTGTCAATGGTACAGATCGTAAACAATTGTGAAATGTTTGCTAATTGAATTGCATGGGTTGTGATGCGGTAGGCTCTGTGCTATAGGCTACTTCTTGGATTCATTCGTTGTGTCTTGGCTTTTGTTTTGCAACGTTATTTGAAGGCTACTTCTTTGAAAGAAAACTATATTCATTCGAGATCTAAAGGCGTTTGTACTCTATCAAATTTTCACATCTCATCCAAGTAATTAATCTTGAATTGAACAGTTGACTAACATCTCATAGTTGGATTTTGTCAGTGCATTCGTCAGTATATTCGTTATTGTATTCCTTAAATTATGTATTCCAGCTCAATGTATGATTATTTATTATTATTTTGATTATTATTATTATTTTATAAAAGAGTTCACAAGTTCACATCAGTAGGGAATCACTGCATTAGTCTTTTGCATAGTTTTTTGTGGCATGGCCAGCGTATCCTCACATAGAGTCAAAAAATTCAAACAAATTTCATTCACATAACATATATCGACACAGGAGAAAATCAATTTAACATCTTCAAAGTTCTTTCCAGTACTTTTTTCTATGGTCTTCCTGCTTTGTGATCTAGGCTAATAAACAGAATTATCATAATGATCTTTATTGAGTAATACCAGAGACAATGTATTATTAAAATGTATAATAATACATTGTCTCTGGTAATACCTAATACATAGAAGAGTACAACAGGCAAAGCCCAGAACTGTTCCTCTTACAATTATTTATACAAACATATTAAAGATAGGTTATATGATATTTTTCACACATATTTCCACTAATTTTTACACTAAGAACCAAATTATGAATTTTAAATAGATTCACAACAAAATCTCGAACAAAACACTAGATAAAACACATTTGAAACTTTAAATACATCTTCAATATTCGTCTTCTTAGCATTATTAAAATTCTCGTCAATTGTTCCTTAAAATACAATATTGTGAATACAGTATCAATGAAACTAGATGTGTTGTTCATCTATTAAATCAATTTTATAATATTGTCATCTTGAGTGGATAGGTTTCTAGAATAGCGTAAAAGTTGTAGCCTAGTGAGTTATGTAATCGTTGAACGACCAGTAAGTAGTTTGTCCCAAACAATTTGCATTAAGCCAGCATTTCAAGTATCAACTTACTGTTCATTTCGACACTGCGGAGACCAGGGCAGGACAAAAATTGTGCTCCACTTTTCTCAAGTTAGTCAGTCCCGGGGCGTTTTTATGTATTGCGTTGTCATCCATTCAGCTACATCTGTCTAAGCAAAGAAGACATATATTCTAGCAAGATGGGAGAGTGACTCAAGCTCGGTCAGTATTGTTTCAAAAATTATAAATTTGGTCTCAAATTGTAGATCAGAATGTTTCCTATAATTATAATTTTTGAACAAATCTTGACCGAGCTGGAGTCATTTTCTAAGCTTGACAGAATGTCTTCTTTGCTTGGACAGAATAGACTGCAGCAGCAACTTTGCATCTATTTTCAGTAGTGATCTACTTTTCTTACTGGCCGCAGTAGCGTACGAATTTCATTTGGGCAATGAATGAACAAATTTGGTTTCAAGATCGGTTGATTTATGCTTTCACTATCAAATGAACCTAAATTTGGATGACTGAATTATTCGATAAAAACTCGATATTGATCAAATAAAGATTGTTGCATTGAGACTGAACGGAATGCTGTAATCTATTGGTGGACTAGTTGAATAATCTAATATTGGTGGAGTTTGATACCCACATGAGATCGAGTTTGTGCGTGGGTTATGAGAATGTTGTGATAGAGATTAGGCAACAAATTATTATGACGTGAACTAGACTGCATATTGAGAGCTCAAAGAATAATAATTTTAGTCAATAAATATTAGTGGGGAATATTGGCGAGGGAGGGTTCTTAGTGATTGATAAGTCTAGTCACAATACTGTGGACTGCTCTGGGATGGGTGACCATTCTAATATAATTTTATATTGGCGGGTGGAATCTACCCGTGAGGGTCCACTTACCAATAAAAGACAAACGTTTTTTTGTGGTAATTGAGAGATACAATGCATATCAGAGAGCTCCAACTTGAGTATGTGCTATTTTTTGAAACCTTTTCTGAATCAATAGAAAAATAAATTGAAAATTTCAAATTTGAACTTATTATTCACTGTGGACTAGGCAATAATTGAACGAAAATTATTATTCATCAATTACTTGAACTTGAAAAGGCAAAAGCTCAATCAATTTACAATATTGTGATAAAAAAATTAATGGTATACAGATTAAAGAATAAAAAATCATTCCTCATTAACTGATTCATTTCAATTCATTGTTCTTGTTTGAAGAAGTAAATATAATATAACCAGCCCTTTAAATTTCTATCCAGACAATCGGTTCCAAAATGTTTATCATTGCATGTCATCTTTATTAGAATAAATTATTCATTAGATAATGAAAGTAACCTGCAGTGCCTGAAACGAGATCCCAAATTTATATTATATCGTTAGACTCTTCTATTGTTTATAGGATAAATCATTATGTAAGTGTTACTCTTTGTTTTTATAAAACTGAAGATAGAGAAAGGTTTCTTGCTTCCAAACAATTTTATTGCAAAAATAATTTAATAATATGTATAATTTTGAGTTTGACTGCATTTACTGCAGCTTTTCTATTTGCTCTTTATAAATAAATTTGTGTAGCAAATTTTCTGAATAATTGAACCTGAACATTGTGACATTCAATGATAGTTATAAATCAGAAACAACTCAAACTACAAATGATTCAATTGAAGCGAAAATGTAAGTGAGATGAATATGTATAGACCAATATGAATAAATGTGTTCAGGATTTTTTGAAGCGACCTCTGTCACCAAATAATGAGAATAAAAATTTATTGAACATGACATGTTTTGTCACCGAATTGTACAGAGATTTCACATGGAATTCATTTGGTGTGTGAAATTAATACATACTGAAGCTTTCAGAGCATTTTTAAAGTTTTCAGAGATTTGCTCTGAGAAACTTTTCTCAGATATCTGAATTAAAACCACTCCCAAAACCCTACGTTCTTCATATTAACAGTTCAGAAGAGAGTTGGAAGGAATAACAAAATTTTGAGTTTGTTTTTTAATCGCCTATTATCGCTTTTAATGGTTTCCAGTTGGTGATCGTTACTTCAAATGAAACTCAATCACTCATGAATATCCTAACGATTGTCATTCATTAATATTTTATCAGTGATCTTATGATACCACGTTTATATGCTATCCAATTCTAAATTTGAGAAAATTTAAGGGAAGCATAAAATGTAGAAGAATTGTTCTTTATAGTGCACAGCATCAAAGCCCCCTGATGTATGCAAGCTTTGATACAAAAATTTGATTTGCATTTGAATTTGAAAAGCATTGGAATTCGAAACATCGATGTTGGAATACATGATAAAAATATATATAGTAATATTCCAATGAAAACGTATGTAATCTAAGTATTTGCATGCTGCTTTGAATGATTTTGATGATAATTATGAGGCTGAAAGATTGACATCTAAATGCACTAGTGAGCAAAGGAAGCTTGCCAACTTTTTGCCAGTTTATTCTTCTGAGGGTTCCGTTTCATGAAAATTGGGAAGTCCTGTTATGCGATCCTTTAATGCAAGTCCTATAAAGGTGGTAATGCTAGATATGAATAGGGCGGCGTAATAAACAATGAATTCTTATAGTTTTTGTCCAGTTTTCCACTTCTATGTTAATGATTATTGTTGTACTACTGTACTGATGTTCATGATGATGATTGATCCTACTTGAAGTTGATTACTGGACTTTTCATGAAACATGACCCTGGTGGCGCAGCCTCCTGGATATTTGGTTGAATTGAGCTATAAGCAGTGAATATAAAGTACTGTATTCTCCCCATACTCTTTGCAATAAAAGGGCCTAGAAGTGGTTTGTTCCTAGTGATTCTACATTCACTATCAGTTTGGACTGTGACGAAGTGGACTGTAACTGTAAGTGGACGACGAAATCGGCAGTCTAAAACAGCTGTAAACCGTCAGTTTTATCGTTTGACGATCAGCTGTAAACGATCCAACTGTCAGTATCAGCTGCCAATGGATGTGAACCCTTAGTACTGATGCTCGGTTTTTCCAAGCACACTCAAAGTTGAGGGACCCTCAAGTTTACTACACTTTACTACATTTCCTATACTTATCATAGAAAATGACAGCTGTTCATCTAAATTTGAGGGTCCCTCAGCTTTGAGTGTGCTTGGAAAAACCCGGCATGAGTGTTCTTAATATTGAAGAATAATAAGGTTCTTCCCGGGCTTCAGAAAAAGAAGTGACCTATTAAGTTGTATAAGGCTGGTATTACACGATAATACTTCTATTATCATAGTTGATCATATGGAAAGAGATAAAAATACGAAATCATATTTTCATTTCTGTCCATTATGATCGCATAGATCACACATCAGCGTGTAATACCGGCCTTATGCCGGTTTTTCAAGCACACTCAAATTTGAGGGACCCTCAAATTTACCACAGTTTACTACATTTCCTATACTTATCATAGAAAATGTCAGCTGTTCATCAAAATTTGAGGGTATTTCAAATTTGAGTGTGCTTGGAAAACCCCGGCATTAGACTAGCAAAGCGTGCTTATTGGCTAGTTGTTTATTAAACTTGTACCTTTGAAAATTGTAATCAAAGTGAGGTTAATGATAAGATGTATGTTTTTTAGACGAATTTTATTACAAAAGTATAAAAAATATCAACAAATCACAATAGGTACGGAGAATTTGAGCATGGTATTTACAATGAAAGGTGTGCATACGCATTGGCGAGCGTAGTTAGGTGTGGGGAGAACTTAGTAGTGCTTGGGTGCAGCGTAGTAGCTGGGGGCGGCGTAGCTGGGGGCGGCGGCGTACTTGGGGGCGGGAGCGTAGGGCTTGGCCTCACCCTCGTAGTGCACGTTGGCGATGAATCCGGTCTTCTTGTCGGAGGAGTACTCAACGATGCGGGTCCTGCCGTCGGGCTGCAGGAGGGTGTACACTCCGGTCACGTGGTCTCCGTCCCTGGCCTCCTTCTGGCTCTTGATGTCGTAGGTGTGATCGTCCTTGACGGCGTACTCGAACTGGTACTTGGGGGGTGCGTAGTACTCCTCCTCGTGGTGGTAAGCTGGGGCCTGGTGGTAGGCGGGTGCCTGGTGGTATTGGGCCAGAGCCTGGACGGCCATTATGAGGGCTACGAAAGCGATCTGTGAAGAAAAAACAGGGGAAATTATTAGAAAGGAAATAAGAAAAGGTATTGTATCATTGTCGAGTATATTGGAAAAATGTTACATAGATGTGAAGTCAAGTAGTAGGAAATTATTTGTTTCCTCCATTGAAAACTAATTCAACTTTTATTAGAAAAATCAGTGATGAAAAACTACAAGAATGATCAGAATAATGTTGTATTTAGAGACACAGTAAATTTGGGGCAAATGGCTAAAAAGATGCAGAATGCAGTGATATGGTGAGATGAGAAAGATCATCTTGGTCATCTAGAGATGAGAAAGGATTATTATATGAAAGATAACATGAGGATTATATGTGAGGCAAAATACAATCTATGAGTTATCCATTGTATATCCATCTATAAAGCTTTATAATTATTCTATCTGTAGTTGTGTGAATGATAGATTGTCTCTGGTCGGACGGAGAGAGCAGGATACGTGTTTGAGTGGTGTCAGAGGAAGTGGGAAACCCAAGATGAGCCGGGAGAGACTTGAGAGAGAGAGAGAGAGAGAGAATTGACTTGTTGGGGAGGGGGATGCTTCATTGAGAAAGGAGTACTTTGTTAATGTGCTGTGGAGACGGGAATGCCAACCCTATTGGAAATTGGAATGGCAAGTCAGTGAAGGAGAATGCGATTTTCGAACTAAAGTTCTAAGTTGATGGAAGAATATTTATAATTTGATGAAAGGTTTTGTATTATAATGTTGTGTATGCATGCTTTATGTTTTATCTGAATATTGTACAATTGTGATTGAAAATTCTTAATGCGTTTCATTGAACTGGAAAATAATGTTGAAAATGCTGAGAAATCCATTAAATTTGCTAACTGTTCCAAGTGAAAATGTTGAAGTAACAAAAATGTGAGAAGTTAATAATACATTTTTGATCATTTATATTTGTTTTATGTGAAAAATGATGAAAATTTATGCAAATTTTTGGGATATTGCTGGTGCTGCTGGTTGTTTCATGTGGGGAGAGAAATAAGAATTTTCAAGAAATTTTATACCATGTAAAAATTGATAAACTTTGGTGGAAGTGATTGAAGAAATTATTTGAATGTCAACCCTATTTGAAGTTGGAAAAAATAGTTCAAATAATTAATTAAGAATTGAAAACTATTCAGTCAGGATTGTGATAAATTTTTATGTTATTTATAACCATTCTGTTTTCAAATTAATGAAGCGGCTGAATCGATTGCATAGAGAAGATGGATTTGACTTTCTACCTGTCAAATATTGACATATTCTCCAGATAAATCAAGTTTTAATAGATCATTATGATGCAATGGAGGAGAAAATCTGAGATGAAGGATTGGAAGCTAGTGAGATTGTATTTGATAGGAAGCACTTAATTCCTCGATAAAATATTGTACTATCAACTTGAAGCTACCTATTTGATGGCTCTATAAGTCAATAGGAAAAAATGATTCTCAGTTCAAATTGTGCTTTGTAGAAATCTATAGATCGGAAGAATATGAAGGTAATACTACAAAACTACAAGACTGTGCAGTTGAGTTATTGATTTCTAAAGTTATTAAGTGGTGAGTGGAAAAATTATAAGATGAAGAATTGGAAACTTGATACCGGTATTAAGGAAATAACAAGGAGATGTACGTTAGATATCTGTATTTTCATCCCTATTACTATTCGCTTAAATGAATCAATGCTTGAAAAAATGAAAATTGAATTAATAAAATGAAAACAATATGATGAGAAATATGTTATTACTGTAGTTGGAAAAGAAATTGAATTGTGGAAAACCATTGAGAAAGATCTCATCTGCTTATGTGATATGATAATATTGATGTAAAAACTAAAAAGTGGAAAATCAAGAAGAAAAACTCTAGAATAATTGAACTTGAAAGTTTGTGTAACAACTGAATGTATGAATTAAAAACCTCATTATTCCAAATATATTTTTCTAGACATTTATTGATTGAGCTCATATTATTGTTCAATGAGAGTGTGGTAGTGTAAAAGCAAGAAGAAAAGCCTGATTTGATCATAATGGGAACTGGATGATTGAAAAATAGCAGGAAAATATCTAGAATAGTTGGAGGGAAACTTAGTTGTGAAAAATTATCAAGAAAACTCCACTTTGATAATAAGCCGCAAGAATATATCTAGAATAGTTGAAGGGAAACTCAGTTGTGAAAAATTATCAAGAAAACTCCACTTTGATAATAAGCCGCAAGAAAATATCTAGAATAGTTGAAGGGAAACTGAGTTGTGAAAAATTATCAAGAAAACTCCACTGTGATAATAAGCCAGTGTCAATCAGTAGTGAAGTTGTTGAAGAAAAAAATGAAAACTGAAATGTGAAAAATCATCAAGAAAAGTTGATCCGTAGGAAAGGTTGGAAAAAGAAAAACAAATAACGGTAGCTAATGGTCAAGTTATTGTAGGAAAAACTGTAATGTGGAAAATCGAAAAGAAGAGTAGATCTTCAGAAAAAGACGAATCTTCAGAATCTTCAGAATCTTCAGAATATCGGTAGCTAATTTTAAGTTATTGAAGAGAAAACATTAATGTGGGAAATCAAAAGGAAAAGTTGAACAAGGAGAAAATGTGTAGTGTAAGTGGTTACCTGGTAAGTTGCCATTGTGGTGTGAGGTGCTTGAAGCAGGTGGTTAATCCAAGTGATAAGACAGAAAGCTGCGTTGGAACTGATACTTGAGTTACCACCTCGTCGACTATTTATAGTAGAGCTGCTTTTCAATTGGCCAAATGAGTTTTGAGGCGACTTGGGCTGCCTGCCTGCGATTAGCCAAAGGCTGAATTCCTTAACTCGGCCCAAGATATGTTAATACATCGGTTGATACCTTTCTCTCAGTCCTTATTATTAATTGTATCGAAAATTTTTTATGTGACTTATGAAATTTTAGCGGCCGACTTATTCGGTTACTACCCACCTGTCTGTTGCAAATTTTCAATGCTCTAGATTAATTAATTTGGACAGTTATTGATTGAGTTTGGTGTGGTTGGAGTGTAGAATAATTTTGTGTTTGAACTGAATGCATGAATTGGAAATCTCACTATTCCGAATTATGAGATTGTATGTATTTAGAATGTATTTATTCAGACGTTTATTGATTGAATTCAAGGATACAAGAACACATTATTCTAGTATCCGTGGTAGAACTATTAAATAGAAGTGTAGAAGTATTCAATAAGAGTTGAATTAATTGATTTCAGAATGCCTGTTTTAGTGCATTTCATTTGAAAATATGCACTATTGGTCTTGACCCGATAATCGCAAATATATGATGCGATATATTTTTTACACGTTTCCGAGCCCCCAGAACACGAATCTGATGTCCGTTCAAATTCATATTATCTCTATATATACATATATATATTTATATATGTACAGATTCTTGTTAACACGATAACTCCCGAAGGGCTTGTCGGAGAGCGACCAAATTTTGCACAAAAATCATTAGTGTTAATATCTCGGTCCAGTTCGTTAACCAGCCAAATTAGGGGATGAAAATTTTGAAAAAACACTACAAATCGACCAATAACTTGACCTTTTTGAAAATTGGTGTGTATGATACCCTTATTATGCCATACAATTTGAGCCATCAACGAAAAAAATCCAATTAAAAATTGCGGAGAAAATGGCGAATAATATGCCGAAAATTGTGTTTTTCGGAAACGGCACCTTTGAATACATACCCTGAATAGCTCATAAGTCATATGATTTGAGCCATCATAGAATTGTATTGAAATGCACTCTTTCTGACCGCCAGCTGCCGGAGCGAATTTTTTTTTTTTTTTTTTGTTCCTCATTATTCTATTTAATCAATCAAATAAATGGATCTGGTACGATGATATGATATTTATCTATAATGAAAAACACAGTTACTTCGAACATAATAAACATCGAAACATATACTACGTTCTTCATTTAAAAAGAGATATAATAAATAAATGAATTTGAACTGTTCCACTTCAATATTATAATAGACTGTTTCTTTGGAAAAATATTGACTTTTAGTTCCTGACATCTTTGTGTTCACCCTGAATTCATAATAATTCAAATACTCAACTCTAATCTTATCAATTCATTTGGAGTTATTATTGTTAAGTGCAATGTGGTTGTAATGTTCAATCCATGTGGAAAATGCATTCCAAGTCATTTGAAATTCCAGCTGACTAGTATAGACTCGTATACATTCAACATACATTACTGGTATGGCGGCTCGTACCCACGAAACAGGTGAAGTGTCCGTATCTTTTACTGTACAGCACTTCACCTGTTTCGTGGGCACATGCCGCCAGTGACATACATTCATTTGAAAAATGCAATAAATTATGGATGAAACACGTCCAAAACGTCTTATTTCCAAAATTTAATTAAAATATTCTAAACTTAGGTTATGTCCAACAAATTCACTTCCATTACTCACGAATTTCCACTTTCAGGAAAATAAAACTATAATCAATCAATTCAGGATTTATTATCTTAGAATGTAGATTTAATAGAATCCAGAACAGCATCGCAAATATTCAAAATGACTTGAAATTATCATTTTTCACCCGACGTTCTAAAGCCAAAAATAAATTAACAAACTTCCATTATGGATATACTAAAGTATACATCCAGCCTATGCAATGAAACCCAATTTCCGAAAATAATGTTGATCAGCATTCATGTTGCCAGCAATGAACAATCATTAGGCAAATTAAAGGATGGTGAGCATGGGAATTTCACCCAAATAATATTATGTTCTTCTTTCAATTCATGAAAGATGAAATCTGCCAATCTCATTAATTTATCACAGCAATTCCAATATAGCTTTGTTGATGGATCTTGTATGTCCTTTGTACTTTGAACCTTACCTACCTATGAAATTTTTAAATGACAATAAAATTCTATTTTTCCATTATTTAGATTACTTATGAAAATTTTTCCATCCCCATTATGGACTCAGTTATAATAAAATAGGCTATTACTTGTGCTACTGGATATTGAATATTGTTTTCAGTGATTAGAAAAAACATACTTATTTAAAACGAGGGTTCTAATTCAAGTACCCGACTTAATTTAATTAATTCAATCAAAGATAAATGAATTAATTTAATCCAAAAATTATTGTTAATAAAAAATGTGGAATCATACAAAATTAAATTACTGTACTTATGAAATTAGTACATTAACTAATTATATAATTGAATTTTATTATCAATTCGCCTACAGATAATGCCATTAACTTGTAGCTCCTCAGGTGAAGTGCCCGTATCTTATACTGTACAACACTTCACTATTTACCACGACACGAGCCGCCAGTGATGAGATTATCAATCTGTATGTAATGAGTTGTGATAATGAGTTGAATCTTTACCGCAGTGTCAATCATTCAGTTATAATGACAGGTGTTGAGTTTGTAGGTAGCCTAAATGACTTTTCGAAGTGGAATAATAATAGTTCATGTTGTTTATTGGCTTAATATTTAGATATGCAAAATGCAAAACATTTTATAGACTGTATTAGCTGAGTTCAAGGATTGTATACAGACCAGAGTCTGGGTCAGAGCCTTGAAGGGACCCAACCTATTCATTTCAGTTTCTTGAATGAATAATAATTTTCATGCTCCACTTCAAACATAACAATTAATCTGAACAGATATTGATTGAGTTTGTTGGACTGTTTTGTAATTGATGTTGTTTGTAGCTCAATGCTTGAGCTGTCTAGATATTTTGATCCAGATCTTAGGAACGTTGTTAAAATATTATTAGTTGGAATAAGGATATAGGATATTTTTCCATTATTAAACTCCCATCAAATAATAATTCAAATGTTTTATTTTATTCAAGTATGACAGAATCTCATTTGAGCTTTTTATTTAAAACTTTTCGGTAATGAAGATTCACATTGTTTTATAAAATAATATTGAAATGTACGGCATATTATAATATTATAGATTATGATGACCCGCATTTCCTTCTAAAACATCATGAATCATATCGCTCAAAAAAGAATCCATTATTAACTCTTGCAATCCAAAAGTTCGCTATGATGATAATATAATTATTTTTGAAAAGCTTTTCAGAAGACGGCTTTCATATAGGTTCTTAGAATTAATTCAAAATGTATTATTTATCAAAGTAGTACAATAAATGAATCCATTACAGATGTAGAAATTAATTATCTATGATCTCAATTGCCTAGAAAAATGATTTTTTATTGCCTACTAATCACGTAAAATTATGCATTGGAAACACATCAATAAAATTTATCAGAATAACTTGTCTTGGTTCACTGTTCTCGGTTAACATACACTGGCGGCTCATTCCCACGAAACAGGTGTCTGTATCTTTCACTGTACAGCACTTCACCCGTTTCGTGGGCACGAGCCGCCACTGTATTACATCATATTTTACATTGAATATGAGTTTTTAAACAAGAAATAAGAAGATGATACATTATCCACCATTTTCTTGCCATCAGCCATTTTCTGCGACAGAATTCACGAAATACTGTCAACGTCAACCAATCAGAAAAGAGCAGGAGGGGCATGAAGGCGTGTCCTAGTCAAATCCAAAACATCACCCGACAACTGCTGCCATCTACTGGTTGAGTTGGGAAACTTTTCGAATTCCGAACAGATGTCGTCGGCCAATGAGAGCGAAGGGAGGGCTTGGAGGCGTGTCCAATGAGAATTGAAGCAAGACACCAGGCTATTGCTCGGCCTTTTGCTGGCTGAATTCGAAACTATTTTCAATGGTTTATTAATAAAGTTGCGGAGATAAGTGAAATGGCTGCAATCTTAAATTTACTTGTTATTGAGTTTCCGATTTTTTATATAACATTCAAAGGTCTATTATTATGGTTTATTTATAATATTCCCTCTGTGAAGAATTTATAATTCTGTTACTCATGTGCTCCAAAGCAAACGAATTTTATAAATCGATCGATAATTGAGCGGAGCGAAGCGAAGCTCTAATGGATTAGGAAAGTCACTCTTTGTATAACTACTCCTCCGGAACCGCTCGACCGATTAAATTCAAACTTGCCATGGTGATAGTAGACATGGACGACCAGGTTAAATTGAAAATTGAAAATTTAAAATGAAAATTGAAAATTGAAAATCAAAAAATTGAAAATTGAAAATTGAAAATTGAAAATTGAAAATTGAAAATTGAAAATTGAAAATTGAAAATTGAAAATTGAAAATTGAAAATTGAAAATTGAAAATTGAAAATTGAAAATTGAAAATTGAAAATTGAAAATTGAAAATTGAAAATTGAAAATTGAAAATTGAAAATTGAAAATTTAAAATTGAAAATTGAAAATTGAAAATTGAAAATTGAAAATTGAAAATTGAAAATTGAAAATGAAAATTGAAAATTGAAAATTGAAAATTGAAAATTGAAAATTGAAAATTGAAAATTGAAAATTGAAAATTGAAAATTAAATGAAAATTGAAAATTGAAAATTGAAAATTGAAAATTGAAAATTAAAAATTAAAAAGTTGAAAATTAAAGATTAAAAATTTTAAAAAATCGGTAAAAAATGTTGATATTTGGTGGGCAGGTTCAGATGAGGTCTAGAAATGTTGTGTTAGAATACTTTTGAAATCCGTTCAAGATTAAGCAAGTAATAAGTTTTTGAAAATTGTAGATGTATTGCGAGTTGCATTTCTTCCACCTTGTTACGACAAATCCAAATTGTAAGTTCAATGGTTCAGCACGATTATATATCAACTAATTTGGAAGATATTGAATTAAGTTTTAATCTATGTCCAATATACTTTCCAAAGGTTACACTTCATATTAGCGTTTTACTATTTTTCAGAATTTTCGGAGTTTTTCTTAGATTTTTTGAGAACAAATTGGCAGAAAATGTTGAAATTAAGTAAACAGGACCAAATTAGGTCTAGAAATGCTGTAATGCAATAAATTTCTAATCCCTTCTGAACGGAATTTGCAGGCGAGCGAAGCGAGCCTGTTTGTCTCAGCTGACACTGACAGAGGTTTTGCAGGCGAGCGAAGCAAGCCTGTTTGTTTCACTTACACTGCCTATACTGTCGGGGGTCCAGGGGGCGAAGCCCCCTGTCTAGGCGGAGAAGGCGAGCGAAGCGAGCCTGCCGGCTAATTCCGAATAAAATGGTGCCTGATTTGTCAGGATTCAATGATGAATAACTGAGATGACTATTTTAATTTTAATTTCAACCTTTCACATTCAATATGGTAGTTTGGAAAAACTTAATGTGTAATACGGCCTGCGGCTCGTGCGTAAGTGTTTCTCTTGATGCAGCAAAATCACTCTATGCGTACTGATACACAAATAACTATATTGTACTGTGTGAAGGAGGCTTTTTTACCTGATGTCTTTATTAATAAAATTATTTATTTATTTGCATTCATGCTATAAACATGCTAACAAACAATGGAAGCTTGTTGTGGAAATACACCAAAATTTTGCCCAAATTTCATCCAATAGGCTTATTTTTCGCAATTTTTCAAGTTTATATTGATTTTCCTTTATAATTTGCTACTGAATAATTATTTTAAACAATCAGAGCACATTTGAGACCAAAAAAGGTACGTCAAATGCTGTATTTACAAAGTTGAACCACTCATAGAGGAAATGACTCCAGCTCGGTCAATATTGTTTGAAAATTATTGATTTTGTCTCAATCGTAGGAACATTCTGACCTTCAATTTGAGCCCAATCAATATTTTTTTAACCAATATTGACCAAGCTGGAGTTATTTTCTCATCTTGCCTTATTTTATCAAAATAAACACTCACTTAAATGAGAAAACATTCACTTAAAGGTCGTTGCTCATATTTTATATTCTCATTTCATAACATTACATGGTAATAGAATGAGCCACTTTCAACATCAGCTAGGTTTAGCTAGGCTTAAAATACCGGGATCAAATTTTCGAGTCCACACGCTTCAAAAACACGGACAAAAAGAAAGCTCGCTCCGCTCAATTTGCGGCTGCCTCAGCATGCGCTTCCCTAGTTTTATCTCAAATTGAATCGCAAATCAATAACTCGCTGAATTATTTTTTGTTTATTAAAAGTTCATCCAAAGCAAAGTATTGGAAACATGGTCAATGCTCCATGTAACATAGCATAACATAACACAACACAACGCAACGCGAAATTTCGTGAGTCTGTTGCAAATTTTCAATGTCTAATTAATTCGGACAGTTTTTGATTGTGTTTGGTGTGGTTGGAGTGTAGAATAATGTTGTGATTGAACTGGATGCATGAATTGGAAATCTCACTATTCTAAATGTTTCATTCAAACATGCATTGATTGAATTCGTAGAACTCACGGATACTAGAACACAGTATTCTAATATCTGTGGTAGAACTGTTGAATAGAAGTGTAGAAGTATTCAATAAGAGTTGAATGAATAGATTTCAATTAACAGAATGCCTGTTTTTTTTATTCCTTATTGTTCTATTTCAATCAATCAAATAAATGGATCTGGTACGATGATGTGATATTCATCCATAATGAAAAACACAGTTACTTTGAACATAATAAACATCGAAACAAATAGTGCGTTTTTTCATTTGAAAATAGATAAATGAATAAATTTGAACTGCATTATTTGATTCAATTGTGAAGTCAATCCACGCTCGTAAAGTCAACCGTTTTGGAAAAAATGTCACGATTTTTGGAAAAAATGTCACGATTTTTGGAAAAAATGTCACGATTTTTGGAAAAAATGTCACGATTTTTGGAAAAAATAATTCTGTGTGGATGCCCACAACTGTAGGCATCTGCAAATCTTCTTGATCAATTCGACTGCAGTCGTGTGTATGAGGCATAATTTACTGTAAAGCTGAGATTACAATAGGAAGCTGTGAGTGAATCCATTTTTGAAATTGGATGAATATTGTAGGCTTACCGAGAAGTCAAATGTTGCAATCATTGTTTCTGTCTATCATTTTAATATCAACCTGGATGCAAGAGGATAGAAAGATAAGCTACTCGTATAAGCGTAATTTAATATTATTGTAATTTATTTTAGAGAAGTCATGTTATATACTGTCTAAATTATAATCTGTTCAAGCAAAGAAGACTCTCTGGCAAGATGAGAGAATGACTTCAGTTCGGTCAATATTGATTCAAAACTTATAAATTTGGTCTCAGAATTTTTCCTACAATTTGGAATCAAATTTATAATTTTTTAACTAATATTGAGCGATAGTCATTTTCCCTTCTTGCCAAAATGTCTTCTTTGCTTGGGCACGCTGTATACCTTAACGACTTGCTCAAAGGTAGACGATAGTAATATTCTTACCGAAAATCTATAATATAAGTAATACAAATATCAATTTACAAAGACAATTTATACGAGAGTTGATTGCTTGTGGTAATGCGGATTTGGTGTGATCATTTTTATTGTGATTCTTCAAGGAACTAACAAAGATTTATCGTTTCCAGGTAAATTTTGCTCATCACTCAATTGATTCTCTTTTGAAATCCAACCATCAATGGGTGAGTAGAAAAGTATTCAATTCAGACCCAGAAATGTTTGAAATCTTCTGGGCTATTTCATTTGATGCTAGACATACAGTACATACTACACATGTGTTGAATCATTATTTTTGTTGTGTGTCTGCCTTTTTCCGGTATTGCAAGACTTTTAATTTTCATTAATTAGACCCTTCAACCTAATCATTTAATTAAGGGAGGATACTCTTCATACATTATTAGATTTGAAATCAGGAAAGTATGCCGGTAGGACTCAAGTTTAGTATAGGAACCTTCAATTGAAAGGTATAAATTAATCTTGGGTAGGACCAAAACTACTCCAAATTCGAAATGTTGATGAACGTTTTGAGTTGCACTATCATTGTGGATAAAGGGCGTTGCTCTTGCTCTGCGCGTCTCCATCTATTGTGCTCTTCACAGGGATAATTTTTAAATTCTGACTCCATTCTTGTTGAAAACCGTGTCACTTATAGGTTTGTCTTACAGCAAGTGTTGACTGTTGTTATAATAATTATCCAGCAGTTGGTGTACTGCAATATCTAATAGTTCTTCTATAAACTTGACTAATTTATTGATGAATTTCTGCTGTCCTATTCCATTCAGCATGCAAGAATCGCATAACATTTGGCGGGAGACTATACTGAGGTGACAATGTTTTAGCCCCTGCAACTCGGCAACAATAGATGATCTGGTCCCTTCAGTCACATAGCATTCAGTAGGAGAAACAAGCTGTGATAATTACACTGTGATAATTACACTGTGATAATTACACTGTGATAATTACACTGTGATAATTACTGAATGAAACAAGCATTCAGTAGGAGAAACAAATTCTGTGATAATTATCTACCTACTGTTTGTTTCACGTTAGTTGTGATTGATCGAAGTTTAATGAAAAATAACCCTTGTAATATAGCCTACTACTATTACGAAATCTGATCTACTATCAATGTTATTGGAACACTTATCTTACCTTGAAACGTGTTCATATGATTAAATTCCAATTTTCCCATCAAATTCAATAGAATAACTCGGATATAACTTGGAAGCTATCGTATCACACTAGACTTGTATTGTTGAAATAGAAACTCAGCAATCCATGCTATGTATATGTCTAGTGTGTTGCTTCCTTACCAAGCAAGTCAACTGTTCCATTCAAAGTTCTCTTATTGAATGAAATCTTATGGGAACTTTGATATTGTACACTCTACCATTCACAAGTGTACATACTACTTGATAATACATGAAATCTAGAAATCCAGCCTAACTTATGAACGTTAGGCTATAGAGTTATAAATCGAAATATATAATTTTGAATTAAATCACGTGTGTCAAGTATTTTAACTTTCTTCTCGAAGAATGTTATTCTCACTGACTTTAACTCATTTATTTGCTTGCAACAATTAAAATCCATTGCTCTTTACACTTCTAATATTGCTCTTAGTAATGTTGATTATGTATTTGTGTATAATATAATATCTACTTGTTGAGTAGTTGTGAAGGTGATGTATGGTGGTAGTTATCCATATTTAATGAAAAGACAAGATTTTTTTACAAAATTACCTTGTCTTTTCATTTAATATTATGTGAAATACGATATTTAATACAGTGGTTGAAGTATAGTATGATAATATTATGATTTGCTGTATAGTAGGTCGATTCCCACTGCAATACTCATCACTAAAGCTCATGAGTATTGATAATCCTAATGAATCCGGCTGTTGTCACAAACTATTCCCAACAATAATAGGAGTGATGTAGGTGAATAACAAGAATCGTGTTTTTTCGATTGATTTTATTACAAAATTATAAAAAACCTAGATCACAATAGGTGAGGTAACTTTGTACATGGTATTTACAATGAGGGTGTTGACTGGGTGATGTGCAGTAACTCATCAGGAAAGGTGATATGGCTTAGTAGTACTTGGGGGCGGCATAGCTGGGGGCGGGTGCGTACTTGGGGGCGGGAGCGTAGCTGGGGGCGGCGGCGTACTTGGGGGCGGGAGCGTAGGGCTTGGCCTCACCCTCGTAGTGCACGTTGGCGATGAATCCGGTCTTCTTGTCGGAGGAGTACTCAACGACGCGGGTCCTGCCGTCGGGCTGCAGGAGGGTGTACACTCCGGTCACGTGGTCTCCGTCCCTGGCCTCCTTCTGGCTCTTGATGTCGTAGGTGTGATCGTCCTTGACGGCGTACTCGAACTGGTACTTGGGGGGTGCGTAGTACTCCTCCTCGTGGTGGTAAGCTGGGGCCTGGTGGTAGGCGGGTGCCTGGTGGTATTGGGCCAGAGCCTGGACGGCCATCACGAGGGCTACGAAAGCGATCTGTGAACAAAAAACATTGGAAATTATTCTGTGAAATTAAAGCAAAATTCATAGTTGATTATTTTTTGAACCCACTGCAAAACTCAGGAGGAATTCTTCAAAATATAGAGTGGAAATCATATGAGATAACTCGAGAACAACGTTGGAAATTATTATGAATAACACGTTTGCTAAAAGAGTTTCTTATCTATCCTAGTTAAGTGCATTATATGGCTTTCTAAAGTAGAGTAGATCGATTTTCACTTCAAAATTATGTTGTGCCAGATTCTAGTTGAACAGAGCTGATATCTAATTGAATTCAAATAATGATGTGATTGGATGACAGTCTTCAAAATTGTTGCTTTGTTTTGTCAATCCGAGGGTGAAGCCCAAATGTGTTGTAAACATGTGCGTGGTGTGATGGTGAGAGATAACGTCTGCTTTACGGCTGCAGTCGGGACCGACCGCTTGTTGTAACATTGGTTCCGATAAATGACTTATTTGAGAATTCTATTGTAATCTAGGGATGAGCCTCGGGTAACGTGTTTTTTAAGTGTTAGTAGAATCGTTGTCAATTATTATTCAAATGTAAAAATTACGCACGTCCAATATTGTTTCCATTGTAATGTTGATTCAATACATATTGGTCAAGTTTGTATTTGGTCCCTATGTCCACAATCTA
Organism: Sogatella furcifera; assembly: GCA_017141385.1. Lineage (NCBI taxonomy): Eukaryota > Metazoa > Arthropoda > Insecta > Hemiptera > Delphacidae > Sogatella > Sogatella furcifera. The sequence goes on from CM029552.1 coordinate 981,251, forward strand.
CGATTTTTGTATACTGCACTGCAAGTTGGCCTATATAGTTTTCGCATTACAGGAAGCTGTGTAGCACACATCAATCTATAAAGTGTGGTAATAGGGAAGGGAAGAAGTGAACTGATATGATCCAGAATATGAGAGAACTATAATATAATATAAGATTATAGAAAATATAATATAAGAGAACTATGAGCCGGTAAGCCGTTGAGCTAAGAGCTGGTAAGCCGGTCTGCTGAATTTCACTGGCGGCTCTTACCCACGAAACAGGGAAGTGCCCGTATCTTTTACTGTACAGCACTTCACCTATTTCGTGGGCACGAGTCGCCAGTGCTAAATTTAGTGATTAATTGACTTGTTAATCAATTATTGTTCAATTGACTTGAATATTGTTCAGTTGTTCAATTATGTGGGAAAGCCGGAAAACTTTATCTGTGAGTCAAGAAGGAGAAAAATATTATGATAAATACTACTGTAAGAAATGAGCTGTATAAATTCTGAATATATATGCTCAATTCTTTAGGCCAAAAATCATACAAAGGATGCTTCATTTATTTTTGTAGCCTAGCTTAATCTGTGATTTATCAAGTTGATGAGTAATGATTGATTTTTAAGCTTGATCAAAAGCTAAGGTAAAGTGAAGCTTAAGCTATAGTTAATAGCTTGGTTGAATGGGTAATCATAAGTTGCATCATCGTGTTGATTATAAGTTGATATTGGTTTCATTATCACCGATATTGGTTAATTGTTCCTGTTTGTATCTTTTCCTTAGTCTTTGACCATATCAATCTCATTTAACAAGCTCACTTGATCCAGTTATCTTATTAGAAAGAGTGAATGAAAAAGTTGTTTGAAGAAAGTATGTTATGAAGTGTGGGTAGGGCTAACATTGTGCTGGATTTGTGGTATATAGTGAATAAGGGTGATTAAGATTGAAGTTAGGTTACATTAAGTTATTAGCAATTGTAATTGTACTTATTGCAACTTACTGTCGGTTAGGCTAATGTTATTGAATACTTCCTATATCATGTCTGTCAACTCATGTGAAGGAGTACGTATTAATGAGTGAGGGTGATTAGAAATCTTAGAGTAGGCTACTTGCTACAATACTCTTGTTGCTACTAATACTTGTTGTCTATGTATGAATAAATTAAATTATTAATTTTTTTGTGAGTTGTATGATAAAATAACTGTTACAAATTTATTTTATCATTAATTTTATAGAGTGGAATACAAATTTCCAAAATCGGAGGGACTTAATGATCAATTATTAGTTACATAGCTTCTTTATAATGTTGAAAAGTTTTTAATATTCTATGATATTTTCATGTTCGGATTCATGATAATCTCGAGTGTGAACCAAATCGAATACTCATTCTAACAATTTAAATGTAGATTTCATAAATTTGGTCAATTTAAACAAATTGGAAAATATTGTCTAATTAGAAGCAGATGAAATTCAATTTTTCAATTTCAATTTTCATTTTGAAGTTTGAATACCATTGATCTTGTAATATTGGGAATGAGAATAAAATTGATAGTTAAAATCTTATAATATCAAGTGAATAAATTGTGCTTGACTGATAGAAATGCGTAATTCCCAATCATTTGATTTTTCCCAATCGTAAATGATTTTTGTTAATTTTTCCCGTAAAACAAGTGTGTTGAGTTTACCTGGTAAGCTGCCATTTCGGGTGTTGCTTGAACAGGTGGTTAATCCAAGAGAGAAGGCTGGTGAGGAACTGATACGGTAGTCAGCCGGGGAGCGACTATTTATACTGAGTAAGTAGCGGAGACTTAAAATGAGCTTAGTGCCCAGACGCTAAGCCCCGGGCGCTTGATTCGCTCCCCTCCCGGTATGCTAATACATATTATACTTTACCTCCCTTTCTCCACAATCGACAAATAATTTTCATGTGACTTATGAAATTTTGCAACCAATAATTATTGCCGTGCAGTTAGTTCTTTGGGTGCACCTTGTCATTGCCAATTCTTCAAATTTGTCCTTGACTGGAATTTTTATAGTAATGTCCTATGTGCAGCTCACAGACCAGTAATAGTTAATGGAGTCGATTTGTTGTAGGCTGTTATTTGGTGGATGTTAACCGTGACTTGTGGAGTACTTTCCATTTCCATTAATAATGATACTCTTGAGGCTGAATTTATGATCGTTACTGGAATTTTTTTCCTTGAATTACTTGTCTCAAGTTGATAACTCAATTCTTGAATTTTCGTATACTTTTTGACGATGATATTGTACAGCAATATAGGCTACTTTTCAACGATTGGGACAGTTTTATGGCATTCGCCTGAATTTTGTTTTTGTGATTACTGGGTATATTGTTTTTGCGTTTCAACTTTCTAGTATCACTCATTAGTTTTCTTATAGCAAGAAAACTACGTGAGATTTAATTATTTTATGGCGGTTAATTTAAATTTAGATATTGTTCAACTGGCCGTTTGCCTACGAATTGACTTGAAGTGTAAGTTTTCTAGTGAAGATTGCGCTGTTTATCAGGCTCCTAAAGAATTCAAAGTTGCTTATTTCAGTTGAAAAGGTTTTGAAATTCCTCTGGTAGAGATGCGCCAACCGGGATCGTTTTAACATTTCATTAACTTATTTATAAAATACGTTTATTTTACACCATCAAAATGTCTCTCTAAGAAGAGCTATAGGCCTACTTATATAATAGCGCAGTCAGTTAGAAGGTTTCCGTCAGAAAATTCGGAAAAAGCTGAATTTTTTACTGTCGTTGAACTCCATCCTTCTCTCCATATTCTCTTATTTGGTTATAATTTCAGTGAGGCTGTTAAGATTTGTATGCGATGTTTTGAATTTACACTTTTAATTTTTGAATTTATTTCAACTAATTGAAACCCATCCTTCTCTCCATCTTCTCTTATTTGGTTATTCGAGTTGGGCTGGTAAGATTCTATCAAGTGTTTTGAATTGAATTCAACTTGCTGATTCTAGTAACATTAAACCTTCCTAGATAAATGAACTTCAATGTAGTTATCAAACATAGATGCTCAATAAATTTAAACTCTATTACACTGGCGGCTCGTACCCATGAAACAGGTGAAGTGCCCGTATCTTTTACTGTACAGCACTTCACCTGTTTCGTGGGCACGAGCCGCCAGTGCTCTATTAGGACGAAGTTTCTAATAGAAACCTATCATGTGTCTGATCACGAATTCTCTGATTTTCAAACTATAATATGGGATTTTGTTTTGTAGATCCATTCATTAATTCATTCGATCCTCTCCACTAGGGTTCAGCTCAAAGTCCATTTAGACGATTCGTCTTTTGAATTCAATTTATAATTATTTCCATTTTCGATTGCATTTCATTTTAATAAATTTTCCTCTTCAAAAACACTTTGTTATCCATAAGATCAATATAATTTCTCAAGAACTTGGTATAGCCAATCACGTCTTCATTAACAAAATTCGTTAGCTACAATAACCAAATAATACAAGCTTCAGGAAGAATTTAGATTTTGCATATTCTAAAAATTGACGTATCCTGGATATCCTACAATCCTAGCCTCACTGAAAATGAATTTCAACTTACGATGTTATTCTTAACTCCCAATACTATTTTCGAAAGTACCAGGATCAGTAGGGAACGTGAAAAGTACGAAGTAGAGAAGTACAAAGCACTGGCGACTCGTGGCCACGAAAAAAGTGAAGTGCTGTACAGTAAAAGATACGGACACTTCACCTGTTTCGTGGGTAAGAGCCGCCAGTGGTACAAAGTAGGTAACCCACAGGCTTGGTTTTCACAAGGGACAGGGAGGATGTGTCCCCCAATATTTGGAAAGACAGTTTCTGGGGGAAAGTCAGTTAAATTTCTGGGGGGATGTCCACATGTGCATCAAGCCTCTCATCTGGGTAATGAGAGGAGTGATGATGAGAGATGACTGCTTTTGAGGCAATCGGGACCGACGGCTTTACGTCTCCTTCGAAAGACAGGATTGGCTGTTAGCGGTAAAAAATTGGTGACTTCAACCGGGATCGAACCCTATGAGTCTTATCAGACTTTGCTAATTTAACAGACCAACGCTTTATCGCCCTCGGAATTTAGGCCTAAATTTGTTATCACTAATGCATCTTGTATAATAATTCTAATTTATTACATAATTCATCTGTATACAATATTTATTTATTATTTCGTAACAATGATTTATGTTGTACTCGATAATCTAAGGGTAAGTGTAAGAGCGAACCTGCGAGTATTAACTTCGCCTGTAATGAAAGACAAAATAAATCATCTCTAATTGACTTATTGAGTTGGCTAATTGTAGAGGTGATAATGTGGTGGATATCCATATTAAATGAAAAGACAAGATAATCTGAGGTTTGACAATATCTTGTCTTTCCATTTAATCTCAAAGTTATCACGAAGACTAATCACCGGATATCACTTGGAATTTCGCAATGAACAGTAGCTACTAAACTGAAGGCAGCCCTGTCTTTACTAGATTGTTTTCAAGGTAGCCGCAATTTTAGTGGTCTAAAGAGGCGATTCTAGTGGATTAAAGCGGCGATTCTAGTGAACTAAAGCGTTGGACAAATCGCCTTACTCAGTGTGACAAGCGCCTAAATTAATGACACGTGAAAGTAGATTGGTCGGTCGGAATTTTGAGGGCGGGCGACTGGCTCTTGATCAGAACGCTTTTTCAGAAACAAAAACCAGCTCCGATCGAAATTGTTTCAAAATTAAAAGGCAGCTGTCATACGACACCTTCCATACACGCACACGCACGCACACGCGCGCTAATGTGGCGCAAATTCTTAAAATAGTCACGTAGGTTATCGACTAGTTTCGGTGAGAAGAAAAAAGAACCAGTTGAATTAAAAGCGATAATTATCGATTTATTTGAGCAATACTGGGCGCAAAGTGAATGTTGTCGACCCAACTTGGCTGCCAACTAATACAACTCAATATTTCCAGGTGCACTGTATCACACATGTCTGGCCGTTGCTATAGTTTGTCGAGGAAGACATTCTGGCAAGATGGGAAAATGACTCCAGCTCGGTCAATATTGGTTCGAAAATCATCAATTTGGTCTTAGATTGTAGAATAAAATGTTTCCTACAATTTGAGAACAAATTTATAATTTTAGAATATATATTGACAAGGCTGGAGTCATTTTCCCATCTTGCCAGAATGTCTTCTCTGCTTGGACAGACTATTAATAAGTGAAGTGGATTACTGCTTAATCAATTCTGTTAGCTTATTGGTATTGGTTTTTAACCAAATAGAGGATCTTATCAGTGGTATTGGATGGTGGACTAATCAAATAGAGTTGGTTTAATCTGTTCGATGGAATGTCTTATTGGATTGTGATCAAGGAGACGCTGAAATATTTTCACTCAATTGAAATGACAACTTTGAGCTAGTACGTTGGTTGCGTTATCAAATTTCATCTTATAGGAATGGAGCAGCCAATTATATGAAGCTGCTCAAGGGACTGTTATAACACGGTAACCCATGGTAAGGGTGTCTAGTGTGTGGGTACTTTATTTAATTTGCAGTTTTTTTAAAAGTTATTCCATTGACTGAAATTTGATGAAGAATTTGATCCGGAATATGAGCCTATTCTAGGAATTCTGATATTTCTGGTTTCTATCGATTCTCATAATCGAATCGGTTGATTTAAAATGCTACAATTGATGTCAATATCCATTAAAACATCTTTTGGCATTTCCTATTGCAAATCAGACATGATAGAGTTATGTACCTAATAATCACAATGTCCAAGACAATGATATCACTCTTGAATGAATGAATTAGTGAATCTTTCAATCACAATGCCACAATTTGGGACTTTAGTCATGTCCCTTGAAATTTGTATATACATGTGTAGGCTATGTATAAAATGTGTATGTATAATTTTTATGTATAAATTTGTATGAAATTTATAAAATACGGGTTGTATTGTAACTTATGAGAGAAAATTATTCTTATATACAGAGTTTCAATTGTAGTAGATTCATATTTCCTCAGTCATTCAAAGTTGAAATTTAAAGAATCATCCTTTCTACAACTTCGACTCATTGCTCCCATTCAATATAACAATAAGTGGCGATGATTAATTAACAGAATAAACTGAATTCAGTGAAAAAGCTCTCTTCTTTCAAACAATCTTGTCCAATAACAATGACCGTGAAACATAAATTTGATTGTCCAACCGGCAATTGAGATTTGGATCTTGTACGGCAAGTTCACGTTTGATGTAGTGTTCAATAATTATGTGACTATGATTATAAAAAGTTGTAATTTAATGTTAGACATTTCACAATTCTTAGAAACTTCCAGCAAGATTTGACTAGTCTATTCAGATTTTTATGCTATGAATTGAAAAACTATTTGGATAATAAATGAATCGGAAAGTAACGTTTCCCAAGTCAATCACTGGCGGCTCGCCCACGAAAAAGGTGAAGTGCTGTACAGTAAAAGATACGGGCACTTCACCTGTTTCGTGGGTACGAGCCGCCAGTGAAGTCAATTGGAAAGCTGTTTCATGAGTCAACTCAATTACTGCAACTTGTTATTTAAATATGAAGGACATAACATGAAAATTTAAATGTTAAACAAATAGAATTGCAAAAGTATAACAATAGATAATGGTATAATTATAGGAAAATTGGCTGAAATCGTTCAAGAACAGTTAGTTGCAGGTGGCGAATGAAAGGCGGGATACCTTAGTACACTTTTCAACTCCTAGTGCTTTTCAGTTGGTTTTATTTTCTAGGAGCTAGAAAATTTATGTAGGAAAACGATCAAAGGAAAATTCCTTTCTATGCCTCTTGAAGCATATTCAAATGTTGAACTATGAGAGGCTCATAATTGATTTTATTCTGATTATTCAAAGAGCAAAGAATGATTATTTAAAACATTATTATGTATTATCCTATGAATGCAGTGCAGTAATTTGATTTGAACGTTAATTTGTATTCAAAGAAGTAAGCAATTGAAGAAGCGTTTGCAATCATGGCAGTTGCTGAATTTATTGATATCCCACTTAATCTTATGATTTCTAATTTTTGAATCAATAATTCTCTATCCAATGAATTCTTCCAGCTTTCAAAAAATATTTTTAGATCGATCTATCAGAACTGAATTTTATTTGTTTCTGAAAGAGTTAACTACTTGACCAGTATTCACTATTCCAAGTGGACAGTCTTATTGTGGTTTCAATTTAGCATCATGAAATTCAATCCTAAATATACCTCATGACCAAATCCTTTATTATTTGTATAGGTCTATATAATAAATGGAAAGACAAGATGATGTCAAACCACTGATTTATTGGAAAATCGAGGTACCGGTTTCGGTTGTTACACTATTATCAATCTCTGGTAAACTAAAACTTATCGTTCTGAGCAGCAGTATTCATACTATCGGTGAAACACTGCTATTGGTAGACGCTTGAGCCAATCAAAGTGAACGTCTGCCATTGGCCTAGACAAGCTCCTCCCCGATTAGCGGTTCATTCGAACAGTACAAAATGGCGATTAAAACAAGATTCAATAGAAGACCAATAAATATCTACAATAACTTACCAAATAAATGGAACAATGTTACGGAAGGATGAGAAAAAAACGGAATGAGCTAATAGAGTAAAATCTGACTAACAAATTACGATAAAATTAGATTTGTGGTGTTGTAGTGATTGAAATGAATCTGGTCGTTCAAACTTGACTGTGGATTATCTTTTGTTACCCTAGTTATTTCTAATGTTTCCAGAATGTTGAGAATTCTGCCCTTATTATTAAAATGCAGAAACTAACATTCTCCTCGGCTTTGAACTTGTGATTATTTGTTATTTAATGTTCAGCAAAGTTTGAATCTCCATTACACTTTTCCAATCTTTGATATATTCTTTTATCCTGCATGATTTTGAAACTTCTACCAGTTTGATCAACATAGGTAGCATCTGCCTATATACTCCTATCTCATACATCAATTTTGTCTTTACTACAGCTAAATAAATTATTCAAAATCGGGTTGGTTCTAAAAGCAACATGAAACCCATCCTATTCAATTCTCTACCTATCTTATCAGAAACAAAGCCTAAATATGGAATGGTTACCCAAATCTTTTCCTTATTAATTTTGTCCCTACAAAGCTGGAATTAACTGAGATTTGTCTGTTAATTTCACTTAGCAACCTATCCACCACAATTTCCTCATACCCATTTGTTACAGCTATTTGTTTGATCCTTAAGAAAATCGTCATGGCTCATAGGTATTGTTAACGCCCTATGAATCATTTAAAAGCTGCAAGTTTGTGAGAAATGGGATGACAAGAATTATGAGTGATGATAATAACATCAGTATGAGTTGGTTTTCGAAAATGGAGAACTAATGAAAACCTGTACTATGATCTATTTTTAAATCTAGAAAATTCAATACACAATACACATTCTTCTTCTACAGTGAATTTGATCTTCTGATGTAATTCATTTAGGTAGGAAAGAAAATTGTCCAATTGTCTATTACTTCCCTTCCATAAGCAAATTACGTCATCTACATATCTAAACCAATAAATAATTTTATCTTTGAAAGGACTATTTTCAACAATACTGCTCTCTTATTTATCCATAAATAGTTCCGCTAGAAAGGGTGAGAATGGTGATCCCATTGCTAATCCCTCTTTTTGTTCAAAAAACTTATAATTGAATTTGAAATAATTTTGCTGAGTGCATAACTTCATCAATCCTATCAGTTCTCCCTAACAATCACCCTACAATCATTGATCGAGTTTCTCAATATCTCTTCAGCTCTATCTAGACTTTCTTCCACAGGGATATTGGTGAATAAATTTGTTACATCAAATGATACAATTTTAAAAGATGATAAGACAGGAATGTGTTTTATTTTGTTGACCAACCCCAATGAATTTTTGATGCTGTATTTTGCTTGAAATCCTGTAAGTGTTCTGAATCTACTATTGAGTTTGTGAGCTAATTTGGAACACGGAGAATTAACAAAAGATACTACTGGTCTTATCGGGATATTAGTTTTATGTAATTTAGGTTGGCCAAATAGTCCATGAGGATATGGATTCATGACTGAAAAAAACTTGGTTTCTTTCTTATCAAATAATTTAGTGGTTGCTGCTAACTTGTTTTTGATTAATCTATTAATCTTAGTAGTAGGATTGGATTTGGTCTCAACAAAAGCTGAAGAATTTCATCTTTTAAAAATCTTCTTGTTGGAAAATTTAAAGAACTAAAAGTAGCTCAATATCTAATTGAACCATCTTTTATATACTTTGTTGACATGAATTGAAATTCGGTTTATTTCGAGTAGTGAGTTACATCGAACTTATTGCTCGTTCTTGCCACGTCTTCACTTGATTTAGGGTGGTATCGATTGAGTGATAATACCAGTGGCAAGTTTTACTTTCCAAATTCATAATCTTGAAGCCTTGAAGTTTTTGGATAAAAAACTTGAGTCTGGATGAACTCTATAAATTGTGTGCTAAGCAGGTCGACACACCAAAAAACATGAGATGATGTCACATAATTATGTTCTGCCGATATAACCTATATGCATTTCATCGGATACCCTCTGCTATGCTCTCCGCAAGGCTAGAAACCTTTACTCTAATCATATTAGAGACTATAGAGATTGTATAATCAGCCTCTGTAGACGCTATAGTCTGTCCAAGCAAAGAAGACCCTCTGGAAAGATGGAAAAATGACTCCAGCTTGGTCAATATTTGTTCAAGAATTATAAATGTGGTCTTAATAGTAGATCATATTGTTTCCTACAATACGAGAACAAATTGATAATTTTTGAACCAATATTGACCTTGAATGAGTCATTATTCCATCTTGCCAGAGGGTCTTCTTTGCTTGGACAGACTATACCATTGCCACTTCACTATGCTTTAGTGTTTCTGTGCGCTATAGCTTAGATTATACTTATATGCTGCACTATGCTGACAAAATCTTCATGTTGGAAAATTCAAAGAACAAAAATCAGTTCAATACTGAATTGAACCATCTTCTATGTACTTTGTTGTCATTCGGTTCTATTACACTAATTAAATAAGAGGTTGAATCCAGAAAACAGTTGAATTTTTTTAACGATTTTTATTACAAAAATACAAAATGTATCTAATAAATAAGATAAGGAGAGGTACTTTTGTGATGATATTTACAGTGAATGTTTTTGGCTTGCGAGCACTTATTAGTGCTTGTAGGTGTAGTGGGGGGTGGAGATGGAGGCCGAAGAGTAGCCGGATGAAGCGTACTTGGGGGCGGAGTATGAGGGAGCAGAGTAGCTGGGGGCGGCAGCGTACTTGGGGGCGGAGTAGCTGGGGGCGGCAGCGTACTTGGGAGCGGAGTATGAGGGAGCGGAGTAGGATGGGGCAGAGTAAGATGGGGCGGCGTAGCTGGGGGCGGCGGCGTACTTGGGGGCGGGGGCGTATGGCTTGCCTTCTCCCTCGTATCTGACGTTAGCGATGAATCCGGTCTTCTTGTCGGAAGTGTACTCGACAATGCGGGTCTTGCCGTCGGGCTGGAGGAGGCTGTAGTATCCCTTGACGTAGTCGCCCTCGCGGCTCTCCTTCTGGCTCTTGATGTCGTAGGTGTGGTCGTCCTTGACTGCGTACTCGAACTCGTAGTGGGGTGGTGCGTAGTGCTCCTCCTCGTGGTGGTAGGCGGCGGGGGCCTGGTGGTAGGCGGGTGCCTGGTGGTACTGAGCCAGAGCCTGGACGGCCATCATCAGGGCTACGAAAGCGATCTGTGAGCAAAAAACATTGAAAATTACTGTCAAGTTTCGTAAAATATTGCAAGAAATTTATGAAGACGGACTTTCTTGTAAACAAAAATAAAAAAGTGATTGTCATAGAATTTTCAAATCCAGGTGAACGTTTTAAACTGTAGAAGTTGAAGATTTTTACATTTTGTGAAAATACAAATACTGGTACAGATATTAGTTTAAAAAAATTAAACTTTAAACTTAGGGCTATTCAAAATAATTGATAAATTAAATGAAAAATCAAATACCCTTAAAAAAAACGATTGAAAGAACAATTATTTTTCATTTAATTTATCAATTAGTTTTTAATTATGAATTATGGTTCGACTTCCATTTTCATGAGAAGACTATCAAACCATAAATTTAAAATAAAAATAGATTTCTCGAAATAGAAAGATGGCCTACAAAACTGTTCGTAAAACTGAGATGTATTGTGAAAACTCCCAGTTTAGTTTAGTGTGAAAAGTGCTTGGAACATATTGCTCGGAAACGAATTGATCTCGATGAAATGAAGAAAAAGGTTAAGAGAAGAGATTGAGAGAAATTATGATACAATATGATAATCTGCACTCATAACGAAGCTTTTTGTGAATGGAATAAGTCTTCCATCACTGTTATATAATACTTTTTTGCGAATATTTGAATTGTAAATTGATGTTTACAACTGCGGTGGCTGAACCCTGAACTTGCGCCTTCTAAAACAAGTTCCAATTGGTTGCATCTGATCAGGAGGTTGACCTTGCCATTAGTATAGTATGTCCAAGCATAGAAGACTTTCTGGCAAGATGGTAAAATGACTCAAGCTCGGTCAATATTGGTTCAAAAATTCATAATTTGATCTCAAATTGTATGAAACACTCTGATCTACAATTTAAGATCAAATTTATGGTTTTTGAACCAATATTAACCAAGCTGGAGTTATTCTCCCTTCTTGACAGAATGTCTTCTTTGTTTGGACAGACTATAACGGGTTGAGATGAAGACGTTGTCTTCCACATTGTGAGTCAACTTTCCTGCGGAAGTTTAGCTTATAAATTAAACATTTGCTGGAGTTTAGCTTATAAATTAGCATTGGTAGGTCTGTCGTAGTGGATATATGAATGAATATTGAATATGTAATACGAGTGTTTTGGTAATTAAGTTTTTTTCTCTTTCTCGTTCCATATGATTCTAGAACGAGTTGATAATGTTATTGACCTTCTATGAGTTTTGCAAATGAGGTTTTTCTCTTATTTTATGTGTTATGAACGAGTTAACAATGTTGTTGACCAAGGTACTTTTATGCTAGGAGAATATCCAAGTTTAAAATTTTCATGATGCAAATTTGGGAAAAGCTGATAATATTGATACAAGTTAAAATGGATTAATGGTTTGTGAATTACTGTATCTGATTTCAAAGTGTATGAAGTACTGTATATGAATATGAATTTCATTGCTTTCATATTTGGAATAGTTTCATGCAAAGAATTAGAAAGTCGAATAACTGATAAGTGACTTGTTAAACCACATACTAGTTCTCGAAAATTGGTAGCCAACTATCATTAGATAATACATGGAATGTGATTCAATGTGAGAGCAAAAATAATTTCTAGATGCTCTCTGAGTGATACAGCTCGTTGTTTTTTTTTTCATTCAATATTATTGTTAGTAGTTTTAAAACTGTCGTTTACTTCTTTAATTGCTTTTCCTTTTATTCGTTCTCCCATATATTTTCCTCAAGTATTTTTTCAGTGGTGAGTAATTTTGTGTATCGGAAATACAACAATCGGTTGGAATAGAAGTTGCAAATGAATTTTATTTATTGTTACAATTGCGATTTTATATCAAGTATTTCAATGTAACCCAACTGATTCTGCTGTACTAATCTCGTAATTTTTTGGATGGTTTGATTGGATTATAGACCTGAAGAACAAACTCATCTAGGTTCTCAAATTAAAAGGTAAGATTGAGTTCTTGAATTTCAATATGAATCTACAAGTATTATACGAAAGTCGCCCATTCTCAACCCATCTCACCCTTAATCAACCTATTTTGCTATTCCAATGGATCGATTTCCCATTACACTCTCTTTAGCTGAGAAATTTCAAAATCTATTCCAATGAAAACAATTGATCAACCACCGTTTGATGTTACAGTATTTTTGGAAAATAAAATTTGATTGTTTATGACAAGTAGATCTCCTCTCACTCTTCTAGGTCAAACTTCACTGTGGTGTCACGCTACTGAAATAACAAATTGGATTCAAAACTCATTTCATTCAACCCCAAGAATAAAATCTGGAAAGTATCATAGCCGTTACACTAGAAATCTATTGAATTTGACCGTTGTGAAATGACGTAATAAAGTCTAACCATCACAACAAGATCCTCGTTCAGCTCTTCAAAATGATGTCTTTACTACGGCAAAATTCAATCGACTTTTTGAATAAAACCGTTGTGAAATGACGTCATCTAATGGAACCAATACGACAAGATAATCGTTGAGCTCTGTACAATGATGTCACTACACAATGGTTAAATTCATTATAATTATCGTACAATCGGCCCTTACGCTTTCAGAACTTGACAAAAAAATTATTTTTGAACTTGGAAACCTTCGAGAGGCCTCACAGTAGACTACAATGAATATGGAATACTTTTTTTGAATCACATTATCTTCCTGAAATGAGCTTGAATCCAAATCAACAAATTCTTCTCGACGGCGTGCACTGGAGTCAAATTTGACCTGATAGTTGAGAGTAGTCACTTGATCACTTCCTAGACTGTCACTTAGGGTTGATGAAAACTATTTTTCAATTGAACACGATAGCTTTAACACTCGCGATTTTTGTAAGCTGATATCACTCAGAGAACTTCACGATCACAGTAAAGCACAGTGTAGATTGTACTGTCACAGTAAACCATAGTACAAATTTTACTGTTTCAGTACAAATTTTACTGTCACAGTAGATCACAGTACCTGGTAGGAAGCCATTGCTGGTTTGATGTGAGGTTTGAGGAGTCGGCTACGAATCTTATCCAAATGAGAGGATCGAGCTGAACTGATACTGTTTGGTAGCCGGGCGCCACTATTTATACATTGAAATTTGTACACGCACTAGATGAGTTTTTAACTGGATTGGCCCTGAGGGAGCCGCTAAAAGTGATGGAGAATGACCAAACTGGGCCCGCGGGGTGGGAGAGGGGGACGCGGCTCCTTTCACCTGATGTGAAGACCCCCTCGGGGGGCTCCCGGTGTTCAAATTTTTAAGAAACTTGTGTTTGTTAGCACATACACACATAGTTGCCATCCTTATCGCACGCGTGTCCCCGACGGCTGGCTTTCCTTTTCAGTTGATGACTGCCTCCACCATTCTGGGTTACTCAGTCAGTGGGCAAAACAGGCTGAACAACCTACTGGCTAACAACATAGCCGCGGGTCGCTCTTAATAGCCCAAACATAATTATTACCATTATTACGACACCTGCTCCAAAAAAGTCGGGTGTTGGATGTGTTGTCATCAATATTCAATAACGTTGTATCGACAAATTGAATTGAATAACATTGAATTGATGAATGAAAGAACGGTATAGAGGTTGTAATAATGAGAAACTTCGGTTATGGTTCTGTATTGAATAATGTACGAATAATAAATATAATAATAATGAAATAATAAGATGTAGAATAATAAGATTATAATTATTGATAGAATTTTGTAATAATGAGGAACTTCAGTTTTGGTTCGGCATTGGATTGATGAAAGAAAGTACATAAAGTTGAAGTAAGATTACTCTGGTAAATTTTGAACATTGATTCACAATTAATTTGTCGATAGTAGACTTGTGAATAAATAAATAAATAATTTTATTGCCATTAATTCATTGAACTTGGACAACGCCAAGAAGTTTATAATAATTTTACAAATCATAGATGAAACATGAAAGTTTGGAAATAGAGTACTAGTACAGATAAAGTAGCAAAATTTGTGAAAAGAAAGGTAGCCTATAAATTATGGCAGAAAATGTTGAAATTTGGTAAAGATTAGTTCTAGAAATGGTGTTCAATAAATTTCGAATAGTGTATACATCAATCAAATAAGTATTTAAACAAAAATCGCATTTTCAAGGAACTCGTTTATGCAATAAAAAGGATTTAACAAGAGCCACTTTTGTAGTAAAGTGTGAAGTGAATAAACTAGATTTATAATTTTTTGCTTATTCTTGTAATTTTTGTACATTGTATAATAATCCATTGAATTGCTTAGTAAAGAGTACAAGAGGCTCATAATTATAGATTTTTTTCATATTCTTTAAATTTTGAATGATAAATAATGAATAGAATTGGTGAATGGAAGTAATACGGTTCTCTCTTTTATGATTAACTCTACTAATTCTTGTCCTTGTACGAATTATGCCTCAATAAAATTTGTGCATTTTTATTGTATACTTAATGAGAGGCGCCGCGAAAAGAGTGTTTTCTATAGTGTTTGATGGTTCCTGATTGACTATTATTGTTGATGTAATTTTCGGAAGGTCGTGTGCGGAATCAACGTTTTTATGCCTCATTAAGATTTGTGCATTCTATTTGTGTACGGTACTTTATAAGTGGCGCCCCAAATAGTAGATCATTTTATTGGGTTCAATAGATTAAGAGAAGATCATTGTTGATCTAATTTTTGAAGGTCGTTTGGAGGATTAGTGTTTTTATTTGTTCTTGGATGATGAAAGTATGGTATAGTCTGTCCAAGCAAAGTAGACATTCAGGCAAGATGGAAAAAGGACTGCAGATCGGTCAATATTGGTTCAAAAGTTATAAACTTGGTCTGAAATTGTAGAGCGGAATGTTCCCTACAAATTGGAACCAAATTTTTTATTGTTGGTCCAATATTGACCGAAATCGAGTCATTTTCCGATCTTGCTAGAATGTCTTCTTTGTTTGGACAGACTGTAGTTGGGATTGTATGCCGTTCATTCAAGCGTAATGCTTGGTCTACTGTCAATGAATGGAGTTAGATAATGTGAGAGATTTTGATGGCCTTGATAGCCAAAGGAATTTGTAATTAACGTTGTTGCAAAGATATAGTGTAATCTGGAGGATCATAGAAGTATCATAATATAGACCTATACGCTTCACTGTCTTCCATCATGATAAAAAATATATGAATTAATTAAATTGATTAATAAATTGAAAATAAATTGATTATGATAGAAAACATATGAATTAATTAAATTGATTATAACCTTCTTTAAGAAAATCAAAACAACTACTGTTTAACATCCCTTATTAGAAAGGTCTGGATTGAAACAACATGTAATGTTTCATACTTTAATTACTTGAAATTGAACGATAATCCCCTTAATTTTCCTGATAAAAATAATTTTTGTTCTTCTCGAATCGTTTATAGGTAATTTTCGTACACTGATAAAGAATATCCGTCTTATCTTTTTGATAAATAACTTCTTGTCTTGATATAAGATTTATCAATATCTTTTCGGATAAGAACTCCGTAATTCCCTGAATTGTGGTATTCTATCATAGCCCCCTTTCTATTTAATACAAATATATCAAAGAAAGGGATGATTCTATCTACTTAGTGCTTGTATTTGTACAAAATCATGATAACTGACATCTCATTCATATCAACATATCAGAACATATTGTGCTCTATCATACCGTAAAAAATACAGTGTGCTCTTCAATCTCTATATATAAAAGCGAAATGGCATTGATTCATTCATCACCAGAACTAAAAATCCACTGAACCGAATGTGTTCAAATTTGGCAGGCATGTTCAGTTGGATGTTCAGACGCGCGCTAAGAAAGGATTTTAAAACCTTTCAAGGATACGCCAAATATTTCAGTTTTTCTAGAGTTTTTCGGCGTTTTCCTCATTTTTTCGAGAATCAATCGGCAGAAATGTTGATATTTGGTGGGAAGGTTCAGATAAGGTCTGGAATTGATGTGTTGAAATATTTTTCCAATCCGTTCAAGAGCACGCCAGTAATCACTTTTTCAAAATTGTAAATGTATTGCGGGTTGCATATCTTCTACCTTGATACGACCAATCTTTTCTGTAAAATCAATGGTTCAGCGAGATTATAGATGAACTAATTTAGAAGATATCCAATTAATTTTCAAATCATGTTCGATATACTTCCCAAGGTTAGTCTACGCTTACTATAAACGTTTAACTATATTTCGGAGTTTTTCTCATATTTTTTGAGAAAAAAATTGGCAGAAAATGTTGAAATTTGGCAAACAGGTCCAGATTAGGTCTAAAAATGCTGTGTTCAATAAATTTTGAACCCCTTCTGAACGAAATTTGCAGACGAGCGAAGCGAGCATGTTTGTCTGAACTTACACTGACAGAGGTTTTGCAAGCGAGCGAAGCGGGCCTGTTTGACTCACTTACAATGCCCATACTGTCGGGGATCCAGGGGGCGTAGCCCCCTGGCTAGGCGGAGAAGGCGAGCGAAGCAAGCCTGCCGGCTAGTTATGGATAAATATCAATACTATTGATAAGTTAAATTTTTTGAACATTTGTCAGCCAAGAACAGTACCTATGTCAGTTGCTATAATTCTGTCAAATATTTGATCGAGAAAATTCATGTACAAAATACTCTTAATTCAAATATTCATTCATAAGTTCACATTTCTCATAATACTACTGCAAATGTTGTCATAAATTTATTATGGGAGCAATCACTTGAATGGTAGTAAGCTCCATTTCAAACGGATGTATTATCGTATCTTATTTGAATATTACTCGCAGTTCTGGCGATTCTACATGCAAGTTTTCTCCCTATCAATAATCTGTACTGCCCTTAACAGCTGATTGCTGGAATATTATTACGATACATTATGTTGAATCAGCATATAATTCCCTGGGTTTTGTGAGTTGTGTTGTCGTCAAAGTGAAACAGATTTTGTAATTTGACATACTCAACCAGAATATTATAATACGTATATTTGTAATACATTATAGTCGCATAGGAATTCGCGGGGGAAGCCTTACCGTAGTCACTCACTTTTGAGGCAGCATGCTGTTCCATGCACTGGCGGCTCGTGCCCACGAAACAGGTGAAGTGCTGTACAGTAAAAGATACGGACACTTCACCTGTTTCGTGGGTACGAGCCGCCAGTAGTTCCAAGTTGTATTGGAAATTGGAATCGGCTGCTTTCCTAATCTTACCGGCTTTCGACTGGTTATTGCCTGGGCTGCTAATGCTCCAAATGTGGACTATAGTCTGCACAAGCATAGAAGACATTCTGACAAGATGGGAAAATGAGTCCAGATCGGTCAATATTGTTTAAAAAATTATAAATTCGGTCTCAGATTGAAGGAAACATTCTGATCTGCAATGTGAGACCAAGTTTATAATTTTTGAAGCATTATTGACCGAGTTGGACTCATTTTTCCATCTTGTCAGAATGTCTTGTTTGCTTGGACTGACCACGAAAACAGGTTGCATTCAACAACCTACTGCTCTGAATTAGTTTCAGTAAATTACTTTGGATTTTTGAATTAATTCACAAAAGTTGGGGAAAATTTATTCAGATTAATATTTGTTATACAGGCAAGACAACTAGTTTGTAATTATTGCTGAGATGAATACATGTATATTGGAACATGTTACTATTGAATTATATTGCTTTGATGTATGTTGCTGACATATATAGGCTTATTGAATAGAGTGGTAGATGTGCATTGCTGAGATATAAAGATTTAAATTACCCAGTTGTAAATATTTGAACAAGTGCTAATGAGAAATCTTGAACCATATCCATAAATTGTGGCACAATTTCAAGTAGCTGCGTAGCTGTATTTTGAGGTCAATTGCTTAGGAGTTTGGTAATGATAATGATATCAATTCAAGTTTCTGGTAATGATAATGAGACTGAATCGACCAATCAAGGATTTGGTAATGGTAATGAGAATGAATCGGTAATTCGATAGAAGTAATGAATGAGATTCATTAGTCAACTTCGTTATAATTTATTGGGAGACTTGGTTCAATAGTGCAGAAAAGTTAAATCGATCCTCAATAGTTTTTTATACTTCATAGTACCTCGAATTAAAAATTTTGTATAATTAAAGTTTCAAGTGAGAACATAACCTTCTTCCAAGTGAGCATATAAACCAATCAACCTATAAGAATTGGGAAAAAGAGACGTTTTGAACGTTGTCTATGGTTAATCATTCTTAGTGTATTGTAATATCGTGAACAAAAAAATAAATATTGAGCAAACAAAGAAGCCCTACAAAATGTAATCTATGTCATACTGTAACTTTGGTTTTTGAAATAATAAGCTCTAGCTTACTCGATCAATCACTCTCCATTATAGCAACAAAATAATTTATTTTATGTTTACCCTCCATTATAGCAAGAAAAAGAGAAAAATATGATTAAAAACACTAGAATGAAACTTTTCAAATCGCAAAGGTCCATTCAACTATGAACAATAACTTTGAGATTCCGAGTCAATGAAATTTAACAGTACCAATGAGAAATTACCATACAGAGGTAATAGTGACAAAGGGAATCTCTTGACAGAATCTAGCGTTTATGAATGGAGGCGATCTCCATTCAGGAGAGTGAGTGCTTAAATAATCCCATTCATGAAAGGTCAGTAGTTGGAGTACTGAAGACACTGTAGATGTTACAGTAACCGGTATTTCAGTATAATTTAATTTGATATGGAAATTGGTAAATGAATGTAGAGGCGATCTGAGTCTCAAGTTCACGGTGACCATTTGATAGAAATAAACGGCCACTGCTATTTCAGGCACAAGGTTATCAGTTGGAAATTAATTTGTTCAAATATCAAATGCCGATGAACTGAAGAAGAAATGAAGATATTCGAGTAACCGGTTTGGAGCCTGGTCAGAAGTTATGAATGAATGTCGTCTTCTTTTTACTCCACTGCTTCATTCATGATTCTGCTGCTTCAAAATTGACTTTACACTATACTACTTTAGGCTATACTACTGTCACGGAATGTTCCGCGAAATACAATATTCAAAAGTTACTAGAAAATATTTCAAAATTCTCCACAAATAAACTGCGACCATTGGATAACTGAATTGGACTTCACTAGTCTACTAGCATGTTCCCCGTGCTTGTCCTAGGGATACTAGACAAAATTCAAGTCACAAATTCATATTGGTGGAAATTCAAATTATTCATATTCATAAGGTAGCATTCCCAAGCGGCAGCTCGAGCTGTTCCTGTATCTATCCATACTTTTATTTATTGTTACAATTGCGACTTGATAGCAAGTATTTTAAGCAAAGGTGATTGATGAGTGAGTGAATGATGGTGTTTACATTGTGAATGAAATATGATGAAAGTTTACATTACAATTTTTGATTTTTTAATTCACATTACTTTTATCAAAATTCTAAATTTTTCAATGTTAAATTTGTAATGTGAATTTTGCATAAAAAACTAATAAGGAAACTGAACTTTAAAACTTAGGGCTATTTAAAATAATTGAAAAATGAATCCATTATCAATGGATAAAATAATAATTATTGTTTTATCCACATTGATAATGGGCTGAATGTCCCGAAACATGTCTGTGTTTTAATAATTTTAAAGTTTTAAGGTATTTGATTTTCATTTATTTTTCAACTAATAAGAAACACTAAAGAGAAGGACACTCAGTGATTCATTCCCTTTTTTGCCGAAAGAGAAGGATACTCAGTGTTTTATTTTCGCTGGTAATACTTCATTATCGATAGAAAAAGTGGTAGCCTGTCTCCAAGAAATTTTTTAGATTTTGTTTTCCACATTTGAATGAGTTGAATAAAAACACTAGAATGAAAATCAGATAAAAATCTTTATACACGATTTGAATTACTGGAATAACTGTGAAACACGAAAATCACCACTAATGTGACTTGAATAACTAAATTTGTTGCAGTATTTTCCGCGGCTAGATAACTGAAATTCCGATCTCATTATACAGTGTAATAGCGGTAGTAATTTGCAAGAAACACGCTCCAGAAAAAAACTATTCGAATCAGTCCAAGTACGCGCTGGAAGGTTTGGAATTTGTAACATTTGCCTTTCATTTGAAACAAATGAAGCAATATAATAACGCTGGTATGATGGCTGTTTGCACTAGAAGCGAGCTTCAAATGATGAATCACTGCCGACGAAACAGGTGAAGTGCCCGTATCTTTTACTGTACAGCACTTCACCTGTTTCGTGGGCAGCCGTCAGTGTTTGCTGTACCGTCATGGATATCAATCATTATCCATCGTCTAGTTAGTGTTCAGGTTTCCAGATTTACTCATTCTATAATTTCGTTACAAAGTTTTCTCAATGAAGATCGATTTCGTACCTTGGCATCTGATTGCAAATAGTTGGAGTGTTTGAAATTCCTAGCTTATCTTGTTCAGATGCATACCGTGGTCTTGTCCTGAATTTATTTTATAGTTCCTTGTTTCCATTGAGTGAGGAATTCCTTGCTTATCTTACTTGGATGCACTATGTGCTCGTGCTCCAAATTTATGACATAATCTTGTATTTCTTTGAGTAAGGAGTTAGATTTGCGAGATAAGTTTGTAATGATTTCGAAACAAATCATACAATTCCTACCTTCTTACTCGAAATGGGAATTAATTAACGTTTATACATTAAAGAATTTTATTTTATTGTCGATGGAATATTATACATTGTATCGATTATATTAAAAATATATTAATTTCCATATAATGATCATATTATATTTCATTGAATATCGATGATTGAGATTCATCAATAATCGTCAATAAATCGTCATTGAACAATGATTAAATTTGATAGTAATCTGATTTTCAGTCTTTTCAATGACAATTCATCTCAAACTAATTTTTTTTTGGAATTGGCCACATTTTTTTATATTCATTTAAAATTAGAATTTTAAAATAATATTCATATGTATTTCCTTTTGATTTTGCTGAACAATCGTACTTGATTGAATATGTATATGTTTTTGAGTACTGTAGTAGTTGAAGTACATACATTTTTCAAATATCTATCAATAATAATGTAGAACCTTCAATAAAAATTAGACCTGTTATGGTTAATTTATGCGGAAAATATCATCGGTTCCATTCTTTTTAAATAAATCTTTCATTTCTAATAATTGCAAATCTAGTATAATTGGCAAAGGTATTCAGTTGTATTCAAATTTTCAGTTTCTATTGTCATGAGGATTCTGGTTGTTGTAATCAAAAATTTCAATATTCAATGACCAATCCTAATAAATGTTTATTCTTTTGCAGGTAATGGAACTCATCATTCATTTTCATGTCATCAAAATTGTGAGTAGATAGGATATGTGAATATGTCATTTGAATATGCAGGTAATTGTGAATTTTCTGAAGAAAGTTTCCCTAAAACAAGTATTTTAGGAATAATATGAACGTATAAAAGTTGAATTTATAACAATAATTGTCATCTGACTTGATTTATAAGTATGATACAAGTAATATCCTCATCGAAACAATATTCACAAAAATATTGGTATTCCAACTTTCAGAACACATTACATGACATACAAAATTCTTCCCATATAAAGCTGACAACTTAGTTGAATTTTTACTTCTCTGATTCTAATTATATTTCTTATTATGATCATTTGATAATAATTCTATTAGATTCTTATTTCAATTATGCAATGTGAAATAAATACTATTAAAAATTAAACTTTAAAACTCAGGGCTATTTAAAATAAATGATAAATTGAATGAAAATCAAATACCCTTTATAAAAAACTTAAATAATAATTTTAAAGTTTTTCATAAAGGTTATTTGATTTTCATTTAATTTATCATTTAAATACCATTGTTTGTCGGTTGAAATTTAATCTTCCAACTTATCACTGTACAATGTTTCCTAATAATAATACCTTTCTGGAACTTATTCACGTTTTTTGGAAATGATAATGTAGAGCAAGAAAAATATATTTTCAATTCAACACTACCAATTAGATTGTCCCATTACCTGTACCATGTACCATGTACCATGTACCATGTACCAAATTACCTGTACCACTGTTTATAACTCATACTATGCAACATCCCATGAACGTTATTATTTAGCAAATAAAACTTCTTTAATACTTTCTCTATTAATTAGAAAAAAACAATTCAATTCATAATGAGTTTCAAGTTCACCTCTCCTTTAGCTATGTCGTGGAACTTCTCCATAATAGTGTGAATAAGTAAGTCTAATATTTTGGAAGTAGTCTTTGTGACCGCATTCTTGATCTTACTTATTCACATTTTTGTAATGAGAAAAATCATAAGAAGTAGATAGGCTCTACTATATCCAACTCTAGAAACACTCTTATAATAATAGTACATTACGCCACAAGCCTGGGAAGGAAAAGTTTACGGTATGAGGATAGTTTCACGGGCGAGGCTTTTCGAGCCTGGGAATAATTCCGAATACCGTGAAAAACTTCCTGGGCGAGTTGTGTATAATTTTTTTCGCTACACTTCAAATAAATATTATCAATCTAATTTCATGAATGAACAAAACAAATAGGATTAATGAAATCTGAGAAAAGCTAAGACCAGATAACTTACTAAACTAGCTTCGGCTGAGCTGAATTTTGAGTAAGCTGAACTGCTAAGTATTGAAAGTTTGCATCACAATTTTTTTGATTTAATCAAATGGATATTACTTAATAACTATCAGAATACTCGATTTTCTTAGTCCAGAAATGTTTAAGCTCATGATAGTTTTTGTACGATCATCCTAAATTGTACAATAGCAATACAAAGTTTCTTGTCTTTGACAAATTTCTGGCAGTTTCAAAGAAAGTGATGGTCCATTGTAGTTGCATTTTCTCTCGCTAGATGGCGTCAGCTGTCCACGCTTGGAAAGGGATGGTCCTTGTATGGAAAGGACTTCTTTCCGCTCAAGGACAACAGCTGATTGATTATGTATGTAAATGACAACTTCCTAGTCTACATAGGGACTGGTAAGCAGCTTATTTCCGTGAAGTGTAGCAAAAATATCATTTCATTTTTAATTCTTCATTGAGACATTGTAGCCCTCGACATCTAAAGACATCGAGACTGTAGACATCGGAAGCCCTCTTGAAATAGCCCTTTATCCTTGAATAGGTGTTGATAATAATAATCAATGAAGTTGTTAGTGCTTTAGCAATAGCCATTCATTATCCTACCTTCAGCATAGAAAAGAATAATCATTATTTGAAAAAAATAATTATTATAACAGTTTGAGGAAAATTACCTATATTTCAACTGTTCTCTCAAAATACTCTATTCTAGATACTTGAAGTATCTTGTGTCTTATCAATGGGGATTGGCACTCTAATTACTCCAGGGTGTCATTGAATAATGTGTGTGAATCGCGTGTGCTCCAGTCACATTTTTTATCTTTTCACATTATCATTCATATTATTTAATGTTTTCATCTAATAGTTTTAACCCATTTCACTGGGATGTACAGACAACCAATGTACTCAGAGTGTAATAATAAGAGACCTTAAGGCGGGTATTCTATGACATATTTCTATTATCAAACATCTGTGATGATGAAATATTACCGTGTAATGAACCAAATATTATAAATGATCATATTCTATGTCATATGTTCTCCTATAGAGAACATATTATAATATCTTTGATAATAGATGTATGACATAGAACTATTATCGTGTAATAGCGGCCTAAGGAAAATTATTCACTTGTATGAAGTGATTAGAAGTAACTAAAGTTAGTTAAGGCCAGAATAAAGTTCCTCATTAGTCACAAGACTAGATAGAAATCTATCGTTGACAAGAAATTCTCACTTGGTTGATAAATGAATAGATTCGTTTCACATCTGAAAATTCATTTTATTAAAAAAATACAAAACCATTCACACAACATACAAAAATATCGAACACACATTTGGTAATGATAATCGTTTGGTGACCGTTTAGTGAGTATTTACAAATGGAAGAAGGGTGGGTGCAGATTTCTCCACTAACTTAGAACTTGTAGGAGAAGTGTGGTGTGTGGAAGGATGTGGTGGTGTAGGCGGCGTACTTGGGGGCGGCGGGGGCGGCGTACTTGTAGACTGGAGCGGGGGCGGAGTACTTGTAGACGGGGGCGGGTGCTACGTACTTGTAGACGGGGGCGGCAGGGGCGACGTACTTGTAGACTGGCGCGGGGGCGGTGTACTTGTAGACGGGGGCGGCGGCGACGTACTTGGGGGCGGGAGCGTAGGCCTTGGCTTCACCTTCGTAGTGGACGATGGCGTTGAATCCGTCCTTGTGTTCGGAGGTGTACTCGACAATGCGTTTCTTGCCGTCGGGTTGAACGAGGGTGTAGTATCCCTTGACGGAGTCGCCTTCCCTGGTCTCGTGCTGGCTCTTGATGTCGCCAGTGTGCTCGTCCTTGACTGAGTACTCGAATGAGTATTTGGGAGGTGCGTAGTGCTCGGGCTCGGCGTGGTGGTAGGCGACAATGGGCGCGTATTCCACGGCGGCGCAGGCCACTGCCATCAGGGCAACTCCGAAGACGATCTGGAAAAAGAAAAAATTCAATCGCTTAAAAAAAAATTCCCAGGTCTGTCTCATGAATGAGACATGAATGAGGGGTGACGATGATTCGGACACGCACCTCTGGAATAGCCCACGTACCGCCGGAACTGGGCGCTGGAAGCCTGGCCTAGCCAGGGTCACCCCGGCCCCAGGCCAATCTCCCGTTGACGCTGGCCGGGCGAGGTGGCAGTGGTAAACCACAGGGGGAATCAAGGCAATGTCCTATGGTCCGCCTCCGTAACTAGGTTGGGAATCAAGGCGAGTTCAGGGCCTGCCTCCGTAACTGGCTTAGTTTCAGGGGGATCAAGGTGGGTCCACACGTTCCGCCTCCGTCCCTAGGGGGAATCAAGGCGAGTCCCAATGGCACGCCTCCGTAACTGTGGTGCTAGCTCTGCCTGGAGCTATGCTCTGGTATGCTAACGCGGGTACAGAGGGCTCTGGGTGGACCGGCCGGTAGAGGTTAATCATGTCTCATGAATGAAAGATGCTCTGGATCTTGTATTGAAGCACACAAAAGGTTGAAAACCGTTCTATGTCTCTTTGAGTAGTTGTGAAGGTGATATTGTGGTAGATATCCATTATAAATGAAAAGATAAGATGTTGTCAAACCAGCGTTCTATGTATTCTTATTCACTTTCGCGTGAGTGATGCCCACATGAGCTCTAGGCTTGAGCAAGGGTAATGAGAGGGATGTTAATGAGGAATGGCCAATTAGATATGATTAATTCATGGAGCAAATAATCATTAAGAATTCAGAAAACATTATATCATGAATAGCCTGCTAATGCACTTTTGAGTCAGTAAAGTTTTTTACTCTTGTAATGCACTTCGTATTGTGAGTTTGTCAAAGAGTTGAGGAAGATTCAATGGAGATTAAAAGAGATAGTTGACAAAGAGAGTGCGACAAAGTCTCTGTAGTATTAAGACATTGAAAAATGAAATTTCCTATTTAAAGAGAAGGAATTATCAAGATTATAAGAAGGAGGTAACGTCAATGTGTTTTTTCCAACAAGAATGCATTGTAGAATAAAACGAGAGGTAGAAGAAACAATTTTTTTTAACGAGAGGTGGTGAATGACTTACTCCAGAATATTTGGTTGGATTAATATAATTTTTTTTCAATGGAAGCATAGAAATTTTACTACTTCTTAAGTAAATTGTCCAATATTTATCAAGATAAAATCATCATGTTTTTGATGGAGCGACTAACGAATTCAAAAGACTATAGTGTACACTACAATAATTCGAGTGTTGTAGTGTTTCAAGCTATTGGCAGGGGTTTTTACCGTGCATGGTAATGTGTCCTACTGTATACATATTATTGACCTTTTTATTGTTTCATATTTATAATATACTTGTTAATTTCGTTAAGCGAAATACTAGAAACAATACTCTCAAATATGGTGTTGTGCCTGTTTAAACGGTTCAAGATGAAGGTCTGAAGTTTTTCCTGCTTCCTTATAGTCAGAGACGTTTGACTCAATTGTCACTGAATCTAGACACTTTAATTGACAGTTATGTCACCTGATCTTACCAACTTGTACCATCTTCCAAACAGTTAATTAACTGTATTTGGTATCAATGCTTGTGTCTAGTACCATCACATCACCGGTTGGTAGTTTGAAAAGTTCATTAATGAGAGTATTCAAGTACTGAATAGTCTTCAAGTAATCTCACAAGTATTCAAGTAATAGTCTTCATTGAGTGAAAATTCAAGTTATCAGCTGTTTTTAATTGTTGTCTGAGAGCGAAGATGGTTCGCAGAGAATGTATTAGTTGTATTTGGGACATTAATGGCTGTTAGAGGAGTAATTAAGCTGCCTTTGTAACTTTTACAATGAGGAAGTGTTTACTGTTTTCCTTTGTCGCAATTGTTTTAAAAATGCGACCATTCCGTTCCCCATATAGTTGTCTGTGTACATTACCGAACGTAATCAGGAGGCCGGTTATGCTTTAACTGCATGCCTACAGTAACTAGATCAACTGTGGCATTTGTCGTTACTTTTTAATTGGCCGCCCAATTAAATGAGATATGTGGTGATCGGGTAAATATTACACAATTAACACTGTATTAGGATATTGCAGTCAGTAGGTGATCGGTAAGGATTTATGGGCTAACTTAATTATTACATCAAACATAGGAATTGTGCTGGAATGTTTGAAAGTGGAGCGAAAATGATGGATTTTAGTAGCTTTGAAAGTAGTGTACTTTGAGAATTGTTTCAGTTGATGATAATTCGTATTCAGGTCAGTTTTTCATAAATCTTTCCTGTGAATAATTTGAACCCCAAAGAAATTGGTTAACTAGATACTATATAAATGATCGCCTATAGATACTGCATAATCAGTATGCATTCTCTGTATTATTATCTAATATTGCATTCTGCGTTATAGTACAATGCTTATTACATTAATACTGTATCTGAAAGGTAATTAAGTGAGTAATAATCTGATGAAATTGAGGTTGTAATTTAGATTTGTTTGAGATTGAGTTTTAAATTCCATATTAAAGAGGCTTTTTATTGTATCTCATCATATCTGTTTTCGTAATTATGATGATTAATCCAAACACATTATGGAGTTTGGTCATGTAAGGGTTCTGTTTGTAATAATAATTAATTCGAATCTCAAATTATTACTATATAAATAGACAAAGGACTTCTGCAACTGCGAATATTGACCAATGTACTAAATAGCAGGCGAGATCCATTGAATGAAACTGATCAAAAAACGCTGTTTGCTTACAAGGGGTTTTCTGGATTTTTTTATTATAGCCTACAAATTAATCCATTTTCAAATTCCACTTTTAGGAAAACAATTGAACGTGTTCTATTATTGGTTTCATATAGTTACAAAAGATCTACTTTAAAAAATCGTATAATTCATATAGTTAGTTATTATTTTTTCATGAAAATCCTATAATTCTCTCTGATATCAGACGAGTATAGTCTTAGACTTACTTCTTTGTACAAATGTCTCGTCATAAGTACTTTCATCATAATTATTATGTGGAGTACTTTAGAAGAGTGATGTGCCTTTGTGACATATTATAATTAACATTGGCATTATCATTCAGAAGAGTAATATTGATGCAATATGATTAGCAATACTGAGCTAGTTCAATCATTCAGAATCACAATTATTATTATGGTGTAAGCCACTCAAATGGAAAGGAGAATATAATGTTTGAGTAGAAAATATCCATCCGATTCATTAGTAAATCCTAATACGTTATCATTTTCAACATTTCATACACCGCAAACTTGATGCATCCTAATAATGTGAAAATTTACCCTCTAGAAACATTGTATTGGAAATCCAGTACCATTCTAATGCGTTGATTTGCTATTGATTTCAAATCACATAATGGGATTATTGGTTATTAGATTATGGATTATACTTAGCGGAAGTGTAGTCTGTCCAAGCAAAGAAGACATTCTGGCGAGATGGAAAATGACTCCAGCACGGTCAACATTGGTTCAAAAATTATCAATTCGGTCTCTAATTGCAGAGAACATTCTGCTCTACAATTCAAGACCAAATGCATAATTTTTGAATCAATATTGGCCGAGCTGGAGTTATTTTGCCAGGTCGCCAGGATGTCTTCTTCGCTCGACCTGACTATAGAGATAATTTGATCCTGGTTAGATGCAATAACGGGTGGAATGCTAGGGTATTGAAATGCATATTGCTTACTGGAAGTCTGGATTCTATTGATGGATGGGTCACTCATATAGCCGATCTTCCTATTATAATTCCTTGTTCCATTGATGTGATTTATTATGCAAGAGGAAATGATACATGATATACTAAGCTTCCAGTTGGTGTACATCTCTACCTAGCTAGACATTCTTCCGGGTGTGATACAAATTCTGAATTTTACAGTGCTATATTAGAAGAAAAAGTGGGGTTTCTTTTAATTCAATTATTACATTGAGAAGTAGCACTGAGGCCGAGGCCGCACTGCCGGTGGGTAGAGCCTGGAGGGTGGAGGGTAGTTGGTAAATCTATAGAACATAAACACCATCCACAGTAATACATCGTATGAATGGTATGTGTTCAGCCGCCATCTTGAAATTCTTAAATATGGACAACATAACCTCAAAAAACAGAATGACGTCATATCATTCATACAATGTATTACTGTGGATGGTGTGTATGTTCTGTAGATTTACCAACTACCCTCCACCCTCCAGGCTCTACCCACCGGCAGTGCGGCCTCAGCCTTAGGGATGAAACTGCTTAGAATTTCTTCAATAAATTGATAGAATTTCACTTTATTAAGACTGTTTGCTGTAAAAATTACGAGTAATACTCTAATATAGTCGTAATAGGATGAGATTTGATAGTTAAGTAAATAACTTGTGTTAGTGCACCTAGTAGGAAGTTTCATGATGGTGGAATATATTGTGAATGAGAATAACTACCAAATTTATATCAGAGAGAGACCCATATAAGTTGAAAATCAAAACCAATATGTGAAAAAAAATTGTTTGAAACGTTGAATTCCTTCAAATGGTGTTAATTCATCAGATAATAGAAGTTGAACAATCTAATATCAAAGTACTTTACTGGAATTCAGCTCTAGTTATTCAATGTTGTTCAATCAAATAATGTATCCTGTAGTGGATTATTGAGTATGTAGTGAAAATTTAGGTAAAGATTTCCATGGAAATTAGTCAATAGAATAAAATTGTACTCTACAGCTCTTGACTAACTATTTTCCTTCAACAACAACTGTTAGTCAATTCAATGTTCCGATATCCATTTGTCTACGAGTTTTATGAATAAAGGGTTGCTCAAAAATTTTATAAGTTCTAGACTATTCATTATGGAGATTGTATTGTATGGAGATTATGGAGAAAATATCAATGAAATTTTAAATGGGTCTATGAAATTGTTATTGGTTCGTTTTTCAGTTATGGCAAATAATCGGTTGATTCATTCGAATAGTTCAATTTGGTTAATGGAATAGGACATTGATATAGTCTGACCAAGCAGAGAAGACCCTCTGGCAAGATGGGAAAATGGCTCCAGCTCGGTCAATATTGGTTCAAAAATTTTTGATTTGGTCTCAATCGTAGGAAACATTCTGATCTACAATATGAGAACAAATCAATATTTTTTGAATAAATATTGACCGAGCCGGAGTCATTTTCTCATCTTTCCAGAGGGTCTTCTCTGCTTGGACAGACTATAACTACTATTTTGCTATCAGAGTCTTCACCAATCTAATCTTCACCAGTTTTCCAGCTATTAATGAATAGAATTTGAATAGTTCAATTGGTAAATGGAGTAATATCTTGAAAAATACTATCTTAACATCAAAGTTCTCACTACTTTTCCAACTATTAGTGACTAAAATTCGAAAAGTTTCAATTTATAAATAGAGTATTATCTTGAAAACTACTATCTGGGTTACAAAAGTTCTCACTACTTTCCCAGCAATTAGTTAATAAAATTTAGATGTTTCAATTGGTAAATGAAGTAATATCTTGAAAACTACTACCCGGGTATCAAAGTTTTCACTACTTTACCGGTAATTAGTGAATTAAATTCACTTTTGAAGTTCCCTTACCTGTAGTGAATGCATTTCGATGTAGTTGGTTGTTGGTTGTCACTGAGTGCACTGAATGTCACCTGATGTTACTTGTTCAAATGGTGGAAGGTAACTGATAGCACTGAGGTGGCACCAGCCTCTTTATATACTTAGAAAAGTTAGTATTGAAAGCACTTGTTATCACTTACGCCTCCTCTTTCACCACCTCCTCCTCCTCCTCCTTCTTCTTTTTCTCGTCCTGTTCCTCCTACTTGGTTTGGTCGAGTTTTTATTATTCATTCATTCATTCATTCATGCCGTTGTAAGGTACACATGCGTTGTCGTTTTCATGGGGATTTTTTTTTAAGAAAGGGGCGTGGTAGGGTACCACTCCACTAGTTGAAGACAGGTATGCGGGCTTCATTTGTAGGAGAGAGGCTGGTCAACTCCCATCCTGTCTCGGAATCTTTTCCTTTTCTTCTACTTTGCCTTATTTTATCACCACTGCTCTGAATTCTCCTGCTTCATCTATTTTTCTTCTCTCTCTCCTTCTCCTTCTCTTATTTGTCCTGATAATTTAGCTTGGTTTTATTAATCTTGTTGTTCTTCTTCTTTCTTACTACTCTTGTTGTCCTTCTAATTCTCCCTTCTATTCATGGTCAAGTGTTGAAATGGAAAGGATATCCTTGGAAATCCTTCTCCCAAAACTGGAATGTGGTTGAAACGATTTAAAATTATTACTAATATTCGTAATCATTTATCCATTCATCCGATTACAATTGTGCAGTAAGGAATGAAAAACAGGCATTCGCACAAAACTTATTCCATTTCAATCTACATTAAAATGTAGAAATTCAGGATATGTCCCTAACCAATATTCACTCACATAATTTTCAATCTGAGAAAATATCGATTGAAAAACCAGAAAGGATTAGAAATTGAGGATTTATTAAAAATAATCCCAATTTTCTATTAAAACTTTAAACCAAAATATTATTATGATGATATGAGCAACTTATAATGCAACTCATACTGAGAAAACCATGAGTTAAACTATGTTTCGTATGGTCTGTCCAAGCAAAGAAGACATTCTGGCAAGATGGGAGAACGGCTCCCACTCGGTCAATATTGGTTCGAAAATTTACAATTCGGTCTTCAATTGTAGAGCAGAGTATTTCCTACGATTTGAGATTTAAGTTGCAATCTTTGAATCAATATCAACCGAGCTGAAGTGATTTTTCAATCTTGCCAAAATGTCTCTTTGCTTGTCCAGACTTATTCGTGAAATTTACTAAATCTGGATTAAGATGGTTTTGAGTATAGATTAGTTACACAGTTTGTATTACTTTGAGTAAGTCTTTGGTCACACCCAGCGTGACAAGATACGATAAAATATTGATTTTGAACGAGTGAGAATGCTCTGGAATAGCGTGTGCTGGAAAATTCTATTCGAATTGAGTATAGCTGATGATTGGTGGAAGAATAATTATAGTCTTTTGAACAGTTTTATTCAACGAATCTCGCCTGCTATTTAGTGCATCATTTTTCAATATTTGCAGTAGCAGAAGTCCTTTTATATTTAAAATGCATTCATTATATAGGGATAATATAAATAAATACATCCATTTATATAGGGATGATTAGAGATTCGAATTTATTATTATAGCTGATAGAAATCTATGCTGCTATGTTGATAAACTGACTTCTTTATTTTGTGCCATCAATAAATTTTACTGATTATCCCATCTTCATCTCCCTTATTTTTTTCATTCTTTTCGTTATACTTCTCACAATAATTCCAATTTTCCACAAATTTTATCATAGCATCTCTTTCTTTCCTACTTATTCTATTTGTCATTCTTTTCTTTTATTCTTCTTCTCTGACCGCAGTCTTTTCATGATCTTCTTCTCCGTATTTTTCCTTCTTATTTTTTTCTCCTTCCATCTTTTCGCATCTCTTTATCTACTATCTCTTTTTTTCTCCTTTTTCTTCTATTCATCATCTCCTTCTCTCTCGACCCCTTTTCTCCATTTCCTTATATTGCTTTTACTCCATTTTTCCCTCCTTCTCTTTATTAATCATTTATTATGTTCCTCTTTTTCCTTTTACCTTCTTCTTATCCTTGTTCCTCTTTCTTCTAATCCTTCTTATCTTTTCCCCCTCATAGTTTCCACAGATATCTCCACTTCTACTACATTTTTTCTCCCACTAAAACTTTTTATCTCTTCCATCATCTTCTACCCCTCATTCTATCACTTTTCATTCTTCGTTTCCCCTCCTCCTCCTCCTCCTCCTCCTCCTCCTCCTCCTCCTCCTCCTCCTCCTCCTCCTCCTCCTCCTCCTCCTCCTCCTCCTCCTCATTCTTCAGGTTGTAACAGACCTGTACACACCAAATCAGAATGAGTAATCATGTCACCTTCCCTTTCACCGTGCGATCTCAATTGCCTCCAACAAACAATGTAGAACAGACAACTGCTTCAATAATATTATTCTCTCTTGTTTCGTGTCCTTCCCCCGCGCCAACAACCTTGGCTAATTCGTCGTCCCCTTTCTGCAAACGTAATAAAGCGACGTTTAATGGTCGCCCCGCAAAAAAAAATCAGTTGCTCCACAATCGCTGCACTACTGTTTCAACTTTTACGGCGTAAACAAGATTTTCAACATTTTTCTAAACTTTCTAATAGAGTATAGTCTCTCCAAACAAAGAAGACCCTCTGGCAAGATGGGAGAATGACTCAAGCTCGATCAATATTAGTTCAAAAATTATCAATTTGATCTCAAATTGTAGGAAACAATTTGATCTTCTATTGAAACCACATTTATAATTCTTGAACAAGTATTGACCAAGCTGGAGACATTTTCCCATCTTGTCAGAGGGTCTTCTTTGCTTGGAGAGACTATACCTATTGTGTGAGTACCTACTAGTGTGTTTTTTTTTTTCATTTAATGGTTTATTAAGAGAGACTAATCGTGCGTAAGTGTAGCTAAGAAGTATGAACATGGCCGAATTTTCCATCGTTACACCCGCTAAATGATCTTGAAAGATTATGACTTGTGAGGTGTTCACTTTTGAAACACAGATGAAGGTTGGCCGCGTTAATGTAGCCAAAGGTCTGTCCAAGCAAAGAAGGCATTGTGACAAGATGGAAAATGACGACAGGTCGGTTAATATTGGTTCAACAATTATAAATTTGATCTTAAATTATAGGAAATTCTCATCTACAATTTGAGACAAAGTTCAAAATGATTATTGAAGTAGCCTATTTGATTGGATTGGAGTATTTTTCCCATCTTGCCAGAATGTCTTCTTTGCTTGTACAGTCTATACCTCCAAATGATTCTAATAAAATGAGTCCAAGTTGACTGAATTTAAAAAATTTCGAGTTTTAGAAATTTTCTTCCACTATTTAATATGAAACATTCTTTTGCCAATAACTTGGATCCAAGAGTAATTATATTTACTGCATCAGCTAATTGATCGTAATGAATAAATTAATTGAAAAAAACATTATCAATGTATGAAGCTATACCCTATTCACGATCACTTGAGACGAATAAAGAAACTTTTTGCATATACAGGTAGCTATTTTTGTTTGAGCTTGAGGAAAAGCCAAGAACTGTGATTGACTACAGCTGTTCGACTGCGGCCGACCGTCTTATGAAGTAATACCTCACTTTACCCGCACACACGCGCAAAAAATTTGTTCATTTCGTCTCAAGCGATCGTGAATAGGGTATAGGTTAGGAATGCTCCTCTTGAAATTCAATTCTATTGGTGGCTTGCTGGCTGGCAACTATAGTCCGACCAAGCAAAGAAGAGCCTCTGGCAAGATGGGAAAATGACTCCATATTGGTCAATATATGGATTGGTCAATATATGCTCAAGAATTATAAATGTGGTTTCAATAGTAGATCAAATTGTTTCCTACAATTTGAGATGAAATTGATAATTTTTGAAGCAATATTGACGGAGCTGGAGTCATTTTCCCATCATGCCAGAGGCTCTTCTTTGCTCTGGCCATACTAAACCTCCCACTCTGTCGACGAATCGACCAATCGCAAGCCAGTTGTACAAGTCCACGCCCACAACGCCCTCTCATTGGCTGATGACATTACGTCACTATGAACTATAGAGGAACCATTTTGTTGAATGATATCTTGTTTTCGAGAGTTTATCGTGATGAGTGCTACCACAGCTGTACTGAAATACAGCTTCAGACTATCCTGACAGAACTGAGCAATAATAACATTTATTTGATAACAGCCTTGATTGTTTGCACCATTTCAACAATAACTCATTCAACAATAATAGATACAATTTACATAATAATTAAATTTGAGACTAAATAGGGTCGGCATCCTCTATTCCTCTATCGAAATTTGATAAACGATGCTCATATGGGCATTTGAGAATTGACTGAGTCGTAGAAATTAATGGGTAAAAGATGATAATGCGAAATCATATTTTCATCTCATTTCATACAGCATAAAACTATTGAAGTCTAGTACTGGTCTTAGTTACACGATACAAGTAAAACTGAGTCTAAATTCTATAAATACATTTTTCAAATACTAACTTGATAAAATCTTACCAGCCTGAATAAATAAATATTATATTAGCACAAGATCGTCAATAGTAAATTAGCGTAATGTTTTGTTTATGATACACCATCCATCATTTTCTTGCTAGCAGCCATTTTCTAAGACAGAACTCACGAAACACTGTCAACCAATAAGAAAAGAGCAGGCGGGCCATGAAGGCGTGTCCAAGTAAAATATGAAACATCAAACCGTCAACTGCTGCCATCTACTGGTTGAATTTGGGAACTCTTATAATCGATGTTTTCAGCCATTTTGATCGACGCTTGGAGGCGTGTCCAATGGAAGTCGAAGCAAGTCATCCTATTGCTACTGCCATCTGCTGGCTGAATCAGGAACTATTTCGAATGGTATCTAAGAAATTTGGGTAGTTAGAG
The DNA here is from genome assembly GCA_017141385.1 of Sogatella furcifera. Classification (NCBI taxonomy): domain Eukaryota; kingdom Metazoa; phylum Arthropoda; class Insecta; order Hemiptera; family Delphacidae; genus Sogatella; species Sogatella furcifera. Next base: position 1,017,072 of record CM029552.1, read on the forward strand.
CAGTGAAAATGGCTGAAATCTTCAATTTGCTTGTAATTGAGTTTCCGATATTTTGTTAAAAAATCTTTATTTCCAGTGAAATGAAATATTTATGATGATTCCGAATATTTTTCTGTGAAAAATGTATTATTCCCTTCATTATGTGCTTTCAAGCAAACTAATAAAACACTAAATCAATCAATAATTAAAATTCTATTATTATAATGATAAAGTTCGGTATAATGTGACAGTTTTGTTCAATATAGATAGATATTAGTTATTTTGTATTAATTTCTGTAGGCTTTTGCTTATCACGCATCCAATACATGGAAATACGAAACAATACATTGTGATACAATAAGCAAGAACCTATAATCCTTTTTGCCACACCACATGTAACATTGGGATTGCTTATGAGAAAAATGTGAACATGCAAGGCAGCTAGAATCATGTTTGGCTTTGAATATATTTTAATATGTTGGTTTGCATATGTATGATAATGAGGGGGGGCGGCGCCTGTCAAAATTTCGCACAGGGCGCCACAAAACTACGCGATGGCCCTGAATACCCATATCCAATAATCCACACATCGTTAACTAATTGAATCAAAATAGCCCGACACTATTTCTGCCCAAGCAAAGAAGACATTCTGGCAAGATGGGAAAATGACTAGTTCGGTCAATATTTGGCCAAAAATCATGAATTTATCCTCTTAAGGTTGGAATCATCCTGATCTTCAATTCGAGCTTTAAAATTTATAATTTTTGAAATAATATTGTTCTATCTGAAGTCATTCTTCCATTTTGCCGGAATGTCTTCTTTGCTTGGACAGACTATAGAATGTAAATTTAGCGGCTTGTTCATTGTAAAGCAGTTACGTAAATGAGTATCGAAATAATTGAGATGACATGTGTGGTCCAGTTGCTCGAATCAGAGCTGGCGGGTAGATTTTGCCAAGAAAAAATCATTGTTTATGACCGGTCCTTGTTGTTGGCTCTCGCTTTTTCTACCTACGCAAATTGTCCAACGAGCGAGACTCGTAAAAATGTCGACCGATTTTAATATCGAGAAACAAGAGTCGACTATCGAATAAGTGTGGTGGTCAGATGCTATCAGTTCTACTTTTCTCTTTCTTCTGCTAATTCTTCTCTTCCTACTTCTACTTATTTCTTAAGTCCAGTATTGTTTTAATTTTTCTTCTGCTTTCTCTTTTTCATCTTCCAGCTCCTCATCTACAGTAATTCTTATCTATTTCATATCCACTCACCTTTCTTACACTGACGAAATAGGTGAAGTGCTGTACAGTTAAAGGTACAGGCACTTCACCTGTTTAGTGGGCACGAGCCGCCAGTGCCTTCTTATTGTTTACCAATTATCCTCCTGTTACATATCTTAAATTCATCTCTTCCGTTTCATCAACCTTCTTTACTTCTGTTGCTACAACTCCTTGTTCTTCCTGTCCTACTACTTATTTTATTGCATTCCTTTCTATAAGGTCTTTCTCCTCTTCCTCCTCCATCCTCGTTATAGTTTGTAATTTTAAAAACATCTCCACTCCTCCTTATTCCTTCTGCTAAGTTTTCTTGTTCTCTTTTATCTTCTGCTATACATTTCTCTCTTATTCCTACATTTCTTCTCTAAGTTCTCATCTTCTTCTTTACCACCTACTCTTTTATTCCCCCTCTTTCCTTTTCCTTACTTCTCTTCGTTTCCTTCTCCTTTCTCCTGATTCTCCTCCTCCTTATCATCTTTTTATCTTCTTCTTTTTCTTTCTCAACTTATTTTCTTCTATTTTTTCTCTTCTTCCTTTTCTTTTTCAGCTTCTTCTCCCCCTCACCCTCTATAATCCCCTTCTTCTTCCTACTTTCTTTCCTCATATTTCTTCTTTCACCTAATTCTCCATCTTTTTCTGATTCATTTTTCTTCTTTCATCACATCCTTCATCTTTATTCTCTTTATTGTTCTTCATTCATCTCTCACTTATTTTCCTCCCTCCTTCTACTTCTTCCTTCTTCCTCTTCTTCTTCTTCCTTCTCCTTCTCCTTCCTCCTTCTCCTCCATCCTTTTTTCCATTTATCTTCTTCTCTTTCATCTGCAGTTTTGCTGCTTTTGCGGCTGCTCTTGATTTCCACAATTAATTACCATCAATTGACCGCTACACTCTGTCCAAGCCAAGAAGACATTCTGGCAAGATTGGAAAATGACTCCAGCTCCATCAATATTGGTTCGAAAATTGTAAACCTGATGTCCAATTGTAGATCATAATGTTTCCTACAATTGGGGACTGAATTCATAGTTGTTGAACAAATACTGACCGAGCTGTAGTCATTTTTTCATCTTGTTGGAATGTCTTATTTGCTTGGACAGACTATTTAAAATGTTTCTTTACAATTTGCTTGCTATTACCACGTGCTCTCAATAATCCAGTCAACCTTTTCTTTGGTTCTGATGGCATCAGGTTTATTACTGTTTAACTATGCTTACTATTATACACTGTTCAACCAGAAAAGATATTCAGGCAAGATGGGAAAATCACTCCAGCTCTATCAATATTGGTTTAAAAAATTATAAATCTAGTCTCAAGGTGTAGAAAAGAATGTTCTCTACAATTTAAGACTAAATTTATAATTTTTGAACCCATATTGATCGAGCTGTAGTAATTTCCCCATCTTGCCAGAATGTCTTCTCTGCTTGGACAGACTTTACAACAGATAATAGTTGGATCTGGTCAGTAAATAGTCCTAGAACTAGTTTGTAAATACAGTAAATAAACATAGATCTGGTTGGAATTCTGTAGAGTTACGTTACAGATTACCTACAGTCTTCGATAACTTGTGCAATACTAGTGATTACTTGTAGTGAAGCAGGACAGGACGGAAGTGAAGTAATTGAACGGAAGAAATAAAGCTAGTTTTGTTGGTTGATGTTCAATTACAAGTGTAATCGTGGTGATTTTTTCTATCTTCTCCTATGTATATTGATTGTGATCACTGGCGGCTCGTGCCCACGAAACAGGTGAAGTGCCCGTATCTTTTACTGTACAGCACCTCACCTGTTTCATGGGCACAAGCCGCCAGTGATTGTGATATCGCCGGATAGATTCCTTGTTGAACGTGTTCTGTTGCAGCACATTGATTAAAAGTTCTTTATTTTTGTTATTTCATCAAATGTACTTGTATTTTTTTGTTTAAGTTTTGAACTGCTTGTTTGATTGAATGCCAATTCAATTTCATCACCTTGAAATTGTATCATCTGCCTGCATCAACTATAGTAAAAAGTATGAAATAGTCGAATGGAATCTGAAACAGCTTCCAGGTCTTATTTATTTGTATTTTGTCATATTGTCGTATTCTTAAATATATATTGGAACTTATTGTTATACTATGTACTATATAATTCTTCAAATGTGATCTGTTTTCGATCTATTGTTATTAAAATTCGATTGAAACTTTTCCCTAATATTTCCACTGAATTGTTTTTCAAACTTTTATATTGAAAAATTTTCCGAGATGGTCTCGGACGATATTAGATTATAGATATATCTGAGTACTAATTCATCGTATTCATTGTATAAATTGAGATAGAAGGGAAATAATGAGTATAAGATGAGAATGAGAAATCAGATTTTCATATCCTTTATACAACATGAAACTATTAAAGTTCAAAACTGGTCTTAGTGATACAGTAAGTTACACTTAGTATGAATTCTATGAATAACCCCTCCAAGTTCTAACTTGATAAAATTGTTCCAGCTTCAATACATAAATAAATATCATATTTTAGCCTCAGAAAGTGAACAGTAAGTAGACCTGCGTTCTGTTTCGTGTAGCCTTTGGTAAACCATACATAATTTTCTCGCTAGCAGCCATTTTCTCATGCAGAACTCGCAACCAATCAGAAACGAGTAGATTAGATTAGATTAGATTACTTTATTCAAATAGATAACAAAATTCGGCATAGATTCTACATTGTAATATAATATATGAGTAAGACAAAATTATCCTATAAATTTCACAAAATAGAAACTTCTAGTAAAAATACAATAAAACGGTGAAGTAATGAATGCAAAATTTTAATTTGAGGTTCTGCAAAATGAATAAGGAGTGTAAGTTATCTAAGTGAAAAGGCGAAGTTTAGACATATATATGTCCATTCTTGGGAAAGGATAGGAGACGGAAAGGATTGGGACGAGTAGGAGAGAGGCGTGGAGGCGTGTCCAAGTCAAATCTGAATCATCACCCGACAACTGCTGCCATCTAATAGTTGAATTTAAAACCTTCTTGAACCGACATCGTCGGCCAATAAGAGCGAAGGGAGAGCATGGAGGCGTGTCCAATGGGAGTCGAAGCGAGTCACCCTATTGCTACTGTCATCTGTTGGCTGAATTCGGAACTATTTCTAATGTTATTCTCAAGAAATTTGAGGAGGCAGTAAAAATGGCTGTAATCATCAATTAGCTTGCTATCAAGTTTCCAATTTCTTGTTAAAAGAAGTATAATATTTTCAGTAAAGTGCAATATTCATTGTGATTCCAACTATTCTTTCTGTGAAGAATTTGTAACTTCTTTCTTTATGTGCTTTCAAGCAAGCAAAAGCTCAATCAGTATTATAAAATTGAATAATTGAACTTACTGAAAAATGTATTGTTCATTAATAGTACCGTATTTTTATTCCCAATTCCCATGAAACACCATAAGTAGCCATATCCAAGCATTATTTTTTATCCACATCCAAGAAATAATAACATCATGGCGCCTGAAGGAATCTCATACAGGGAGCTGGAACACCATGCGTGGACCCTGGTTGTCGATAATCCAAGATTTTACAATATGTTGTCGGTAACAGCAACGAAATTGATACTGGCCAATCATGTTTTTCATGGTGTTGTGTATCCATTCTTTTTTCCACTTTAAAATTTAAAACTCAATAAAAATCACTTAAAAATGGAAATATACTTACTTAATAGTAGTTACTATAGTTTCGACCTGTTGTTTGGCCATCTTCAGACTCATCTTCAGAGCCTGAAGATGGCCACACAACAGGTCGAAACTATAGTAACTACTTTAAGTAAGTTTATTTCCATTTTTAAGTGATTTTTATTGAGTTTTACATGTTTTTCAATCAAAATAGTGCATGATATGCTGAAAATTATATAAGAGAATGGTCTAGGGAATATGAAGAAAGATATAGAATAAAGAGGTTTTGACTAGCAAATGATTTATTCGCCAGGTTTACACTGGCGTCTCGTGCCCACGAAACAGGTGAAGTTCTGTACAATGAAAGATACGGGCACTTCACCTGTTTCGTGGGTACGAGCCGCCAGTGCAGTTTTATTGTTTGGAACTCCCTCAAGTACCCGTAATATCATAGAAAAAAAATAGTGTAATTCTCAGACTTTTTCTCTATGCTCATAGCTTCTTGAATTACATTGGCTCTGTTGTTTTATTTAAATTATTTCAAATTTAAGAATGAATTGAAAGATTTCCTAACGAAAAAAGTCCTTTATAGTGTTGAGGAGTTTTACAAATAAGGTCTATCTTGTCTTTTTTTAATTGCTCATGAGCCTGATTATTTCAATAAACTTGGTTTTGTATGTTAACTTTTATAATCGTTTAGTTTTACTATGTGTATAGTATGATATTTTTGAATTGAATTGAATTTTGTTGTAACTTATTACAGAGGTGCATACATAGTGGGTTAAAAGATAAAGATGAACTTGAAGATCAATATGAAGATTAAGATGAAAATTAATTAAGATGAAGATGTCACTAAAGTTGATATTCATGAATAAAGTGTAGTAATCAAACACAATGAGATGAATGGAAGTAAGCATATGATTTAATTAACGTTAACTCTATCTTCATATTCTATGCCACAATGAATGCACCCTTACGCTACACTTGGCCATAACTTTGCAATCATATCGTTGCACATCATTCTATTGTAAGGATATAACTGGCGGCTCGTACCCACGAAGGTGAAGTGCCCGTATCTTTTACTGTACAGCACTTCGCCTCTTTCGTGGGCACGAGCCGCCAGTGAAGGATATTGCTTTTAAATTGAATCTCTACATATTCATGAAAAGGTAATCTCAATAACAAACAGTTGTAACTTGGTTTCAAACATTTATTTATCAAACATTACAATAATAATTTATATTTACAGTCAATGTATTTGGAACGGTGAGCAAATAACGTTTTTGGGATGAGATGTTGTAGGGAGGTACGCGTATAGTTCTAATGGTAGACAGAGTAGGCGGGGGCGGCAGCTGCGTACTTGACTACGGGGGCGGCGACGACGGGAGCGGCGTACTTGACAACTGGGGCGGTGTACTTGACAACGGGGGCGGTGTACTTGAGTACGGGAGCGGGGGCGGCGTATTTGACGACGGGGGCGGGGACGGGGTGTGCGCCGGGCTCCTTGTGTACGACGGCGTTGAATCCGTTGTGGGGGTCGGCGGTGTACTCGACGGTTCTCTTGCTGCCGTCAGGCTCGACGAGCGAGTAGCTGCCAGAGACAACATCTCCGTCTCTGTTGAATAAATGAAAGTTTTGGTGAACTCATTGCAAGACTGGCTACATTAGATTACACATGGCTACATTATTATTGAACAGAGAATAATCAGATATGAGTGATTGATCAAACTTATAATATGTAACCTACTTTAGCATAATCCACTTAGTTTTTTTACCAGAAAAGTATTAGAAATATTACTAGGAAAGTCACGCGGTCACATGTTCCTTAGATGCAATAGGAACATGGATTTGTATGGAGCAAGGCACACTGTCAGCTGATTTTTTATTTGCGGTGCTCCATATAACTACGTGTTTCTATTGGATCTTGTCCTCGATGGAAATCACTGGCGGCTCGTGCCCACGAAACAGGTGAAGTGCTGTAAAGTAGAAGATGCCGCATCTTCTGCGCATCTTTCTGTTCACCTGTTTCGTGGGCACGAGCCGCCAGTGATGGAAATCTACCTATTTATTCAGATGCTCTCTTCTGGCAATGCTTCTGCTACGAATTTTGCTTCTTTCTAGTCTTTTGCTAGCCTAGATCAGTGATTTGATCCGAGTCTATTCTATTCAAGTTCAACGTAACTTGATCCGAGTTTTGTTCAGTACAAAATTCTCTAGCTATTTTCTTTAGTATATTCATTTCTAGCTCTCATCAGTGAAAAGCATAGGAAATAGATGATGATCTCAGAGACGGACTTATATTTTCAATAAAGAGCCATTGAGCAATATATAGGGTTATTTGAACGATTTTTCAACTGATTTGGAAGGCTGTATTTGTAAAAAGTAATACACATAAAACTGCGTAGCGTAGAGCAATAGAAAAAATTACAGTTTTATCTATAACCATCGATAGGGGAAAGTTAAAACGTATGTGGGATGAACTAGATAACCTTTTGGATGTATATTGTGTGACAAAAGGAGCTCAGATTGAACGATTGTGAAAGTAAACTAAAACTGAATTCCGGAACTGAAAAATATACTGAAAAAACGGAATTTCTTATCATTTTCATGAATGATTTATTACTACATCATGTATATCATGTTCACTACTTTCCCAAATAGTATTTTACAAGCCGATGAATTTCGTCGGATTGTGCGATGAATTTCATCACAGATTTATCTTAATAACTCTGTAAAGTCAAGCAAAGTAGACATTCTAGCATGATAAAAAAATGACAGCATCTTGGTCAATATTGGTTCAAAACTTATAAATTAGATCTCAAATTCTAGAGAACATTCCGATCTAAAATTTGATGTCAAATTTATGATTTCCCAACCAATAGTGTCATTTTCCCATCTTGACAGAATGTTTTCTTTGCTGGACTTCTTTGAATTGCAGTCTAAAAATATGTTGTTACTGGTTTAATAATCGTTGATCATGAATGATGATCGTTGTAGTCGATCAGCTGTGGCCAATCACAACTCGTGTTTTTGAATAGCAAGAACGATTATCGTTCATGATCAACGATCATCGCGCCAGCAACAACATACCTTTATCTACTATCATTTATCATTTATTGCGCTACAAGTATTTTATAATATTTGGAATTGGAATTGGAAATAGTGTTCTGCTCTACCTGTGCTCGGACTGTTCCTTGATGTCGCCGGTGTGGTGGTCTTCGATTTTGTACTCGAAAGCGTACTGTGGATGGGGGTCGAACTCCTCTACTTTGGCAGGGGCAGCGTAGGCAACCGGCGCTGCGGCCACTTTCACTGGTGCTGCCGCGTAGTGGTAGGTGGGAGCAGCGTAGGCAACCTTCAATAAAAGAGAGCATATTTGTTCAATATTGTACAATTGTAAATGTATAGTGTTTGTTCATAATGTATGTGTAGTGTCAATAATACGATTACAGTATTACTATTAATTTACTCTAGTAAGTGTGATAGCCCACTGTAATAAACGAATACAGTAGTACAGTATGTACCAGGAGAGAAACAAGATTTCAATCGTATTTACTGTTCACAGACTGAATAGTTTGGGTTATAGAGCATTAGACAATATTGAGTAGACTACATGATGAAGATTCATTGCTATATAGTGGAGATAATATGAAGCAAGGTTATTAAAGACAAGGTTATTCCGATTTTTGGGAATTTGAGAAGTGGTGGGGGAACCCAGAAAATGACGTAGTTCAGATCAACAACATAATATGTTACTTAATACTAATATCATATCATTATACTTTTCACTAAAAAATATGAGCGCATGCTTACTGTGAAATTCTAAATTACAGTGGAAATAATCAATACTTTTATCATGTTTCCTATTGGCGAAACATGGTTATGTTGGCGAGGTGGAATTACCTTTTGGTCTCCCCACCAAATAAAGCCATACGCTAATAATAATAACTGTACAAGAATTTCTGATGTGAACTACGTCAAATTGTTCTCTCCCCACCTGTTTTTCATTCTGCTCAAAATCAGGCAGTTATCGAACAACCTTTTTGTAATAACCTTGATATGAAGTACAATTATAAAGAAGAATCCAAGAAGTTGATTAGTTTCGTTTGTCTATTGACGTGATGCAACCTATTAACAGCTGATGTAAATCATCTATTGTCTCATTTGATATCAGAAACTTTGTCTGGGCATAGCTAATAAATTTATAACTTGAATCGACCATATCAGCTGTTGAAGCGCACAGGGTTTTGCGTCAGCCATGTTCATACAAATGTATACTTTGGAATGGGAACTATACAATACATATGAATACATTATGGAGAAATTAATGTATTGTGAACTACTTACTAATGTGTTGTAAGAAATACAGAGACAAGTTGACTATAAATGCAAAAATAATGCGATTTCATGGACAATACAAAATATTCCTTGATAAGATCTACCGGTAGATGTAGACTTGAAATTTTCATGAAATCCAATCAGTATTTCCCATTCATTGTATTTTTTTTCTACAGCAGCATGATAGACAGTAACAGCTTAGAGTGACCATGTATTTATTTTCTACAGCAGCATGATAGACAGTAGCAGCTTAGACTAACCATGAGTGACAGATAGTAATAAATTATTGTCAGAGCATACAACCTTAGCAACGGGGGCGGCATAGTGGACGGCGGGGGCGGCGTAGGCGACCTTGGCGACGGGGGCGGCGTATGCCACAGGGGCGTAGGCCACCTTGGGCGCAGTGTAGGTGGAGTAGCTGACGGCAGCCGGCGCTGCGCTGTAGACGGCCTGGGCTGAAGCGGCCGCTAAGCAGAGGATTGCTGCCTGTCAACCAACAAACTCATTCATTAAATCAAGCAGTAATTAGGATTGTGAAAAATACAAAAATTTGGTCTCGAAATTGTAGGAAACATTCTGATCTACAGTATGAGACCAAATTAATAATTTTTGAACCAATATTGACTGTGCTGTAGTCATTTTGCAAGAATGCCTTCTTTGCTTGGACGGACTATATCAGTGGATCAGATGAGGACAAGAAGCTCTGAGCTCAAGTAACCTTCCGATTGAATTACTAATTGAAACAAAAGCAGTGGAATAATCCCGATTAGGTACTAACATTGGAAACATCTCTACACCAGTTTTAAATAGTAGTTTTAGAAGAACAAGATCATCTCCGAGTAAGGAATTCTTGTCGATCGCACTTCTTCTACCTTGACTCACATTGAACTTAAGACAGTGACAATTAAACAAACTTGACATTTATTCTACAGTCTGTCCAAGCGAAGTAAACATTCTGGCAAGATGGGGAAATTACTCCAGCACGGTCAATGTCGGTCGGTTCAATTATCATGAATTTGGTCACAAATTGTAGATCAGAATGTTACCCACAATTTGAGACCAAATTTATAGATTTTGTTCCAATATTGACTGGAGTCATTTTCCCATCTTGCCAGTAGGACTTATTTGGTTGGACAAACTATACTGAAGAGTTTTAAAAGTAATTTGAATCAATTCTCTAGATATTTTCATGGTTTGGCTGTTTCTTGAAGGATTTAATCGTTTCTAAAACACACATTTATAGTGATGTTACCAGGTAACTGAGTTGAATGAGTGATGGTGGAAGAGATTTAAAATTTGAATAGAAAAATAATGATATTTGGTTGTGTTCTTGTGTGAAATAGTGTGAAAACTATGACGTAGAACTGAGAACTGTAAACTATGCAACCAACGATTATGAATTGTATGCCTTAATCAATTAAAAGTTCATTGAAACTCTAGTTTGTGTAGTAATGGTATCAATACATCAAGAATCTTTCAATCCCGATTTGTTTATCTCAAGCTCATGGTTATTAAGTTCGTATAAGCCTATCAGTTCTAAATCAAACATGAATATGTAATAACTGTTCAATATGGAGGTAAAGCGATGCACTTTATGCTACTATGTAGTTGGACGCGATAAATTTAAGTCTAATTGTAAATTGCAGTAGCAACATGCAATTACACGACTGGTTCAAGCAGCTTCATAATAATTTATGTATGATGCTAGTGGATACCGGCATGTATCCTGCTATTATCAATTACACTGTAGACTCATGAATTGCTCATTTATTCCGATAACTGGCGGCTCGTGCCCACGAAACAGGTGAAGTGCTGTACAGTAAAAGATACGTGCACTTCATCTGTTTCATGGGTACGAGCCGCCAGTGATCCGATTCTTATGCCCTGGAGATTACATTATCGATCTTATGTGGAACGATAAGTTATAACTCTTTATTAGTTTCTTTCGCCTTATCATATCTTGGGCTCAATCTTATTGACTGTGAATTCAGTTCCAGAAAATTTTATGGTCCTATTAATAGCTATGTATCTTATCTCGATCTTTCATAAGTGAATTGATTTATGTAATTTAATAATTGAATAAGATCAATAATTATGAGAAATTTCAAATGTTAGTTGATAAGTTTTGTTGAGAATCATTGATTGGTTTATTCATTGTTTCAAACAATCATTCATTGACTATATGTTTAAAATTTGATCAATTACATAGGAATTAATTATAGAAAGGGATAATTAATATTGAATTATAGCATTGCAACATCAGCGGAATCTCTTCTGAAATAATACCACGTTAATTAAATAAATTAAATTCGGATTCCATCAAATCTAATAATGAAATAGAAAGATCCAAGACATTTGATAACTATATAATATTGATAGAGTTCTTATTTAAAATTTTTCAAAAGTATCAAAGAAGGTACAATGAAGTAATCAAAGAAAACTGAGGACTCAGAAGTAGTTGGAGGATTCCTGAAAAATTATGAATCACAGGACCTCAAGAAATCAGGATCAAAAAGCAGAGAACCTCAGAAGTACGCTGAGGATCTTAGAAAACTGGAATTACAATTGAGACACGAGAATGAATAATAAAATAGTGTTTAAATTCTGGTGGAAACCACAGCTGTATATTACTTCAAATTTGTATTTTTTGACCTAATTAAAGAATTGGGAAACCCAGTAGTCACATAATTACTAACAACTCAAGCAAACCCTCATACGCTCGAACTTAACATATTTATTATACATCTCAATTTACTTAATTCATATGAACATCAAATATTCGTAGAACACAACCTCGACTCGAAGAAAACTCGGTGAAAACCACTTTTGGAAGAAAAACACACTTTCCACTCCCTAACGTTTGCACACTATTGTAACACGCTGGTTGTACCACTAGCCTAGAATTCAATGCGGCACATTCACTCACCTTCAAAGCAATCATGTTGTATTGTTGGTGTAATTACTAGCACTAAAAAACTGAAGCTAACTGTTTGGAGAGCTGAGCTCGAGTGATGTCTACTGCTGATGCGGTGTCGGTTTAAATAGTAGCGAACGTTCGGTCATCTTCCCGCGAATCGCAGATCTGAAACAAAGAGAGGTGACTTGACAGGAGGGGTGAAGGGGGGAGGTCGACCAGGTCTCAGAAAAAGGATGTGTACAACACACAGATCCATATGGTGACCCCTTAGGATAGGCCTTTCACTGTCACCGACAAGTAGGTAAACACGAGCTGAGCTGTGGCTGGGTGGAGTTGGAGAATAGGCTAGGCTAGCACTAGGCCACCGGGATGTTGTGTGGTGGATAAGACATGAGGATTGTTGCAATGCTACTAGTGTGTACACTATAACTCACCGGTGATCTAGATTAGATGTCAACTTGGTGGTGACGATGATGGTGATGATGATTGTGGTTGGAGAGTAATCAAAGTGCAGTGGATTATGTGGTGATGATGATGATGATGATGATGATGATGATTGGAGAGTAATCCAATGATGTGATCGAAGTGTAGTTCCCAAGGATTACGTTTGTGATGATGATCATGATGATTGTGTTCATTTTGTTGTTCCTGTGATGATTATGATGATGGTAATAATTTTTTGTATCACCTGTATTGGCTGCATTTTGTTCTCCAACTGCTAAAATAAAACTTTGGTGAAACTCTTTGAGAGCACGAAGAGTACCCATTTTCGAAATCGTGTCTTATGCAGTCGATCCAGGGGCACCACGTGGAGTAACAGCCTTACCCCCTCGATTTAGCCTCACTATTCTAATTTAGGCACATAATACAAGTATAATCACCTGACACGAACGAACGAAATGGTAATAATGATACGGATTTCAGCTTAGAGAGGGGTGTTGATTATGATTATTCAAATTCTTGTAATATGGAGGCTCATTGGAGTAAGTGATAACACGCCGGTTTGATAACCAGACGTTCCGAGTTCGATTCTTGACCGTTTAACAATTCTTAAATCAGACAATAAAAAGATGATATGCTTCATGATATATGTGAAATTGAAATTGTTCACAATCACATAAATACGGCCACCTCGTCTTTCGGAGTAGACTGCCTGAAAACTAGTAGTCATATTTCCTTATCATCTCTTTCATTACTCACGCACAGGCCCAGGAGCTCATATGGGCATCACTCCTAGAGTAAAAGAATAGTAAGCCTACCTAAAGAAAAAAGGGAAATTAATGATAAGCAACAAATTTCTATTTATTTATTTACAAAAAAATTATTTCCTTTTTCAACTTTATGATGATATGCTTCATGATAAGCCAATTTGTGAAATTGAAGTTTTTAGAAGATTGTAGCATATTATCGATATGCACAGAAGTACATAATGATCCAGCTCTTTACATCCATTATAAGAGTATAATGAGATAATGACATTACGTTTCAACAGATATTATCATTTGAATTCATTTATGTTATGTTAATTCATAAATGATAATGCTTTCAATAACGACTACAACGATATCCCAGTGTGTAATAATTGACGGCGCTGATAATGATGGTTGTGGTAACGATGATGATGATGAATATCACAAAGACATTAATGATGATGATGATGATGATGGTAGTGATCCCAGTATGTGACAATTTATTGAGTTGGTGATGATTTTGGTAACGATGACGATGATGATAATCACGATGCATTAATGATTATGGTGATAGTGATTATCCCAGAGTGTGACAATTTATGATGATGATGTTGATGATGATGATGATGATGATGATGATAATGATGATCCCAGAGTGTGACAATTTATGATGATGATGATGATGTTTGCAGTGAACTAGGAGTGCATAGGTCTGAACCGGTTTGCTCCCCCTTGACCCTTTCCCAATCATCATCATCATCATCATCATCATCATCATGAGCGCGAGCGCGTGTCCAGCCAAGAACTATATTCTACAACATACTAGATTACTATATCATATTACTATATAGTAAAATACATTACTGTATTCACAATACAGTAGTCACTATACATTACTGTATTACTATTGTGGCTAGTTGACCGTGCATTGCAGTTGATGCAACTCTGCTGCCCGCTTCTTGTAAAGTCTGTCCATGCGAAGAAGACATGCTGGCAGGATGGGAAAATGACTCCAGCTCGGTCAATATTGGTACAAAAATTTAAAATTTAATCTCCAATTGTAGATCAGAATATCTTCTCCACTGTGAGACTAAATTTATTATTTTGGAACGAATATTGACCGAGCTGGAGTAAATTTCCCCATTTCGCCAGAATGTCTTCTTTGCTTGGACAACCTGCAATAGGACATGCGACACTTTTTTGCTATGAAAAAGTTGCGTCTCCTACAATAGTTGTTGGCATGTGTCACCGCCGTCACCCCCGTTATGGACAGGGCGTGGTCATGCACCCCCACCGCATGACCTAGTTGTCAGCTGATTCTTCTCCTTTGCCCCCCTTCCCTTCACACCAGCAGGGGAGGTCACACTTTGTCTAGGTCGTCGGCCGTCATTTGTCATTCACCTGTCGTTGTCACCACTCTGTGGTGGTTTCTCGCATTCTGTCGTTGACTTTAGTTGGTCTCTGGTTGTTAGCTGGCTAGGTTGAGTCTTGCTTTGCTTATAGTTGGGTTTCTCAGATTGGTTTGCGTTTGAAGTTTTTCGAGGCTTTTTCTATTTTCCTTCGAAAGTTTGTATATAATATTTAGACTTTTTTACTCATTTTTAAACTTCTTTTTATGGCTCTAAACTCGTATTTGATCTTCAAACTTTGTTCGCCAATTGATTGGGGATTGATTCAAATCTAAACGGTTGTTTTTACTTTTGAATTATTCTTGAAAGTATTCCCGGACCATAAATTTGAAGTGCGTGACCTATACATAACCTTTTGGACATCATTACCAATTGAAATTGAAAGAGAAATAGTACAGGCTAAACCTAGTTTTTCTCTTTCAGATTATAATATCTATCATTAAATAGATCATTGTAATAGTTTATTTTTGAATAAATGATTGATTGATTGAAATTTAAGTCAATGTTTTTATCCTGCTTTAATTGTTATTTTCACTATTTTCTTAAGGAAAGACTGAATCACAGTTTTCAAAGACAGTCGCAATCCAAACAGGTTACAAATAATAATAGCACTTGACCGATTTGATCGAAATGCGTGTCGTATCGTATTGTAGAGTGTTTTCATGTCAATGTAATGAGTCAATTACTCAATTTACATTCATCCTTTTTTATTTACTGTTCAACCCTCTAGAGTAGTAAAAAGAAAAGCAAAAGTTCAAAATTAGATATTTGTGCGTCTAGCGACTAAATATTAACTTTTTCTCCCTGAGAGAAACTGTTGTCGCACGAGGCATAGGGGCGACGATTTCTCGAGGAAGAAAAAGTAATCTTCACTAGGCTCTGTTCAAACTAGCAGTTTAGTTTGGATTCCATTCATATTTCCATTACACTAATGGGAAATAACCCTTCAGATCTCGTTTAAATTTCTCCCACTATTGGAAAGTAACCCAAGGAAAGTAATCCAGGCCCATAGCTGGAAAATATCATGACTTCAATTGCTATATTGTTTATCATCTCATTTTTCTTTATTCCTCTTTTTAATCACTTTGTTTTCGATTTCATAGTATTGGGTGGAGAATCACGAATTATTCTGAATAGAAAGATACAAAAAGCTAGTGTTTTCTATCAAAAAACGAAATTATGCTAACCCTCTATTCTGTATTCAAATATTTGTGTATATAAGTCATTGGAATGAAATACAGCTTCAGGGTACACACCCACAGTTAAATCGTTCTCAGCTGATCGTACAACAATCGGCCTGTCGGTTTTCAGCTGTTTTTGGACTGTCGGTTTCCTTCTCCATTTACAGTTTTTGACTGTTTTAATCCGAGTAGTGAGTCCGAATTGACAGTGGATGCGGATTCTTCCAAATACCTCTGCAGAACACTCGCATTCTAACAATTGAACTATTTTGCTTATCGCCTGTCTATAGTCTGTCCAATCAAAGAAGACCCCTGGCAAGATGGGAGAATGACTCAAGCTCGGACAATATTGGTTTAAAAATTATCAATTTAATCTCGAATCGTAGGAAACAATTTGATCTACTAACAAGACCACATTTATAATTTCGGAACAAATATTGACCTAGTTGAAGTCATTTTCTGATCTGCCAGAGGGTCTTCTTTGCTTGGATAAACTATACCTACTACCGTTACCTATACCTACTTTACCTACCACTATTACCAACATTACTAAACTTGTTTGGCATCAGTGTGTCAATATTATTGTTTTTCAGCAATTATTTTCAATTTTAATCGCATCCAATATGATTTCCACATCTATTGTTCTTCCATTTTTTATGTTTTGAATATTACAATTCCAACAACCCAACCCACGTTGTTTGTATTCTGTAGATTTCCCATAAAAATAAGTGTCTTGCAGCCATCTGTTATATCTCAAAGTACACAAACGGTTGAAACTATGGAGGTTTATGTGCCCCAGATCTGTTGGTTTTATTACCGCCATCTTAAAAGTTGCATTATAATGTCAGTGTTAATACAATCGTTCTTGAAGTGAATAGAATTGAGTTGCTACAGACTGTGTGGATGTTTCCAAATGGCGTGAAACTTAGCCTACTGACTACGTAATGGTGTTACGATATATTATCATTTATTAGAGTCTGTTTGTTTATGATTATGTTCAAGTTTGATACAGTTTTCGTTCAAATGGGAATATAAAAGTTTAAATATTTGTATGAATATTATGAGTCATGGGTTGAAATTAGAAAAACATTTTCATAATGAAAATAGGCTAGAAGTAGGGTTTCTAATTTAGAGCATGATTTGTGTTAGTTATTTTTTTAATGTTTTTTCATGAGAGCAAAGAAGACATGTTTTCTTGATGTTGTCTTGTCGAGCAAAGTAGATATTCCTTCAAAATGGCTAATTGAAGCGAGAGTCTAACCACGCATGCTCAGATCTGAAAATTTCAGTGTAAAATAATTTTTGGCAGGAGACAGATGGTACGGCTGTGGTGGCTATTTTTATTTCGACTGCTGGCAGCATTGAGCAGTTGGCATTCTGAAGGAATGTTTTCTTTGCTCGGCAAGACTATATCTGACAATAGCTCACAACTTCATAATGACGATGTCGTAGTGACAATGTCAAATTTTTTCGAAAATTTATAATAATTCCTTAAATTCTTCCTTCTGGAACTATTCAATCCTAATAGTTCTAGATAAATTCCTGTTAATTGACGTGTCACAGAAAATGAAAAATTGTTTATTGGATAATTAAACGGTATCAAAGTAACAACTGTATGAAAAATAAGATTACAGTATGTAATCAACAAACGTTTATTTTCTAATAAATCAGTGGTTTGACAACATCTTGTCTTTTCATTTATTGAAAATAAGATTGTAAAATATAAGCTTTTTTTTATTGCGGATGATGCCCATATTATGGGTGATTAATGAAGTGGTTAAACGATCATACCTCTGGTATTCCATCTAATAGCGAGTTACTTCTAATCTTTTGAAGATGAGAAATGCTGTATAAGAAATTGATACTTTATACAGTTTCGGTGAACAAAACTTTGTTCAAACTTTCAACTTGTGTAATATGTAACTTCATACAGTTAAGCAAAGGCATAGCTTCTTTCAATAGCTTTTTCCATAATAGCTATGATAGCTATGGCTCAAGAGACTGGTTTTACGTAGCTAAAGAGTCAGAGAAAAAATTATTTGAATATATTCAAGAGAATGCTCACTCTTCAAGAATTCCGCTATTCTTGAAAAAGGGCGTTTGATATTCGCATTGAATGTCTTATACGATACTAGCCGGCAGGCTCGCTCCGCTCGCCTTCTCCGCCTAGCCAGGGGCCTCCGCCCCCTGGACCCCCGACAGTATCAGCAGTGTCAGTGAGGCAAACAGGCTCGCTTCGCTCGCCTGCATAACCTCTGTCAGTGTAAGCTGGGACAACAGGCTCGCTTCGCTCGCCTGCAAATTCCGTTCAGAAGGGATTCAAAATTCATTGAACACAGCATTTCTAGACCAGTTTACCAAATTTCAACATTCTCTACCAATTTATTCTCGAAAAATCCAAGAAAAATTCTGAAAATTCCGAAAAATAGTAAAACGCTAATATTGAGCGTAACCTTGGGAACTATATCGGACATAGTTTGAAACTTGATTCAATATCTTCCAAATTAGTTTATCTTTCATCTTGCTGAACCATTGAATTTACATTAAGGATTGGTCGTATCAAGGCGGAAGATAAGCAACCCGCAACACATCTGAAATTTTGAAAAACCTGATTACTGGCGTAATCTTGAACGGAATTCAAAAATATTTTAACACAACATTTCTAGCCCTTATCTGAACCTACCTACCAAATATCAACATTTTCTACCGATTGGTTCTCGAAAAAATTGAGAAAACGCCGAAAAACTATAGAAAAACTAAAATATTTGGCATATCCTTGAGAAGCTTTTAAAATCCTTTCTTAGCGCGCGTCTAAACGTCCAACTGAACATGTCTGCCAAATATGAACGCATTCGGTTCAGTGGAGTTTTAGTTCTGGTGATGAATTAGTCAGTCAGTCAGTGCCATTTCGCTTTCATAGATATAGATATATAGCCTACGAAGTTTCAAAAAAAGAACATTCAATTGGGTAATCACTTAAACTTGTACTCCACTAGATTATGTTATCAAGTTTGTAACAGAATAAAATGAACAATTGAGATGAATAAATACGTAGATGTAGATAGTTGAGAGATTGGTCGATCTTAGAGCGAGAATGACAGTAAGTGAGAAAGTCCTGCTGATCAGAAGGATTTAGATTTTGATAGAAATGAAGTTTGAAATTTGAGATCTAATTGGAATAGCATGGTAATGAACCGCTGTAAAAAGTAAAGCTAAGCGTCCGCCGTTATTAATTCACTCGGTCACCATTCCTATCACGTACGCATGGCAGCGTTACGTAACAATATCAGCAACTGTAGTGCAGCCTGATCTGGATCTGCAGACTGCAGTCGGTGATTTATTGGCTCAAGTTCTCGTAATAAGTTTAGGTCGGCCACTTTCATCGTATCCTGTGTAACTTCACTGAACTGTATTCCAATGAAGTCAATAGACGGGGTGTTTTAGATGGAATGTGCAATACTTTTCTGGCTGATTTCTTACACCAAATAGAGAAAAAAGTTCCATGGGACATACCCCTAAAACTTTGTTACTGAGATGACAATGACGGAAAATTGGCATTTTATAAAAAAGCATTCAGGTACTAAAATGATCAATTCCTGTGTAAAATTAGCTGACATATTCAATGAGGCCAGTAAGAGGTTTGTAGCTTGAATGTGTATTGAGATGATAGGAAGAATAATATGCTGTGTAACTCGACTGAACTGTATTCCAATGAAATAAATTGACAGGTTGTTTCAGGAGAAATTAGCATTGCCAATTCTGCTTATTTCTTAAACCAAGTACAAAAATTTTTCATATGATATGCCCCCAAAAAACTCTATTACTGAGATGGACAATGACGGAAAATTGTCATTTTTCAAAATTTATTCAATTTTTAAGGCTTTATTCAGGTATTAAACTTATATCAACTCCTGTGTAAAATTAGCTGACATATTCAATGGAAGCAGTTAGAAGTTTGTAACTTGAACGTGTATTGAAATAATAGGGGAAATACGCTAAGAACGCCATTTCTCAACAATCAAGGACTATAGCTGGATATGAAATCATAAATTTCTTTTGTAATTTCTATTGAAATTGATGAGAGTTATAAAGAATCAGAGTATGAAGAAAACCCTGAATGTTAAACTTCAAAACTCAATAAAGAACTTTAAAACTTAGGGCTGTTTAAAATAATTGAAAAATAAATAAAAATCAAACACCCTTTTTTCGAAAACTTTAAAATTATAAAACACACATACATGTTTCGGGAGCTAAGCCCATTCTCAATGTCTGAGAATAGACATTGAGAATGGGCTTAGCTCCCGAAACATGTATGTGTGTTTTATAATTTTAAAGTTTTCGAAAAAAAGGGTGTTTGATTTTTATTTATTTTTCAATTCAAAACTCAATTATCGCGAAATCTGAATCTTATGAACCAAATCTCAGAAATCGCAATCAAAGGAAGAGAAAATAGACAAAAAAAAAGATAGTAGGCCTATAAGTAAAAAATCAGTGTTTAGTTGAGATTTTAAGATTACTAAGATTATTAAGAAGAAACCTGTTACCAAAGATGATTGAAATGTATTTTATTCTCTAAAGATATAATCCCTATAACTGTTTAGTAATCGTCATCATTGAAATCTATCTCAACTTCACCATTTTAGTTAAATTCATAATTAAGATGTCGAACAATAAGTACTATAGCATTGTTATTGCAACTGGGTATTTTCAGTATCCTACCTTTATTGTCATTTAATTGCTCAAGCTCTAAATGCAATCAAGCCATACCCTCAACTTATTTGTACTTTTCAATGAAATTGTAACAAGCTTAATGATCTTTTCAATGGAACTGTAACAAACTTAGATGGTAGTTGAACTTGACACAACTATCGATAGAATTATATGTCCAAGCGAAGATGACATTCTGGCAAGATCGGAAAATGACTCCAGCTTGATTAATATTGGTTCAAAAATTATAAATTTGGTCTTAAATTGTAGGAAACATACTGATCTACAATTTGAAACTAATTTCATAATGTTTAAACCAATAATTACCGAGCTAAAGTCATTTTTATAACTTGCCAGAATGTCTTCTCTGCTTGTACAGACAATTGCAGATTGATTAAGAAGCGATTTTATCGGTGAATAAGCTTAGCTAATGGCGCTCTTTCGCTCAGAGGTGAACCAGAGGCTAACAAGGTCGAGTGTGGTATCTCAGATTTGGTCTAATGGGTTTTAAACAGGTGACACTCTCCAAGTGTAAAATATCTTAACAACTTTAATGACATAATTAAGATGCCCGGCCGTGTACTTGCTAGTTATCTAGTGCAGAATACAAATTATGCAGTGAATGTGGGGCACAAGTCAGACCATAAAAATTGAGGTGGAATTGTGCCGGTCAATTGGAATACGCAAATTAATTCATTGGAATTATTAGAAATTCTTGATTACTGATCTATAAATTGAATACGTGATCCTGCAGTTATAGAGTATGTTAATGAATATATTGTACTAATGAGATGTGAAGTTGCATAGGATTAATATACTGACTTATCTATCCAGCGTGCACTGGAGTTGGAAATTCAATTTTTTTTTGTGGAACGCATTTATGCAATTTTTATACTCTTTTCACCAAAGATTTATGGAAGGATTCTATATTTCGGGTGCTAAGGATTGCATTTTTCTGACTCTGCATATAGAATATACCTGGGCTACAATGTTTTCTAGAAAAGATCAAATCACTAATCAGTATTATTTAAGGAACTATGAAACCTAGAAGATTGAATTCACTCCAATCACACAGTGAAACGAAGTATGAAACTACTTTTTGTACATTATTATTGAATAGAATTATGAGCTTTGCTATCAGGTTCTTATTTGTAATTATTTGCCAAATTTACATTTTTTCATGAGATTTCTCATCCCCTTCAAAGTTGAATTCAAAAGTTGAGACTAATCACGAAAGTGAATTAAGAGTAGCCTATTCCTAAAAGTTGAAGTTGGATACCAAATAAAATTCAGAACTGGATTTCATAGTTCACTTTGTAAGCAACAAAATGCATGACTTGCACATTAGATATTTGCTTTTTATCTATCGGTAAATTTGACAAAAAATTGAGATGTGCACTAGTAATACTAGAGAATACATTCTCTCTCAATGAAAACTCTATTCTATTTCGAAAGTAATTTTCTTAATTCAAATATTATCTAACAACAATACCGATGAACGGACTAAATCTTCAACTCTTTCACTGTTTGCATACATTCGTCAATGGAGTGATGGTAAATAACCTATAGGAATCGGCTCAATTTCAGGATTCATAAAACTAGTAAACGTCTATTCAATTTAGTAACTAGTAAATGTAACTAGTCAATGTATCCATTATCGAACTAGGAAACGTCCTGTAAACAACAAAATACTTGTCTGTGAATGATCTCTGAATTTTATCAGAAGATTCCAATAATCACAGAAAATATGATACACCTATCTTCCCAAGCTTGAAGGTTATTCATTGATTTTAATTCTACTATTTACACAATACAGTTTTTCAATTATCTTTGTGGATCAATGAATAATTGAGAATATTGTAATAGAGTCAATGACGTAATTTATATTGAATTATAATTATCATCAACAGTTTAAGTAGTATGAAAACAAAAGAAGAAATCTGAATTTAGAATATTTTTGGTGAAAACGTTTACAAAAAACAAGGTTTTTATAAAGAAACAGTCTTTATTTACAAAAATATTTACATACAGTCGGTTTCTTGAATTACATGAAAAATATTATGTTGATAATATAGCATTGGTTGATTAATGGTAACTTCTTTATGTATTATGTTTTATATAATACTAATGAATGTATAACGTTCTGTTGTGTGAGTGAGTATCTTGGGTATGAAATGGAAGAAATCTATGATAATGAAGAGTGGCTATATAATAGCCGATGGGGGGGACGGTTTAGTAGTGGTGGACGGGGGCGGCGGCGTACTTGACGACGGGGGCGGCGTAGACCTTGGGGGCGGCGTAGGCGACGGGGTGGGCGGCGGCCTCCTTGTGGACGACTGCGTTGAATCCGTTGTGGTCGTCAGCGGTGTACTCGACGGTTCTCTTGCTGCCGTCAGGCTCGACAAGGCTAGAGAAATAATTCGAAATTTATTTAATTATTATTATAATCAATAATAAATTATTAAGATTTTTCAAAAGTTTGATATCAGTTGAAGTACATAACATTATTTTCTTCATTAAGACATGAAAATTATTTACAAATTGGAATTCGATGTCAATTGTGAGTTGAAAATTTATTTCTTATTCATTAAGATATGCACATGAGTAGGTATGGAAAGATATTGATAGCTATAATCTTCATTCATATGTAATTACTCATATGATTGTGTCTTCATTCATATGTGTTTGTGTATGTAATCTTCCCATAATATCAGCTTACTTTAATTTGAGGTTGTGGATGATATTTTACGTACCCAACCGGTTAATCTCTTTGATCCTATCTTATTTTATCTTATCTAATTGTTTTCAATCAGACAAAGTCTATCTATAACCTAATAATTATTGATAACACATATAAGATAGGGTACAATGTAATAGGATTGATAGAAAAAAGTATTTGGAGTATCCCAAGTTAGAATTTATATCAAAAAGAGTCTAGTATGAATCGCCAGAATATCACTGGCGGCTCGTGCCCACGAAATAGGTGAAGTGCTGTATAGTAAAAGATACAGGCACGTCACCTGTTCAATGGGTACAAGCTGCCAGTGACAGAATTAGCATAGCCTGTGAAATGCATTGATTCAGGTGCATACCACGAGCCATCCAAATTCTGTCGAGTTAGATGCAAGAGTTATAGAGTTATTATTATTAGAGTTATAGGTTATTAGAGGTTATTAGAGTTATAGGTGCAAGCGAAGGACTGTTTTAACTAACTGCATCTATCTCATACTTTGCCCTGTTATCTCTAGATGACTCACTAAAAGTGAATAGTGTAGTCTAAAAAAGTAAACAATACTAAACATGTATGACGTCATGAGAAAAGAAATAGAAGATGAAGCAAAACAGAGAATAAAGGCAAAGACAGAGATTTAGGGAGTGTTTGTAGATAATTAAATGAGATTTTTAGCAGTTCCAAGTTGGAATTATTAACACAGATGAACGATAAGAAATCGCTTGAAGCGGTTATTTAACTTGAGCGGTAATAGGCGAGTTTCCGTTAGATCAGCTGATGCAACTCTCTCACTCACACTCTCACAACCACCAGTTCTTCTCTCTCTGTCTCTCGCACAAGTGAAACGACCTAGAGACCCAGAGAGATCACTTTCACTGCCAAGGTCATCAGAAACGACCTTGCTACAACTACACGTTACACTGGGTTATTCACCTATGGTGGAACGTTTGTTTACTAATTCAATATGCACGTTGTATCTGGGTCGAGTATTTTATCACAGGATGTTGCGTTTATAATTTTTTATTGGAATTGAAATTCGTATTTTTATCCCTTGTGATGTTTACACTGCCATCTACTCTTCTAAAGTCTTTGTAAATGATTTAAATAACTTGAAAGTTGTACTGTACTCATGAAAAAAGTTAATCGCTTGGAGATACTTGAGTCTCTGGCATGGAGAAATAGTTACAAAAAATATGAATGATACTCACAAAATACATTATAAAAATGTAAATTATAAAAAATCTAAATGATTTGGCACAGCCAGCAAAGTTAAACTTGTGCGCTAGCACATAAATAAATGGAAGTTTGCTTATAATTCAATGAACTTTTTCCATCTTTATCCTCATGTTTAAACCCACTATGAATGCACCCTTTCGCAGACAACATCAAATCAGTTTGTTTGTTAACAACATCAGCTGTTGGAAAGCACAATGAGCAGAAAAACCACCCTGAGTTTTGGCACCAGCTATTGGTAGTATAGTCTGTTCAAGCAAAGAAGACATTCTGGCAAGATGGGCAAATGACTCCAGCTCGGCCAATATTGGCTCAAAAACTATGAATTTGGTCTGAAATTGACTCTGATCGACAATTTGAGACCAGATTTATAATTTTTGAACCAATAGTGACTGAGTCATTCTTCCATCTCGCCATAATGTCTTCTTTGCTTGGACACACTACACCACAAGTGTTTTGATAATCAACTAACAAACATTATTTTGATTCATCCACCAAATTGAATGTATTCCAGTGCGAGTTTTATGGTGTAGCTCACCTGTAGACTCCCTTGACAACGTCTCCGTCACGGGTCTCGTGCTGGCTCTTGACGTCGTAGGTGTGGTCGTCCTTCACGGCGTACTCGAAGGTGTACTGGGGGTGTGCGTCGGGGTAGACGGGCTCGGCCACCTTGGCGTAGGCGGGGGCGGCATGGTAGGCGGGGGCGGCGTGGTAGGCGGGGGCGGCTGGCACGTAGACGGCCTGAGCCAAAGCGACGGCGGAAGCCAGGACCAACATAACCTACAAAAATTGGAAATTGTCAGGAATGTTTTGTTGAAGATCTTTCGACGCAGTAAACTTTTCCAAATATTTGGATATTACTCTTCAAGGCAACATCACAGTTTAAACTTGATAAAAAACAATTTTAAGTTCAAAAGTGGAAGAAAGAATAAATACACAACACCAACATCACAGTATTCCCCTCTTATTCTATAAAACTTTCTAATAAGGGTGTACATACAATTTCCGTTTGGACTGTTAGGCTGAGGCCGCAATGCCGGTGGGTAGAGCCTGGAGGGTGGAGGGTAGTTGGTAAATCTATAACACATACACACGATCCACAGTAATACATCGTTTGAATGATATGACGTCATTCTGTTTTTTGAGGTTATGTTGTCAATATTTAAGAATTTTAAGTATGTGTTTAGCCGCCATCTTGAAATTCTTAAATATGGACAACATAACCTCAAAAAACAGTTTGACGTCATACCATTCATACGATGTATTACTGTGGATGGTGTGTATGTTCTATAGATTTACCAACTACCCTCCACCCTCCAGGCTCTACCCACCGGCAGTGCGGCCTCAGCCTTATAGTTAAAAACTGTGAGTCGATGAGGTAACCGGCAGTCCAAAACAGCTGTAAACCTGCATTCTGATCAATGATATTTGAAATTTGTCAGCTGATTGTCAGTAGACTGTGAAGTATCGAATTGCCATTCCAAACATGAATTTTGGGTTTTGTAGACCCCAAGTTCTCTATTGGCCTATTTTCGACAATGAAAGAAAGTAGCTGGTTGTTGAGCGGTTATTCCTATTAGGCTACTGCTTTTAAACATTAGAATTCTACTAGTTTTTAGTGGAAAAGTGTGACTTGGTATGGAAAATCTTTTTTATCGTTGAAATTGGTGTTATAAGAGGCTTTGTAGTCTATTCTATTTATTATCACACATTTCGAGTAATGAATTATAAGAAGAAAAATAATTGAAATGAATAGAATAGAAATGGAATGAACTCGCATAAATTACTCGCAGAATAATGTGTAGCTATAGGATTTGCTCGAATACCAAAAATATTAATTGCTCCTAAATAGGAATGGGAATTGGAATTCAATGTTTATTTCCTCCTATCAATAAGGATAATAAGATATTATATTGAAAAATTACACTTTTTGCGTAAAAACTACTAAGTCGCGTATCACTATTATTAAAGTCTTACATTGAGATATAATCGAATGAAGTTGAAAACTTAAATGATTGTACTTATTTTTCCATTGAAAAGAAAAATTAAATAAAATTTTCCAGTTTCCGTTCATAAATCCTGAAGAAAACCTTTTTTCAAACTGTTATTAGTTCTCGAGAAGAAAAGCTAATAATTGTGCAATATTATTGTGAAAAGGGTCGGTATCAATTAATTGCAGTTAAAACATTATAATTGGCTAATGTTAACGAAGTCTGATTCAATAAATTGTATTCGCAATATTATAATAATGTGGAGTGGATCAGATTCAATTAATTGTAGCCTAGTTGAATATTGTTATAATATGAACCGAGTCAGTTTCAATATTGATTGCAGTTGCAATGGTATAATAATATTGTGATGAGAGTCTGTATTGTAGGTAAGAGTACAGTATTTTCAATTGATTGTAGTTGCAATAAAATTATATAAAATAAATTGCATTATAAAATTGTGTTTGGAATCTGTACAGTATTTTCAATATTATAATATTGTGTTTGGAGTTTGTATCGAGAAATGTAGTTAGTTACCTTGGAAGCCATTGCTGAGGTAGAAAGGTGGATGGGATGTACTGTTGGACACTTGGACTGAACTTGCACTGATGGTGATCCTACGGGATGATGGGGCTTTATAGTGATGCTGGATTTAGGCCTTTCACCACCCGGACTTAGCGTCCTCCCCACCAAGTAGCCACACTCACACAACCACACACACACAAGAGGACTTCACACGTACACACTCACACAAGAATTACGACCACAGAGTCGTTACTATTATGAGATTCTATTAAGTTGGGCGAGGAGTGTTGTAATATTCTGCTGCGAAGGTCTGGGCTTAGTGGAGACCAGTTCCAGCTCCTCCCCCAACTACCTGTGGTGAGGGGGTAGGGGGCGCAATTCAAGTAACTAGGCTGTATAGTCTGTCCAAGCAGAGAAGACTCTCTGGCAAGATGAGAGAATGACTCAAACTCGTTCAATATTGGTTCAAAAATTATTGATTTTGTCTCAAATTGTAGATCAGAACCTTCTCGTCGAATTGAGACAAAATAAATTATTTTTAAACCAATATTGACCGAGCTGGAGTCATTTTTTCACCTTGCCAGAGGGTCTTCTTTGCTTGGACAGACTATACCTGTAACTACCGACCACTTGTCTTTCCCACGGTAATCCTAGTACCAACGCTATCAGCCCAATTTCGAAATAATACTGTGTATGCACTTGTACGGTGGACAATTTGCATGTAGGGATTGCATGACAGAAATATAGGTGATTTCTTGATTGCATGAGTGCAGTTTGATGAATTTTTTGCAAGTGTATGAGCGAGGAACGGAAGATGAAGTGGATACGGTACAGTATACTGGGTTTAATGAAAGAAAAATCTGCACGAGAGGAATATAGAAATGAATTTTTGGGAAATTTGTAGATAAAGGTTTAGCATTCGAGATAATGTAGATAATGATATTTGTTGTATAATGTTTATTCGATATTTGTACAGGGTGTTTCAGGAGGAATGTGCAATACTTCTCAGGATGATTCCTCACACCAAGTAGACAAAAACGTTCCATGGGACCAACCCACAAAAACGCTTTGTTACCGAGATAACAATGGCGGAAAATTGAGATTTTTCAAAACATATTAATTATTAAAATTTTTTTAGAGGCTTCACTCAGGTTCTAAAATAATCAATTCCCATGTAAAATTAGCTGATGAATTCAATGGAACCAGTTTTAAGTTTGTAACTTAAACAGTTATTGAGATAATTAGAAAAATATGATAAAAAACGCCATTTTTCAACAATAAGGGTTATAACTAAATTAGGAATCATATATTTGTATTTTTTATCAATGGAAGTTGAAGTGAGTCGGATTCTGAAGAGAAAGTCAAAAGCCGGCGATTGTGTAAATCTTACCCAAACCTCAGAAATAGCGATCGAAAATCGTGAAATTGACAAAACATAGCACAAGTGATAAATTTGTGTATAGTAGCGATTTAGCGATTTTTGATCGCTATTTCTGAGATTTTGGTTAGATTTTTTGTCTTCTTGGTGTAAGGAATGATCCTGAGAAATATTGCACTTTCCTCCTGGAATACTCTGTTTTTATAGATAGGTTAATGTAATGGTGAGTGGTAGGTCCTATTTGAGATTTAGAAAAAAATTCTAGTATTTGTAGAGAAAAAAATGTAATTAGAGAGGATGCTCGAGTTTATTATTTGAGATTTAGAGAAAAGTTTGGTATTTGTAGGGAGTCTAATGCCCGGTTTTTCCAAGCACACTCAAACTTCAAATTTCAATTTTGGTCCCTCAAATTTGAGTGTGCTTGGAAAACCCGGGCATAAAAGTAGAAGATATATCAAAGACAGATTACAGTTATAGAGAGATTGTCAATGGAAATTGAAGAAAGTAGGAACTATTGTAGTACTGGAATAAGCAAGATAAAGGTGAATGGAGAGAGATTTTTCATAAGAATAAATACAAAAGAGTAGAAAATAGAAATTATTATCAATGATTGCATAAAGAATGAAAGTTATTGATGGTAATTTTTTACATGTATGTATGAATTAGAAACGGATAAAGTATTGCACTTCTTCATACATAAATTATTGAAAAAATTGATCATTACATTGATGGAAGGAAATTCGAATAAGAAAAAAACAGATGCTGAAGGAGATTGGAACAGTACGAAGAAGTAGAAGGATCAGTGAAATAACAATAATTGAGAAACCAAGAGTGGATTATTATTATTAGCGTATAGGCTATATTTGGTGGAGAGACCAAAGGTGTTCCACCTCGCCGACATAACCTTGTTTAGTAGGAAACACGGTAGAAGTTCTTGAATATGTTCACAGTGATTCGGAAAATTATTTTCAATTTAGAAGGTACAAAAACACCAAAGGACAAGTCAAAATCACTAATCGAAAATTTTTAAAAGTTTAAGAAAAAACCAAGAGAGAAAATTAGAAAAGATAGGAACTATAATAATTGTGAAATACAGAACATGAATGATAGAATATCGTTAGTCAAAGTCGTTCTCGTTAATAATCGGGAATGTTGAACATTTTCAAAGTTTCTCACAAATATTCGAAGCCTTTGTAAAATAGAAGAGAATTGGAATCATAAAGAATTTGATTCCCTTATTGTATGGTAATATTATCAGTGAGTGATAAAAGTACCTGAAATCAAGAGAACACATAATCTTATTAGCTTTTAAACCAACTATTAGCTATTAAATCTTATTTGCTCTTGTGCTATATGTTTCAAGTTGAAATATTACTTTCAATTTTGTGATGCAAATACAAAACTGAACATACGAGTAATCATTATTATTTTACTCTGCTTTTTATTTACTCTAGGTTTGAAAGTGTTCACTGAAATATTTCCTAACCCTCAATTCTTTTTGTTGCAGGTAATCATTGAATTTTCCACTCCATGTCCGGAGCTGATGGAAGTATCAATTTCGGTAAATTATTCATTTAATTTTAGCTCTTATATGAAACTATCAAGTATGTATGTTCAATTCGAACTCCTAATAATTCTTCCTATCAGTCGATTTTCTCGAAATAGAATACTTGATCAACTATGAATCTCTTTCCATCCTGATAATCTCTTTCCATAAGATGTAAGAGTTTCAGGCCATAAACATTTTCTCTGAATTCTCAATTTAAAAACGTCTTGCGCAGGATTGAATTGAGAACAAAACTACGCTATCAAAGTACGATTCACACTTTATTAAATATAGAAATTTTCTAGTCACTATTAAACTCTCATTACCCTTGATCCCAAATCAGATCCCTGGTCTCTTTATTGCAATGCTTGGTGGAATTTACCAAATTTCTGAAAAAAATTATCCAATTACTCAATAGTTTTTGTAGGATCAACTCCAATCAAGCTCAATATGTTTTTAGAGCATCCACATTATTCCCAAACTGAACTCGATTCTGACAACATGCCCAGCAAAGAAGACATTCTGGCAAGATGGGAAAATGACTCCAGCTCGTTCAATATTGGTTCAAAAATAATAAATTTGGTCTCGAATAGTCGATCAGAATGTTTTCTAAAATTGAGAAAAATTTTATAACTTGTGAACGAATATTGACCGAGCTGGAGTCATTATCCCATCTTACCAGAATGTCTTCTTTGCTTGGACAGATTATACCTTATTGGTACTTTTGCAATGGGCCGTTTTCCTATAGACTTGTACTGCGATCATTTGGTTAACCGCACACATATCGTGATCGATTGAAATCAATTTTTTTTTCTGATTTGTTTTCGGTGATTTTACGCAACTAGCGTGGCTTGAAACAGTCGAAAATATCTTAATTAGTAGGTGCAGTTACACTGGAGCAGTTTACGAAACTGAGTTTGTGTGTCAGTCTGGTATGTTCACCTTGGATTGAAAGCATTTCTTACATGCAGGAAGTGAATGTAGTAGCTATCGTTTAGCTCGCGCAAGCTGAGAAGGCACGCCGTTACAATGCACTTTGTATTGTGATGGCAGGTCTTCTCAGCTGTCGCGAACCGTATCATTGCTAAGGTAAGACGCGTCTTTCACCAGCAATGATTGTGAAAGAGCTTCTGTGATTTCGTGTCCGAGGCATGTTACCGAAAGAACTTTTCTCTAATTGCTTACAAATGTTGGTTCTGACATGCATTGTTGACTGCTTCTCTTATCGTTTTAGGTTTTTTTACCGAATGGAGTTTTTGGGATAAATGATTATCCCCCGATAATACACCAATATTTTCAGCAATTATCCCGCTGTAATACAGTGAAGGTGAAATACTTATAGAGCACAATAATATTAGTAAAATAGAGTTTATTGGCCAAGCACAACAATTCTGAAAGTCTGTGATTTTCGTTTCTGTTTATGAAAATTTTGTTTTTATTGGGTTTATTATTATTGGAGAGGCATGAGGTTGAATCTCTGTTCTAGAAAGGGCTTAATGTTACAGCACAATTCAACAATGCAAGCTTATTAATTAACGTACTTAGTTCTGTATCTAGAGGATAAATTATTCAATAGCTAGACCAAACGCACATTTTATTTGATTTCAACTACAGCAATTTATGAATGTTTAACAAATAAGGAGCTCTGCACTGTCTTTTTAATATCTTAATGGCTATAGTTATATAAAATTTACTGATTCATACTGAAATTACGATTATTGTAATATGTTTAAGTATAATACGATTGACCCCGCACAGTTTACTCAGGGGTGACATTCATTTGTTTTTCTTAATTGTAATGTTTTCAATTACCTTCTTTAATTTGTATTGAGTTGAAAAATAAATTCTTCTTCTTCTTATTCTGAAAATTTTCGTTTCTGTATCTTTTTAGACTACTGTGGGCTACTCTTGAAGTGCATTATGGTCAAATTTTTGTAGTAATGAACCTACTGCTTTTGAAGTCTGAATAAAAACTTTTGCACACCCCTGCTATTATATGCTTGGATATCGAATTATGAATAAGGAATTGTTGTATAAACAAGATACCCTATCTGGATGATAGGAGTTCTCAGGAATAAGCTTACTAAGCTTTTTTGCTTGATGAATAATACAAACTAGTAGGAAATTGTGAATTCAGGATACAAAAATTAGCTGAAAGTTTTAGCCCTTATCTTTTACTGTGCGTATAATTATTACATTACTGTATCTTTTACAGCGCACTTCACCTTTTTCGTGGGTCCGAGCCGCCATTGGCTAAAACATGAATAATATACGGTATCATATAATATAATAAGAAAAAAGAAATCCAATACACAAGATCAACTTCATAGGTACCGGTATATCATTATTATCATGAGGTACTTGTATATCGTTATTTGATCGCATAATATGTGAGCAGAAAGGATTTTAAGAATAATAATCCTTTCTCCCTGTAACTTGGTACAACATCTCTGTAATAACTGCAACCTCGATGTACATCATTATTGTATTATTTCATCAAAGACCACAAACAAACTTTTATTCAAAATCGGAATTTATATAATTCGGTCAAAAATATCGTATTACTCGTGTCGGGGTATTGTTGTAATTACAGTATATCGGTTTCAAATGAACGTTTCGGACGGCTATTGTTGAAACGGCATTGCTATAGGCTGCACTAGAATTCGAGTTGAACATGTTTAAACCAGTTGTGTTGGTGTGAGTTGTGTCTGCTAGCTGTCTGGGTCGGCGGTACTTTTTTATCAGATACGTTCCAATGACATAACTTCAACAGAAATATGTACACGCCTTCAACCTTTCAAGGTTATTAATTCCAACAATTTCTGAGAACCTATTGTCGGATATTATCTTTATGGTGATTAGTGTCGAGGTACATTACAGAGAGCTATTTCAGTAGACTTAGAGTAGGCTTCTTGAGTAATTGTGAAGGTGATATTGTGGTAGTTATCCATATTAAATGATAAGACAAGACGTTGTCAAACCACTGATTCATTAAAAAATCGAGATACCGGTTTCAGTTTTTAGTTTTTACACCATTATCAATATCTGGTAAACTTTTTAGTTAACCAGAGATTAATAATGGTGTAACAACCGAAACCGATTTTTCGATTTTTCAATAAATCAGTGGTTTGACAACGTCTTGTCTTTTCATTTAACATATAGTTGGGATTTTCATCTATGTAGGCTACATAAAGTTAGATGTGCAAGTTAATAATGTCATCCATCTGAAATTATCAATACATTAAGAAAAATATATTCTTTTGGCTTTTTATGGTGGGGAGACCCTTACGCGTCGTTTCACCTCGCCAATTCAATCGATTTAATAATGAATTATAATGCACTAATTAAAATACATTTTTGGTACAATAAGAATGAGAATAAGAAGAATAAGAATGCCTTTATTCCTTCAATGCATGCATACATACAATGTATGTATGTATATCGGAAACGTCAGTCAAAATAATACATAGTTTTGTGTATTCAAATTAAACAGTGAAAATTACATAGTACAATATGGAAAAAGTAATTTAATCGAATAAATAAAAATAGTCTTGAATTAGATGCAAAACTGCGGAAAAACAATCTAGTACATTTATAATTATTATTAGTCTTGAATTATACACTATTTGAGTTTGAAATAGTCTTTCACTGGTAGTTGGAAGAAATATTAAAGTAGGTAGTTGGAAGCAATATTTTTTATCCAAATGACATAATAATTGTTCATCAAATATCTTGGGAAAATGTGGATGTCTAGATGGCCAAAATCAGATGGTGATCAAGTTGAAGAGAGCCAAACTGACAGTTTGACATGCCTGACAACTGACTGTAATAATTACATCTGTTTATTGAATCGATTTGAAAAATAAAGTTTTTCAATAATATATTACACTATGGTATATGGCAATGAAAATGGAGCAAGATAGCAATATAATGGAAAAATATATGACAGGGTTGTATAATTCATCATAATTCAGATACCTAGATGACAATATTTGAAGGTTGACTAGAACAAAGTAACACCGCCAAAACACAGAATGAATAACAAATAAACAATAATTGGGTATTAAAATCAAATCTAAACTCTTGCTCCAAAAATATAATAAATTGATTTGCACTCATCTATTATCACTGAACGTGTATTGGATATTATGGATTAATAAGATGTATCACTGTACGAGGCAAGGCTACACTCTACAAGGACATTAAATAGGCTCACTCTACTCGTATGAGGCATTTGAAAAAGATCAAGGTCCAAAATCAATTTGAGAAAAACTTTGAACTTCCAGTATGTGGTACCAAATTAATATGATTAGTTGAGTTGCTGATGTATAACACACCAGTTGCCGGTACAAATATACGAGATTTACAAACGATAAAATTTCCCAAATTTAACACATGTCAACTGGTGTCCTCCCTGGATTCTTGTTTGGAGCACATTGCATCATTCTCGGGTTAAAAGGACCGTAGAAGATGATTCCGACCTTGAAAACCGCATAAAAAATCATGATGCTGCTGTAAAATTAAGGTTTATTGTGAAAAAGAGTCTGGTGGCCCACGGGGGCAAAATTCTTAGTTTTGGGAGGTTCCCTGAGCCTCAAATCGATTGTCAGTTTCGGCTTCATCAGGCTTCATCGTGGGGTTTGCTGGGAAAAAAATAATGGCCAATTAGCCGACAAAGGTTTGTTTACCTTGTTGTAGGCAGTTCTAGCGTAAAACTTGAAGAGTGGGGAAAAGTGAAAACAAAAAATATAAGCAGGGAAAGAAAAGAAAAAAGGAAAGCAAAACAAATTGTAAGCGAGTCCACTTATTTGTCAGTTTGAAAGCTGTTTTGCATATTACAGTATTTTAATTCAGGTTCCGATATGGTATTCCCTGTATATTTTTCTCCGAATACATTCTCACTTCATAAACTTTAGTCTCCACTCCATTTCCCTGTTTAGCAACTCGCACCGCAATGTAGAGCAATTCCATTATAGAAGTGGATCAAAACTATTGTGCAAGAATCTCCGCCGCACATAGATAATAAATTAATAATAGAGATGTTCTGATCACAAGTTATGTCCTACTAGTGAAAGTACCATACTTACTCCATGTACGGAAAGTCCCATTCGGTTGTAGATAAAGTCTGGTCGAGCAAAGAAGACATTCTGGCAAGATGGGATAATCAATCCAGCTCGGTCAATATTTGTTCAAAATTTATAAATTCGGTGCTAAATTGTAGAGCAGAAGGTTTTCTACAAGTTGAGACCAAATTCATAATTTTAAACCAATATTCACCTAGCTTGAGTCCTTTTCCCCTCTTGCCAGAATGTCTTTTTGGCTCGATCAGACTTTACTCTAGACTCTAGAGCAGGTGTCGTGATGTATCTATTCTTTGTGCATATTTATCGTTCTAATTCTAGAGTTTATAACTGTGATGATATCACAGAGAAGCTATTGGACTCAATACTTCTGCGATAGTTTTGTTCTGTTTCCCTATCATTGAACTATTGCAAGATGATAGTTTATTGATTCAACTAGCTATTTTATGGGTTGTCAACAAACTATTGTGATTGTGCTTCGTATCTTGGAAGACACTGGTTGGATTGTATGAAATTCTAATTAGCATCATATACATACTTAATTTCATCCATGTTAACATAATTACATCATGTTAACTACATACTATCATGTGAACAATGCCGTTATTCACGGAGCTCAAAAGGGACCTCTTCTCTCACAATGGTCAATTTATCACAATCAATAGAATAATTCAATATTGTTTTGTCTTTAGATGAATTTTTTGTTGTGCAAATCACTGGAAGAAACAAATCAAATATATTCAAACAAACAAATATATATAAATCAAACAAATCAGCTTTATTTTGGTTATCTAATCTTGCCGTTGGTGTTAACGAGTTTTGCACAGAGGTCATTCATTGAGTTATAGTCTGTCCAGGCAAAGAAGACATTTTGGCAGTATGGGAAAATGACTCAAGCTCGGTCGATATTTGTTAAAAATAAATAAATTTGGTCTCAAATCCAAGAGCAGATTGGTTTCCTACAATTTGGCAAAAAACCTGGCTCCCCTGTGATTCCAATCGACAGCACAATTTGGAAAAAGGATTAAAATTGTTCTATTCGTATAGCATTGATTCATCACTGCTTCGTGGTTCGGTTCGTGATATTGTTATCGTTAACCTTTTATCACTGGCGGCTCGTACCCACGAAACAGGTGAAGTGTACGTATCTTTTACTGTACAGCACTTCACCTGTTTCGTTGGCACGAGCCGCCAGTGCTTTTCATCCACAGTATAACAATATCCAAATGTTGGAGAAACTCATCTGTAATGATTGGTTAGAGCAATAATTACAATCCACTCTTATCAATCTACTAAGGGTAGATTTGTTACAAATAATTTACTAAGTTGAAATCAGGTTTACTTGATTTGTGTTTAAACCTTCGTTCCATCTGTTGTAAGATTAATATTGTTGGATTGCCAGCTCAGTTGAATTTATTAAAAAATTAAGAATTCTGGTTGCCTACATTTGCGAAAGCGTTTTAATTGCCTAGTAGTGGTACCACTCTTCCAGCACTCAGTACAGAAGAGTATTACCCATCTTAAAATAGTCTTATACCAATTCATCATCAGCTCACTGCAGCCTTGTAATAATGCCATGTCATGTATAGGTATCATAAAATGTTATGCTTGTGAAGTGCTTTTACGACGGCTACACTTTTCAAGTAGGGTTCACTCAGGTTGTGCTTTACGATGAGTTTAATAACTGAATTCATGGTCCCGGATCAAATTACAGCCGTTACAGTAATTTTTATTTGCAACTGAAACAAGTGCGTTCAGAATCGTAATCAGGGCCCTCGAATTGCATGATGTTTCGGCGCCCTGTGAGAGATTCATGCAGGCGCCCCCCCCTTCACCAGAGTGATGCAACCCAACAAAATAATTAACATCAAAGCCAAACATGATTCAAGCTGCCTTGCATTTCCACAGTTTTCTCATTTGCAATCGCAATGTTGCGTGTTGTGTGGAAACAAGGATTAGAGGGATTTTTTTCTCAAATTCAAAGTTATTTCCACAAACAAATATCGGTACAAAACCAAAATGAACTTTGACAGCATACCAAAAACAAGATAATCAATTCTTAGAGTTCAAAAATTATACAACCGAACAAATATATTTGCTCATCATAATATAGGCCTATTTAGTTCAATTATTTTGTACTCTTTGTATTCTTATGTATTGGAACAAATCGGAATACACTACTTGATATGTGGTGAAGAGTGTTAAAGGTATTAATAAAAAAATTCGCTTCGGCAGTTGGCGGTCGGAAAGAGTGCATTTCAAATGCAATTCTATGATGGCTCAAATCATATGACGTACAATGAACTATTGGTATGAATACTCAGGGTTTGAATTCAAAGGTGACATTTTTCGAAAAACACAATTTTCGGCATATTATTCGCCGTTTTCTCCGCCATTTTTGATTGGATTTTTTCCGTTGATGGTTCAAATTGTAGGGCATAATGAGGGTATTATACACACCAATTTTCAAAACGATCAAGTGATTGGTCGATTTGTAGTGATTTTTTGAAATTTTCATCCCCTAATTTCACCCCCTTCCCTTGGACCAAATTGGCTGGTTAACGAACTTGACCGAGATATTAACACTAATGATTTTTGTGCAAAATTTGGTCGCTCTCCGACAAGTCCTTCGGGAGTTATCGTGTTAACAAGAGTCTGTACATATATATATATATATATATATATATATATATATATATAGAGAGAGAGAGAGAGAGAGAGAGAGAGAGAGAGAGAGAGAGAGAGAGAGAGAGGGAGATATGAATTAGAACGGAAATCAGATTCGTGTTCTAGGGGCTCGGAAACGTGTAAAAAATATATCACATCATAAATTTTCGATTGTCAGGGCAAGACCAATAGTGCATTTTTTCAAATGAAATGCACTAAAAGTAAGCGCAGGTTATCTTAATTTATTTAATTGAGCAAAGCTGTAATGTTGTGCCTTACTTGTAACATCGAGAGCACTTGGAAATAATGCTTGGATATGGATATTTATGGTGTTACATTGAAAATGGGAAGAAAATATTGTATTATCATTAAATGAAAAAATTTTCAGCGAGTTATCAATCATTGAGTTTTTGATTATAGATCGATTTTTTTCGCTTGCTTGAAAGCACATAAAGAAGGAAATTGTAAATTCTTCAAAGAAAAAATATTGGAAATCACCATAAATCTTGCATTTCACTGAAAAAATACATGTTTATAAAAAAATCGGAAACTCAATAACAAGCAAATTGAAGACTGCAGTTATTTCCACTGCTTTCTTGAAAAATATTCGAAATGTTCCGAATTCAGTCAACAGATGGCAGTAGCAATAGGGTGACTTTTTTCGACTGCTATTGGACACGCCTCCAAGCTCCGCCCGCCTACGCTCTGATTGGTCGATGAAATCTGTTCGAAAAGTTTTCAAATTCTAGATGGCAGTAGTTGCCGGGTGATGTTTCCGATTTGACTTGGACACGCCTTCATGCCCCACCTGCTATTTTCTGATTCGTTGTGATTTCTGCATGTGAAAATGGCTGTTAGCAAGAAAATGAGGGATGGTGTTCAACTCTGAGGGATAATTCTGATTAACTATTTAATATCTAATGCTTATTTTATATTTATTCATGTATTCAGACAGGTACAATTTTATCAAGTTAGTACAGTACTAGTAGGATTTAATTATAGAAATTATATTTTGATACAGTGTTACTTTTATTCTATCACTAAGGCCACTTCTAGACTCCAATAGTTTTATGTATAGGGACTATATAATCAGAATTTTTATACAGTCTCTATAGTTTTATGCTGTATGAAATGAGATGAAAATATGATTTTGAACTCTCATCCATACTCATTTGTATTTTGTACCTTATCTTAAAAGATGAATACGATGTTATAATAGTACTCAAACTATTCATGATTCAATACCATTCTTATGACAGAAAATAGTTTGAAAAACTACAGCAATTCAGTAGAAATAGTTTGGTAAAGTTTCAATCGAATTTTAATAAAAATATCATATACAAAATTGATAACATTCGAAGTATGAGTATCTAGTAGTATAATATGTTTCAATACATAAAAATAGGACAATACGACAATACTACAAAAGAGAATTGAATTTGTAAAAAAAATTCGCTCCGGCAGCTGGCGGTCGGAAAGAGTGCATTTCAAATGCAATTCTATGATGGCTCAAATCATTTGACTTATAATGAGCTATTCAGGGTATGAATTCAAAGGTGCCCTTTTCGAAAAACCCATGAAAAACAACATTTTTGGCATATTATTCGATATTTCCTCCGCCATTTTTGATTGGATTTTTTTTGTTGATGGCTCAAATTGTAGGGCACAATAAGGGTATTATACACACCAATTTTCAAAACGATCAAGTAGTGATTTGTAGTGATTTTTCAAAATTTTCATCCCCTAATTTCACCCCCTTCCCTTGAACCAATTTGGCTGGTTAACGAACTTGACCGAGATATTAACACTAATGATTTTTGTGCAAAATTTGGTCGCTCTGCGACAAGCCCTTCGGGAGTTATTGTGTTAACAAGAGTCTGTACATATATAAATATATATAGAGATATATATGAATTTGAACGGACATCAGCTTCGTGTTCTAGGGGCTCGGAAACGTGTAAAAAATATATCACATCATAAATTTTCGATTGTCAGGGCAAGACCAATAGTGCATTTTTTCGAATGAAATGCACTAAAATATCTCAAGTTATGCCAAGAGTAACTAAATTTGTTTTCTTTTTAGCAAAAACTCTCAGATCATGTAAAACTTGAGTGGAATCCCTTGAAAAATGTCAATAAATACATTTCAATGAATCACAGATTTTGACTGTGAAAATCCCGTCTTGGTTCCATTCCCAAAGGTACTATCTTTATTGGAACTAGATTCAACTGATCGTTTAAAATTAGTTTGAACTGCCTATTTGAATTTATACTGCGTAGTTGACGTCAGGTTGAGAAGATGTCATCCAACAAAATGGTTTCTCTACAGGCCATGATGACGTAATGGTATCAGCCAATGAGAAGGCGTTGTGGGCGTGGACTTGTACTGGCTTGTGATCGGTCGACAAAGTGGGAGGTGGTTGTCACCAATAGAATTGGATTTGGAGAGGGGCGTTCCTTGCCTCATACATTCATCGTTGTTACCCTAGCGGTGAATTCAATATGATGAATAAGTTAATGCAGAGGAAATTCAAGTTATGGATTCAAGTTATTGGTAGAAAATGTTTTTTTTTCAAATTGTGAAAAAAGTATTCTAATAAATTAACATAATTACTCTACATATAAGCTAAAGCAACCCTAGCCATACTTATTCGCACTTGAAGACAGCTTCTGACTGTTTTGAAAGAGCTGAACATTGATGATAACAGTCATTCGCCAACAGTTTAATTTTTGGTACCAGCTATACGGTTCAATTTACTTTCAAATATCAATGAGTATTATATTCCGAGGAAATACATGTATAATGTATGGTCTGATCGAGCAAAGAAGACATTCTGACAAGATGGAAAAATTACTCCAGTTCGATCAATATTGGTTCGAAAACTATAAATTTGTTCTCAAACTGTAGAAAACATTCTGCTCTACAATTTGAGACCAAATCGGTAATTTTTGAGCGA
Source organism: Sogatella furcifera (assembly GCA_017141385.1). Taxonomy (NCBI): domain Eukaryota; kingdom Metazoa; phylum Arthropoda; class Insecta; order Hemiptera; family Delphacidae; genus Sogatella; species Sogatella furcifera. Next base: position 1,057,815 of record CM029552.1, read on the forward strand.
ATATTGATCGAGCTGGTGTCATTTTTCCTCCTTGCCAGGATGTCTTTTTGCTCGACCATACCATATCAAATTAGTTGGGCCTAATCGAATTGTACAAATGATTAAAAAAATATTTATACAATAACTATTAATTAAAAAAAACATAAAAATTGTTTAATTATTGATACAAGGAAATCCGTTCATGAGATGGAACATTACCAAGCACTGGGGGCTCGTGCCCACGAAACAGGTGAAGTGCTGTACAGTAAAAGGTACGAGCACTTCACCTATTTCGTGGGCACGAGCCACACAAAAATAGATTGATATTCTTGTTCATGGTTAAAATCATAATAAAAACACTTCATTTTCAATCTTCAATGATTTTATTTATAAAACACAACTATACTAAAATAAATTACACGCAATAAATATACATGAATGCCTAGATGATGATGAGTTGTGGAGCGGAGGTGGTATGTGTTCATGGGTAGTGTGGGGCTGGGTGGTATGGGTAGTGTGGAGCGGGGGCGGCGTACTTGACGACGGGGACAACGGGGGCGGCGTACTTGACGACGGGGACGGGCTTGTGTGGGGGTGGCAGAGGGGGGCCGAATGGCTCGTACTTGACGACGGCGTTGAAGCCCGAGTGGTCGTCGGCGGTGTACTCCACGATCCTCCTAAGACCGTCGGGTTGGACCAGGGTGTAGCTGCCCTTCACTGCTCCAGCGTCGTTGGTCTCCTCCTGTGAAAATGCAATTTGGTTGTATTAGTGGAATTGGTTTCAGTTTCTAATGATTATCTTTGAATTTGATCTTATTAGTATTTCACCTGGAATATGATTCTATTCTAAAATCCGAAGCGAAACCCACAATTAATATACAGTACAAAAAATAGATATGTAATTTAGTCTACTAATAATCTCATAAATACAGTACTAAACTGAAATATTTGATCTTATTTCATCGATTTGAATCTTATATATTTGTAAAAGGAATGAGCCTACATGGGCACTGTGACATGTACGTAGTCTCGAAGTACAGTATAGTTATATTAGTTCAATAAACAATTGTTATTATTTATTTATTATGAAGTTACAACATATACTTAATGGAAGGTTCAACAGGGTTACTCCCAAAACTGTCCCTTTACCAAATTTCAATAATCCAAATATTTAGGTTAAGCCACTTCAGTTCATTTCATTTGACTTCCTCAAATTTTCACTCACCAGGAAAAACTAAAGAAATTTTGAATTTTATAAAGGATTATGATAATTTCGAAACAAGAATAATCAATAATTTGAATACCTTGAACATTTTAAACTTTTAGAATTATGAGTTATGAGCTTCAATTCTGTGTTAAACCTCATTATTTAGAATTATATTTCATTTAATTTGAGGTATCAGATTGAAACCTATAATACCTGTAGCCTCTAATAATTGAATAAGTGTACGTGCTTTTCACATTGTTCAATCAATTATGTATTTAGAACAATTGTAATCTGGTATATAAGTTGTTGAGTGTTATAATCTATTCATTCGAAAGAATGCAAAATATTCTTACTAGATGAAAACACAGACAATTGATTTAAATACGTTCCTTTTCCAAACTTCATGGAATATTTTGAATTTTCTGGAGGTTATGGTTAGGCCTACAACGATTCACATTCATGTCTCACAAATTCCCGCTCACAATGATTTAAAACTATTATTTATCAATTTTGAATTTCAAAGATTGATATTAAAAAATCAGAATGTTTCCTTGAATAGAGTGAATTAATAATCTAACCTGTGCGTGGATGTCTCCGGTGTGCTCATCCTTGACGTCATAGGCGAAGGTGTAGTGTGGTGGGGGGTAGGCGGGTTCGGGGTGGGGTGCTGGTTTGTAGACGGGTGCCACGACGGGCGCGTGGTAGGCGGGGTAGACGGGCAGGACGGGTCCGGCCAGGCAGCTGACGGCTAGCGTTGCCAGAACGGCGAGGGTGATTGTCTGTGGGGGGAAAATGAAAAAATGGAACAAAAATATTATAGATTTAGACTAATTATAGAACAAAATATTATTGTTCGCTAAACTATTGAAAAATTGATTCTAATTAGAAGTTGAAGGAAGATAATTGTCTATGTCTGCTGAACTACGATTGAAAACTTGATATGATTTTTGAACACTATGGTTTTAAAAGCCAGTTAGAGGAGATGATTGTCTGAGGCGGAAATCAAGAGATTCGCCATAATAGAATTTTGTTAAAATGTAAATTTGTAGTTTTGTGCTGAACCATTGTATACCAGCACAAAGGTGATTGTCTGAAAAGACACAAAATTCCACTAATTTCTCCAATAGTTTTGAGCTTGAATAGTAACTTGTTCATGAAAAATTTTGTTGGTTGAAATGAAAAAATGGAGCAAATTGATGTTCTTTGTAGGTATTTGAAGTCGTTGAAACAATTCAACTCTACAAAATAATGTAATTGTTATATTCATTTAGCTCTCAAGAAATGCTTGGTAGTTCCCAGTTCAGAGTAAAACGCATGAAAATAGACTAATTACAGCTGAGTAACCCTCACCCCTCCCGTACACTTTAAAGTTTATACTTATTTAGCATTTCCTATCCTTATCAATAGCGTTTTCCTCATCTATCTAACGTGTTCTTCCCTCTACCAGTATTCCACTTATTTTTCCTATACCTACCTCCAGTATTCATAAAAAACATAATATAGGTGAGATTAGAAATAATGTCTAAGTTTCTAACTTATTTTCCAATTATCTAGTAAATTACTAAGTATGTTTAGAACTAAAACAAACATTGTTCAAACAGTAGACGATTGAGATAACAAGTTAGAGTTCTACCCTGATATGGAAATAGTTTAATTGTAATTGTTTAGCGAACAGTGATTGGCTCGGTAACGATCAATTAAAGTTGGTCATTTTCTGTCGGTATAGTTGTTTAACAATCGTGCGGAATTCTCTTCGGTCTGATCAAACTGTCATTTTATTTTGAAATAGTTCTTCAACAATCGCTGGATTCTGTTCTGAACCGCAAACTGGAAAGTTTAATTATTATGGTAAGGAGTTTTCAAGTTTATCGAATGTAGAACAAGCATTGCCTATTGAATTGCGGCCGTACAAGCGTTAATGAAACATTTTCTTGAATAACATTCAATTTGCACGCAAGTCGAGCGGCCATTCATGCCCTCCAGCTGAGACTTGACCCGAAAAACGCGTAAGCTATGGCAAAGCTTGCTGAAAAAATTTATTGGTTTTAAATTGGTGTCAATTTTTCAAATTCATAGTAATTTCATGCCTGAATCACAAGGGTATGTACTTTCGCTAATGAGTGTATCAAAATTAATGATAGGAGTGTTTTTATGTGAAATTTCTAATTTATGGTTGCTTGAATTACGAGTACAGGATATTTATTTATTATAGCATCATTTTGAAACTTGATAATATTTATTGTTAAAAGAGTTTTAGAGATTCTTGTGGAGAAATGTCGAAAGAAACATTAATTCTAATTGTCTCTGAATAACAGAGAAGGTTATTAGAATTGATTGAATTTGAATTCATTAGAAACGAATGTTCAAAGAAGCAATGATCTCATTTGTTGCACATTTCATTGAATTCAGTTTTTTACATGACATTTTTAGGTAAAGGCTTGTAGTTCGTAATATTATTGTGAAGAAAAAAATTTCAAATAGAATTACAGTATCATGCAACTACTGTATAGTGTATATATCTAGAAGTCGAGTTGTAGCTCGTTCATTGAAATTCATTTTTAATATCAACTAAATTTCTAATTCCAGTGTTATAATAAACCGATCACGTTATGTATTCTAATAATGGTGTCTGAAATAAAACTCATTTCCGATTATTACCAAGAAAATCTCCAGGTAGAGACGACACTAGCTATTGTTAAAATGTTCAGATCAGCATAATATTTAAATTAGTGGAATTCAATTTCGGGATATGAGGAAAAAATTAGAGACTCGTTAGTGTGGAAAACGCATTGAACTTGGGATTGGAATATTGCTTTAAAATTCTTACTTTCAATATTGTAAAATCTAGCTGCAAGCTAATATTTACCATTTGCATAATCTTAACTTTATAATATTCCAGAGTTAACAATCGGTTAATTTCTTCAAACACTAGTAATATCAATTATTATTAGTGTTAATTTGAACATCAAATGGTCTCTATCCATCTGAACTTTAACGCATTCCTGGGATAACAATTATTGATTAATTTTTTCAAATACCAACAATATGAAGTATCAAATTAGTAGTCGTAATTGAACAATTGAATAACTAAACAGTGAGTTATCAGATAAAACAGTGATTTATCAAAACTGAGAATTGTTTTTTTTTAAAGTAGCCTACCAACAAAAATCGTTATTATAACTGTTAGTTGGAAATTCAGATTTGAATTTTAGATGGAATTATCAGAGTATTTCACTAAACCTACCTGGTGAACCATGTTGTATGCACTTATTCCAAATCAGCTGTTGTTTGCTGAAGGAGAGACTGTTGTGTTGTGATGTTTGGGGTAAGCTACACCCCAGCTTTTATACCAATCTCCGACTAGGTTCGAAAGACAGGAGCTGCTATGGGGTTGGGCATGGGCATGCTTAGTGGGGCTGAAAAATTAATGTACCTGACCGCGACCTAGGTCGACTATCGTTCGATAGATATTATATTTGATAGTTGGCTTTGATTTGATTCGATTTTAGCGGGACACCTTTCACTAATAAAGAGTCAAAAGCACGCCTTTGGCGCGTGCCGGTGTGCGCGCGTACATTTGAACGCTGCAGTTTTGAGTTACGACTATTGAACTTGTCTCTTACCTTGCTGCTACCCTCAACTCCATCCACCACCCCCCTTCACCAACACAGGATAGGAGAAAGGTGCGCAGCTGTGGCTTAGCTCCTGCTGGTTTCAAATTTGACATTTGACATTGATAATAGAGAAATATTGTGTTTGTTGTAGAACAGTGACTGACTTGTGTGGGTGTAATGAAGGGACATTCCTGTTCAGATCGTGATTGTAGTGGGTAACAGGAGTTCGCGAAAATTCTTATCGGATTCTTTAATTCAAATTGTTTTGAATTTTTCAAAATTGATAATTTCCAATGATTTTAACTAATAATTCTACAGTACAGTTATAAGCATTCGATTTAGTCTAATATGATACTAAATCATGATTATTTCGGAGTGAATATAGTAAAACATAAAGTTGTATAACAGTGTAAATAACATAGTATTAAAAAATTAGGAGTTAAGTATTTAATTAGGAGTTAATTATTAGAGATAATTTGTGAATTTAAATCTCTTATGAATGTCATGATGCAACAGAGAAGAAACACAACCCCTCCTCAATTGTTCATCCCCGCACAGTCGCAGTTTCAATTCTATCTCTCTCAATTCCCAGTTGTAAGAATAAGACATTGATGCACTCTCCTTCCAAGTTGGGGGATGATATCCAGTGGCAAAGAATTTCACTCACGGAAAGCTGTCACCCAGAATGACGCCCCATATATTGTTGTTCGGTGCTGCTGGATCTGAAGAAAATAACAAATACCGAGTGTCTCTAAAATTCAAATTCAAAATCATTTATTTCCTCAAAATAAAACAAAAAATATAAATATACAGAATTAATAAGTGACACAGAATTAAATACAGAATTATTAAATATGACTTAAAAATTATTCATAATTTCTCAATTATAAATATTATCATATATCATTTTCAGTTACTTATTGATAATAGGAGGAAGAGACTACATAGGCAAACATTGCCTTACGCTCGAGTTGTTTATTTTGATTTTTTAATATCAACCTTAAAAAAGTATTTAAAGGTTTCCAAAGTACAAAAAACTATTAGAGGCAGTACTGTACGAAGAAAAAAAGGCAGAAATAATAAAGGAAGGGCGAAGTGAAATAAGACCAATAATTAATGATGAAAAAGAGAATAGCAATTCAATAGAGCCAAAAAGGAATGGTCTGAGAACCTGACTGGGAGAGACGATTCTCTATCATGAATCTCTTTTAAAATTACAAGTCTCTTCCTCATATTTTTCCAGGAGCTCTAATAATTTATAATTTGTAAGTTTGACTTGGAATGAAAATTTGATCGCCTCTGTTCCAATTTCAACCAATGAAGCTCCCTGTATATTGCACAGTGTACAGAGGTGTGATACCTACATGATCATTTCAACAAGGTTCAATAATAAATCTTAGAGGATAGTTCAATGCCCTTGAACCAACACAAATAACATAGTTTTTCACATCTTGCTTTATGTTTACTTGATAGATACGTTCTCAATGAATACCTATATAATTGTTAGCAAATTACAAAATACTTGAGTAGAAATTTGAATATTATGTATGTGATGCAATTACTCTGTGGATGCATTTATTGTGATTTTCAATGCAATCTACCCAAAGCTGGATGCAAGTTTACAATACGAATACCCATTCCTCGAGAATATGATATTCATTCAATATTTGTTCACTTCAATTCGTTTTGAACGAGCATGAAGATTTCATTCATCTAGAAGAATATACTGCATCGAATAAGATACTACAGTATAATATTAATTTCTATTTTTTTTTTTTTACTTTCTGAGCTTATTACTTTCAATTGGTTAGTAGTATACGTAAATCCGTATCCCATAGGTACTTTATCTATTAGATACTTGGCGGCTTTTGCACAAAGTGTAATGGATTTTCAATATTTGAATTAGGCTATTCTGTTATCCAGACAATAAGCTCTCTAGACCGCAACTGGAACTAAGAATGCATTACTTCAATATTTCCTTTTTCTTTAGAAATAAAAATTTTTTCAAAAAGGGTACTGAGATTTATGTATTGAAAAGAAATTGTATTACTAATAAATTAGTTAGGCTATCCATAATAAATGAAAAGACAAGATGTTGTCAAATCACTGATTTATCAGAAAATCGAGATACATTTACATTTATTCATCAACAAGATTGGAATACAATAGGATTGAAACACAGGCAAAGCCCAAAACGTCTCTTCTTCCCAATTTTGGTTAAAATATTCAAAATAGTCGTTATGTCCACACTTAAAACTTGAATTATACACAAATTTCAACTTCTGAATGTAAAAAAAATTATGAAACCGTAATTTAGAATTTGGAAGGTTGTTACATACATAAAATAGTGAAAACACGAATGATATACTGACAGATACCGCTGTTTGCCAGAGATTGATAATGGTGTAACAACCGAAACCGGTATCTCGATTTTCTAATAAATCAGTGGTTTGACAACATCTTGTCTTTTCATTTATTATGGATAACCACCACAATATCACCTTCACAACTACTCAAAGAATTGTACTACTTTTATTTGAACAATATTCACGATATTCAAAACTTATAATCGACATATTTCAGGCTGAACCGTTCTATTCCAATAGAATCTTGTTACAGGCTACTACTGAAATTACTAGTTTTCATAATGTGAAGAAAAAAGTACAAATTACTATAAATCTCACAGTCCTCCTGAGGATTAATGATTTTAGAACTAGCCTATATTATGCAGCCACTGTGAATATTTATCAATAGCATAGTAGGGCACCTAACTCAAAAATTCTCCATAATACCTTTCACCCTATCAAATAGTTTCAAGGTTTCATATGAAAGTGATTAACATTCAATATTCCAGTCCAGTATTTCAGTAACATTCAATATATTCAAATTATTCAATCCGTATTGGAGACTTTTCTCAGTAACAGATTATGAAAATTAGATTTCGTTCAACACTCAGTAATCGAAGTCATTGGAATTCTAATCGTTGGTTAATTAATATCAATAGTCAGTTGTTTTCTATGGCCATTACTGGGTTAAAGGCTCGTTAGCGCTGAAAGTGTGTAGGAGATGTAGAGAGTTATTGCAAAGACAACTTGTGTATTGTAACTAGGTTAATCGATGCTGACCTTATGGCTCAAATGCGGCATATCTTGACTTCAGCTTGTATTTTTATTAATGGTAGTTCAAATAGAATTTCTTGGGTCGGTACTTGATTCTTAACAGGAACGTGTGAGGTCTAGATGACAATGGTAGTAGAATACTTTTGTGGTTTCATAAAAGTAGTGAGTGCATTACTGGTATGAACTTTTAGTAATTTCAGAATTGCGTTACAGTTTTATATTTTATGTGTACTTTATTCAGTTTTGTACAATCACTGCAATGAAGGGAAATTGAATACACTCACTGGGATATGAAAAACAGCATCATTCATTTTATTTCCTTATTCTAGTGCACGTTTACATTAATTATTTTTATAGAACGTTTACATTTTGCTCTAAAATTTTTCCAGTTCATTCAAAAATCCCAAAGTTTTTGAATATTTTTATTAAGTGGTTCTGATCAGATCTTCATTGTTAACAGTGAACTCAATCAAAATTCAGGATTTTTTAAAGTGAAAAGTGTTTTTCAAAGTTAAAATTGTAATGTAAACATTCAGCAACCATCATCATTCATTCACTATGTAGCCTAAACATCATCATCCACTTATCACCTTAGCTTAAAATACTTGATATAAGTCGCAATTGTAACAACAAACAAACAAACACGTGAATCAAAATCTCTCCTTATTTAGTAACGGGATTAATAAAATTGAATAGAACAGGTCACTAGAATTATCCAATGCAGAATCAGCCATTATTAAAGAGAGTCTGACTTCTGTTTTATTTTCACCAGTTGAAAGTTTTCTCAGCTGGAAAAATTGAGAAATTGGTATTACATCAACTTTCTTTTGACAACCATCATACTTATTAATTTGTTCAATTCATTATTTTAATCATAAGATCAGTAACAGGATGCTTACTAGCCTCCTTTAACTCATTTCTTTAGAATGTTAGCAGGGCATTGAGCACCAAAAGTATATTTATTAAAGTAAATTTATTAAACGTAAAGTAAAAAGTAAATTTATTAAACGTTTTTGGTTGAAAAACAAGATAAATGAATCATGTTATTTCATACCGTTACAGTAGTAGGGCACCAAAAAGATAGTATCACAAAAATACAATGGTAATTGGAAGTTATTCGTCATGAATGACGTCATTTTACGAAGTTCAATAGGGATATCGTTTCAGGGTTCCATCAAATGTTGGCATTTCACTATGGTTTGAATTTGATTGACTATATGTGTGCAGCTAGCTTTCTGCTTGGATTTATAATAATCAGATACTTTATTCTAATGCCTGTGTATTCTGGTATAGTGAAATTCCTTTGTAGACTAATTTTTTAGGAATCGTATTGGTAAGAATTCTTTTTGCATTAATCTCTTAATCTTGGATCTATTATTATTATTCAATCATGCCCAGCTTGCTGATTGCTAAAGTGTAGTTATATTAATACCCACTGATAAATCGATTATCAAGATATCTTTATTAATCCCAGGATAATTCCTCATAGGAACAGATCATGGTTGGTAGTACTGTACAGATTGTTAACGTGTTCTATGATAAATAATTGTAAGACAAAATCACACAAGGTTTATTTTTCAAAATTTTATTATAAAAGTATAAAAATGATTTACAAATTTTGTACAATATGGTGACTTGAGCGAAGCGATCAATGAATGATGACTAAGTTTGCCTCGACGGCGATGAGACGAAATTAAAAAATTTACATCCTACCTAATTTGTTTGTTCTATCTAGTAGTAATGATGCTTCTGTTCGTACTTTGGTGCTTCGTATTTCGGGGCTTCGTATTTGGGTGCTTCGTATTTTGGGGCTTCATATTTGTACTCGTACTTGGGAGCCTCGTATTTGGGTGCTTCGTACTTGGGAGCTTCGTATTTGTAGACAGGGGCCTCGTATTTGGGTGCCTCGTATTTGTACTCGTACTTCTTTGGTGCCTCGTACTTGGGGGCTTCGTACTTGGGTGCCTCGTATTTGTACTCGTACTTGGGAGCTTCGTACTTGGGGGCTTCGTACTTGTAGACGGGAGCTTCGTATTTGGGTGCCTCGTACTTGTATTCAACCTTGGGTGCTTCATACTTGGGTGCCTCGTATTTGTACTCGTACTTCTTGGGCTCGAACTTGGGTGCTTCGTACTTGGGCGCCTCGTATTTGTACTCTACCTTGGGGGCTTCGTACTTGGGAGCTTCGTACTTGTAGACAGGAGCTTCGTATTTGGGTGCCTCGTACTTGTATTCAACCTTGGGTGCTTCGTACTTGGGCGCCTCGTATTTGTACTCTACTTTGGGTGCTTCGTACTTGGGTGCCTCGTACTTGGGTGCTTCATACTTGTACTCGTATTGCTTGGGTTCTGGGGCCTCGTACTTGTGTCCCTCGTACTTCTTGGGCTCGGGGTACTTGGGTTCGCCCTCGCGGTGCACAATAGCGTTGAATCCCGACTTGTGATCGGCAGTGTACTCGACCAACCTCTTGGTGCCGTCGGCCTCGTGCAGGCTGTAGTATCCCTTGACGACGTCGCCGTCGCGGGTCTCCTCCTGCTCCTTGATGTCGCCGGTGTGCTCGTCTTTGACGGCGTACTTGAAGTGGTATTTGGCGGGGGCGTCCTCGTACTTCTCCTCCTCGTAGTGGTGAGCGGCAACCGCGGGTGCAGCCGCATGGTGGTATTCAACCGCTAAACAGCTGTGCAGCACTGCGATCATGACGATCATTGACTGCAAATCAAATTAGATTGATCATATTAATTCATGATATTATGGTAAGTATTGTGAACAATGAAAATGTCAAAGAAGCAGATTCAAGTAGACTCCCGTTGTCTCCATTTTTTTTTTTTTAATAAATTGAAAATGAAAAGTTTGATACATCAAGCACTTTTACAGTAACTACACCAAATAATATTGATGTTTGGATATTTGAGGGCTGTGTGTCCAAGATTGAAGCGTTCAAAAGTATAGTGAATATTTCTTCAATAAGCTTTGTGTTCACAATTTAATTCCTCTTCGATAATATACAAGAAAACATATTGAAGGACAAGGAACAAAAACAAGAACAAGTGAAATCACTAAGGAATTAGATGGATAAAGGGAAGTTTACTGAATGTGATAAAAAATATAGAATAAAACAGTTGAACTTTTTTTCCTTGTATCATTATTGAAAACTTTCTTGTCGTATTTATTGTATCATATATTAATTTGGACTTTTATATCTTCTTGAATGTATCTTTATGAAATGAAGTTAAATCTCGGGATTATATAGAGATTGAAGTTATATCTACGTGCCTAGCTTATATTTGCAAACATCATTGAAACCACAGTTACTATGAATAATACATGTAGGCCCAGAATGCATCCGTGATTGTAATTGTTGTTCAGGATGATAAAGTTGTTGGAATTTAGTGAGAGTATTTGATCCAGTTATAGAAGAAATGTATTCATGAATTGATCAATAATTTTGGAGTAGGAATTGATCCGATCAACAATAGTATCGACTAAAAGCTGAAGGAATTAGTTTGCTTGATAATGCCTCAAAAATAGTTCAAACCGTTTTATACATATGATAATTTCAAAAAGTAAAACTAAATAAAAAGATCCTTTGCTATTTCTGTCTTACGAGTTGAACAAGATTGCAAATTATAGATGGATGCATGAACTACTGTGGCTTTGCACAGCATTATTTCAATCTCGAAGATTCTCTTGGATTCTTCAGTATAGCACAATGCCATAAATTAGTTTGAGATAAAAATAATAACAAGTATCCTTGTCTTTTGCATATATGCTCCATTAACTAATACCCAAGATGTTTACTTAGTGTATCAATAATAATATTTCGTCCATCTAACTAGTTTAACCGAACAGATCCAGTTTACATCGATGACCCAGAAATGTAAATAAGATGCACTCTCTCACTCTCAGACATGCGTTCTCTCTGTCTATTGTAGCATAGGCCTACTGGTTAGCCAGTGGCCCCGGTCTTATTAGGATATTATAGTAAGAGTCTTTTTGTGAGAGCCGATTTTTTGTTGGTGCCTAGTTGCTTATTTAGATCTGACCGTATATAGTTATAGACACCATCTATAGGCTAGATGTAATAGTATTGGTTGTTATATAGTTTTGTACCATCTATTGCAAACTTGAAAGCCTGCACGGACTTAGTTATAGACTGTCCAAGCAAAGAAGACATACTGGCAAGATGGGAGAATGACTCCAGCTCGGTCAATATTGATTCAAAAATTATAAATTTGGTTTCAAATTGTAGGAAACATACTGATCTACAATTTGAGACAAAATTTTCAATTTGTGAACCAATATTGACCGAGCTGGAGTCATTTTCACATCTTGCCAGAATGTCTTCTTTGCTAACTATTCGTGTTACAATTTCGCCACTAATAGTGTTTACCCATTACACTGTTTGTTTTTCCAGACCACTTTTGTTTTTGTGATTGTAATTTCCTCATAATTATTACGGCTTTCTTCCTCAGTCATACATTCCATCATAACATATTCCGCTCTAGCAAAGAAAACATTCTGATAGGATGGGAAAATGACTCCAGCTCGGCCAATATTGGTTCAAAAATTATACATTTGAACTTAAATTGTAGGAAACATTCTGCTCTACAATTTGAAACCAAATGTATAACTTTTGAACCAATATTCACTACTCTGGAATCATTTTACAATCTTGCCAGAATGTGTTCTCTGCACGGACAGACTCTCCTTCCTTTCTAGTTGGATTTGTTGAGACCACATTCCCGTGCAGGTGACCCGTAAATGAATTATGTTTGAAAGCTTATTGCGCACCGAATGCTACTTTAATGTTGTCCGATTCTCCTTATATGTGCATGCTGTTACCAGACTACAATCTAGTATTTAATTCGCCCACTTATGGACTAATGTAGTTGATGATTGCTGGAGGATTGTAATTAATTGAACGTCGGAAAACATTACAGAAAATTGGGAGAATTACAGTGGTCGGTATTTTTTCAAATTTTGTTGCTCTGCGCATTCAGAAGCTTATGAAATTACTTTGTGTTATTTATGGCTGTGTAGAATAGTAATGTGTCCTGTTTCACATGATCTCTGAGCCCTGAAAGTTTATTTCAATCGAACAATTGAGAAACTAATTCAATTACTGTTTCCGGGGCAGCCTGGAACAGACAGCTTTTTTCTAATTCTTCCAATCTAGAATTGTTTTGAGGGAATACCAATTTGTGATGACCCCTGATGTTTCAGTGATATAGCTGACGTTGATATCATTTACGTCTGATCCTTGTGCGCTCCAACATCTGATGTTGTCAAATGGAGTTGCTATTTAGCTATGTCTAGATGATGTTCTCGATATCAAAGGAGACGATTGATGTTTTTCATCAGATGTTGATAGGTTACATCACGTTCAAGAGACAGACGAAACCGATTAACATTTTGGTATCAACTATAATATAAGATTGGATGGGTCAATGGATTGAGTGTTGAGAGAGAAAAAGGTATCTTTAGTGGATACGGAATCAGATAGAGATGATTATGGTCTATGAATACATGTTGAATGGAGTTTAAGTTTGAATACTTTTCAGGTGTTTGAATTATGCTGATCAAGACGTACTAAAATGTTCATTTGTTGAATAAATTGTATTAACATCGTAGAGCTTATATAAGTGAGGAGGCTCATAGTTTTAACTCGGAGCTCGCCGATATAACGAATTTCTCATGATGGTTTATTAATTTTTTAGATTAATCTTGAATTTCAACTAAGAAAAGTACAAATTAATAGATTTTCAGTTTAATAGATTGAGTTTGAGTTTAATTTTTGGATGATATTGAAGGACATAATTATATTAATATTTATCCACTGGCGGCTGGTACCCACGAAACAGGTGAAGTGCTCGTATCTTTTACTGTACAGCACTTCACCTGTTTCGCGGGCACGAGCCGCCAGTGTATTTATCAATGAATTATACACTTGACAGAGTAATCTATGTGGTACATTTCCTGCTACTGGTTATCGAATACAGCATTAAGTTTATTCATATTCCATGTGTCGATCTATCAATTGATTTATGTAGCATTGAAATTATTGTTACGTAAAATGTATTTAAAATCGTTTTTGCTATCAAATTGAACCTTTCTCTGACATAAAATTCTTACTCCCAATACACTAGTTACCTAATTTGACTAAAATGTCAGGTAAACAGCTATCAATTTCAAATGCCGTTACTAATATCAAAAAATTGTAACTCTAATACATTTTTGCCTTATCAACGTAATTGGTTCAACACAGATTTAATAAAGTATACATGTTATGAGAATTTAATAGGGTGTTTTAATTGCGCCCGATCAACGTTCCGTGAAGCTAGTAATCATCTTGAAATTTCTTTGCGGTAGCAGTCAGTTATCACTGTTATTTGTGGTGTTTTAATGTATCGACCGTCTCAGAAACATAACAAAATCACTTTCACTTCATCGTAAACAATTTTAGAGCGCATTGTAAACATCACAATTTGTATTCAATTTAATGCTTTGAATTCCTTACTCCATACATATTTCCAGGTCTTACATGATAGGAAAGTCGGTAACTTTTTCAACGTGTAAAATCTACATAGCCGTGGAAAATTGACTTCCTTGTTGTATTTTCTGGTAAGAAGTATTTCTAATTGTTGTAGTTTATGGATAATCTGTTATTTGCAAGCCCCCTTTTGATTGGTTGAACCGATGAGTAATTAAGTGAAAGGCTATCGCTATCATATCAAATTGGGAATATAAATTTTCAAATCGAATTATCAACAATGTTGATTATTCCATCAATTTTATAAATTCAAATTAGTATTGGAGGCTCTAATCGGGATTTTCCTTGTTTGATAGATCCAAATGACCATCAATAGAGTTATGATCTTACTATGAATAAGGAAGCTGGTTAAATCTTTACTGTGTTCGACTAAACTTTGAATTGATCCAATTCACTTGATTTAAACATTGTAATTTATTATATACCAGACGCCAACGATACTTGTGGTTGGCTAATGTCTGTAATTGATGTTGAGCTCTGTCAGGACGGTCTGAAAGCGTTCTATGACAGCAAATCGGTTCGGGTGAAGCCGCTTTTGAGTTTTGATTCGTTATCACAGACCGTTGCTGACTGTCGTGACCGAGCTAAGCATCAATGACAGTTATTTGCTAACCATCGGTTTTGATAGCGTCTGCTATACTTATCAGCGATGTGTCTGATTATATCACTATAATATTATTATGATATATTATATAATACTATAGGACTACGTTGTTTTGACTCTGTAAGGAGTCGTCACTTTACTTTGGTTAAATTCAATTGACTTTAAATCGGGAAATTGATTTTCACTAAACCCACATAATTATATAAATTTCCATAGGAATTCAAGGAATCTACTCGGATTGTTTCTGAGGGTGATGCCCACCTAAGCCCTAGGCTAGTGCATTGGTGGTAACAAATTTGTTTATGAACGGCTAACCGTCCTTTTTTGAAAAAAGGTCAAAAATTGTATCGTCCATTGGGATCCAACCAGGAACTTTTGGATTATCGCTCACGGCCACTGACCACTCCAAATGAAGAATGCGATAATTCTAAGAGACACAAGTTACAAGATGACAGAAAACTGTGAGAAGTCATTGGAATAGTACGTTAATTCGAACTTATTGAGATAATTCCTTATTCATTCATAGTTTGAGCAAATAGGAGAAATGAATACATGAAAACATAGAATGACTTCTTTATTTTAATGACGTGGCGAAGTTTGGACAGTAATGTCCACTCTACCACTTTACCACAAAAAAAGGAAAAAGAATAAGGATTTATGGACTTGAGAGATATAAGATAGATGTAAGGATGTAAGAGGAAGGACTCATATTCTTACTCTATGGTGGGATTAATATAATAATAATTGTAGAGGTTGAGATATAAAATGTAGGACATCTGAATGATGCATAGAGAGTTGAATATATTTTTCTTGAAAACTGAGGGATGGATAACTAGAATAGGTTGTTCAAAGTAATAATTCATTGTAGAGAAAAAATGATTTTGATGGGTTCGATTGTTCAAGCATCGTGTGAAACTTGGGTATAATTAAATTGATAAATTATAAAACCAAGATTATTCAAGACGTCACATATTGAAAATTTGATTGAAATTGGAACCAAAGTGATTCATACACGCCTTTTGCATCAAATTTAGAAGTCATCCAATACAGGAATTGGTAACTAAAAGCAGTAGAGTGGTAGAGTTTACAAACGGATGCTGTAACACAAGTGAACCCAATCAAGTATACTCAAGTGTACCCAAACATGAGAGTTGCAGTGGGATATATTTATGTGATATAGTATGAAAAAACTTGGAGTATACGTTCATGTCATGTATTGTAATGTAAAATGTGAGTATTTTAGGACCAGTTGAAATTGAAGACGAGCCTCAATAATGCTCGAAGCATAGGATACATGTTGCTGTTTCTAGAAGCAAGCTGCAGATATCATGAAATGTAGAATTTATGCACATTAGCCAGTATATTATATTATATACTGGCTAATAGATTTTCAATCTATTAAGAAAATTGGTAGTAGTCATAGCGACGAGTAAACTAGTGTTTTTATTGTGGCATGAATTTTCAAATTTATTTTATACTTTCATGAATTTCAAAGTGATATTTTCAGTGAATTAATTTATTTGGTTTTTTATCCTTTTATTCCAAATTCTAAATTTTTGTAACATTTTCTTGAACGAAAAATTTTAGAGTGAAGTGTTACGATATTGTAAATAACCTTGTTTCGGACATATTACATTTATCAAAATTCAGGGAAGAAATAGTACAGGCTCAGCCTAGTTTTTCTTGCCTGGTTATAATATAATAATATTATTATTATAATTTGTGTATTGATATCTAATGAATGAATGAAAGCACCTTTGCTTAAAATACTTGATATAAGTCGCAATTGTAACAACAAATAATGAGCAAATGAATGAATACTGTACAACATGCATCAATAATATGATTTGATATATCAATGTATGCACAGTAGGCATTGCAATCAACAATAATTTTCAACACTTATCAGCAATTCATTTCAAGCTGAGTCAAGTTCCGATGATAATGTGAGAAGTAATTGAATTTGACCTGTAATTGAATTTAAACCCGGTAAAGGTTGATCCACACTATACTCTGATTCAAGTCATTCTATACTCTAATAATTGGCTGGCTCTTTGGTGTAAGTGATAACGCGCCGGTCTGATATCCAAGATTTTCCGGGTTGGTAGGGCTATAGGTCGTAACTACAGCGAGCCACCATTGAGACAGGGCGGTTCTCAATCCTAAAGAAGTTCAAATCAGGTTTGAAATTTCAATTTTGAATAACTTTACTGTAAGTGCTAGTGCTATTGGTAGGGTGTGAGTCAATTCTTTCCTAATTGATAGGGCCTCCAAATTTCTATCAAACATACTATGATTGATTGATGTGAAATGTGTGTGAACTTCTTTCTTATTTGCAGTAGTCTAATCATACATTTAAAGGAAATTTGTCCCAGATAATGTAAACTATTTTAAAAGGAATAATGAACACCCAAGATTTAGCACATAACACTTCAACTGTCGTTTCCCGTGTTTTGTTGGAAATATATAGTTGTGTTATTCTATTATAATTTAAATTACTTGAATTTTGACTTGGTTGATTGTACTGCAATACAACTTGACTGATGTATTCTTTATGTATGTATTAAACGATTGTAAATTTTTTTTGAAACAAATGAATTATTTCAATATTGTTATTGTATCAAGCTTACCTTGAGTGACGTCATATTGGAAGAGAAGAGTAATCCGTGAGCACTAGAGTGAGGAGACTGATCTGAGGAAAGCCCAGAAACTGACTGATGACTGACGCACCGGCCGACTACCTATTTATACGGGTTGGATTTTGCTGTTAAATAATTGATCTAGCAATAAAAAGGAATCGACAACAAGAAGAAAAAGAAGAAGAAGTTGTTCCGGGGAGAAATGACGAGTGACAGACAGGGGTGAGGGGAGGGGGAAGGACCTTTCACCAGGAGTAATGGAGACGCGAGGAGAAGACGTTCCTCCTTTGGGGAAGGCCTTCAGTCATCAATGACGGTAAGCTGCTTGTTTTGGCCAATCACAACGAAACATGTTTTACCGGTAAAATGCCTGAATGTTTTAAGGGGATACCCCCTGCAGCTCAGCTCGATCGAGATCCCCAACTTGATAAAACTGGCAAATACGCCAACGGCAATAACCAGACAAACGTTTCGATGCATAATCAAATATCTGCATAATCTGGGTTTCCAATGCCCACAATCAACAAGTCATTAGGTATAAACAAAATCATTATATAACCACACTGATTATACCTTCGACCACTGTTATTTTATACGATTGACTTGTTGAAATTAATAAAAATTCTTTGTAAAAGGAATTTGCAAAGTGCTGAAATTTCGGTGGGCTGATTTGCCGAAAATGATGATAGTGATTTGAGGTTATTATGTTGGGTAAGGTCCTTGTTGTTCTAGTTTTGGGAGCCGGGCTATTTTGGCGGCTCATTGAAAGCCAATGAGGATAATCACATCGATGTGAGTGTAATTTAATGTGAAAATGACATGGTATCAGAGGGAATTGAAAAGCAATGAATGAAAAAAGGAGCTCATAAGTATTCAACTCAATTTTATCGATTTGTTCATGTAATTGCAAATAGGACTCATTCGATCAAAATTGAATGAATGATATACATGTCCGTATCAATCATTGATTCTCAATTGATGTTAGATTGGAATGCAACTTTCCAATTTCAGTACACTTCAGTAGTTTTTGAAAACAAAATTTTGAATTGTTCAACAGAAAATTTTTGGAAAGTTTTGTTTTCGTCATTGGAATTCCATGTTTCTGAATGAAATGTGATGTTTCGTAACGAAAATTATTGTGAATCAGGAACAAATCTTTGAGATTTTCATAAGCTGAACCAGAAATATTAATACAGATCATTGCAAACGTAGGAGTTCTCTAAATGTTAACACCATCAACTTTTTACTTGAACTACTGACATTAGTTATTTTCACTACGTATATAAGCGTTTTTACTAACATTGGTTGTGATAGATCTTTTGTAGTTGAACTTTTCCAACCTAGGGCCTTATTTCAACCGTTGAGATAAGTTCAAATTATATGAAATGTGCTCGAGTCAATAGAAACCTACATGTACATGGGAGATGATCGCATGTCGGTGAATGAAAATCGGAAGAAATCACTTTCATTATTGTTATCGATCATGAATTTCACATAGCAAATAATAGGAGAAACTCCTGAATGAATGAAATATTCATTGTTGAGGGAATAGGGGCAAATGCAAATGTGCAATTCAGAAGACCCTCGGACAAGATGGGAAAATAACTCCAGCTTGGTCAATATTCGTTCAAGAATTATAAATGTCTTCTTCAAAGTAAATCAAATTGTTTCCTACAATTTGATAATTTTTGAACTGAAATTGACAGAGTTTGATTCATTCTCCCATCTTGCCAGAGTGTCTTCTTTCTTTAAACAGACTGTAATTAACAGTAATATGCAAGTAGATGAAGGGAAGGCTGCATTGCAGATTGCCTAGCCTACCCCTTCATTGATATTCAATAATAGTACAGAACTGTACTTGGAGCATAAATACTCTTAAACCAAATGAAACTAACTCATCATGATGGATTCTATTCTTGGCAGATGCATTGCAGTTTGCCTAGCCTACTCCTTCATTGGTAGTCAGTATTACCGCGGGTTTATACGATGCCAATCGGCGAGTCAGTTGTCAGAAGACTGCTTCTTGTAAGCTCCAAAAGCTGATGTTGTCAATCATAGTTTTCATGTAGCCTACATGATACTACATGATAGTTTTAAAATCAAAAGATACAATAGATACTTAACATCAGCTGTACGTTTCAGAAGATAATTGTCTCGCCAATTATTGGCATCGTATAAACTCAGCATAATAGCAATTGTACCAGGAGCATATTAAACTCCTTCAATCCAAACTAACTCATGAATAGAATATTTTATAATGAATCTTATTTAGGGGAGAATGAAGAAAACTATTTCATCAGTATTCCAACCAACAAAAATTTCGAATGAAATATTTAGTGATGAGGGAATGAACGTCTTGAAACAAGTGTGTGTATGGGTTTGAGGAAATATGACGTTGAAATATCTCATGATGAATCCTATTTAGGGGAGTATGAAAATTTATTTCGTCAATTCAACATCACAGAAATTTCGAATGAAATATTATTAGTGATGAGGAAATGAACGTCTTGAAACAAGTATGCGTATGGGTTTAAGGGAATATGGCGTTGAATCCCATTTAGGGGAGGATGAAAAGAAATGGTATTCATTTCATCAATTCCACATTACAAAAATGTCGAATTCAATATTAAGGGATGAGGAAATGAACTTGAAACAAGTGTGTGTATGGGTTTGAGGAGATGGGCGTTGGCTGTCCTTGTCCAAGTCCAACTATATTATAACTCCGCTGCTCGAATCGTCTTCTCAACCGTGAACTTGATTGGAGGCTAAAAGCAGGTCTCTTGACTCCCGCACCGGCTGCAGAAGGTTAACCGCGCTGATAAAGTTGGCGCAAGCTGATAAGACACGCCTTCGCAATACACTTTACATTACAACGGCGTGTCTTCCCAGCTTGCACCAACTGTATGACCTTTTGATGATACCACCGTGTATAGTCTGTCCAAGCAAAGAAGAGCCTCTGGCAAGATGAGAAAATGACTCTAGCTTGGTCAATATTGGTTCAAAAATTATTAATTTGGTCTCAAATTGTAGATTAGAATGTTTCCTACAATTGAGACCAGAACAGTTTTTATGAACCAATATTGACCAAGCTGGAGTCATTTTCTCATCTTGCCAGAGGCTCTTCTTTGCTTGGACGGACTATACACCGCGTTATATCTGGAGATCTTGCTACAGCTTGTGTCTTGTTCGTATATTGGCCGTTGTATTATATCTGTATAATACTATAGCTAGTGTTTCACTGTAGCTTGTGTAATGTGTCTGGTCGAAAATATTCTGCGCTACAATTTAATATGAAATTTATATTTTCTGTATTGACCGAGCTGCAGTCATTTTCCAGAATGACTCATCTTCGCTTGACCAGACTATGAAATAATATGCCTTGCACTGGCTGTTCGTGCCAACAAAACTCCTGAAGTGCTGTACAGTAAAAGATACGGGCACTTCACCTGTTTCGTGGGTACGGGACGCCAATGATGCATTGTTTCCTTTTCGCTAATCTCTTTCGTTGGATGAATATCAACTTATACTTGATCACTTCAACTTATTAAATTTAGGCTATTATTGTATTTTTTGATAGTTTGTTCAAGAATTAGATTTTAGTTAAAAGCTACATAGCTACTATTAGCTGGTAAGATTGGGAAGAAAATAATAAAATGAAGACTAGTAAATTAAATTATCTGGGAGTGAGAATAATAATTGTTAATTCAATCAAGTATAATATTGATAGGTGTAATTATGCTGTTTATCGTATTTTTCATAGATATAAAATCTACTACAAGATTGTAAGAACAAAAATGCATTATATCTACAATTATGTATTGATATCTGATCATTATAACATATTTTTATTACATAAACCCAAAATAAATTTCTCAATATATTGGTACTAGTAGCAGGTATGCTACCTTAATATCATGCAATGGTCCTGTTTGGTTTTTCTGTCGGTGATTCCTTTCCTGTTGCAGATTAATTATGAGTCAGACTGGAAAAATCACGTACTTCGATTTCATCTGCACGGAATAATAATTGATATTTCAAACGTAAATCAAATGTGTATCTACTGTGCAGTATGCTGCATTCTATAAAAATGAGTTGAGCTGCATTTTTATTAATGAGTTTGATTATTTGTCTGATCCAGTTACTTCAGTGATCTGGTTTATCCCTTTTTAGTGTAACTGACTGGTTGGTTACTACAATCTGAGTTATATTATAAGCCTAATTGTTCTTGTCTATGTGTGTGATTGGTTTCAAAGTGTTGTAATTGTAAACATAACAAATATTTGACAAATCACGCAAGTGTAGTATTTCAGTAGTTTTAAACTTGTTTGACAACATGTGTTACTTTAGTATTGTGACTGCATTGTATTCTTCTTGTAGGATACCCAATAGCCTATTATAGCTCTTGTTGAGGATGGGATTCTCTGTGGAATTGTGAGAAATTGAAGAAAATATTATTGAGAAGAATGAATTTCGAATTATCTTGACGGAAAAATTAGAAGTTTCATCTTGGTCTTTATGAATTGATACCACTGAGTGGATAGACCAACACATTCAACAATTTTCAATATTATTGTAAACGTTCTTCTCTTTGACACTCCAAATATATTAATTCAACTTTGTCAAAAATTTGGAGGAGAGGTCGTAATATGTTTGGCCGTAATTTCAGAGGTGATTGACTTGATTGAATGATAACTAAATATACCAAGTAATGATATCAAGAATTAAATTTAGATACCATTTTTGGAATGATACCAAGTAATGGTAACAAGACTGACTTGATTGATTCGAAACAATGTGATCCATGGGATTAATTTAATGAGATTTTTCATAATAAGTCCTAAAGTAATTTTTTCCACGTTTCAATTATACATACCTCAATATTATTTAAAATGAATTCATTGTACCTGGAATAACATTTGGAAAATCCTATTTCCTTTATAGCTTCCTATGTAATTATCTATGTTTCTTCCGGTAATTTTCATTAATACCTACTTTGTGTGGGCTATACGATTAGGTGCAGCGAATTTTGTCCTTGGCCTTAATTCTTATACTCTATTTATATTAATGGAGTAGGGCAGATCCTTGAAATACACCAAGAAATTAGTCATTAGATTCATTGACTCAATTGCTAGAGTAAAGTAGATCTTTTATTGGATATAGAATAGCAAGAGTGAATATTTTTCACTGTAGAAGACAAACATAAACATCTCAATTTCTCTGGGAAGTCCCAATTTTTCTGGGAAGTTTTTTCAGGTTTATTCGATAATAAAGAAAGAATAATTGTAGAAATTTATATGTTCATAGAGTGGGGTGTGCAGAGTATGCAACCACACATGGTGCCGCGGCCAAGGTGAAGTAAAACGAGGATTTAAATAATGTCAATTTCCAAACTAATTTAAACTATCAAAAGAAGCATTCTCAACCAATAACTTTAATCTACAAGTAAGAATTTTCTATGCATAACTTATCCATCATAATGAATTGATCAATATTGAAAACCCACGATAAATGTATGAAGCAAGCTAAGAAACGCCCCTCTCACATTCAATTCTATTGGTGGCTGACAACTACCTCTCACTTTGTCGACCAATCACAAGCCAGTTCAAGTCCACGCCCACAACGCGCTCTCAATTGGCTGATGCCATTACGTCATCATGGCCTGTGGAAAACCATTTTGTTGAATGTTATTCTGTAAAACTGACGTCAAACAAGTTCAACTAAACGCAGTATCAATTCAAATAGGCAGGTTGAACTAATTTTAAACGATTAGGTGAATCCAATACAGCATAAAACTATTGAAGTCCACTGGCGGCTCGTACCCACAAAGAAGGTGAAGTGCTGTACAGTAAGAAATACAAGCACTTCGCCTGTTTAGTGGGCACGAGCCGCCGCTAGTGTAAAGTCTTTTTTTTTAGTAGTCTAGTACGGATTGTCCTATAATAATACAAAAGTTAGCTAATGAATCAAAATTCCATAAATAAATCCTTGAAGTACCAACTTGATAGAATTGTACCAGCTTGAATAAATAGATAGATAATATAATTAGCATAAGATCGTGAATAATTGCGTTATATATGTGTATTATACTTATACACCATTTATAATTGTCTTGCTAGCAGCCATTTTCTAAGTAAGAAATCACGAAACACTGTAATAATATCAGGAACAAGCAGGTGGGGCATGAAGGCGTGTCCTAGTCAAATCTCAAACATCAACTGACAACTGTTGCTGCTACTAGTCTGAAAATCGAATCGATGTCATTGGCCAATGAGTGCGTTGGCGGAGCTTGGAGGCGTGTCCAATCGAAGTCGAAGGAAGTCACCCTATTGCTACTGCCATCTGCTGGCTGATTACGTTACTATTTCTCATGCTTGTTTCAAGAAAGTTGGGGGGAGCAGTGAAATTGGCTGCAATCTTCAATTTGCTTGTTATCAAGTTTCCGATTTTCTGTTAAAACATGTATCTATACTGTATATTTCCAGTAAAATGCAAGATTCATGATGATTCCCTATATACTTTCTGTGTAGATTTAATAATTTTCTTCCTTGTGTGCGTTTAAGTAAGCAAATAAAAATGAGTCAATCAATAATTTAAAATTGAATAATTAATAACTTGCTGAAAAATGTTCCGTTCATTAACAGTTCAGTACAGTATTTTCATTCCCAACTTTTAAGCAACACCATCAATATCCAATGATTATCTTAAATTATCAATGTAGGTAGCCTATACTATTTTTCATTTATTTCTGTTTTGCTTCCGCTTATCACTTATCTGAATACGTTCCAATCTATGAGAATACAAAACAATACATTATAAAAAGCAAGTCTCTATAATCCTTTTTCCCACACAACAAGCAACATTGCGATTGCAAATGAGAAAACTGTGAAAATGCAAGGTATCTTGAATCATGTTTGGCTTTGAATATACTTTAATATGTTTAATTGCATTAGTCTGGAAATGGGGGGACGCCTGTAGAAATCCCGCACAGGGCACCGAAATACAAGGACCCTGTATGTTCATCTTCCTGAACTTTACCAGTTCAACACCACGTTAGTTTACTGTTTCTATGTTCAATAACTCTGTTACTGTTGAACCGTTAGGTACAAAGTATAATTATTTTCTTGAGCTGCTGTAGTTCCCTTGACTTTTAAACGAACTTTTTTATCTTCTTTGTCGGCTACCAACAACTATGATATCCTGTCGGTTTTTGCTCTGTGGCCTGAGAACCATAATCATTCACAATGTTAGCTATTACATGGATGACTGGACAGTAACCAACTATTAATTGTGATTTGGATCATTTACGTCCATTATCCTATTATGATAAGCATTGTTTGATCAATTGTTTAGGAAAAATCCGACTACCGTTTTGCTGTAATGAATATGCACTTAGTGAAACAAGTAGAGCATGATGGGTGCAGGTGAACCTCATTACTGTTATTGGCATTATTCAGAACTGAATTTTATTACCTGGCTGATAGATTATGTTTGAGATTCTGCTACAAGTGAGAGTCGTAAATACGTAAATCGTAAATACATTCACGGTTCATTGTGTATCATTGTAGTCAATAACTCAATATAATAGTTTATCCCCATTTTGAATACATGGATAATTTACTAATATTTGTATACTTTGTTTACAAAAAATGAACCATAAATGCTGAATATTCATGTATTTGTTCTGTAATTTCTATGAGTTGAGATAGTTTTGGAGCATGATGTGTTATGAGGCATTTATGATTTGTATTTTGTTTGTATTTTCCAATTGCCTATCTGTTATTGGATATTTACTGTAACTATTTTTGGTACATTCTCTTCTATTACTATTAACTGTATTTTATATCTCGTATTTGTTCTGTATGTTGACTCTATTACTGTTAACAAATTTGGAAACTTTTGATTGGTTGAATTCAACTATGGGATGTATTTTTATTAGGGTGTTACTTCCAATCTTATAAATTCCGGACAGGAAACGTTAAAAATGTACCAAACGCCAATTATAAGGTGTCACTATTATTATCGTATGGCTTATTTGTGGGGAGTTCCGAAGAACTTCCACAGCCGACATAATGATGGGAAATTATTGTGGTAGTTCTTGACAAAGTTATTGAAATTTTAGTGAATTTATTCAAATTTCATTTAGTCAAACACAAAAGGTGGTATTGCTGAATTCTCTCATACTAGAAACAATATCACTGGTTAATGTAAAAATGTCAAGTCTCCTATATGAAGGATCTAATAATATTAGATTAATATTAAATTCAATGTTGAATTTTTATTAGTATTATATTTATTTGAACTATCATGATTAATGCAAGTTTCATAAAACAGGATTACCCTCACTACTGGCTCCCAGATCTCAGGGTCTCCTAGCATAAAATATTGAAAATAATAATAAAGTCTCGCAATCACACAAGAATCAACTTGTTCCTAATGTCACCAGAAAAATGTCCCGCACAAAACCATAAAACACGTAATTGTCTTTTACTTTCATTTTTATTTATCCTTCATTTGTTCTAGACCTTGCAGTTGTTATCTAATGATCGTAGGAGTCACATCAGTGATCATTACCTACAGAAATTATTTACTGAACATTCGGGCTCTGGAATTATAAACCCTATAAGAATTGGATAATTACAGTTATTGTATGTTAGTTAATTATTCCAGCTTTGCCTTAACCTTAGTTTTATACTTTACTGTAGAATGTAGACAGGCACCTTTCACTCGACCTACTGGATAGAATAATAATAATTTATAAAGTCAAGGCAGGTGTACTCTGAACAGTGATCTAGATCTCATTTTTCGATTATTTAATGCTATTTCATTGAAATCTTTCCTAGAAATAATTTTTATTACTTATTTATCATTGTCTTAGCATTTGAGAATTTTTCAATCGATGGTAATATTCTATTTATTCATTTATTTATTGACAAACAATATTTCACTAAAATCGAAGATCAAATACACTGAAACTTGAAAAAATCAATAAATTGTAAGGTTATACCTATTCTGAAACTTAGTGTTTCCTTAATCTCAGGGCTACTTTTATCACTGTTTTTCAATAATTATTATCAAAATACCCTTTTTGAATTATGCATTGAAAAAATAATTCCAAAATGGTACTTTGATAATTATTTAAAATAAGAAAAAAAAATTCTGAAACTTACTATATTCTACAAACTATTCAAATTATCTTTAATATATTGTACGTATTTTAACCAAGGAACTTATATTTTCACAAAACTCAGCCCTAGGTTGATTGAAGTTTCAACTGAAGATGGTACGATAAACTTTTAAGGCATCATTCATTTTTAATAAATGAGAACCTCTTCTTTAAATCAAGGTAGTTTTCCTGGTCATTGCTAATATTAAAACGTTCTCCAAGTTAATGAATGCAAACTAACTTAATGAACTCAAGGCAAACTACAATAAATCTGAAAACTTCTCAAAATCAACTTTCAGTCGGTGAGAAAATCACAAAATTATATAACAAACCAACGTTAACGTGACTCCTATTACTAAAAACTACTTTCCTTTCAAATGATGTGGTAACATTTATTATTCTCTATATTTACCAACTATTCTGAAATAGCTCGTAATAAATTAGTTAGTCCACATTTGAATACTTTGATTGAGATAATATATGTAACAGGTTTCAATATTATGCATATTATCGACTTGTGCAATCGGATACAACTGTTCGATACAGTTTACCTTTCTGCTATTAGTTTTGGACGTTGTTCAAGAATTATAAATTACTGATTATTTGCTATTAATTCAGATTAGATCCACATTGGAGACTGTCAATCTCCAAGTACAAACTTGGCCGATTTCTGTAAGCTAAACATGTGTTGAAGAACGCATTGGTATAGTCTGTCCAAGCAAAGAAGACCCTCTGGCAAGATGAAAAATGACTCAGCTCGGTAATATTGGTTCAAAAATGATTGATTTGGTGTCAATCGTAGGAAACATTCTGATCTACAATTTGAGACCAAATCAATATTTTTCGAACCAATAACAATTTGAGATAAAATCAATATTTTTTGAACCAATATTAACCGAGCTGGAGTCATTTTCCTATCTTGCCAGAGGGTCTTCTTTGCTTGGACAGACTATAGCATGCGGTCTAGCTCTAAAAATCGACTATTTTCGCTACAGAAATTGGATTGATTCTATAACTCATTCTCTCCAATATTGCACGATATGGATGACAATTTGTTATACATTTCTTGTAGTTACTTTGAATTGAAGGCAATATTCTTCAAGATAAGACAAGATCTTGACAAGAACAAGACATTATTCTTCATAATTGGTGACAATATTGTATCAAAATAATATTGTATTGTATCGTGTCCGTAGCTGGGATAGTTTTGGGATCGGGCTAATCCTGTCGAACCTTCCATTAGTATATGTTGTAACATGATAAATAATTAAGCTTTCATGCTGTTAATACGCATATCTATAAAAAAGTATAGGAATACTTTTTGAGTAGTTGTGAAGGTGATATTGTGGTAGTTATCCATAATCAAATGAAAAGAGAAGATGTTGTCAAACCACTGATTTATTAAAACATTTTCAATAAATCAGCGGTTTGACAACATCTTGTCTTCTCATTTGATAGAAATACTATTGAATATTGAAGAATTAATCAACTATTCAACATAGTTTAGTGGTTCTATTCCATTCTCACTGACAACAGCAATATAAGTCCATAATCTTGAAGAAAATTAGGGAGTAGGAATACTTATCAATAACAATTACTGCATTTACAATGGGTATATCAGATTTTTATTATTTTTTTCGTCAATTTTCTACAAAATAATGCGTTTGAGTAATAAATTAAATAAATAATCAGTCCTAGTTGGTGGTTGAGGTGGTCGTGATTCGTATGTGATGTGGGAGAATGTTGCCAGCCATTTGAAACTCAATGATGCCAACATAAGTGCAGTTGATGATACTTGAGAGAAGATTTGAAAACTTCAAACACGTTATTCCAAATCCATTGAATGAATTTGGTATATTGGAGATTTCAGAAAGTGTAATGAGAAAGAGAAATAGAAATTCTAGAGAGTGGATTGCCGTATTTGGGAAAATTATAGAAACAAATCCAGATATTATCAGAGAAGTTATCTGAATTTCGAAAGCAGTGATAGAAACTCTCTAGCTGTTTATATAAGTGAGAAGAATGAAGAGCTTCAAAAAAATCAAGATATACTTGAGAATATATCAATGAAAGTAACTAGGGACTTGAAAAGGTTTCATACAATTCCCAAATATGAGATTCTGGTACTTATTTGGAGATCCAGTTTCTGTATCCGGGAATCCGGATGCAGGATGTGATATAATTCAGGTACTTGTATGATGTTTTCAGAAGTTTTCCCCTTCATAAGACTTGTTGAAGAATCTCTGTAGAAACTCTCCGATACCAGTTCCAGAAGTTTGTAAGATTTCCTTCTTGAGTATCTTTCAGATGTTTCCAGAACGTCCTCAAGTATTCTTTACAAGATGTTTCTAGAACATCCTCGAGTATAATCAGATGTTTCCGAAACGTCCCTCAAGTATACTTTGGAAGATTTTTCCAAAACATTCCCAAGTATCCTTCAGGAGATGTTCCTAGAACGTCCTCAAGTATCCTTTATAAGATGTTTCCAGAACATTCCCAAGTATCCTTCAGAACATGTTTCTAGAACGTCTTCAAGTATCCTCCAGAACATATCATTCAAAACCTTACAAATTGTGGAGTTTTTGGAAGATTTTTCTGCACCTATATAAGAATCAAAGGTTTTCCGGTGGATGATGTTTTGTAGGTTGTGGTTGATTTACTTGTGGTAGGGGTAGGCTTTGACGACTGGCACGACGGGTGCAGCGTACTTGACAACTGGCACGACTGGGACGACGGGCTTTGGTGGTGGTGGTGGTGGGGGAAGGGGGGGTCCGTAGGGCTCGTACTTGACGACGGCCAGGAAGCCGGTGTGGTCGTCGGCGGTGTATTCGACGATTCTCCTCTGACCGTCGGGCTGGACCAGGGTGTAGCTTCCCTTCACTGCGCCTGCTTCGTTGGCTTCCTCCTGTAAAAATTCAATTTAGTTGTGTTAGTGGAATTGGTTTCAATTATTATCTTCTTATTCAATCATAATATTTCACTTTGATAAATTTTTACAATAATTGGTTCAATTAGTTCGAATGGAATTCAGTTGTATTTTGCCACGTTTACACCAAAATGTTAATAACACTCGTTTATAATCTTTTTGAATAATGTATTATTATATAGACTTATATATTATATAAAAGTTATTAACAAATGTTATCAACATTTCGGTGTAAACGTGGCTTCAGTGGAACTAGTTTCAATTATTTTCTTCTAATTTAATCATACTATTTCACTTTGAATAAATTTAATAGTTATTGGCTCTATCTGTTCAAATCAGTTTAGTAATCTATCTTTCATTTATTCGAGAAAATACGGTAAACTTATTGGATAAGAACACTGACAATAAAGTCCAAAATGCCCTTTTTCGAAAATTAAGTTAAATGTTTAAAATAGAGGACAACGTGTTCAGATTCACGAACATTCACGCTCATAAATCAAAAACTATTAGCTTAAAATTTTGAAGGTTGATGTCTCAGAATAGCACCATAAAGTTAATAAAATGATGTGGTATTAGCCTCAATTATTATATTTCATTCAATCTTTGTAATCATTTTCCAATTCAATTCAAATTATTACCTCAAATTTATTTCATTTATTAATTCTATCATTCTCATTCAATTTGACAAATCACAGTATCCATTTCAGGTGTTTCTGTTCAAACTCCGTCATTTTATGTAGATACACCACAATCCATAATCATATTACTGTCAGCATAATGGAACCTATACCTGTGTATAGGAAATTATTACTTGATCATGTGGATAATCTACTTGATCAAAGTGAATAATCTATACCTCATCAACGATGACTTGAGACAAAGTTAACAAACCCACAACGTGAAAAAACAGGGCTACTGCTGTTGCAATAACAAACCTTGACGGCACACACTACACATACGCATTGCCAATGCTATGACGTGTCTACTGTCTATGCTATGTTGTTTAGGTAGCTAAGGTATGCTAAGGTAGCCACCCCATACTTACACGCACAAACCAAAAGCTTATAATTTTGTCTCAAGTTATCATGAAAAGGGTGTAGAATGTGAGCCGTTGAACATCTACATGATTGAAAGTGTAATGTAATCTACTTGAATAAAGTGTAAATTTAGTAATCAACTTGAATAAAGTGTAAATTTAGTAATCAACTTGAATAAAGTGTAAATTTAGTAATCAACTTGGATAAAGTGAATAACACTGGCGGCTCGTGACCACGAAACAGGTGAAGTGTTGTACAGTAAAAGATACGGGCACTTCACCTGTTTCGTGGGTACGAGCCGCCAGCGGTGAATAATCTAACCTGTGCGTGGATGTCGCCGGTGTGCTCGTCCTTTACGTCGTAGGCGAAGGTGTAGTGTGGTGGGGGGTAGGCGGGCTCTGGGTGGGGTGCTGGTTTGTAGACAGGTGCCACGGGCGCGTGGTAGACGGGCGCGGGGTAGGCGGGCACCACGGGCACCACGGCGGCTGTGCAACAGCTGATGGCTAGAGCGGCCAAAAGGGCGGAGGCGATAATCTGAAAATAGAAAATGAATTAATTTTTGGCAATAAATACATTCAATTCAATTTGTTTGTATAACGTGAAAGTTGGTCACTTTTGTGGAAGGAATCCTTTTGTTTTGTTTCTTAGGGTGAAGCATACATGAGTTCATTAATCTCATGAGATGGATGATGATGATGATGATGACGACTACTTGCTAGCTCGTCAGACCGGTTGCTTACCGTCTTCTCCGAAAGCTTTACGTTGGCTTCAATTCATTTATTTTTCCATTTATTGAAGAGAGAACAATGAAATTAAGGGTGAAAACACAGACATTGAGTCCATATAGTCTTCTATTCCCAAGTCTGATGAATATTCTAAATAGGTTATATTTGCATTTACCAACACTGTCTGTAGCCAAAGGAAAATTTGAGAAAAGTTGAATTTACTTGAAGATGAGACATTCAATGATCGAGAAGCTGTACAGATTATATGTGTTGAATGATGAATTGGAAAGTTCTGTATCATTTTGAATAAGTCCTGTATCATTTTGAAGAAGTCCTGTATCATTTAATTTTTCATGATTAAATACTCACAATTACACAAAAGTTCTGTATCATTTAATTGAAGAGCTTCCTTCCCGTATCTTCACTGTCATGTGACCAATATCAATTTTCAATTGATTGATTCAATATTTGTTTTTTTTAGCTTTATTCAAATCATGAATCATATAGAGAGTTCTTGAATCATTTACTTACAGCTACAGGGATAATGATAATATTGATTGGAAATAAATGAAATTGTATGTAATTCTATGAAATTGTATGTAATGATATTGTAGAAAAAGTTCACATTTAGACAGTCATTCTTGCTGTATTCTACTTATAGGCTATTGAACGGTATGTGCGGATGCAAAGTCCGATTTACTTACAAGATGATACACAAAATTATAATCGTATTAAACTAAATTCCTATTAAACTTATCGAACAACATTTTTCCTGATAATCAGTCCTCGTGCTTGAAACTCAAATTCGAGGATAACTAGAATATTTTCACTGTTTAACTTTTCGCCGTTCTTGCACTGTCTACAATCGTAAAACTATTCGGAAAGCTGTGAAAACTGTTCGGGGATCGTCTGAAATATTAGGAAAATCGTCTTACCTTAACGGCCATTGTTGATAATGTAACTGAATGTATCCAAACACTAGAGATCACTGTACTTCTCGAACCGAAGTCGACTTGATTGTGATTAGAACCAGAACTGTGCCTAGTATTTATACCGGGGGACTTAGTGCACCCTAAGCATTCAAAGGAACAGCCCCTAAGCCGTTAATTGTAGGCCTACATTCTATTTAATGTAACTTTCGACATGGATTAGAATTGGATCCCCCATATTATACGTGTTAGGCCAGGTCGGGAGTTGAACGATATTCTATTTAATGTAACGATCTACTTGGGATGTATTGTGTTCCCTATATTATACGTGTTAGGCTAAGTTGAGAGTTGAACGATAAGTGACACCTTTCACTGTACAATGCTAAGCCACGCCCATCGAGATACATTTTTGCCTAAATATTTCGCAGTGGCAAATCACATCAAGTGCAGCATTGCTTTTATTATTTGTATGTGGATGATGGACGGTTATTTGCCGAGCGTATAGTGCTGGGGTACCGTAGACTGTCAAAGCAAAGAAGACTTTCTGGCAAGATGGAAAAATGGCTTTAACTCGGTGAATATTGGTTCAAAATTATCAATTTGGTCTCAAATTGTAGACCAGAATGTTTCCTACAATTTAAGACCACATTTATAAGTTTTGAATCAATATTGACTGAGTTGGAGTCCTTTTCCCATCCTGCCAGAATGTCTTCCCTGCTTGGACAGACTCTAGACATGTCTGTGAGAAACCAGTAAACAAACAAATAACACAGCTGCTAATGGAGTCGAGGGGTAAGGGGGTCGGGGGTATCTACAGCTGCAGCTGCATTGTCATTACATTTATTAGATTGAGATAGGGCTGGCTGATTGGTGATTGGTTGCCTTGAATGTAGAAACATTCAGTGCACGACATTCGCGAAATAAGCAGGTTTTTAATTCAGAAAATATGAAATATTATTATGGTGGAAGTAGAAAAGAAGGTAAAGCTAGGTAAAAATGCAGTTAGAGGACGGAATAAGGAAAAACGGAAGATGATGTTGTTGAAAGCACTGGCGGCTCGTGCCTACGAAACAGGTGAAGTGCTGTACAGTAAAAGATACGAGCACTTCACCTGTTTAGTGGGTACGAGCCGCCAGTGGTTGAAAGTAAAATTAAGGGATATATTTCAATAATAAAAATACAGGTGGAAAAGAGTGAAGAATAGTAGTTGATATAGTTTAATACAGAAAAAATTATATTACGGTGGATAAGGATACTATATATGGAGCCAAAAAAGAAACCCTGGTTTCCAATGATAATGTGGAAAACATTGTGGAAAGTTCCTTCCCAAACTGCGATATTTCATTATGGAGTTTCTTTACATTGAAAATATATGTCTGTTGAACTGGATAAAATGCATCCCACAAAATTTATATTTTTATGATGACAGGTACGTGAAATGGAAGATACATGTTGGATACAATAGTACAGTACTGAGACTCCTTCCTAATCTGTTGAACAGTGAAGAAAAGTTTAAATCGGTTCAAATAATCTAAATCCTTCCAATTCACTGAACAAAGTTGTTGATTAAAAACTGATCAAAATCCATTTGATCAAACTTTGAGTAGTTGTGAAGTTGATATTGTGGTAGTTATCCATAATAAATGAGAAGATACGATGTTGTCAAACCACTGATTTATTAGAAAATCGAGATACCGGTTTCGGTGGTTACCCCATTATCAATCTCTGGTAAACTCCAGACAGAGATTGAGACTCTGGAGTTTACCAGAGATTGATAATGGTGAAACAACCGAAACCGGTATATCGATTTTCTAATAAATCAGTGGTTTGACAACATCTTGTCTTTTCATTACCATTGATAAAAATTCAAGTCAATGGAGGTGAAACAAAATCTACGATAATTATCTTTATTTATTTTACAATCTTTTCAAATACCTACCATATTTCAATTTGCTTGCTTTTGTTCGTTTTTGGTTTCTGAATATTTGAAAGAAATCTAATGGCGTATCTCTTTTTCAGGTGAGCTATATGGAATGGATTTTTGTAACTGATTCGTAAGTAATATCTGATATATTTCTTTGAGTAGTTGTGAAGGTGATATATTCAGGTCATTTATTCTGATATATTTCTCTGACCAATTATATTTTTGAAGAAAATTCTTATTTCGTTTTCATTTTTTTCTGAAATATACGTCATTGAAACCTATCACGCTTTTCAACGTTTCAGCAAGTTCTTATTCATACTTTTAAATAAATTGAAATTGAAATACAACTAAAATTATCATATCAGCCTATTCCATATCATGTAACCATTATTCCATTGAATTTCTAGTTTCATGATCTTTTTGGAATTAAGTTTTATGAGTTTCATATTGCTGATGCCTGCTGTGAGTATATGCATAAATAATGCACATTGATTTTCACAAACTGATTGAGTTTCACACATTGAATTGAGTTTCATATTCGAGGCTTTTAAATATTTCGTTGTGCTCACTTACCAAACCTCGCCTTATTGTTAATCTTAGAATTTGATGTGCATTGAAAAGTATTCTGTTGTCATTCTGAATAATAAATGATACAGTAATAATTCCTGCAATAGTGTCTGAGTCATCGTTGGAGTGATTTGACGGGATGTCTTGATCGGTAAGGTCACGAAAAGTATGAAATCAGTCCAAACTTGACCGTTATAATAATTATCTTTGCCAATACAGGCGTGACATTTCAAATTCAGCTTTGCTTAATTCATCATCATCTTCTTAATTCGTGGAACGCAAGAAACGAATTAAGACAATGCCTTCGATGACCTCTTCAATATCAACCAATCAACTAACTCCAAGGTGTTTCTCAAGGTCAATATTAGGCTTACGATGGTCGAAAGTAGATAAATTTATGAATTGATTATGTCTGCACATGTGATAAGTTATTATAGGACGGTGTGAATACTCAAAATTTACAAAGAAAAATTATATCATGTGTAATTTGTATGCAAAATGAAGAGATCTCATATCATGAACTTTTCATTTATTATTATTTCACCATAAACTGGATTGATGGAAAATGTTATGTCCATTGGACAGGAAGGATTGGAAGGACTTTTCTAGATTATCTAATACGTATCGTAATGTATCTTTCCAGTCTCTACAGTTCATAATAATGTACATCAAACAAGATAATAATTGCCTGTAAATGTTTTAATTCCTCCAATATTGGCGCTATACCGTTGCAGTTCTGGTATAATAAATTTTCATGGAACGGTGATTAATCTGTTGGAGAAATATGAGTTCTGCTGACAAGCACTGGCGGCTCGTACCCACAAAACAGGTGAAGTGCCCGTATCTTTTACTGTACAGCACTTCACCTATTTCGTGGGCACGAGCCGCCAGTGCTGACAAGAAATAGTACTGCCGATACATCATTAGCGAGTCGACTTTCGCTTTCTTTAGTATAGCAGACATCAATGAGAGTGGCGGTTGGCGAATATCTGTGTTTGATACTCAGCTCTGTCAGGACAGGCTGAAAGATGTCTTCATGTGTGAAACTATTTGCTGAGGTCCGTATCGACTCGATATGCTGTTGCAGACCGCTCGCCGACTGTCCTAACAGAGTTAAGCTTAAATATTAGTCGATTGCCATCCGCCAGTTATGATGGAGTCTGCTGTAGCCGTTCCATTGTGATTATGTAGTAGACAGCGGTAGCTCATCTTTTCGTTTGAGGATCAATATTGTAGTTATATGTATGTTCAAGCAAAGAAGACATTTTGGCTAGATGAGAAAATGACTCCATCTCGGTCAATATTGGTTCAATAATTATGAATTTATTCTCAAACTGTCGGAAACATTCTGACCTATAATTTGAGTTCAGATTTATATTTCTTGAAGCAATTTTCACCGAACTGGGGTCATTTTTCCATCTGGCCAGAATGTCTTCTTTGCTTGGACAGACTATAGAGGAAGCATTTCCTGAAAAGTTGATTCGAATAAGTTGAATTAACGGTTTATGGTTAACTGTTAATCTTCCCCAGATTCAACGTAGTTGAGAATTCAGTTTAACCAAAGAAGATCCTAGGAATTTTATCATTAGAGGATCGTAGAGCCCTATTGTTCTATGGTTTAACTCAGTTTTATTCTCTCTTTTATTCAAACAATGTTATAGCTGACGCCAAAATTCAAGGCGGTTGGAGAATGACTGTTATCAATGCTCAGCTCTGCTAGGACAGTTGGCGAGCGGTCTGCAAGAGAATATTGAGTCGAGAGCAACGTTAGCAAACTGTTTTTCTCTTTCAGACAGCTTTTAGACTGTTCTGACAGAGCTGAGTATGATTAAAAGACTTTTGTCAACCTCCTTGAATCGTTTATAGGGTAAGTATTGTAACCAACACATCTCACAATATTCTTAATCTTATTTTTTTTTACTACCTTCTCATATGAGAGGCCTTCTTGAATTCTAGAGTCTCTTATGCCTCGTTTACACCGGAATGTTAATAACTTTTATATAATAAGTTATATAATATATAAGTCTATATAATTATACGTTATTCACAAATGTTATTAACATTCCGGTGTAAACGTGGCATTAAGCGAAAGTAAACAGAAAAGTTTAATAATTGGTAATGTCGTAGAACGCTTATAAATATAGATGTATATAAATGGATGTATGGCAAATGAGCTGAACTCAGTCAATAGACGCCATTTTATGAATTCAGCCAATGAGAAGCTAGCAGAACACGATTGTCAAATGGCTGATATGTCAAGTGACGTAAGCTGACCTCTGATTGGTTGAAATCTTAAGATGGCGTCTGTTCAATCCATTGACCAATTAGACGGCTTGTTGAATCCTGAACTTCTTTTTTGTTCATTTGGTGTAGTTTCCAGCCTCGATCCTTAGAATTTCACATAATTATATTCAAGAATCATATTTTTATCTTTTCATTTGTCGAGCATTGATCACATGAATTTAATATAAAAAATAAATTATCAGAATAAGTAGATAGGGACTAATCAAAATCTCACATTTCTGACAAACGTACATTCAAGGAATATTGAAAGAAACACGCAACAAAACGTTCTTCTGAATTTTTGGAACGATCTGAAAATATTCAATTCAACTATTCTATTAACAAGTTAACTCTTGCTTGAAACTTGTTTCATCCGTTGATAACGTCAACGACCAATCAAGAGCTTCCGTTATGATGATCTGCTATCTACTGCGTTGCTCAGTGGCAGACTATAGTTATCCGCATGACTTAATCCAGTTGCATGTATAGTTCTGTCCAAGCAAAGAAGATATTCTGGCAAGATGGGAGAATTACTTCCACTCGTTGAATATTGGTTGAAACATTATTAATTTGTTTTAGGATTGTAGAAGATATTCTGCTCTACAATTTGAAAACAAATTTATAATTTTTGAATTAATATTGTCAGAGTTGAAGTAATTTTCCCATCTTGCCTGAATGTCTTCTTTGCTCGACCGGTACTTTATTGCTTCTAGGAGTTACTGGGGAATATTGGTAGAAGTGGGAGTGTTGAATGCAAGTTGGGAGCAGTATATAAGCTGAGTGCTTGTGGGCGTTGGAGACTGTTCTAAATGAGGGTGTAACCTATAGCTGAAGGCTGTTGTTTTTCAGCTGCCTGTCAGTCTTGGTCAGTTGAAAAGAGATGAATCATTTCGTGTTACCCAACTTACAATGAGATTGGAATAAGTTGTTACTTTCTTCATTCAAGATTCCTATTCTGACACTATTGTCTCTACTAATTAATTTGTAATTGTTAAATTAAATTAATTAATTTCATATTGCTCAATAATTGCTGGTTATAAATAAGATTAAAAAACACTATTATTATTGAATAATATGAATATTGCTCCGATCAAGGTTTTTCACTGATTGGTTCAAATTTTGACTCAGTATTTAATATTACTACGATCAAAGTTTTTCACTGATTGGTTCAAATTTTGACTCAGTATTCAATATTACTCTGATCAAAGTTTTTCACTGATTGGTTCAAATTTTGACTCAGTATTCAATATTACTACTGATCAAAGTTTTTCACTGATTGGTTCAAATTTTGACTCAGTATTCAATATTACTCTGATCAAAGTTTTTCACTGATTGGTTCAAATTTTAATGTTGTAGAATGGTTCCATAATGAAATAAAACTCACTGGTATTGTTAATTCTACTGTTCATCTTGGTACAGGACAAGAGTTACGTGGCCACACTGGTCAGGTCAGCTTGATAAAGTGAAACCACGAAACCATGGTCCTGTACCATAATGAAAAAGAGGATTGACAATATCTGTGTGGTTTATTACATTAAGATCAAGAATTGTTCATTTCACAGTTAATTACTTAGTCCCTCATCATCATATTATACTCATGCCCGGTTTTTTCAAGCACACTCAAATTTGAGGGACCCTCAAGTTTACTACATTTCCTATACTTATCATAGAAAATGTCAGCTGTTAATAAAATTTGAGTGAACTTGGAAAAACCCGGCATCAGAGTCTCAGACTATACAACTTTATAACTTTTTCAATTGTTGGAAAAATGATTTTTGAATGACAGTTATAAGGCTTTAGAATTGAAAGGGTGAAACATTTTCTGAAAAAATAGACAATCAAACACATTTTTCTAAAAAAGCTTGTCTTTAATAAATTACCCGTATAAATGTAGTATAAAAAAGCAAAAATACAGCAAGATTTTAGGCAAAAAGCCGTCATAAATAAGATCAGGGAGTCTTGTTGGCTGGGGACAAAGCGTATAGAATTATAGATATACAAATAGAGTCTTTTATGTCCTACTTATTAATATTGTATTCATTATGCTCAATATGAATAGTGATCATTTTGAATTCCGAATTTCATAAATTAAGTAACGTTGATTTTTTTTATTGTTATAAATTTCCACAGTGTGAATTATTTTAATGAATGATAGAATTTAAAAGCTTCTTTATCATTTTTTCATACTTTGGTGTCGTGTACATAGTTTCGTTCATGATATTTGTTGGACTAACGAATCGTCTTGAATGAAAATTGAGCCGCGTAAAGAAAGCTTCAATTCTTTTACTGAATATCTATGCTCTTTATACGCTTTGGCTATGGGTATGCCAGGTTGGTGGGAGGAGGGGGTGATTAATGATGGTAGGGCAAATGATGGGGATGATGGGGAACAATGGGGATGATGGCGGGGAGTGGGGCGGGGGCCGGATGGTGGTTGGGGGTCTTGTGTACGACGGCGTTGAATCCGTTGTGGTCGTCGGCGGTGTACTCGACGGTTCTCTTGCTGCCGTCAGGCTCGATCAGGGAGTAGCTGCCCTATAATCACCACAAATTCATCAGTGAGAATTGTCAGCAGACGTCTTGATATTAGCAATTGGTATCGAAAAACAAAACATTGAATATTGATCATCGATTTTTTCACATTTGATAGGGAAAACATCGGAATTGAACCATCGATCATTTCCCTGGCCTATTTCATGCAAGGTTATCAAAAGGATGTTGTTCCATAATCCTGATATTGTAAAAATGAATTTTATTGGGCAAAATGAAAAACTGCTGAAGAGAATAGAATTTGACGTAGTTCGGATCAGAAATTTTAGTACCATGCGCATGCGCTATATTTAGTGAAAAGTATCATATAAATGTTTTCTAACTGAACTATGACATAATCTTTTGGCTCTTCTGCCACTTTCCTGGTTCGCGGAGTAATCGGAGTAACCTTCTCTTTTGATAATCTTTTATCTTATATATTATTGTGCAAGATGGTAACTGCTGAAACATCCATGATTGTCTTGTTATTATTTATAACACAATTTGTGTGTAAAATTAATTGGAATTTAAAACTTTATTCTGTGGATTTATAATGAAGATAAAAATATTCTCCCATTGATACACAATAGACCGATGACCAGGTAAAACCGTCGACAAGTGAAAAACATCGACCAGTGAACATCGATAGGAAAAACATCTATGATTAATTTTGTTGGTGATCCCATCCGTGGTATAGTCTGGCCAAGCAAAGAAGACATTCTGGCCAGAAGAAAAAATGACTCCAGTTCGAACAATATTGGTTTAAAAATTAGAAATCTGGTCTCAAATTGTAGATTATAATGTTTCCTATAATTTGAGACCAAATTGACCGAGCTGGAGTTATTCTCTTATCTTCCCAGAATGTCTTATTTGCTCGGACAGACTATAATGATGTTTTTCCCCGAATATTTTTTTGAATATTGTTGTTGGCCCACCTTGACAACATCTCCATCGCGGCTCTCGTGCTGGCTCTTGGTGTCGCCGGTGTGGTGGTCGGCCACCGCGTACTCGAAGGCGTACTTGGGATGGTGGTCGTAGGGCTCGGGTGCGGCCACCTTGTGGTGGTAGTGCGGGTGGAGTGGTGCGGGAGCGGCCACGAGTGGCGCGTAGGCGAAGCCGTGTGGCGCGTGATGTGGGAACAGCGCCACTGCTGTGGCTAGGTGGAGGGATGCCAACAGGGCGACTACTGTCATCTGTCAATCAGAGATTTTATTCTATTATTAATGAGTGAATTTATATTAATTTAGCAAAAAACAAGAATACATTATAATTTATGTATAAAACGTTTATAGTTTAAACAATTTATAATCTAAACAACTATTGCGAAGGGTGTCCACATAAGCACTTGTACAGGGGTAATGGATATTGTGTGCGAGGGTGACTTTATTTTTATTTTTTTGTCATTGGCCATACATGAGTTGGCATTGACAATAGTCATAAATATTTCATTATTCATACATATTACCTTACATACGATTCAACATGATTTATAGTATAGTTAAATCTTACGAAGATTTAACATGCATTTTTCATGCATGAAGATTTAACATGAAGATTTAGGTAATGCATTACCTAAAACTAACAATGATTATGCAAAATGAAGCTTCCAAACTTAGGTAACATGAACCATTGTTTTATCTATTGCAATAATAACAGTTAGTGTAGGGTCTCACTTGAAATATTATTTGTATTATTACGAATTTATTTGAGAAGTTATAGGAATTGCCATCTATAAGGACATTGATTGATGAGCTAGAATTATAGAATCCAAATAATAAGGTAAATTATGAGCTGAATCATTCTATTCAGATTGCATCATAAATTAATAAATTTATTTATTTTGTATTATAATCGAGATTGAATCAATTTTGGAATTATATCATCTGTGATTCTTTCTTCATGGTTTACCACGCTGGGAATTAGATTAATTCTGTTACTAAAACGTTTAGAAAACTTTACAATTAGGTACGAACATTGTGTGCAAAGGGAAAGGAAAAGTGTTATAGCTGGCTTGGAAGATTCAGGCGATTGGCGAATGATTGTTATCAATGCTCAGCTCTGTCAGGATAGTCTGAAGCTGTCTTCGAGAGTGAATTAGTATAGCTGGGTACGCTCTCGTTCCGATGTAATCACGCAGACAGCTCGCCGACTGTCCTGACAGAACTGATAATTAATAACAGACATTCATCCCCCAACCGACTAATTTTTTTGCCAGCGTTAGTTGTGATTCAGTCTTTTCCAAGATACCTGAAATTTGTTTAATTTTCTATGGTATCTAGACCAATTACCGTAAATTTAAACATTACAGTTAATTTTCAAGTTGATAGATTGGTTTCAATTGTTTACTTTTCACAAGTAATTTCCATAGTAGTCAATTCAGTGAGTTATTAATATAGTAAAATTATTTTTCATATAGTCTGTCCAAGCAAAGAATACCCTCTGGCAAAATGGGAAAATAGCTATAGCTCGGTCAATATTGGTTCAAAAATCATCAATTTGATCTCAAATTGTAGGAAACAATTTGATATACTATTAGACCACATTTAGAATTCTTAGCTCGGTCTTGACGCTAGCTCGGTCATTATTTG
This sequence comes from Sogatella furcifera, assembly GCA_017141385.1. Lineage (NCBI taxonomy): Eukaryota > Metazoa > Arthropoda > Insecta > Hemiptera > Delphacidae > Sogatella > Sogatella furcifera. The sequence continues at coordinate 1,100,198 of CM029552.1, forward strand.
TTCAAAAATAATCAAATTGATCTCAAATTGTAGGGAACAATTTGATCTACTATTAAGACCACATTTAAAATTCTTGAACAATAATTGACCAAGCTGGAGTCATTTTCTCATCTTGCCAGAGGTTCTTCTTTGCTTGGACAGACTTTTGTACTGTACTTGATTTTCAAGTGATTAATTTCAGTAGCGCTATGTATAGTATTGTTAGACAGTGCATCAGAAAGACCTTGCGCTTTATGAGTTGCGTTTTTGAGTGCTCTCGTCTCGGCTGATTATCAGTGCAAACCGGTGTCCACTGCGTAAGTCAATATAGTGCAACGTTAATTACTGCGCCGGCCGCAAGTTGTGTGTGTGGAAATATCACGTGATAAGCAGCAGACGGCGGCGGTGTCATGTGTGAGTGTGAAAAAGTGAGAGGTCATTTTTTCCAGTGGCAAAGTGTGTCGCCGCCCCGGGGCAGTTCAATAAATGGGACTCGGAGGCTGTCAATCGCCGCAGCCAAAACCCGTTCAACTGCTCTGATTATTATATAACCCTTTTTGGAATTGAGTTATTAGCCGTCATAATTCTACTGCGAGCAGTTTCATAAAATGTCTCGTCAGACCAGCAGCGGCGTCTAAGTAAACGGAATTCAGTTGTTCTTTCATAAGCGAGCAAACAGTAGAAAAACGAAGTTATTTCTCAACTGCTGTCACAACGGATCACCTAACAACGGGATTGGGAAGAATTGATTGAAGTCTTCAAACCATAAACCACTAAACGTCAAAGACGTCAAATCTGCTACCAAGTAGAAAAACCCAATCAATAACTAGTCAATCCCATAAATGTATTGAAAGTTGAGTGATGTGTACATGATTAGATTGGCTTCCAGAATGATACATTCAAATAGATACAAGATACATGTATCAATGGTACATTTGAAACAAGTATCAATGAAAACAAGAGGAACTGAGTTCGAGTCTTGACCGGGGAACAATTCTTTTCAATGACTATCACAGCTCAATCACACAAAATATGGCTACTCCGTCTTTTGAGGGAGACGATAAGACATCGGTCCCGACTACCTGGAAAGTAAACGCCATCTCATTCTCTCATCATCATCATCATCATCATCATCATCATCATCATCATCATCCATCTTATTAGCCACGCCCAAGTCTTAAAGTTTATGTGGAACTCACCCTCAGGGAAAGGGGGAAAACTTCCTATAGATTCATGTTTTTCCAATATCAATATAAGCTACGTAGATTCAGTTTTCAATAAACTCTCAGGCTATTGTGTGGATGTTGATGAGAATTGATATGAAGGCTTGTTTCTGACATAGGCTACAAGAAAGATGGCTTGAACTTTGAAACGTGCCCTTCGGAACCATTGGAGGCTCGTACCCACAGGTGAAGTGCCCGTATCTTTTACTGTACAGCACTTCACCTGTTTCCTGGGCACGAGCCGCTAGTGTCCGGAACACGGATTAATTGGGAATGCATTTTTCTCGGCTCAAATCGGGTCTTGAAGTTGCAATAATTTAACTTTAAAGTTGCATTGTTGCTTAACAGTGCTTATTTTGAACTTACTTCAGTAGTCCATACTTGTACCAGTTTGTTCCAAGAAGAACAATAAATGATACATAAAACAAGTGCTTTTATTCCCAAGTATAGTATAATTTGAAACTTTTGTTATGGAACACCTCGCAGATTCTGTATAACAATTCTGAAATTACTTCTCCAAGTGAAGTTGAATCTCTGTTATGGAACAGTTCCCTGATTTTGTGAAACGATTTTCGGTGGTTAACGTCTTTCTGCGTCTGTTACGGTTACCAATAAAAAGTGTTACGCGTCTCCCGAAAATTATACAGTACGTGGAATAAATTCAGAATACTGGATGCACTCTACTTATGGGGAACGGTGATTGAATTTTACGAACCCAAAGACAATGGATTGTCGAAGCTTGATGTTTCAGCGTTTTAATAGAAAATTTTATAGGTACGTTATGTCATTGACTATGGATATAAGTTGACTTACAAGTTTAACTTCTGTCCGTACTCAAAGATTATGCGTAGAAAAAGTGAGCATGACATGATTCATTGCATATCTGTGTGGGGCTCTAATACAATTTCATTGGTTTCCCTACTAGTTTTACAATATAATTTCAACGTTGATGGGATTTATTTTGAAATTATTTTTAGTGCTATTATTAACATAGCAGAACATATATCGCATTCTGAGTGGCATATCGCGAATTTTTATGATGATTCTTCTCTATTTGGTGTATTTGAATTTGAAAATTTTATCATTGTCACGTATTGTTTTCTTACTTATACTGTTCCATTCAGTTCCTAAGTAAAGTACTTCATCTCTGAGTCGAGTCTATTAGGCTAAGTCAAATTTATTATTATTAGGTTCATTATTCAATTATTCAGGGAATAAACCCCCTCTTATATTATCATACCTGTCAAAATAATAGAATATCTTGGTCTACCTGATAAATTTACTGTAATTTGTCTATGGTCTATAAGATAAAAAGAAACTGTATTCGTTCATCCATTCGAAGTAGATCAGTTGGATACAATTTAACTCTCTTATTCATGAGAAATTTAGACATTTTTTCTTATTAGTTCTCGATCGTAGGAAACATTCTGATCTACAATTTGAGACTGAATCAATATTTTTTGAACCAATATTGACCGAGTTGCAATCATTTTCCCATCTTGCCAGAGGGTCTTCTTTGCTTTGACAGACTATAGTGAAACGGTAGGGCAAAGAACCGTTAAACCGTCTGGTGCTAAATGCACAGTGATGTGTATTATGTATTCTGTACAATTTGTATCTAAAGTTCTTCATGGTGGTTATACTAGCTTCCAACGCATACCTATCCGAAGCAAGCTCACAGTAGGCGTAGTAACGACATTTAGATACTACATAGATCTTAGAATAGATCTGAAAATGGGCGTATTTAAATGGTATCAGCAAGCAGATCACAACCACGCTAAGTACGAGTGATATATAATTATATAATGTGACTATATACATTATATAATGTGACCTAGTCAACGAGGAATTTTGAACTGGTTACTCTAGTTCGATTTGTCAAGCATACAGAAATGGTGAATACATATGTCACGATATTGCACAGATTATTTTAAAAGTCTTGCATAGTTGCATTCACACAATCATGTCGTCCGCTAAAGATGGCAGCAGGGTAGGCCTACAAGAGTGTATTTCACGCAAAATGAGTAAATAAATAAATAAATAAAATGAGAAGACAGGACGTTACAATGAAAAGTGTATCGTGATGTATAAAATGTAAAGGTGTAAATTTCAAGTGTAGTTCAACGAACTTCGTCCTGTTCCAGAAACTATGATTTTTGGACGTAATTTTTTTTGTTTTCTTTGTGAATTTTACTAGATCGAATAAAGCTTGGCGAATGATGTGGACAGAGAAACATAATTTGTTTGCCAAGTTCTGTTCAATCTGGTAGAATTAAAAAAGTGAACAAAAAACCGGACGTCCAAAATTGATGTTGTACAATATAATTTTGAAATTGAGAATGTACCTGAAATTCAAGAGCTATATTTGCTTAGCTTTGATTGTGAGCTTTAAACTATTCTAAATAGTTGATGAAATTAGATTTATTTGTCATAATATGACATTCATTAGACATTATAATAGATAGGACACACTGAGGATACAAAGAAAAATTGAAAAATAAGGTAATAAGTAAGTTATCACTGAAGATTTTGCCAATATGATGCATTAAAACTCGAGTATGGCTAAAAATTAGTTAATTTTTGTGGAATTGGCAATATTTACTCGCCCACCTTATCTGAAGAAGGTGTAAATATGGAAGAAAATAATGATAATAAGATAGAAAACCATTTTGATTTTCTGAAATGAATAATGCTTTTTGGCAAGTAGAACTTCAAGTGAAAGAAGTAGATTGCAATTTTTGCTAGGTGTTGCTCACCGAGTTAGTTAGTTATAGATTTTGTTATCATAATGAAAGATTAATAACTATTTGTTACACAGTATGAGTTATGGATTTCCAACAATTTGAGAGTTTGAAACTCTAAAAATTTCAGAAGGTGAAGGTGAAAGGTCGCATTCTACATTGGAAAATAAGAAATAATGACCTGATTTTTGAGAGATCAAGGAGTTTTCAAATAGTTGTTCATGAAGGGTGTAGACCTGAGACTTGAAAAAACTTATTGGAGTTGACATAATAAGCCAACAAGTTTAATGTGCTAAAAATGATACGTTACAATGTATTATTTTCAGACATTTATTATCATAGAGCGAGAGAGAGAGAGAGAGAGAGAGAGAGAGAGAGAGAGAAAGGTCAGATTGGTCCAAGTGAAAGGACTCTTGTTAAAACTCGAGTATAATTCGATTTGGTGCTTAATTTATCGTTTAAATAATTTGTGGGGTAATTATTTTCAGTTTCTTTAGTTGGTCGAATAAAAGTCTCGTAGGTGAACTAAAAGTTTAATTTTAGTATCAAATGAGTGTTATGTAATGACTGGAATTTTGCAAGCTTAGACTACATTATAACTAGGAAAATCTGAGCTATATGGTTCACTTTGAGGATTAAAATAGAACGTCATAAACGTATGTTATGTAGTAAAGTATTGAGATTCCATTCAAGTGTTCAATCGTATTTCAAAACTGAGATTTTTATATTATTGACGAATATGCAGTGTTATCTGCTTTATATATGTTAAATGAAGTGTGATATAAGTGTTATCACAAGTCACAAGGCTTATCTAGACAAATTTTTATCTAGATAATTTTTCACCTATTCTTCACCATCAAGTTTTATCACTAAAAATTACAATTTATCAACGATTTCTATCCCATCAAATACCCTATTATTGAATTATATTGTATTCTGAGGAGTTATATTATAATTTGATCTACAATGATGTGTTGTTATTTTATGAACTGTAAATTTTTCATGGAAGTTAAATTGATTCATTTTGATGGATGAGACAAATCTTATTCTAATTCTCAAAATGAAGCGCAAATTGATTTCCATTCCAGCTCAAAATAAATTGTTCTAAGATATTTGAATACATTTTTTTCTCAATTTGAAATCAAGAAATAATTTCTTCTTGATTTATCTATTAAATTTGTATTCTGTATTTTCAAGTGACCAGCGAACAGCACCGCTATGCTAAATTATTACTAAAATATAGATTTTTTTCAATATTTATTGAATTCATTAAGTAACGATTAATTAATTCGAATAGTAAACAGTAGCCTTTATGCAAGGGAAATGAAGTTTCAGTTCAAGAAAAGCAATTTTTCTCAAGAATACATAGCATGCTTGACAGACTATGCATGGGCTTACTATATTATGAAGGAAAAACATAGCAAGACCTCCCAGAAGGTAGGGATTTTTCGAATCATAAATTCAGTATATTGATCAGTCATAAATCAGTATCGGGAAATGATCAAATTGTAGTTTATTTTTTCACTCCAACATTCTATTTATTTTCAAAATATTTCTTCAAAAATAAATCAATGGTCTATTTATTTGTGTGATGGACTTGGCCATGAATGCAATATAGTGTTCTTATCTCACTAAGTGGTTCAAGAAATTGAATGTTTTGAATGTTTCCAAAATACAGTTCAATTTTGTGTTTTATGAAAATATACTGTAATTATTGCAATTAAATTGACCATGCTCTATTAATACATCGATGTTATATTATTTTTACTGTTACTGCATTTTCCATATGCCATATACAGGCATATCATTTTATTTTTCCAATCAAACTATCCATCACTGGCGGTTTGTGTCCATGAAACAGGTGAAGTGTCCGTATTTTCCACTGTACAGCACTTCACTTATTTCGTGGGCACGAGCCGCCAGTGTTTGATGCCTTCCAAATGTTTTTATTTATTCATTTAACTTGATACTTTGAATTCTATCCACTAAAAGCAGTACTCCAACAATGTTGCTTCACCGCCTTCTAGTTTTGCTCTACTTTTAGTCTCAAGCCAAACTTGTTTGAATGTTGCTCCAGTTATTTGCCACTTTGGAAGGTAGATGGCAGCACCAACATTCTTGTCCTGTGTTGATACTTTCTTTGAATTTACATCGCAATTCGAGAGTGTTGAAAATTTAATTTTCAGTAATAATTGAAAGTAAGATTTTCTATTGAAATAATATGGAACATTATACGTAAGTACAGTGGAACCTCTGCTCCACAAACCAAGATTGATCGTAACTATTTTAAATCGTCTTGAACCATGTAAAACATCATTTGAAGTGTCTTAAGTGTGTATTGGAATTTTAAGCTTGATTTCAACGATTTCTTAGCTTGAGTGTTCTCAATCAATATTGGTTATTTTCAATCAATAAAAACTTCAAAATTTTATACTTCAAACGTTTGATCCTTGTCGCAGAAGATTATGTGTTCGTAAAATTATTTTCTCAAATTTGAAGTTATGAGAAAATTAAATATTCAACTTGAAAAGGGTAATTAATTATTATTCACAGTACTGTATACAATTTCCCATCGAGGATAATTATTGAGATTATTTTGCCGGTGGAACTTCCTTGGAACTCCCCACCGAATGCGGCATAAGAATACATACATACAGTACTTTCTACATACAGTATTTTCTTTCCAGTAGTCGGTATTGCACATGAAACTTCAATTACTCATGGCTCCCCGATCAAGTTACCATACCTGTATGGGCATTATATTTTTAGTGATAATCTTGCTGTGAATATGATTCCAGTGAAAGTGCTCATGTGCAGAGGTCTATCTTTGTTGAAAGTTAATACTGCGAATTAAGAGCTGTGAGGTGCAGTCTTACATTTCAAAATTCAAAATAAAGTATAACTAGTTTTTTTTCTATTGTGCATGTACTGCCAATAAATAATGTTTTACCTCATTATAGCTTATTGAAAAAAGTGTGAAGTATAGAATTGTGTATTAATCCTCAATGATATGGCCTATTTGATCAAAAATTGTTCAGTGTATGGATTATCATACTTTTTGAACATGGTAATAAGTTATTTTCGCCAAAATACGTATTGAATTCACAATACTGTGTCATCTATATTGTCTATCACAGTGTCTAAATTATAAATATCTGCATGATTTCGTCTTTAAAGATATCATTATTCAAGTTGAACGTTGCAAAAGTTTTGAAAATAGTAAGTTGTTATTGAACTTATATTGTTCGCATCTTATCTACATGGTGAATAAGATTCATAGGTGACTTTTATCCATTATGTAGATGGTATTAACAGAAAAAAACTGAAAAATATTGAAAAGTATTTGAAAAATATGAGGGGATTGCTAATAACTAGTAATGAGTGAGTGATGGAGAGAGTAAAAAGCTAGTGAATTAAAGCGTAGTTTCTTGCTTTTAAAAAAGGCATTGAGTGGCAGTATCAAATTGAAATAATATTTACATAAAACCCTTGAAGAAAATATATAAAGAATTGAATTTTTCATCAATGAGTTTCAAAAATTTAAGATTTCTTTCGTGACTTATGAATAGACCATGGATAGCAATTGCTGTATTCAATGCTAAATTCATTACCATGAACCAATAGCTTCACTATGACGATATTTTCATTGTAAGGTACACTGTTTTAAATGAATATCTTATCTGATCCTCATAACCTGTGAGATTCATCAACCAAATGATGATAGAACCTGAATCAAAAACCTTTTCAATAACCGATAAAGGTATGTTATATAGAGAACTCATACTTATAAGTTTAGCTCTTGTTTATAAGTAAGAGCTCTTGCTCTACGATTACAAATGTATAGTCTGGTCGAGCAAAGAAGACATTCTGGCAAGATGGGGAAATGACTACAGCTCGGTCAATATCGATTCAAAAATTATAAATTTGATTTCAAATTGTTGGAACATTCTGCTCCACAATTTGAGACAAAATTGATAATTTTTTTATAAATATATACTGAGTTGAAGTCATTTTTCCCATCTGTCAGAATGTCTTCTCTGATCAATCAGACTACATTATGTTCTTTTTCATCCATTGATAGCATAACACAAATAATAATACTGTATTATTATAACTAGGATAGAAAAACTAAGCAAGGCCTTCACTATTTCTTTCCTAAATTTCGCTGAATAAAATACTTAAAGCTTACCTCATGTATGCTATGTATAACCTGTGAAATTATTCAAATTGAAAATCTTCGTCCTACCTGAATGCAGCGAGCCATTCCGTTTGTTATTGGGAGGAGGATGTTGCACTTGGGATTCCTAGACGAGATGTGATAATGCCAGTGCTATGCCAAGGAGTTTATATAGTTGGCTTTTTCAACAATTCGAACGGACGTTAGGTAAAGGAAGTTACGTACAGAAACTGAGGAACGTGGCCGAAGAAGGTGTCAGAAAACGGAGAGGAAGGATAAATAAAAAGAAGCAGAAGAAGAAGAAGAAGAAGAAGAAGAAGAAGGAGGAGAAGAAGAAGAAGAAGAAGAAGAAGAAGAAGAAGAAGAAGATAATGATGAAGAAAAAGAATTAGTAGAAGTGGGAAAGCATGGGCAGGAGAATGCGAGAAATATAGTAAACGTTGAAATAATAGTACCCTATAATTACATCAGACCAAGTTGAATTATTTTATTTTAAATAAGTCTTGGAGAGAGAGAGAGAGAGATAGTAGATAGAGGCTGGAGGGTATCCAACAATTGGATAACCGACTGAGCTTTACATTCTCAAGATATAGAACAGTTTTGTTGAGTTTTTTTATGAAATAGTGGGAATTGTAGGGTTAAATGGTTGGAAGAATGATGCTGGAATGATGGAAGATTATTGTGGAAGAGAGAGAAATAATAAGAATTTGAACAAGAAGTAGATAGAATGAGAAATAGGTGAGGGTAGTTAGAGTGAGTGAGGAATAGAAGAATTTTATCTGAAGAAAGAAAGAAATAGAGAGAGAGAGAGAGAGAGAGAGAGAGAGAGAGAGAGAGAGAGAGAGATGGACAGGGAAGCGATTAAGACAATAAAAAGGATGAATTAAATTCAAGTCAGTACTTGGCAATTGCAATAAGTTTCCGGTCTATGCTATGCTACCTTTCACACGATCTATATGTAATGTGAACTAACTTCTTTCATTGTATTTTGGGAGGTTTTATTTACCAAAAAACGTGCACATTTCCAAACATTACCCCATTAAACGTTTTGTTTACAACTCTACACTCTTCTAAACTTTCATGGCCTTCTAAATAGTTGTCGAGAAACTGGAGAGGGGTTGTGTTTTTTCCATTATTGTGAATTGTTGCATTGTGTAACACCGTTACGGTGCAGTGGTCTAATGGTCACGTGGTCGATAAATTTGAAAATATCGATAAATGGAGTGAAGTAGCCGTGGGCGTTTGATTTGCCCTTCTCCGTTTCATTTCTCTTATTTAAAAATTGGATCGCTCTGATTTGAAAAGGTATTCGGTTATAAGAAATCTTACAAGTTGGTTGCGTTCTGGAGAAGATTTGTTAATTTGTGAATTGATGTAATTGAGGTAGAATGCGTAATGGTTTTAATTCGACAATTATTTTTTTTAATATTTCGATTCTCTTAAAATTTATTTTTTATTTATTTCAATTCAAATCAAATTTATTTCCTCCACAAAATTCAATAATTACAAAATTAAATTGTAATTATTTGAATTTTAAGTTCTGTTTTCTGTGGGTGATGCCAAGATGAGCTCTTGGTCTTGTGTGTGGGTAATGAGAGTTGAGAGATATGATAATGAGAGATGACAACTACATGCTTAGAATAGCGGCAAGATTCACATTTTACTTTGCTCTTTATACCTTAATCCTTCATAATTAATTCTGCATCCTTCACCCATTATATAATTATTTTCTTTTAAATGGGTAGTCGGGACCGTTGGACTGACGTCTCCACCGAAAGACAGGGTGACCGTAGTGAGACATAGTGACGTAGAAAGACAGCGTGAGCCTATCTATGTAATTGTGCTTTGGTCAAAGCATGTTTTATGTATTCAAGACCAATAAAGAATCTTCGGAGAGGGAATGATCACACTATCAAAATCATCATCTCGATTTTGAAAATAAACCAATACAAACACAGTAAATTGAGATTAATTTCCTATTATCCATAGTAATCCGTTTAATAGATTGCTTTATGACGTTTTTGTATGTTAGCCGGGTCATTGACTTCAGCAAAATGCAGCCTACCAATGATTAAATAAATAAATACTTAACCGAAGATTACCTTGAATCGCCGTTTGTACAACTGGCTCATGATAAGTTTAAACGGAATTGAATGCTATCTTCCAGTCTTCAGTGTTTTTAGTAGGTGAGAAGTTTCTCAATGATAGGCTGTTTGACTGCGCTTCGTGTGATTCAATTCTTGAGATTATCAAATATGGACAACATAACCTTGGAAACAATTTGGAGTCATACCATTCATATGAAGTAGAGAAGTACTACTATGGATACTATGGATGTTGTATGATCTATAGATGGACCATCCACCCTCCATGCTATTCACCCTCCAGCCATTGGCAATGCCGCACCAGGGCACCAGCTTTAAAGCCTCTTATGATGTCCTAAATTTTTTATGAGAAACAATTATTATTTCGACAATTCAAATATGCTTTAAAATAGGGTAGCACATTGCTGAGAAAATTAATTGATTCAGTAGGCCTATTATCCAATAGCTGCTGAGCAGAAGGCGAAACGAGCTGGCGAAGAATAATGTGTCATCCTCAGTTGCATCATAATCATCATGATCATCACTATCGTCATCGTCATGCAAGCGTAGCTGTATAATGTTGGCCGTCGCTAGAGGAAGTGGCCGAAATGTGCCAAAAATCGACGCACGCCGAAAACTAGGCACGAAGAAGAGCAATAATTTAAAGAAACAAGAAAGGTGAAGAGAGTGAAACTTGGAGGAAGGGTGAAGCAGAAGAGAACGAGGATGAGGAGAGAAGTAGTAGTTGATAGGGAGAGGTAGGTGGGCGATAGAAAAGTAGAAGTAGAAGTAGAAGAAAATAAATAAATGAGAGTGAAGAGAAGCTATACAAAAAATGTTTCTTGGAAGAAGGAATCAATATTCTCACTTATAGTTTGAATTAAAATAGATTTTTTTCTCAATTGATTCCTCTCCCACGAATATTCCGAGTCATATTCATACGAATTCCGTTTGCACGACACTACAGTCGATTGTCAACCGCCAAAGACATCAAATGGGTGCTGTGTTGTACTTTGGCACTTTCCACTTTTGGAGTTCGTGCAGTCGGTCAGAGAAGAATGATATTCCGATTGATTTTACTTTCAAATTTTAATTTTACTTTTAATTTTAATCACTTTTAATCCACTTTTAAATGGTCCATTTTCATACAAATATCAAATAACCTGGATATGATAAATACTATAAACTAGCTGAGGAAAGCTCCATTATATCTGCTATAGTTTCAGCAAGCTGGAAAGACGTCATAACACCCTTAACGATTTTTCAGAGCTTACACTGATTCCGATCCTGAATCTGGATCAGAATCCTTATACTTAACCTTATGAGTGAAAGAAACGGTTATCAGAAAAGCCCTTCAAAAAATAAAAATTAGTCAGTTAAAAACATGTAATTCGGAATCCAGCACTCTGGACAAATTACAGAAGCCATCAAATCACAAGATATATTCCTTTTGTTTCTAGTGGCTATAAGAGTGTATATGTGAGCCACTTATTGGCCAGCTTGTGGTAATAGTCTAAGAGAAAGGATAGTTGGCCGCAGGCAGTGTTATAGTCTGTCCAAGCAAAGAAGACCCTCTAGCGAGATGAGAAAATGACTCCAGCTCGGTCAATATTGGTTCAAAAATTATTGATCTGGTCTCAAAAGTAGGAAACATTCTGATCTACAATTTTAGACAGAAACAATATTTTTGGAATCAATATTGACCGAGCTGGAGTCATTTTCTCATCTTGCCAGAGGATCTTCTTTGCTTGGACTGACTATACACAGTCAACGAACGTCCTTGAGCGGTACCCAACTTTCCAGCCTAGAACTTTGATAAATGAGTAGTTATAGTACGCTCGAGCAAAGAAGACATTCTGGCAAGATAGGTAAATGACTCTAGCTTGGTCAATATTCGTTCAAAAATTTCAAGTTTAGTCTCAAATTCTAGAAAACATTCCAATGTATAATTTGAGACTAATGTTTTTATTTTTGAACCAATATTGACCCAGCTGAAGTCATTTTCCCATCTTGCCAGAATGTCTTCTTTGTTCTACCAGACTATTTATAGCGACTGAATGACTGGCGTGCTAGGCAACGTCCAAACAGCGCCGGTTGTCGGATGATTAGTCAACCCGCCAAACATTACTCTCAATAATTCACTCAGTGCCAAATTCCTTGAACATAATATTATAATTATACTCATAGTATCAACATATTATGTTGTTATAATAATAATTAAATTATTTAGATATCTACATAGACTCATCAATTACGAGATAGCCTACTTCATGATAACTCCATTTCGCTTTATCGATCAGTATGCAGTGTGAGATGACTGGAATGAAATGAAAAACCTTAATGATCTTTTCATATACCATAGAATATGAAATTAGGTATATGAATAGGTATCATAGAAGAAGGCTATTATCCAACTCCAACCTACAATAATGTGAGTTTCTCAGAGATTAGATTAAATTTCTTTATTCATATAGACAATAACAAAACATTCACACTTAGATTCTAGATTGCAATTAGATATTGTGAGTAATGATGTACAAGAGTAAGTAACCTCTATACAGGAATATACGTAGTAACTATAACGTTTTGTATAAATGACACTAGCTTAAAAGATGGTAATTATTCAACAGACACGGATATACATGAACGCGGAGTTATATTAATTATATATTTAGGAAAACTATATAGGCTACTATTATTAGTTGGCAATCTTATCCATTACGATTGAATTATCTAAATGAAAAGGCGAAGTTTGGACATGAAGATGTCCATTCTTGGTAAAGGATAACAAAGGTATCCTTTCCATTAACACTTGGCCTTGAAATGAATAATGATGTAGCAACCAAAATCGGTATCTTGATTTAAAGTAAATCAGTGGAGTTATTTGAAAATATCTTGTCTTTTAAATTCAATTTGATAATCATGGAAGTGGCGTTAGAAAACGTTTGAGAAATATTAGAAAGATAAGTTTATATCTGAATTTGATTGGACTTTTATTCATGCAAAGTTTGCTTTTCAAAAACTACCACTGGCGGCTCGTGCCTAAGAAACAGGTGAAGTGCCCGTATCTTTTACTGTACAGCACTTCATCTGCAAACTACCTCAGTCCTATGAATATGAATGCAAGCATTGGTTTTAAGGTATACCTTAAGGTATAGTAAGATATATCCTACTATTAGTAGCGTAGTATCCTACACTGGCGGCTCGTGGCCACGAAAAAGGTGAAGTGCTGTGCAGTAAAAGATACGAGCACTTCACCTGTTTCGTGGGCACGAGCCGCCAGTGCCTACTAACACAGGTGCATTGAACAATGTGGTGAGAGGTTCAAGGGATCGTTCTTTTCTAACTAATCTACTGTATTAGAGGAACACTTGTTCACAGGTTGTAAATTAAAAAAATATATTTATGAATTTTGTTTCCTAAAATAGATACGTCGTTGTCTCCTATCACAAGTTAGGCAAGAATATTAAAATTTTTTCTTCCAAATTTCATTACCATCTTTTAGTAGGTCTGTCAATATTCCTTCTTTTAGCTTGTAAGTATAGACTGCTCTGTGAATTGAAAAAATGAAAAGACAAGATGTTGTCAAACCTCTGATTTATTAGAAAATCGAGATACCGGTTTCGGTTGTTACACCATTACCAATCTCTGGTAAACTACACTGTTTACTAAGCAGTAGCTAAACTAAGCAGTTTAGTTCACCAGAGATTGATAATGGTGTAACAACCGAAACCGGTATCTCGATTTTCTAATAAATCAGTGGTTGTGGTTTGACAACATATTGTCTTTTCATTTATTATGGATAACTACCACAATATCAATTTCACAACTACTCAAAGAGTCTGTGAATTGTCCTTATCACCGTAAAATTGACCACAATATCCCCCTTACAACTTGTCAAAATGTCCTTTTTCATTTGAAAAATAGATTCATTGTATCCCAATGTATCGACTGTTTGAAGCATGAAGTATGCTGTACACGGGGACAGTACTGTCGGCTAGTTGATTATCTGTAGCCAATCACAGCTGTTGTTGTTTGACTCAATGACAAGACAAAGCCTGTGATTGGCTACAGATATTCAACTGGCCGACAGTACTGTCCACGTGTACAGCATGCTTAATGAAATTATTATATGATTTTTATGTAATAAAATTGTAATGTATTGAATCAATGAACGCATCTGATATCATATACAGGGTGTTTCAGGAGCAATGTGCAATACTTCTCAGGCTGATTCCTTACACCAAGTAGACAAAAAAGTTCCATGGGACCAACCCCCAAAAACGCTTTGTTACCGAGATAACAATGGCGGAAAATTGAGATTTTACAAAATATATTAATTTTTCTAATTTTTTTAGAGGCTTTAGTGAGGTTCTAAAATAATCAATTCCTATGTAAAATTAGCTGAGGAATTCAATGAAACCAGTTCCAAGTTTGTAACTTTAACGGTTATTGTGATAATTGGGAAAGATATGCTAAAAACGCCAGTTTTCAACAATAAGGGTCATAACTGGATAAGGAATCATAAAATTGTATTTTTTATCAATGGAAGTTAAAAAGAGTCGGATTCTGAAGAAGAAGTTAGATGGCGGCGATTGTGTAAATCTTACCCACATCTCAGAAATAGCGATCAAAAATCGCAAAATTGACAAAACATAGCACAAGTGAAGAATTTGTGTTTAGTAGCGATTGATCATCATCAGAAGATCATGTCATCATCGTATGATATCAAGGATGTTAGTTGAGAGCTCAAATTTTATTTGGTTTAATTGAAAATAATAAAATAGCGGCAATCTTTGTTAATTTCACAACTTACAGATTATAAAGATGGAAGAATTATTAGACATCGCAGTATATATAGAAATAATTGGAGATTCGAATTAATTATTATTATACTTACAGATTATTTTATGACATCAATATTTTAAAAATAATTATGGGTTTTAGAAATGTGAGTATTTCTGGTTACTGGGTATCTCTCTCCCGACATAATGCATTTCATTGCAACATGCTGCTACCATATAATATTAAAACTAGGATCCTCTCTGCTGCTACTTACAATAAAGATCATTCACTTAGTAATCGATAACTTGGGAATCGATCATTCACCTAGTCATTGTTGAATAACTCCTCAAATACCCTCCAGTTCAATTCAATCAAATCATGATTGATATGATCGTTCTGCCCTAGCCCTGCACACATTTGAACATGAAAGCTTATGTAATTAGTGTACTCGAATTATGGATTTGAAATGTAACTGAATGTTACTTGTATTGAGCAAATGTCAATTGAAATTCAGATGTAACGATGGTGGCAAAGCTTCCAGTAAGGATCATCTTCACACAAGTTTGCTTACTATCGATCTTGCTGACATGACTTACCCCTGTTATGTAGTGCTAACTCTCATCTGTCAATCAATACAACTCTACAATCAATGTTTGGTCTATCCCACTTATATTCTACAAACTGCTTCTTCCTGATACTTCCTTTCATGACCTACTATCACCTTTCCAGCACTACTTCCGTGTTCCATCTTATCAGTAACTTGAATCCTATTGTTAGTAGGTTTTGGAGTTCGTGAAGATTGGAGCTTGTGAAGCCCTCCCTCAAAAAAGATTCATTATACATATTAATACATACAATTAATGCATTATAATGTATTTTTCATTAATTGGATTTCATTCAAAATTAATTTTTAGCGTTGATAAGAAGATTTACTACAGGGCATTAGATTAGTTATTTTTAGTTACTAGTTTTAGTTATGATTAGTTATTAGTTATTGAGTCGAAATTGTTGAAATTAATTCAGTACATCAATGAAATGAATGTAATGAGAAATTCAAACTAGATTTGTGAGAATAAAGATTTCTCTGTGACAGAAACAATACATTCTACGAACGATATGTACGGAAATTTTGTAACAATATTGCTTGAATTTTTCTGGAAAATTAAGTCTTTGTTTTATATCGAACAACACATTACTCTATACATACTGAATCAACACATAAACAACACAACACATTGAGGGTTAAGTGTAAGAGAGGGCCGGCTGCGCCCTAACTTCGCCCTCCCAGGCTTAAAATAAAGACAGCCATTCAATTCAATCAATAAGTAGGCTATTTCATTTGAAGAACATTTCGTATAATTCAATCTCGAATGCCTCAACATGATAATTCTTTTAAATGCTCAATAAATTAGAATTTGAATTTTATAAAATAGTAGAGAACTCTATTTCGTGAAGATCTGAAAGCATTTTTGGATGGTTGAAAAATGAATCAATATGGTTTTACTATAAAGTAAGTTTATTAAAAACAATCACTTACATTATTCGGTAGAAAAAATAGAAATACTATAATACAAAAGTAGTATACGAATGAGGTCGAATGGTAGCCTAATGGTATAATGAGATGGTATTGATGAGATTTGGGTCGTGGGGTGGTTGGTCCTAGTGGTGGTAGGCGTAGGCGGGGGCGGCGTATTTGGCGTAGGCAGCCACGGGGGCGGCGTGGTGGTAGGCGGCTACGGGGGCGGCGTAGGCCTTGGGGGCGGCGTAGGCGACGGGGTGGTGACCGGCCTCCTTGTGTACGACGGCGTTGAATCCGTTGTGGGGGTCGGCGGTGTACTCGACGGTTCTCTTGCTGCCGTCAGGCTCGGTCAGGGAGTAGACACCCTGTAGAAGATGGAGCGAAAAATTAGTCATAACCCACTTACGGATTTCGCAACTTGCAGAGAATTTGTTACTGGTTTCAATACATATAATGAGCTGTTTTTTTATTTTAAATAAGAATCACATAGTACCCTTTAGAATAATTTTATTTATGCATGATTTAGATAATGATCTGTATAATGATAATGGTCAGATAAAGATCTTCACTGTCCATTACTCAGAATTTTTAAAGGAGGATGCCAAACTTCTCAAACTTCCTAGGCCGATATTACACGATAATAGTTCTATGATCATATAAAAATAAATGTTAATACGAAATCATATTTCCATCACTTTCCTTGTGATCAACTATGATCATAGAACTATTATCGTGTAATACCGGCCTTACACATTGTAATTGAAAAAAGTATCATAGGATCCTTAGAAATACTTACTTTGTATAGTCTGTCTAAGCAAATGGAACATTCTGGCAAGATGGGAAAATTATTCCAGCTCGATCAATATTGATAACAATAATTAACAAATTTGGTCTCCAATTGTAGATCAGAATGTTTCCTACAATTTCAGATCATATTATTTTTTTTTTTTTTTTTTAGAGGGTGATGCCCACATGGGCTCTTGGGCCTGTGCGTGGGTAATGGGAAGGATGATGATGAGATATGAATGGACCTACTGCTTTAGGTGGGTTCCGAACCACCGGGAAGCGATTTTTGAGGCTCATAAATTGAATTCAGAGGAACCGGTCACCAGTACAATGGTGCTGGCAGAGGCACGTCGCTTATCTAATCTCACCGATTAGACGCTCTCTACCACTGGGACAAAACCGCTCATTATAATAGATTATTAAATTTAAGACCATATTCATTATAATATATCATTCATTTAATTTTATTTGAGCCAATATTGACTGGGCTGGAGTCATTTTTCCATCCTTCCAGAATTTCTTCTTTGCTTGGACAGACTATAGCCGAGATAAGAATGACAGAAGATTGATGTTTTGTCGTGTGATAACTCGCGTTTCACTCAAGTGATAAAGTTGCACATCAAGCTCTTCATCCATGAATTATTATTTTTTTTCAAATTATTGAAATAATTCACTAAGTTTGTGAACTAACTATTCATAATTATATGATTATATAATCATATAAATTATCATAATCATACGAAATTACCTTGACAACATCGCCGTCGCGGCTCTCGTGCTGGCTCTTGAAGTCGCCGGTGTGATGGTCCTGCACGTCGTATTCGAAGGAGTACTGTGGGTGTGGGTCGTACTCGTCAACGTGGTGTGGGGCGGGGGCGTACGCCTTGGGTGCGTAGGCGAGGGGGGCGGCGTACTTGGCGACGGGGGCGGCAGCGTAGGCGTATTTGGCGACGGGGGCGGGAGCGTAGGCGTACTTGGGTGCGGCGTAGGCCAGGGGCGCGTGGTAGGATGGGTAGGAGGGGATGACGCCACAGTGGGCCACTGCCATCACGGCTGACATGATTATAAGCTGCAACAGAATGATAAAAAAATAATTATAAGATTTTTCTTTGAAAATAATTTAGTACAGTTTCAGTGTATTGCATTTGTTGCACTGGAACTATATTCTCATCTGAATTTTTGTCATAAATTAGCGCTGAACTCGATCGTATATGGCCAAAAATTGATAATTATTTTTTCAGAGATAGTTTGTTTGGACAATGTTATTTGTATCTATTTATGTATTATTGGTATGTATTTATTTGTATGTTATTTGTAGCTAAGATACTCTTTGAGTAGTTGTGAAGGTTATATTGTGGTAGTAATCCATAATAAATGAAAACACAAGATGCTTTTAAACCACTGATTTATCAGAAAATCGAGATACCCGTTTCGGTTGTTACACCGATTGATAATGGTGTAACAACCGAAACCGGTATCTCGATTTTCTAATAAATCAGTGGTTTGACAACATCTTGTCTTTTCATTTATTAAGCTAAGATAAGAATTGTATACTATGTTCACTTGGACAAAAAGTTGCATGGTACTCCAATGTAAGCGAAGTATGCCGTAGTTTTTCCCTCGCAGTGAATATTTATAGGCCTAAATGAATAAATTGGGTGTTTTTATATAGATGATAGTATAGTTCAACTTGTAAGTGCTGAATAAATTCACAGGATTAGTATAGTGATTTATACAGAGATAATAGAATACTAACACATTAAT
The DNA here is from genome assembly GCA_017141385.1 of Sogatella furcifera. Classification (NCBI taxonomy): domain Eukaryota; kingdom Metazoa; phylum Arthropoda; class Insecta; order Hemiptera; family Delphacidae; genus Sogatella; species Sogatella furcifera. Next base: position 1,119,256 of record CM029552.1, read on the forward strand.
TCAATTCTCTCTGGATACATAGTTTACCTTGTTATCATGAAGAAGAGGACTGTGTATTGTATAGTATTAGAACAGAGTATTATTATAGTCTTATCGAGCAAAGAAGACATTCTGGTAAGGTGAGAAAATGATTCCAGCTCGGTGGATATTGGATAAAAAATTATAATTTTGGTCTCAAATTGTTGGAAAGTTTCTGATCTATAATTTTTTATTCTATAACCAATACTGGCCGAGCTGGAGTTATTTTCTCATCTTGCCAGAATGTCTTCTTTGCTTGACTAGAATATACTTCACTTGTGTTGTGATCTTGGCAAATTGGCCCACTACAGATCATCACTTAGTTGAGTGAAAAATGTCCTTCATCTCAGTATATACGGTAGCTAGCTGCTACTTGGATTTTTCATCGAATTCTACAAGGAATCGTTTCTTCACTTTTGTAATCTGTAATTACTGCATGATATAAATAATACTGAATTAATAATTACTACTAATTAATACTAAAATAATTACTGAATTACATAAATAATACTACTGAATGGAATACATGAATTCTAATAGGCCTACCTGTTACAGGTATTATAAGTTATGAATTCTAATACCTATTACAGTTCATTTTTAAAAATTAAGAAATTGAGTTTTTAGTGTCAAATAAAATTTGTCTTAATCTTATTATTGTCTCTGTGATTTCAGGTGAGTCGTGACTTTGGCCTAGCTGCTCCATTCAATTACTATGCATATTCAGTGAGTATTGAATAGTCTGTAGAAAGTGGATGATCACGATTTTTTAGTTCTATAGATTCCTGTCACGTTCCCATTATGAACGAAAACGACTTATTTGTGATGAACGAAGATAATAAGGAACAACGAAGGATAACGGAGAAAGTGTATGAAGGATAAGGATGGGAAATAGCGGAAGAGTGATAATTGAGTAAACAAGATAACGAAATAACGTACTGGGTTATCGAATTAAAGGGAAGATTTTTATATATTTAACTGATGTTTCATATCTCAGGCAATGAATGATAGAGAGTTCCAATTCTAGATTATGTGCTGTCGAAGCAAGCATGAAGTGGAGCAATAGAAGTGATTAATTTTCAGAGAAGAAAACTTTTTAGGTTATAGTGATATTGTCAAAGTATTGGGCTATTTAATAAAAGAGAAGAATTTTAGAGCTTGTTCAGATCTAGCTATACATAAATGTATTTCATATCCCAGGCTATTAAAAATAAAATCATTTAAGTCAAATAAAGTTATGTTTGAATTAAGATACATTCGTGAAATAGATATTATTTTGCATTAACTAATCCGAAAACATTCACCAACACTTTGTATTACTTACAATGATTTTTCATATCATAGCTTATTGGATGTACAATTCTCTCTTTAAATAACTGGCGGCTCGTGCCCACGAAACAGGTGAAGTGCTGTACAGTAAAAGATACGGGCACTTCACCTGTTTCGTGGGTACGAGCCGCCAGTGCTTTAAATATTCGAGTACTGGACATCAACACGTGTGAGAGGTCGTATCTGATTGTGAGAAATACTGTAGATAAATAACCACGGTACTCTACTATTGTCAAGTATAGAAGTCTATATCATAGAGTTAATATTATGAGTAATTTTGTTCATAATATAGACCATTGTATCAATAGAACATACCTGTATGTAGGCTACTTATATTTTGAACTAGATTGGAAAATCTGTACGTATGTTTTGGAACACTCTACTAAAGTAAGAGATGTGGATATCATGTGGAAATGGTTGTAAACTATAGCCTGCTAGTTTCTATCCTATAAGAGCTAGGCATAAGTAGTGATACACGCAATACATGTAAGTTTATCGGTAAGTGATGAAACCAATCTGCTCGTGGCAAGTTTGTGAATGACCTTACTGCTTTTCTGTCACACGATGTTGGCTCTAAGTATAGAAGACAGTTTTAGGTCGAAAAATCCGTTCGGTTGCTTCACCCAATGCAAAATGAACTGATTCCGTTGTAGGTACAGCACACACGTGAAGTTGAGTTAACTGTTTCAGTTGAAGAGTTTGAACCGGTATACAGTTGATTCAACATGATTGAGTGGTGAAATTAACTAATTCAAAGCAATAGATTCCAAAGTATCAAGGATTAAATTAATCAACTGCTCAGTTTTCAAAAAAGATGAAAGACTTATACTGGGTGATAGAACTAATAGCTTCAACAATAATTCTACTGTATTCTGAGTATACAGACTCTGTATAGCTGACTATATGACTAGCTTCAACTTGTCTCTTAGTTTCTATAGTTTGTTCAAGCAATGAAGACATTCTGGCAAGATGGGAAAATGACTCCAGCTCGGTCAATTTTGTTCAAAAATAATTAATTTAGTCTTAAATTGTAGGAATCATTCTGATCTACAATATGAGACCAAGTTTATCATTTTTGAACCGATATTGACCGAACTGGAGTCATTTTCCCATCTTGTCAGAGTATCTTCTTTGCTTGGACTGACTATGGTTGAAATGCTCCGACTAGTGAATTATGTTTTGTGTCCTCGGCTCAACTTGGTTTTAAGAAATGGCATGTTTATCAAATGGTACAATGGAAAATGATAAGTTTTTAGATTAACCTTTGAATTTTGATAGATTAATTCAAATCCCATTAGCTTTAGTTGTAAAACATAAACATTCCATTTTTATGGTTTTATTTTGTGTGACTTCTTGATAAAACTGTTCAAATGGTACAATCAACTGCTTCAATAGAAACCACACCAAAATCAACGGTTTTCGTTGATGTTGAAAAAAAGAATTGCTACAGTATCATTATTAGAATCAACTCCTATGAATCAATTGCGTTGCTTCAACCACAGCAGCAGTTGTAGGATCAACTGGTTTTTTTTTGTGTTTCAACTAGACTAGAGCATCGATTGTTCTTCGTTAGAATCTACTCCCATAAAAATTGAAGTTGCTTCAACCATAGTAGCAGTTGTTGGATCAACTGTTCTTCGTTGAAGTGGTTCAACTAGACTAGAGTATCAACTGTTTTTGTTGAATTGGTTCAACTAGACTAGAGCATCAACTTTTTTGTTGAATTGGTTCAACTAGACTAGAGCATCAACTGTTTTTGGTTGAATTGGTTCAACTAGACTAGAGCATCAACTGTTTTTTGTTGAATTGGTTCAACTAGACTAGAGCATCAACTGTTTTTGCGTTGAATTGGTTCAACTAGACTAGAGCATCAACTGTTTTTTGTTGAATTGGTTCAACTAGACTAGAGCATCAACTGTTTTTGCGTTGAAGTGTTTCGACTAGAGTAGAGCATCAACTGACACAGTTCAACTAAGCACAGTATCATTCACAGTGACACAGTATCGTCTTATAGTCTCACAGTAATTTACGGTCAATGGAAATCTAGCGAGCACGGAACGAGCCACGATTGGCCAATATAATCCTACGTCGTGTCGTGGCCTGGAGTTACACTTGACTCTTTTTTTTCTCCTCCTGTGCTCTAACCTAGACATGAAAGGAATGTGCGAAATTAGGTAACCGGCTCTGTTTGAGAATCACTGCACCGTGGAATAATTAATTGGTGGAAGAGAGCCGCTTTTTTTAGATAATAGTCTGTCCAAGCAAAGAAGACAAAATGGGAGAATTACTCTAGCTCGGTCAAGATTGGTTCAAGAACTAGAAATTTGTTTACAAATCGTAGATTAGAATGTTTTTTAAAATTTTAGACCAAATTTTTAGTTTTTGAAACAATATTGACCGAGCTGGAGTCATTCTCCCATCTTGTCAGAATGTCTTCTTCGCTTGAACAGATTATAGTCGCTGAGTTTTGCTTGTTTATTGCTAGAGATTAAGTCGCTGGTTTAGGATATATAGGCGATATAGCTATAGCCTACCTCGTTATCAGGTAGAGGAGGTCTGTCTGTATATAGTTTAGTAGTAGAGCAGACTAGTCTGTGCAAGCAAAGAAGATCCTCTGGCGAGATGAGAAAATGACTCCAGCTCAGACAATATTGGTTCAAAAATTATCAATTAGGTCTCAAATTCTAGGTCACATTCTTATCTACAATTTGAGACTAGATTTATAGTTTTTGAAGCAATATTGGCCGAGCTGGAGTCATTTCCCCATCTTGCCCGAGGCTCTTCTTTGTTTGGACAGACTATACCTATTGAATTCTGAAGCAGAGTTTGAATTTTGCTCCTCAATTGCGGGATTAAGTAACTGACTCAAGATATAGTCTGGTTGAGTGAAGAAGATTAAAAATGATTGATATTGATTTAAAAAATGATAATTCGATCTAAAATTGTATAATACATTCTGTTCTATAATTTAAGACCATCCTCATAGTTTTTCAACTGATATTGATCAAGTTGGAGTAATTTTCCCTTTTCCTTGCCAGAATTCCTTCTCTGCTCGACCTGTCTAGCAGTAGAGCAGAATACCCATTGAATTCTGAGTTTAAATTTTGAAACGTTAAGTTTCAAAGTTAGAAACTGCAGAGTTTAAATTTTGCCAGTTTATTATGCGATTGAGTCACTGGTTTAGGATACCTTTTTATAGGGCAGAAGAATCCTGTATATCCTGCATTGAAGGATATTATATCCTGTTTTACATCCTAATATCAGAGGCATGTAGATTTTAGAATTCTGGAGTAGAATGTAATAAACAGTTTTCTTATACAGGGTGTTTCAGGAGGAATGTGCAATACTTCTCAGGCTGATTCCTTACACCAAGTAGACAATAAAGTTTCACACAATCGCCGCCATTCAACTTTTTCTTTAGAATCCGACTCTCTTCAACTTCCATTAATAAAAAATACAATTTCATTATTCCAAATCTAGTTATAACCCTTATTGTTGATAAATGGCGTTTTCTAGCATATTTTTCCAATTATCTCAATAACCGTTGAAGTTACAAACTTGGAACTGGTTTCATTGAATTCCTTAGCTAATTTTACATAGGATTTGATTATTTTATAACCTCACTAAAGCCTTTAAAAAATTAGAAAAATTAATATATTTTGAAAAATCACAATTTTCCGCCATTGTTATCTCGGTAACAAAGCGTTTTTGGGGGTTGGTCCCATGGAACTTTATTGTCTACTTGGTGTAAGGAATCAGCCTGAGAAGTATGGCACATTCCTCCTGAAACACCCTGTATATTGTATAGTTAGTGGTTTGGTTCACTGAGTACTGAAGTAGGGTAATTGTATGCTGAGACTAAGATAGAGCAGATCACAGAAGATTAGAATAAATTTATTTATCCTGGTATTGCAAGATAGTTCTGTATCGTTTAGGTGTGATAGTTTGGAGGATATCTTAAGATCCAAGATCTTTCTTTGTTGATTTAAAATTATCTCTATCCTAGGATCCATCAACTCTGCAGAGATAATTAATTTTTAATCAATGTATGAGAGCTAGTGTGACTTGTATACAATATTTTTTTATAATTATTAACTCTTAAGATATCAAAAGAGTTCCTCGATATAAGAGGATAATTGACTAAATTATTTCATATGTGATGGGGTATAGCAGTCGCCAAGAAGTTAGGTACTTTCGTATGCTCCTTGATGTTTTCATATGGAAATAGATGTAAAATTTCAAATAGAGGGTTAGTTTGAAGAGTTACATTGGGTATTTGCAGTGTTTAAGATTGCGCTCCAACAGTTGATGATGTCAATCAGAGTTTTGAAATCTAAAGTGACAATAGATGCTTTAAATCAGCTGTTTGTAGGTTACATCACATACGAGAAACAGACGAAACTGCCTAAATTTTTGGTATCAGCTATATGTACGGTAAGTGGTTTACACCTACTAAGAATTTTTTTCTGATCAACTTACCTCCCTCAATCAATTTTACACTATAATGATGAAGCATTACATCAGGTTCAATTAAATTTGACATATCAGTGCAACATGTACTCGAAACAATGATGAATTATTATCTCCACATTTTTACAACGTATTTCCTCATGCTATAAATCAACAGTAAAAGATTGGCTGTGAAAGGTGTTCCTATCCGATCATTAAATTGGAGTTCACTTGGCAACCCATGTTAAAGTCGGTCCAAGCAGAGGAGACACTCTGGCAAGATGGGAAAATGACTCCAGCTCGGTGCATATTGGTTCAAAATTCATAATAAATTTGACCTCAAATTGTAGAAAACAATCTGATCTATAATTTGAGACCACGTTTATAATTTTTGAACCAATATTGTCTGAGCTGGAGTTGTTTCTCATCTTGCCAGAATGTCTTCTTTGCTTGAACAGACTATACAATCACCTGAAATTCCCAATCATTCCACCACATATACTGTGTGGGAAATGATAGAGAATAGGCCGCTATTCCATCCATATTGAAACCGGTTGTTTTTTATTGTACGGGCTTGATGCATTATTATATTGGTAACATGTAGGCCTTTAATGTGATAGTAACAGTAATTGGGTAACTGTTACAGATTTTCAATAATCCTTATCTCGCCATTGAATTTTCTTACTGGGGGAATTTGGGAAATAAGAGTCTTTTTGCACAAAAGTGGATTTAATTTATTGGTGAGATCCAACTTGGTTGATTGGCAGTAATGAGAGACAAATCTTTGTAACTTGTATTGGGCGGATTTTCAAGATTTTTAACATTTATAAAACTACTCAAATCATAGCGACGAAAGAATTACTCGTTGAATATTGTTGAGAGTATATTATTCATGAATACAACTTGATGGTCGATAGGCCTTAGTAATTGTATTTTTAGTAAAGCAGGTTTTCGCAGGTTTAGTTATTTGGACTCTAAGGAAATTTTTTGGGGCATAGTTCATTATAAAATGCATTATCACTGGAATTTGAGTCAATTAGTTACCATAATATTAATTAGGTTATCTGTAGCCTAGTATTCTACAGTTTTGCTGTCTTTCTGGGTTCCATTGTATTATAATATACAAAGTGTTATAGGAAGAATCGGCCAAACTTCTCAGATTGATTCCTCACAGTTCAGAGTGAAAAATCTTGAAATTAATCCTTATATCAAGAAGATTTAGATGACAACGACTCTGTTGAATGCAACTAATGAAATGCAAAAATTGTTCACTATGTTTATTCCAATGTCACGTTTCTTCCCCCAAGTAATCCTAGGTGATCAGTCATTTTCAATACTAATATTTATAGAACTACTCAAATTATAGCAACTATATATTTTTATAACAATCAATAACACCAGACTGGTCCTTTCTGGGAGAAATTTCGAATAATTTGTGAAATTGTAATCAATTTTTGTCACCTTTCAAAAATGAAATTATTTATTTATGTCACATCAAAGAGTACAACAGGCTTCATAGCCCAAAAATGTTTCTCTTAATTTCATACAAACAAACCAAACAAAAAAAGGTATGTCATAAACCTTTCCTAAAACACTAAATTTTACACCAAAGTAATTATCACTCATGAAATGAAACTACTCACAAATCCACAGTAAAAAGTAATCACAATAGTGTCTCCTATCTCAGAAGGAAAGATGAAGCCTTGTACATTTTCAAGTATTTGTCAATTTTGAAATAATAAAACCACCCATTATCTGATTAAAACCAAAGTAATCCACACGAGGGAAACAGAATAGAAGATTAGTACTGTATGCTCAAAGTCGAACGTCACCTATCTTAGCTCAGAAACATAATGTAAAACTTGGAAAAAGTCTATACAGAAATTATTCACTTGATGAAAACTAAACAAAGAAAAATATGCACAATAACAGTCACCTACCTTAGCAGACATGCTGTTGGATTGACTAAAAACTCGAGAGATGAAAAACCCCGCTATTGGTAGTGTGTGCTGTGATGAAAATCTGCCAACTGATGTCCAGGTACCACCTGCGATGATGTATTTATATGTATGAATGGAGACGGTCCCCCTGCCCACAGTTCAATGCATTAAGGATGGCCCACTGCTACTCCTACTACTTCGGGCATAGAGCACCACCACCCCCTCCCCCCTCTTGGTCTTCTCTCTACTCTGCTTCGTCCTTCTTCTTCTCCTCCCTCTTCATCCTTATCCTTTTTCTACTCCTCCTTCTCCCTTCTTCTTTTTGTCTCTTCTGGTCCTGCTCCTCCTCCTCCTCCTCCTCCTCCTCCTCCTCCTCCTCCTCCTCCTCCTCCTCCTCCTCCTCCTCCTCCTCCTCCTCCTCCTCCTCCTCTTCCTTCTTTTCGTTACTTCTAGTCCTGCTCGTGCACGTCATCTCCTCTTTCTCTACCACTTCATCCACATCCTCCTTTCCTTATTTCTTCTCCTTCTTCTCCTCCTCCTCTCCTCCTTTTCTTCTTCTTCTTCTTTTTCATCATCATCTTCTTCTTCTTTCTTCCCCTTCTTCTTCTTCTTTTCCTACTTCTTTTTCTTCATCTTCATCATCATCTTCTTCTTTCTTTCCCTTCTTCTTCTTTTTCTTCTTCTTCTTCTTCTTCTTATTTTTCATCATCATCTCCTTCTTCTTTCTTCCCCTTCTTCTTCTTTTCCTACTTCTTTTTCTTCATCTTCATCATCATCATCATCATCATCATCTTCTTCTTCTTCTTTTTCCACTCCTTTTTTCTTGTCTCAGATTTTTTTTTTCAACTCTCACCAATCGGCAACGCCTTGTTTATTCCCACATGGTGAAATAGCCAAGTATTCTACTATAACTGTATTGTAAGGGTTGCTGTATTTATACCTTATAATATTGGACTACGTGTACTGTACTTCAAATATCCATGGTGTATCACACAGCAAAAAAAAGTCATAATTATCTATTGATAAGATACATTTCTCATAATTAAAAGAGGATACAATGTCTTGGGTTGACGTATAACACTTGTTAACTAATACTTTTAATATAACCTAGTACCATATTATCCTAATGAGTGCAATATATTGCAATGCAATATGAGTGGTCACATAATTATATTCCAATCGTTGAAAGATAATGCTCATTTCATTATTATTATTATTCATCTGTCAATATGAAAAGTTAACAATAAAAACCTTTTATTACTTTAAACTCTAGTGAACGCATGAAAATGGTCCAATGGATACTGGAACAGCTGAATCCCTCATCCAAAAGGCTCCTTTTTATAGAGCCCTACCTCATTTTAATCCCCCTACGCTTCCATTTCGCCAGGTATATTATGAAATGAAAATCAATTTTCATTTATAATCAGCTCAATTGGTTATGTTGCATCAAGTCTCATTGGACTATTATCATAGTTCTAGAAATATACCTATCAAATATCGATTCCATCCAATAGTTTTTTGTCACCATCTTGAGTAATAATTTTTGTTAATATAACAAGAATACAGTATTTCCATGAAATATTCCGAGACTTGCTTCAATTTTTATGCATTATTTGCGATGTAAAATTGGATCAAGGAATGTTTTCTACACAACACAAGTACAAAGTCGAAGTTCACTAATGTTCTATGTGAATAGAATTCGCATTCATGTATTCTATTTTTTTATATTTATGTTGTTCCTTGTTTGAATAAAAATAAATTCAATATTATGTTATGCTATTATTCATCTATATTGTGTATCTTCAATATCTCTGTATGTGGATACCATACTACAACTATAGTGTAGCAGAGGGTGTGACAAAGAAACAAAGTAAAAGAGACAAAGAAAGAAATCTCAAAGACAAAAAAGAAACGAATAAAGGAAGTGAGAAGGAAGATAGTGATGATAACAGAGAGTTCGCCTTGTCCTTTGTTATTATGTGAACTACGTTCTATAGCACAACTATAGTAACTATAGGTCCTTGCCTTTCACCTATAGCTACTATACAAAGGCTACTCCTTCTCTCCGCCTAGGACGTGATTGCATACTGTTATCTATCCTGAATTGCAGTATATCACTGCCATACTGATAGGGCCCAGAGTTGCTATGTCTTCTGGTTATCACCGACGCAAACATATGATTTGATGGCTGTTATCTTTCCTAGGTGATCGCAGTTTCAAATTCACTTTTGTCTGTTGACTGTGTTTTGGAAAATAATGATCGCCTATACATTGAATCACTGGCGGCTCGTGCCTACGAAACAGGTGAAGTGCTGTACTGTAAAAGACACGGGCACTTCATCTGTTTCGTGGGCACGAGCCGCCAGTGCATTAACGTGTAACCTGTCAGGTCTGGTGTCAGAGTTTTCAGGTCGCTCCTGATTGAATCCGGTGTAACGTTCCAGATATACGTTCTAGAATGCTCTAGTTTGAAATTGTTTTGATAAATAATTGAGTGAAATATGATAGATACGTGGTATTTTCAAAATGTTCTATTTTGAGATTGCTTTGATAGATAATTGACTTGGAACAAAATAGCTTTCAGATGTGAGTGGTATTAAATGCAGTCTATGTATTTGACTGTATTTTTAATACAGTCTATGAAATGTTAGACTTCAGTATGGGTTGGAGACTGTGATTCTGCCAAAAAATATATGTGAACATTTTTTTAAATTAAAATTCATGAGTAATTCCTACTTGTGGAAAGATTGAGGAACATTCTCTTTGAAATGGTCTCATTGTTACACTTGCAAAGTTTCTAAACAAATTGTTAAATGATAATCGTTTGAAAAGAGGATTTCAGATCATTTCTTTGAATAGCAAAGTTATTGTTCCAATTTTAAGGTTTTTGATATTAATAATTGACTTATACAACGATAAGTAATATAGAAGTATAGTGATAGAATTTGATTATGAAGGGATATTGATGATATCTTGTTCTTGTGCTAGTTTACACTTGCCTATAGAAAAGTTGATAGCGAGGTTATTGTTCCATTGTTTGATTTTTGTGTTAAATAATAAACAAGTGCAGTAATAATAAGTTTGGAATTATAGTGATAGAATTTACCTATGAACGGATATTGATGATACTGTAATTTATTCTAAATGCTAGCTTAGACTACCTTATTAGGAGGGGTTTTTTGGAAATTCAGATCTCCTGTAATAAATAAACGCAGCATGGTCGTTTATTGCCTAGACTTGAGACTTTCAAATCCTTCATTCTATCATATTTTTGTTTTTTCATGTGCTTTCTAGTGCAAGGAGCTCAGTTACAATATTTTCTGTGGGAAATTACAAAATTTTATCTGAATTTTGTTTTCAAGCCTATTTTGGATAGTGGAAACATTCTCAGCTTCGTTAAAACTCAATGGTTGCCTGGTTTCTCAACGTTTCATCTTTGGACATTTGCATGGAAATTGTGTGCTGAAGTCTTAGGATATTTTCTATAGCAAATAAGGATGAAGCTTCTCTTGAAAGTGTATGCACGATCCTGTGCCACAGTCAGTCCAAGCAGAGAAGACATTGTGGCAAGTCGGGAAAATGACTACCGTTCGGTCAATATTAGTTCAATAATATTCTTAATTTGGTGTCAAATTGTAGGAAACATTCTGGTCTACCATTTGAGTCCAAATTTATAGTTTTCGAACCAGTATTGACCGAGCTGAAGTCATTTTCCCATTTTGCCAGAATGTCTTCTCTGCTTGGACAGATTATAGTAGTGAATAGTGTAAACTTTAGTATAACAGGAGTTGGGTCGTGACTGAATGGGGAACCAGGTTGGTCGCACCTGAGGTTAGTTGGGAAAAATGCGATTTGTTGATAGTGTGTGACCGGTTACTGTATTAGATTAGACATGTATGTATAGAGTAACTTACTTGTATGGTGAGAGGGACCGTAGTCATCGGGATTCGCTTAGAATTTGTTCAAGGACATTATAAAGCATTGTACTTACTTTCGAGTATGGAGTTTTTTGTAGTTTTTGCCTTTGAAACCGTGCAGTGCATAATTAATTATGCACTGTTTAATTTGTCAAAAAGTTTGACAAACTATTAATTAATTATTTAATTAATCAACTAAAATAGTTCAATTAATTTAACTATTAATTTGTCAAAAAGTTTAAATTTGAGTAAATAATTGGAAAATTCATAAACTTATTGGTTGAAATTATTTGAAAAGTTTTTGTGAACATTCAATAAAACACACTTGATAACTGAACTTTAAAACTTAGGGCTGTTTAAAATAATTGAAAAATAAATAAAAATCAAACACCCTTTTAAAAAACTTTATAAAATTATTTAAATTAAACTTGATAAAGTTTTTTAAAAGGGTGTTTGATTTTTATTTATTTTTCACACTTGATAATTCTACATGAACATTAAATACTTATTTTTCAAGCTTTTGTGAATACAACTCTTGTATCCTGCAAACAGATTGTAATTATTCGAATAAAGTTGAAGTTTTGAAGATGGCTCAGGGTTGGGACCACGCATGGGGTGTGCAACAGCACAGGGCGCCGCGGCGGCCTGAACAAACGGGAATTTTGAAGATTTCAATTATTACAATTATTTTTCTACTACTGTATTAAAAAAAAATCATTTATAACTTGAATCCACAAGTCTGCATTAAAGTCATCATAATGAATTGATCGAGTGAAACACCACGTTCAATGAATGAAGCAAGCTGAGAAATAAAATTTTCAAATTTAACTGTATTGGTGGCTGACTACTACCTCTCACTCTATCGACCAATCACAAGCCAGCACAAGCCCACGCCCACAACGCCCTCTCATTGGCTGATGCCATTAAGTCAAAATGGCCTATAGAGACACCATTTTGTTGAAAGATCTCTTATTACTACCTATCTCTTGATACCTGGCTCCAGGACCGTATTAGATCATAATTAGTTTGAGTTTCATACAGTATCTATAATCATAGTACAGTATGAAATTAGATAAAAGACGATTAATACAATTAATTAATACTGTGTACTACAGTATATGAAAATGCAAAATCATATTTTCATCTCATTTCATACAGAAAAATCCAAAATTTCATACAGCCAAATCTAAATTCTGTGAGTAAATCCTTCAAAAATAGTATATTGATAAAATTTTACCAGCTTGAATACATAAAAAATATTATACTAGCGTGGGATCATGAAGAGTAAATCAGCATTCTATTTTGTGCATGACACACCACACACCATCCATCATTTTTTTGCTAGCAGCCATTTTCCAAAGCAGAACCCACAAAACAATGTCAACAAATCAGAAACGAGCAGGCGGGGCATGAAGGCGTGTCCAAGTCAAATATGAAACTTCACCCATCAACTGCTGCCATCTACTTGTTTAATTTTGAAACTTTTCAAACTGATTTCATCAGCCAGTCAGAGCGTAGGCCTAGGTGGGCGGAGCTTGGAGGCGTGTCCGATTGGAGTTGAAGCAAATCACCTTATTGCTACTGCCGTCAGTACCGCATTTCCCACTAGGCCCAGGCCTAGGGCGTAGAATTTTGGGGGGCGCAAAATTTTAAGAAGCTCATACACAAGCATGGATAAGATATGATCAGAAAAGCAAACAAAAATTTTTGTTTAGCTGGTAGCAAATATCTATTTATCTTCAAAATAAAATATAGGCCTACTAACTAAACTTCAAGTATCCAACAATAACAATGTAGGGACCGACATTCACAGTGCTATGAAATATGATTCATACTTATCACACGTTTACGCTGACGGCTATTGTGTCTGAACTTACTGAAAGCATTGACTTTGGAGGAATAATGAGAACTATTGTAGAATCCAACCAAAGAAGACAATTTCTATAAAATAAGAATTTTACAAACCACTTATCACTGTATGTTTTTTGACCTTGAATGTTTTTTTGCAGAGAAGTTGGACATTGTTAGACCAATGAGCTTTCTTATGAAGCTCTAAAATATGATTATGTAGCCTATGGATTTACATTTATAAATCTTAACGTAATGTAATCATTCCTTATTTTCATACTTTATCAATGTACCATCAGAAACGTGAGTTGTATTATTTTAGGGTTGAAATAAATAAATTGCTAAAAAACTTATATTTTTCAAGTTGTTCTACACATCATTCTAATAACTTTTGACAGTACAATATCATCAAGAATAATTAGTATGTTTTACTAAGCTGTTAGCCTATATTGCTATATATATTTTTAATCTAAAAGAGTTATGAGAAAAATAATGTATGTGCATTGTATTAGGGATTGGGATATCTGGGATATCGTCATAGTCCATCTGGAAGGTGGGGGTGATGTTCAGGTGAAGGGGAGGGGGCGCTTTTTGGTTTGTATGCCTAGGTGCGCTGAACTGCTAAATGCGGCACTGACTGCCGTCTGCTGGCTTAATTCGGAACTATTTCAATAATGGCTTTTCCAAGAAAGTTTAAGAGAGCAGTTGAAATGGCTGCAATCTTCAATTTTCTTGTAATTAAGTTTCCTATCTATTTTATTTTGTAAAAATATGTATATTTTCAGTGAATGAAGGATTCATTATGACTCAAAATATTTTTACTATGTAGAATATTCCTTCCTTATATGCTTTCAAGCTAACGAATGAAAATGAATCAATCAAATTTTGGGAATTGTATGATGGATAACTCGCTGAAAAATGTTTTTCTTTTATCAATAGTAGCGAGTATTCCAACTTCGATGTAACACGATGAATATCCTATGATTATTTAAAGTGCTCTCTATTAAAAACCACGGTAGAATGCTATGTACTTTTCTGTTTATCACATAATATTATCCGAATACGCTCCAATACATTGGAATAAATCATAATAAGCAAGTCCCTATAATGCTTCTTTGCCACATTTGCAACATTGCGATCACAAATGTGCAAAGTGTGAAAATTGTAATTTTTGTTATTGAAGTTGGTGAAATTCTCCAAAGAAACTAATTCAAAGAAGATTTAACTTCATAAATGGAGTGAAATATCATTCAGTCTGGTGAATTTTCAAACCAAGTTATATCATTTTCAGCTTTTGGACTGCTCTAAAATAGCTTCTAAATTTACAAACAAAATATTTATTGGGAGCTACGCGACCCCCTGTGGAATCCCTTGCTAAATTATCTTGATAGTTAACTTCAAACCATCCACTCCGCACCAATTTTGATTTATGGAGACGAATCAAATCCACATCGTCATCACAATCATCAACGTCATCTGACAGAAATGACTAGTCATGATTGAGTCACGTTCAAGTGTGCTTCGTGAAAAAATTGTTATTTTCTATCCTTATTTGGTCACTGTAAAACACGGCACTATCTTTCTCTCGGATGAAAGATCACGCACGTGAATATCGGTATATAGAAGAACTTATTTTAGACTTCATAATACAGCATGTTTAAGCAAAGAAGACATTCTGGCAAGATGAGAAAATGATTCCAGTTTAGTCAATGTTGGTTCAAAAATTATAAATTTGGTCCCGAATTGTAGATCAGAATGTTTTCTACAATTTGAGACTGAATTTATGATTCATGGACCAATATTGACAGAGCTGGAGTAATTTTTCCATCTTGCCACAATGTCTTCTTTGCTTGAACAGACTATGCTATATTGTTGAAATTATTTTATGTTGTGCTGTATATTATACCTCTATATTTACATATCGGATTTATTGGTGCAGATAATTTTAGAATAATAATTTGTGAACTGGGCGTGGCAGGCGGAAAAGATAGGACAGATCGTGATTGATGTGTATGTTGTAGTTTTGCGGCGTGCTGTGATAATTTTCGAAAGTAGAACGGAACAATTTTGAAGGGCGGCTGTAGATTTTCCGTTGTGCAATGATTGATTTTTTTGTGGCGGCTGGAAAAATGTGTTGCACTGGTTTTTTTAAAGGCGTAGCGCGGAACGTCCTTGAACTCATCAGCTGACTGCTGCTTGTAATCGAAAGACATCGGTCGAATCCGTCCAAGCAAAGAAGACCTTCTGGCAAGATGGGGGAATGACTGCAACTCGGTCAATATTGGTTCAAAAATCACATACTTGGTCCCGAATTGTAGAAAACATTCTATTCTACAATTTGGGGCGAAATTTATAATTTTTGAACCAATATTGGCTGAGCTGGAGTCGTTTTCTCATCTTGCCAGAATGTCTTCTTTGCTTGGACAGACTAAACTAATCTGACATCGTTGGTCAGACTCCTTCTAATCTGACATCAGGCGTTTTGTTTTTGATGAGAAACATGTCGACTAATTCACTTTCCCATTCAGCTTTCATGTAGAAAGGTAGTTGATCCTATTAGTATTGAAATGCGGAACATTAAAAAATTCAAAGATAATCCTACCACCATCAATATTTTGGAGTGGCATATGAGTCTGTTTCTGTCCAAGCAAAGAAGACATTCTGGCAAGATGAGGAAATGACTCCAGCTCGGCCTATATTGGTTCAAAAAGTATAACGTTGGTCACAAGTTGTAGATCGAATTGTTCCTACAATTTGGGACCAAGTTTGTGATTTTTGAACAAATATTGGCCGGCCTGTAGTCACTTTCCCATCTTGCCTGAATAACTTCTTTGCTTGGACAGACTGTACTGTTGTAATTATTTGATTTCTGTATGTTTCTGGAAATAAGACGTTTTGGACAATATTATTGTCTGTGTTTTATCCATTCAGTAACGTATTTTGTCAAATAAATGAATATGAATATGTTATTCATGTTCCTCGTTCGAGTGGTATGGTTCCTTCAGAAGTAACTGGCTATTTGTTATAGTTGAACGCATGAAAATGGTCCAATTGAAACTGCAACATCAGAGACATATCTCTCAGCTCCATATACGTTGACAGTTTGTCAGGCGTATTTGTATTATGAAATTATGAATAAATTTCTATTTTTATAATCAGATGGATTGGCAGCGTTGAATCAAGTCTCACAGGACTATTTTCATGCGTTCAACCTTAGTTTTGACGTGTTTGGAGTTGAAGATGATGGATTGGCAGTTGAATCAAGTGTTGATCGACCACTTCTGTGTTTCATCTTAAGTCATCGTGAATATGGTATAGAATCTATCAAAGTTCAGACAAGCCCCTATAATATTATTATACACAGTAAAAAGATACGATCTTACATATTTTATGGCCCGCCAGCATAGTTTTGTCTATTAAATTTGGCCCATCGCGAAAAAAGTTTGCCCATCACTGGTATACCTAGACAAATATTGACAGACAAGCTACTTGTATTGGTATAGAATGATAATAAACTTCAATTTTTGACAATTGACTGGGAAACGTTCTACATCCAGTTGACAACCTTTTCACAGACTTCAATAATATTCTGCCTTCCTTTTCGGGAGCGATTGCAGCGTCATCATCACTCCAATTATTCCAATAATGTGTGTCTGAAGTGACGAAGGTGAAAACTCTCACCACTTCAAACAACCACTATGCAGCTTAATGTTGCGAGATTTCGAAACAAAACACGAACAAGAATGGTGTTTCCACATCTGTCTGGAGTAAGACAATTGCCAGACTCCAACCACCTTCCGACGTCAATCAAAAACAGGCTGATTGCGTTTAGAATGCATTTCGGTCCTGGAAAGGAGAGGTTTTGTTTGTGTTTGAACGCTTAAAACTGGCAGAAAAGTATGCGTTTCTGTATCTTGACTAAATAGACCAGAATAACAGAAGGAAATGCACTACATTGAGGTCTAGAAAACCTGAAGCTAAACGAGACTTTTACATAGAATGATACATAGTCTCAACTCTAGAAGTAATTTCAATGAACACGTTCACACTCTAGGATTATAATATCAAGTTTAATACCTTATGTTATTTTTTCTGTGATTTCATCTTACGATATTCCATTTCCAATATGAGTGGAGGAGAATAGGATATTATTCTTCTTTTAAAAGTTTTTGAAGTATTGACTTGGATAATGATAACTGTTATACTGGAAATTTTAACATGTAACAGTCAAGTCACTAAATTCTCCAAGTAATTTACTATAATAAAGAAAGGTTTATGAGTCCTAAAACTTTTAAATTCTGAACATAATTGAAATGAATAATTCAAATCTGAACTGGAGGTATTGAACTACATCCATAACCCAACTGACCTTTGGAAAATTGCATAGTAATGTATTCTCAGTGATCCGGTTTTAATGAGATTGAAATCCTTGCCTAAAAAAAAGGTGAATGGCCTGCCAGCCTATTACCAGTTTTCAAGTTTCAAGTAGATATTGACCGTATTGCTCATATAGGCTACTAATTAACGCGAGTCATATGTAACGGCAACAGTCAGTTGATGCCTATTACCGATAAAGGTATTTTGGACTAGAAAACCATTTTTGAACTGTGAGGTAATCGTATGTGAAATTTCAAGTTGAACTCTGCAAGAAACTGAAAAAATGTCAGACCAAGTTCGATCAAGATTAGAGCAATTGCTACTGTTTGCATGCATGTTGAGCATAGACATTATAAATAATGAACGGTTTAATCATTGCAGATTAGAATTTATGATCTTAGTTTACGTTCATAATAATGGCTTTGAAGCTCACGCTATCCTTGTATGGAATGCGGGATACGGATTCAAGGGATAGCTCGTAATTCATGTGCATAAGATGTTGTACAGGTTGAACCATCAATTCTGACTACACTCATAAATTAATTAGATTATTCATTAACTTGATCCTGTGCTGTAGCTCCAGTGCTCCAGTATATAGTGGCATGATTCATGATAGTTTGGGAACAAAAATTGTTAAATTCTCATAGTTCTTGAAAATTTTAGAATTCGTTATATTGTTCCCATAATATAATTTAGAATTCATAATAGATAGTCTAATATATATACTGCTCCCATATATCAAATAATTTTATTTCATATCATTCATTTGAGTGTCCTTTTCTTCGTGCATTATGATTAATTTGGTGATATGAGTTCAATTCTTGTGTATGAATTGATAATGATTTTTAAAAATACTTGAATGGAGTTGAACAGCAAACTTAAACGATAACTCCGAATCACCGAGATCATTGCGATTGGAAATTGAGACTACTTCAGGTACCTTATGATATCAGAATATCATCATTCTATGTTCCCAATAATAATTGTTTTAAGTTTTTAATCAACATGAATAAAATTGTTTTAAAATTATTCATGGGTTTGAATCGTAGCCTATATTTAGCTATAGAGTATAAATCTAGATTCCTGTTTTCACTGAACATTCACAACAAAAGTCCATTCTCTTCACAATTTTAACATAGATTAGAAGGGGATTTATTCAACTTTTGAATTATTACAAAGACGTTTCAAAACCTATTACACTAATCCAGTAGGCGGCTATGACTGATTTCTTCTTACATAATTAATCATTACACTTTAAGATCAGTAGTAGCCTGAAAGGTTTTGAATGAAAAAAAATGGTTCAGATTTTTAACTTGAAGCAACAATTAGTGTGTAACCTGTCCGTTGAGGATTAATTTGCCATGACACCAGACAAGACATGCATGGTATAGTATGTCCATGCAAAGAAGACCATCTGGCAAGACGGGGGAATGACTCCAGCTTGGTCAATATTCGTTCAAGAATTATAAATGTGGTCTTAATAGTAGGTCAGATTGTTTCCTACAATTTGAGATCAAGTTGATAATTTTTGAACCAGTATTGACTGAGCTTGAGTCAAACTCCCATCTTGCCAGAGGGTCTTCTTTGCATGGACAGACGATACACCCACATGATTATAAATGGACTGTCCAGTTCAACTCCTCCCATTCGGTTGGTCCATATGACCGGGGGCTCTTATTACCCAACAAGCTACACCCCCACACGTAGTCACATATTATGTGTCATTGCATCCTAATATATACGAAGGGAATGTATTTCATATACATTTCTATTTTATTGTTTTAGTATTAGGTAGTATACATTAAATTATGTTATTGTCAGATATTCCTATTTTTTTGTTATAGCAGTTGTAAACATTAGGCTACATTATGGTATTGTAAAGTCTGATCGAGCTAAAAAGACCATCTGGCAAGATGGGAAATGACTCTTGCTTGGTCAATATTTGTTCAAAAATTATAAATTTGGTATCAAATTGCAGAGAAGAATGTTCCTTGGGAATCAAATGTATATCTCTTAAACCAATATTGACCGAGCTGAAGTTTTTTTTTTTTTTTTTGAGGGTGATGCCCACATGGGCTCTTGGGCCTGTGTGTGGGTAATGGGAGGGATGATGATGAGAGATGAATGGACCTACTGCTTTAGGTGGGTTCCGAACCACCGGGAAGCGATGTTTGAAGCTCATGAATTGAATTCAGAGGAACCGGTCACCGTTACAACCGTGGTGGTAGAGGCACGTCGCTCCCATCATCAGTTATTTTCACATCTTACCAGACTGTCTAATTTTTGAACCATATATTGTATATTACATTACAATTATATTATATGTTGAATACATGAACCTCCTTGGTTGAATACATGTATTCTATTTCAATCAGTATGTATCTGGCTTATAGCTCATACACAACTCACAATTCTCAATAATATAGTAAATACATATTGTAAATGAGAAAAATTAATATAACACGTAAGAACATCTAAAATACACTTTTCCTGGGATTGAAAGTTTACTTGTATAATTTATATGGTACTGTGCAGTGGATGTAACTCTATGATCAATATATACAACCCACATGCTATTAATAAGTGAAGTTTTTATACATTATACACACTGTTATTCTGTGCAATCCCGTATAGTCTGTCCAAGCCAAGAAGACATTCTAGCAAGATGGGAAAATGACTCCAGCTCGATCAATATACGCTCAAAAATTATGAATTCGGTCTCAAATTGTAGATCAGAATGTTTCCTACAATTTGAGACCAAATTTATCATTTTTGAACGAATATTGACCAAGCTGAACTCATATTCCCATTTCGCCAGAATGTCTTCTTTGCTTGGACAATGTACATACTATACCATACGGTGTGGTCTAAAGATTGCATCCTCCGACACTCACAGAAAAGTGATTGTAAAAGTCACATGGCTTGAGGACTTTGAACAAAGTCGCGTGTTACATTTAGCATAGGTTGTGTGTCGTTATTGAAATGTGGCCTGAAACAAGTAAGCCTGTGTGCAACATATCAGAGGATAGTGGATGTAATCGTGGATAAGGCCTTGTTTTTCTTATACGAGTTGAAGAACATGATACAGTTCATGCTGTTGCTGGAAGTGGGAAATCGAATGTGAGAATGTCACAATGATAAAAGGAAAAGTTATAAGAAATTATGTGAGCGCTGGACTGGACATTGAGAGGAGAGAACCATATTTACAGTAATTCAAAGTGGAATGATGTCCGAAAATAAATAAATCATATTTATCATTGCTTCAATTTTGTTGTCAAATTGGTGAAACATCATTCATTGTATTGTTCAATTCAATGCAGATGTCGTATTGTATCAATTTAATGTTCATTCAATTGAATTCGCTCCAACTGTTAATGTTGTCAATTAGCTATGCCTAGATGATGTTTTTGAAATCAGAAGAGCAAAGAAATTGATGCTTTACATCACATCAGTTGTTAGTAAAACTTGAAATAATTAAAATCGAAGTACCTTTTTTTGAAAAATAGTACATTACACTACAAGCACAGAAAGTAGGTGTTTACGGTATGAGGATAGTTTCTCGGGCGAGGCTTGCCGAGAATATGTTATCCGAATACCGTAAACACCTTTCTGTGTGAGTTGAGTACGATACTTTTTGCCACACTGCGAGAATAAGAATAATAAATATTGTATAAGAATGTTTGCGGCGATCGCTGATTCGAACTGAATTAGGCTACGGCGGCTTGAGAAGCAGAAAGCAGTGCATTGTCGCCCGATCTAGCGGCCGGATAGGTAACTACCAGTCTCTTTCTGTGCACTAGCTCCGAAAGAGCCCTCTTTCTGAGCTAGTAGCAAAACCGCCTGTAAATGGCGTCTTTCGAATCTCTTTAGTGCACAGAAAACAGCTGCTTTCTGTGCAGTGTGGCGAAAATATTTTTATTTACCACAACATTTCTGGGCGATATCCATTGGATTAATGTTGTTTACTGTTATTTACACTTGAAAATGGCTATATTGCCAAAACATGTTGTGTTAAATAATTTTTTTCAAAAGGGTACTTCGATTTCAATTATTTCAAGTTTTAACAAATACAGTAGCCCTAAGGCTGAGGCCGCACTGCCGGTGGGTAGAGCCTGGAGGGTGGAGGGTAGTTGGTAAATCTATAGAACATACACACCATCCACAGTAATACATCGTATGAATGGTATGACGTCATACTGTTTTTTGAGGTTATGTTGTCCATATTTAAGAATTTCAAGATGGCGGCTGAACACGTACCATTCATACGATGTATTACTGTGGATGGTGTGTATATTCTATAGATTTACCAACTACCCTCCACCCTCCAGGCTCTACCCACCGGCAGTGCGGCCTCAGCCTAAGAGAAAATAAGTATCAGATGTTAGTAACTTACAACACATACTAACAAATTAATTTACTGTTAGTATTAAATTACTACAAGTTCTTTTTCACTGTAGGCTTCAGCTGGCTAGGTAATTCATTTATTTATTCATTAATGTTAGGCTATTTCGTCTGCTACTTTTGTGCTCCAACAGCTTATGTTCTTAATTGGAGATTTCATTTAGCTATGCCTAGATGATTTTTTTAATCAGAAGAAATATTAGATACTTTATATCAGCTGTTATAGTAGGGTATATTTACATCACGTACAAGAGTCATACGAAACCGCCTAACCGTCAGCTATAACCTGTATAGTAGTGAAGAATCAAGAGTAATAATAATGTGTAAAATCTGTCCAAGCAAAGAATACATTCTGGCAAGAAGGGAAAATGACTCCGCCTCGATCAATATCAGTTCAAAAAGTACAAATTTGGTCTTAAATCGTAGATAAGAATGTTACCTACAATTTGAAACCAAATTTATAATTTCCGAAACAATATTCACCGAGCTGGAGTCATTTTCCCGTCTTGCCAGAATGTCTTCTTTGCTTAGACAGAGTATACAAACGGTTCTTGTTGTGGCGGTGGCATCTTCATCAGGAGGTGTCTGTGTCAAGGTCGTTTTAAGGTCACTGTGTCAGCCGGCCAGACCACTTGCAACCGTATCTTC
This sequence comes from Sogatella furcifera, assembly GCA_017141385.1. Taxonomy (NCBI): domain Eukaryota; kingdom Metazoa; phylum Arthropoda; class Insecta; order Hemiptera; family Delphacidae; genus Sogatella; species Sogatella furcifera. Next base: position 1,142,180 of record CM029552.1, read on the forward strand.
TTCCTCTTATCTCTTTCTCTGTCAGTCGCTCTCTTTCTCAGTTCCACTTTCCCTTTCTTCCGCGTCTGCTTTCTTCACTTTCGCTTTCGTTGTCACTCTTGCTTGTGCAATCTTTCTCTGTTTCAACGTTTCTGTGAGAATAAAGGTGAAGATTAATAATTGATATAATTTTGATCTTCTATCGTCTAATCTATTTATTATCTCTCTTTCTCTCTTCCATCTACCAATAATCATTATTCTATTTTAAGCTGATTATTTAACAACGAAAAAATGTAGGATTCAATTAAGCTTCATTTGTTTGTGCTTACAATAATTTTTTAAATACTTTTGCGGGATGTAATGCATTCATGCAACAGAAAAAATACTTTGTTCAATGTTCAATGCACGGTGTGAGGCTCGAATTCAAGTTTGGTTCTATTGCAAACTGTTTTTACGAAGATTCAATAATATTTTCAACTGAAGTTTCATGCCAATAAAATATAAGATAGGATATTTATTTAACAGAGTTTATAATACAATTTTTTTTTTATGAGGGTGAAGCCCACATAAGCTCATAGGCTTGTGCGTGGGTAATGAAATGGATGATAGATGACGACTACTTTTTTTTATGTAGTCGGGACCGACGGCTTATCGTCTCCTCCGAAAGACGGGGTGGCCGTATTTTATGTGTTTGTGCTGTGGTCAAAATTGTAAACTGATGAATATCATCACAGAAATTTGTAACGTTTCACTTACCACTAAGCTTGGTTGATTCTGTTCATTAATTGTCTCCAGAAAGAATAGAATTAAATTGAACTTTTATTTACTCTTATATATTTATTTAATTCTTGTTTTTTCTCTATGATTGTATCACCACCAGCAAAGTTATTGATGAAGATGATAAACTATGAACTATGATAAAATCTAATTCCATTGTCGATTACACTCAACTCACAGAATATGAACTGAGAAATGATTTTCTGAATTCAAGGGTCGCAGGTTATTTATTTAAATTAATTTCCTTAGATTTATAAAATTCCGAGTAACTCTATATCTAGAGCAGGTCTAGATCATCTGTCGCAATTTGATTTTCTGTCCTTGATTTTTTGCTATATTTCTCAATTGAACTCTGCGAATTGCTCAATAATTTGGTTTTAAACCCACTTCAACCGCCTATTTGAACTCAACACACATTTGCCCTATTCTTTTTGAGGCCGAACGAATTAAAAGTTAGAAATTGAAGGCGTAGATTGATGATTTTGTATGTTCTTTCACAAATAGTTTATCTTTCTATAGGTAACGTTCATAACTCGTGATGCATCATCGTTCTACACGAAACATGGCTCTAGTTGAAAATAAAATTATTGCCTACACCCGAGCCGATGTACAGAGAGTGATGATTTCAATAGGTTTGACCACTTATGTTTAATGATTTTGTCAGGTTTCAATCCGAAACATAGCTAGTTATCAAGTTGATAGTTATCTACAGGTTTCAATCCGAAACATAGCTGAAGTTAATAGTTATCTCCATAGAAGCTAACGATTGGTTGATGAGTTTGGTAGTTCCTCACTTGGTGAGATTACCTTGAACCTAATCGTTGACTGTTGGACTATTCTTCGGCATCAATCATTGTGAACCAGAATCCTTGAAGGAAATATCGATGATTACACTTTGCACTAGTAAGTTCATCGGGAAATTATAGTTATTCCAGGCTACAACTATATCTTAAACTAAAACTTTATTGGTCCCTCATACACATTGAGCATCGTCATTCAAATTATTGTGTCATTGACATTCCTACGTTTTGAAATCTTCACTGTCCTACATTCTAAAATACCAATAATCAATTAATTAATAACCTTCATAGATGAACTTTGACTCATTAGTATTGTATATTAATTCTAAATTGATTATTGTTAGATTTTTATCAGCAACACTCGAAATTTGTGATCAATAAATGTGAGAATCCTTTATTTATTCAATGTAAGAATCCTTTAAATTTGAGAAGCCTTAATGTGTATATGATCTTCATTAGGCTACATTTTGGAAGTTAGCCTGCGTTTTAAACAGATGTTTTCTTCGTATTTTAGTCGGATTCTTCCATGGAGAATGGCGATCATAATGGTAATTTGCAGCATGGATACAGCCGCTCTGAATAGTTCTCCCGTGTTCATGCGACAGTTATTCATCATGGCAATAATTGTATTAATTTGTGTCGAAAGCATGAATGAATAATTTGACTAGGCGGTTCATTATAAAATTATACACATAGAGAACCATAATATTGTATAGTAGTTCAACCTGATGATTCAAACTGAGTCCAAGATTTTCCCTTCCAATTAGTACGTTGATTGGTCACTGCATGTTGTGACATTAAGGTTAAGGACTGGTGCGATTAGCTCAATATAATTAAGGCGTTGTCGAATTGTTTATGTTTAATTAGGGCCGGGCGTAAGGTGCGTGTGGCTCGCATACCAACTTACGCAATATTAACAACACTTTTGCAATAATTAACAGTGTACTGTGAAAATGCTCTCTGTTCAATAACAGAGGCCACCAGTTCCCCAGTCGCCAATCAGCTGTGAGATCCTGTTGGCCAATCAGGGCTGACCATTCTGATGTGTTTATACGTTGTTCAAAACTTACAACAAACATTGGTGATATCAACAATAATACAAGTTATATTTGTGACATCTACAAAAGTATTATTGACATACTATTTTATGTATATATAATGATTGATTGATATTTTTTATAATAATAACTAATTCGAATCTCCATTTATTGCTATATAAATAGACAAAGGACTTCTGCAACTGCAAATATTGGCCAATGTACTAAATAGCAGGCGAGATTCATCGAATGAAACGTTGGTATTGTATTTTTAGTTGCAGAAGTCCATTGTCTATTTATATTGCAATAAATGATCTCTCAGATCATTTCTTTGAGTGAGAAAACTTCGGCTGAAGAAGAAATTTGGACTTGTAACCTCAAATGTTGGACTATATTTGAATGAAAATTGTGTTTTGAAATACCAAGGGCTATGCCTGTTCTTTCAACCGATGTGTGATTTTCCAATAGATTAATAAATAATAATAATAAATAAATGGAGATTCAAATTAATTATTACTACATATCCAGCAGTTGGTGTACTGCAATATAATAATTCTTCGGTATTTTTTATTATATCATTGATGAAGATCATCAGCAATATTCTTGAAAAGAGTCATAATACTCGTATATTATAGTAGGTCGAGCAATGGGAACATTCTGGCTAGATGGGAAATCGACTCCAGCTTGGTGAATATTGGTTCTAAAATTATAAAATTTGTCTCATATTCCTTTTCTTTTCAAAAATCACGTTGTAGAGCAGAATGTGTTCTACAATTTTTGAACAAATATTGACCGACCTGGAGTCCTTCTCTCATCTTGCCAGAATGTCTTCTTTACTCGGCCAGACTACATTGCGAACATTTTCAAATTAGTTAAAAAATCGTGGTTAAGTGGTAGAGTGGTCACTACTGTCCAAACTTCGCCACTTCATTAAAATAAAGAAGTCATTCTATTCTATTCTATTAATCAGATAATGTTATTGAATTACATTGTGCTGTGAAGTTGTGTCTCTGTGGTTTACGATTCTTCTAAATATTGCGCCTCCAAATTACCGTGCTATGTATATAGTTCAAGTTCACCCAAGCTGAGAAGACACGCCGTAACAATATAAAGTGATATGTAACGGCGTATCTTCTCAGCTTGCGCCAACTATAGATGATTTGAACATCATTTGATGAGATTATTTTGTTCTGTTCTAGTTCAGACTCAGATTTGCCAAGTCTATTCAACCAAAAGCCTACTCTAAGCCATTCAACTTGTTAGCATACACGATACACTCAACATGCTGAATTACGAATAATCTGTTCAGGAATGATCTAAGTAATAACGGTAATGTTAGCGATGATGATTCACGTTCGTTTTTGTAATGTATAGCCTACTCCCATAATTTAAATTGAGTCATAAGTCTACACAGTGTCTGCAGACTGTCGGGCGATGGTCTGTTGTGCACAGTGAACTCTATGATTGAATTACTGGCAGTTTCGTAATCGTTTCATCCGTTCAGAAACCTTCACAACATTATGCCCCACAGCCTATAATATATATAGATATAAGTTATTCACTACAATATATCTTTGTGATGAATGTAGGCAAACTTCACAAGATTATACCTATGTATGGTTATAGAAATATATAGGCCTATGTATATTTAATTGGGCCAAATCGATTCTCAACTTGAATCTCAGATCAGTCTATAGTATATAAATATGTATGATATAATAGGGATGGGAACGTAAATTTGTATGTAAAATGTAATTGCAATGACTCAAGTAGAACGTGAATTCCGAAAGGATTGTATCATTTGGTATAGTCTTTCCAAGCAAAGAAGACCCTCTGGCAAGATTAGAAAATGACTCCAGCTCGGTCAATATTGGTTCAAAAATTATTGATTCGTTATCAATCGTAGGAAACATTCTGATCTACAATTTGAGATCAAATTAATATTTTTTGAACCAATATTGACCGAGCTGGAGTAATTTTCTCATCTTGTCAGAGGGTCTTCTTTGCTTGGACAGACTGTAATGCAATCGGCTCTACACATTCCAATGTGTTGTGGATGATCGATTTAAGTACGTCAATTTTCTCGGAGAAGGCCAGAAATATCCTTATCAATAATATACAACCGATGCTATTTTGTGTTCTGATTTTGATCAAGTAACATTCTTTGGTTAAGTATTCTATTGTATGTGCCCCGATTGTTCTATTTTTAGTGTAATTGATCTCCAAAATTGTCGGCAGACTTCAGAGACAATAGCATGATTTGAATAGTTAGAATTCTTCTTCATCTTTGCTTAATCGCTAAGCCTCAATCTTCAGTGATGAAAAAATTGGAAATTTAATCGGCCAACTACTCATAAACGCTTTAATTCGAATTTTGTATTTTTGAAATACTGTTTTTTTCGTGTGAGTTTTTAAACCGTTTCAAGTTCCTTGTTGAATAGAAGCAGATGGATTTTTTCCCCAAGTTACGAAAAAATAATCTATGTGCTATGTTGGTAAAAATGGTAAATATTGTTGAAGATGTAATGTGATTATTATAATTAAACTATTTGATCAATTTACATGCTTGTATAGTCTGTCCAAGCAAAGAAGATCATCTAGCAGGATGGGAAAATGACTCCAGCTTGGTAAATATTTGTTCAAGAATTATAAATGTGGTCAAAATTGTAGATCAAATTGTTCCCTACAATTTGAGATCAAATTGATAACTTTTGAATTAAAATTGACCAAGCTTGAGTCATTCTCCCATCTTGCCACAGGGTCTTCTTTGCTTGGACAGACTATAGAAAAATTGCCTGGTTATTCTTAAGCTGTATTGAGGTGATTATAATTGAACATTTGAACCTTCATTTTGAATATAAACTTATCAGAATATTGGGATGAAGATACGTTTTGGACTTTGTTTATGTTTCTATCTTATTGCATTGTAATCTCGTAAATGAATATATGATAATTTAATGATAATTAGGAAAATCAACCAGCCTCACCCAATAAATAGACATACTTGGAACACTTTTGAAAGCTTTTATTAGTGATAATGAAATAATTCAGTCATTTCAATCCATGCTATCATAAAAAGGGTTAAGACATTTTTAAAGAAGCTATGAAGTCGCATAATTTTGACGTGGTTGATTGAAGCAGTTGAGGTGACCACACTGAACAGAAAATATGATAATTATCATAAAAATGCACGATAGCTGATGTCAGGGACGCTATTATGTCAGATCAGATGAATGGGAAGCAGGAACAATGAAGTGGAGATATTTCGTCAACGCAGGATGTTGTCAGCGTGCAATATCGGTGAGAAAGAGGAGAGAAAAGGAAGAAAATAGAAGGAGAAGAAAGATAAGAAAAGTTTCATGATGATGACGGACAATGGTTATATGTAATAATGATGAGGAGAAAGAATCAGTCAAGGTATTTTTCAGCCGAGGCGACGCCCCGTTGCAGTACAATTATTAGTCTGTCCAAACAAAGAAGACATTCTAAAAAGATGGGAAAATGCCTCCAGATTGGTCAATATTGGTTCAAAAATTATAAATTTGGTCTCGAATTGTAGGAAACATTCTGATCTACAGTTTGAGATCAAAGTTATAATTTTTGAACAAATATTGACCGAGCTGGAGTCATTTCCCATCTTGCCAGAATGTCTTCTTTGCTTGGGCAGACTTTATACTTGGGAAAACGCTGCTTTGATTAGGTTTAGCATTAGCATTGAGAGACCTTGGCCCAATAAATTCAATGAGTCTCGGAAAAGAACATAAAAGACTGCAGCTTAACAACTCCCAGTGAGTCATGGATCTTAGTCTACGGTATACGTTTAACTATACTTAGTAGTTAGTCTTTAATAAGCTTAATATGAGTTGACCAAGTCAAAGAAATCTTGTATCTAAGAAAAATTCCCTTTTTCATTGGAAATGCCTGTTATACCAATACATTGTAATGTCTGCATAAATTGTAAAAATATACAGAGTGTTTCAGGAGGAATGTGCAATACTTCTCAGGCTGATTCCTCACACCAAGTAGACAAAAAAGTTCCATGGGACCAACCCCCAAAAACGCTTTGTTACCGAGATAACAATGGCGGAAAATTGAGATTTTTCAAAATATATTAATTTTTCTAGAGGCTTTAGTGAGGTTCTAAAATGATCAATTTCTATGTAAATTTTTTTTTTTTTTGAGGGTGATGCCCACATGGGCTCTTGGGCCTGTGCGTGGGTAATGGGAAGGATGATGATGAGAGATGAATGGACCTACTGCTTTAGGTGGGTTCCGAACCACCGGGAAGCGATTTTTGAGGCTCATGAATTGAATTCAGAGGAGCCGGTCACCGTTACAATAGTGGTGATAGAGGCACGTCGCTTATCTAATCTCACCGATTAGACGCTCTCTACCACTGGGACAAACCGCTTCCCCAAAAGCTGAGGAATTCAATGAAACGAGTTCCAAGTTTGTAACTTTAACGGTTATTGATATAATTGGGAAAAATATGCTAGAAAACGCCATTTTTCAACAATAAGGGTTATAACTGGATCAAAAATCGCAAAATCGCTGCTAAACACATATTCATCACTTGTGCTATGATTTGTCAATTTTGCGGTTTTTGATAGCCATTTCTGAGATTTGGGTAAGATTTACACAATCGCCGCCACCTAACTTTTTCTTTAGAATCTAACTCTCTTCAACTTCCATTAATAAAAAATACAATTTTATGATTCCTTATCCAGTTATAACCCTTATTGTTGAAGAATGGCGTTTTCTAGCACATTTTTTCCCAATTATCTCAATAACCGTTAAAGTTACAAACTTGGAACTGGTTTCATTGAATTCCTCAGCTAATTTTACATAGGAATTGAGCATTTTAGAACCTTACTAAAGCCTCTAGAAAAATAGAAAAATTAATATACTTTGAAAAATCTCAATTTTCCGCCATTGTTATCTCGGTAACAAAGCGTTTTTGGAGGTTGATCGTATGTATCTTTTTGTTGTCTACTTGGTGTGAGGAATCAGCCCGAGAAGTATTGCACATCCTCCTGAAACACCCTGTATATCAAATAAGAATGAAATGGAGATATTCTTTATTAAACGGAGTTTTATATATACTTGAATATATTATAAATATGTTATTGTATATTATATGTAATAATGTAGAACATCTACTACATCCTCTTTAGTTACTTTGTTTAATATATAAAACTTTTACCTTACCAGTATAGACTCTGGTATTATAGTCTGTCCAAGCGAAGAAGACCTTCTAGCAAGATGAGAAAATGACTCCTGCGTGGTCAATATTTGTTCAAGAATTATAAATGTGGTTCTTAATAGTAGATCAAATTGTTTCCTACAATTTGAGATCAAATTGATAATTTTTGAACCAAAATTGACCGAGCTTGGGTCATTCTCCCATCTTGCCAGAGGGTCTTCACGTCTTCTTTGCTTGGACAGACCGCATGTATATGGTTTTCAACAGCACAGAAGTTTTTATTCCCTTTAGGCTACCGAATTTTATGTATTCTATTAATATGTGGAAAAATACTGATAAATCTCAGTTTCTGGATGAATGTCAAAATACCAAATAGGCAAAAAATAGAATAGAATGACTTCTTTATTTTAATGACGGGGCGAAGTTTGGACAGTAATGTCCACTCTAACGACAATTTGCCACGACAGGCAGACAATCTGTACAGAATATAGATCAATTCTGAATATTGAGCGCAGATTCCAGATAATTTGACGGATTGCAAAATTTAATGTCTGTTATAATGTTCAGCTCTGTCAGATCAATCTGGAAGCGGTCGGTGAGAGTATGACGGTTGAGCTGAGGTCGCTTTCGACCAATACGCTCTCTCACATGCCGCACGCTGACTATCCTGGTAGAGCTGAGTAGTATCAACAGTCATTTACCATCCGCCAAATTAGCTGGAGTCTGCGAGTAATATAATGTTATATACATTGCAAGTAATATGTAAAATACTGAATACATTGAGTGCTGTAGTCGGTCCAAGCAAAGAAGACCCTCTGGCAAGATGGGAAAATGACTCCAGCTTGGTCAATATTTGTTCAAGAATTATAAATGTATTCTTAACAGTAGATCAAACTGTTTTCTCCGATTTGAGATCAAATTGATAGTTTTTGAACCATTATTGACCGAGCTTGAGTCATTTTCCCATCTTGCCAGAGGATCTTCTTTGCTTGGACAGACTATAAAATCTTGTCGTTCCGACCTATCGATTTCACTCTATAGCTTTGAATGTCCTACTACCAGCTTAAAAACTAGCTCGCAAACTTCACCCCTCACCGTTTCCGTGGTGTAGCGGTTATCACGTCTGCCTAACACGCAGAAGGTCCCCAGTTCGATCCTGGGCGGAAACAAAGTTTTTTGAACAGGCAGAATCCGTTGTCTGTGCTTTGATTACTTTTAATTTCCTTTGAATTAATATTTTGAAGCATAATTGAAATTTTAGAATGATATCAAGTAGATGAATCGTTATAAAAATATTATCAGCCCACCAGGAAAAAGATGTAACAAATTCTCATGGCATACAGAAATAGTACCCTGAAACCCTAATTTATTAGTGTATAGTGTTGATACTGGAAATAAGTACTAAATCAAATTGTTAGGTTTCACAAAAAAAGAAAATTTTACAATTGATAATAAACAGTCAAAAAGTAAAGGTAATAGAATATAAATCTAAAAGGTGGATCTGTTCAAAATAAGTAATTTACACATATAAATTTTTATTGGAGCTTTTTTTCATATTATGGGATTGAATTGAATAATATAATATATTCGAATGTAATCTCCCTTGGTTTTTTCGAATATATATCACTCTTTTTAGTTTTCCTTTTAGTACTTTATACTATATTCATCATTTCTAAGAGAAAATTTTAAAGTGTGCACAGTAGCACAGAACAAGTTGTATGTTTTAAAAGAAAAACTAAAAAGGGGTGTTGTTATTTTCAATTTCTATTATAAATACATTAGTAGTAGCCCTAAAATCATAAAACTGATCATAATAATATAGTCTATTTCCTTGAAAATAAATATCTAATAATTTCTTTGAACTAGTATTTTCAATCTCAGAAATAAATAGGATTAAAACTTGAAAATATACTTCTCAAACAGTTCAGTTCAAGATCAAAGTGCAATGATTTAATTACATGAGTATAATTAAATTAGAAACAAATCACAAACATGCGATTTAGTTATTTGGATACTAATCATTTTATTATTTCCAAAATTATTAATCAAGAACAGTCTTGAATCTGTAATTGAAAAATTAGAAATAATTCTGCTGGAAAGATAATTTTAGGAAAAAATAAGGAAAAACTAAATATAGTTATGTTAATTTGAGGCTGTTAGCATTAAAATATAATATTTTCAATATTGATGGAAATTTTATTTATCTCACTATTAATTCAATAAATTTCTGGTTAATAGAGATAACCTCTGCTGAATAATCTGCTTGTGAGGGCTTATATGTCAGTAATAATAATTCACCTATCTATTGCCCAATAGAGCTCAAAGATGAACTTCAAATTGCAACAATGGAAGATAGATTTGTGAAAGTTGACCACCCTTTTTTGTTGTAATAAGAGTGTAAATAGTCTGGTAGAGCAAAGAAGACATTCTGGCAAAATGGGAAAACAACTCCAGCTCGGTCAATATTGGTTCAAAAATTATAAATTTGCTTTCAAATTGTAGGAAACAACCTAATCTTCAATTTGAGACCAAATTTGTAATTTTTGAACAAGTATTGACCGAGCTGGAGTATTTTTCCCATCTTGCCGGAATGTCTTCTTTGCTTATACAGACTACAGCTGAGGAAACGACCCCATACGCAAACAAAACTTCAGCGCATAGTAGTAAATGACCCGATAATGACAGGTCTGGTCATATTTGGTCACAGGTAATAACTCTACTGTATATTTATGGTGGTATAGTCTGTCCAAGTGAAGAAGACATTCTGGCAAGATGGGGAAATTACTCCAGCTCGGTAAATATTGGTTCAAAATCTATAAATTTGGACTTAAATTGTAGATCAGAATGTTTCCTACAATTTGAGATTGAATTTTTAATTTTTGAACCAATATTGACCGAACTGGAGTAATTTTTCCATCTTGCCAAAATGTCTTCTTTGCTTGGACAGTCTATTTGTAGCTTCCAAATGCCGTCCGAATGAGGAAATCTGACTTATCCGTCCATCAAAAAGTGTCTGTTGCAACAGTGTTAGCTCTTATTTTACCAATATAATGCCATAAAATATAGGTGATGTACCGCTTGAAAGAAATACAGTGGTTGAGATTCGGTTCCGACTATTATTTTTGCTTTCAAGTATATTAGAAGGTAGCTCTACCCTTGCAAGGAGATAGCTCCAAGCGGATGCAAAATACCATCAAAAATTGAGAAATTAATTGAAAAAACATGAAGCTGCTATATAATACCGTAATAAAAATAACAAACACAAGAATATTTTAACAACAAAGGTTTCATGTTCTTTTAATTAACTTATGAGTAGAAAAATATGAATGAACAAAAAAAATTTATACATCATTTCAAATCTGATTGAAGACTATTCAAAATTTCACATTTTCAATGTGAAAGTTTCATTTTACTGTGTATCTCTTTGTAAGGAATTTAAATCGTATGGACGCACCGCTTAAGACATAAGAATTAAAATATCGAGTTATGAAAAATACAGTATTAAAGTAATGTTACTGTATTTCCATATTTAGAAGAATGTTGATAGTTGACACAACTGCCTGTAATTTCACTATTGTGGACCTATACCAATACCAATTCTGTAATTCAAACTGTAATACTATTTATTCAAACAATGTGGTTGTATATAATGGTTGCCATGACAAAATTTCAATGTGTTAAATTTCGTGCTTCCAAATTTTCAGTCAAAATTCAATACTTTCGGCCATGGTCTAGTGAATTTGTGAAGTGTTTTAGTTTAGTTGTTATATAATGCTGTTTTGAAATCAAAAATTTTGTTTAAAAATGATTATTTTAAAAGAACTATTAACCCGCATGGTTCTCCATGTTTTCATTAGTGAAAATGAGGTTATAATATTGCGAAGTGGAACAACCCTTTGGGTCTCCCCACTACTAGAAGCATGCGATAAATAAATAAATATAATTTATTCAAACCCTGTATATAGTTGATATCTTTTCAGTGTTTATTCTCAATATATTATACTGTAGTATAAAAAAAATCCATGCATGGCTGACCCTGGATATATATTTAGATTCATGCATGATAACACTAGATAATAATAACCTGTACACTAGAAGAATGATATTCACAACTTTAAATTCCAGTAAACAACTTTTCCAAGCTAGTATTCAGGAGAAATTTATTATTTATCGGCTGAAAATGATAGTTAAACGGAACACGATAAGATGCAGTGAACTGTGACTGAGTGAATGAGGCTGGGCTTTTTGTTATGTCATTATCAACCTATTATATTTTGGTCGGGAAAAGAAGACATTCTAGCCAGTTGGGAAAATGACTCCAGCTTGGTCAATATTGGTTCAAAAATAATAAATTCGGTCTCAAATTGTGGACGATATTCTTCTCTACAATTTGAGACCAAATTCATAATTTTCAAATCAATATTGACCAAGCTGGAGTCATTTACCCATCTTGCAGAGGGTCTGCTTTCATCGACCAGAATATACTCGGCAGGGTCCATTGATTTTACTCGGCCGTATTAATTTTCTTATTATTTCAGTAGAATTTTTAGTCGGGTATGGATCTAGTGTTGCATAACAAACGGAAAGGCTCAAATCAAGACATATAGCAATAATAACTACTGTTCTGAAAGAAATTACCTAAGGCAAGGGCGGTTGTTTATTATTATTATTATTTTTAGATTTGTATCTGTTTATCTGGAGTATTAATGTATTATCTGAATATTGCAACTATATTATCATTTTTTAACTTGTAGTTTTTTGACTGAATAAGTATAGTCTGTCTAAGCAAAGAAGACCCTCTGGCAAGATGGGAGAATGACTCAAGCTCGGTAAATATTGGTTCAAAAATTATCAATTTGATCTCAAATTGTAGGAAAATATTTGTTCTACTATTAAGACCACATTTATAATTATTGAACAAATATTGACCAAGCTGTAGTCATTTTCCCATCTTGCCAGAGGCTCTTCTTTGCTTGGACAGACTATACAGGGTGTTTCAGGCGGAATGTGCAATACTTCCCAGGCTGATTCTTCACACCAAGTAGACAAAAAATTTCCATGGGACCAACCCCCAAAAACGCTTTGTTACCGAGATAACAATGGCAGAAATTAAGATTTTTCAATAAATATTAATTTTTCTAATTTTTTAGAGGCTTCACTCAGGTTCTAAAATAATCAATTCCTATGTAAAATTAGATGAGGAATTCAATGGAACCAGTTTCAAGTTTGTAACTTCAACGGTTATTGAGATAATTGGAAAAATATGCTAAAAAACGCAATTTTTCAACAATAAGTGTTATAACTAAGTAAGGAATCATAAATTTGTATTTTTCATTAATGGAAGTTGAAGAGAGTCGGATTCTGAAGAAAAAGTTGAATGGCGGCGATTGTGTAAATCTTACCCAAATCTCAGAAATAGCGATCGAAAATCGAAAAATTGACAAAACATAGCACAAGTGATAAATTTGTGTATAGTAGCGATTTTTCGATTTTTGATTTCAGACTTTTTTCTCTGTTGAGTGCAATTTCTAATTTTAAAACGACGCCATTCAATTTAATTTTTACTAATGCTATTTATTTAATTTCAATTTACATGCTACTAATGATTAACAGTCTTTTCTTTTATTTTTCTAAATTCAAGATTCTTATGTTGAAGTTGAAAGAAATAGTCGATTTCTCTGGTTGTTAGCCAATGCCATAAATTATTTCAAACAGATTTAGAAACAGTTGAAACGACAGAATAAGTTGACCGTTGGAATGCTGATTGAGTACAGTAGGTAGATTTTATAGTTTCAATTACATATAATACGTCTTTCACTTGCACTGTGTCGAATTACAACTAGAAACCATCACTCACGTTGACTATAGCTGGCCATGCCACTATTTAGCCTGTATTATAACTATATACATTAGTCCATTATAGTAGTAGGCATTATAGTCCAGCAATACAGTACTGGTGGAGTCTGTCCAACCAAAGAAGACATTCTAGCAAAATGGGAAAATGACTCCAGCTCGGTCAACATTGATTCAAAAGTTATAAATTTAGTATTAAATTGTAGAAAGCATTCTGATCTATAATTTGAGACCGTATTTATAATTTTTGAACCAATATTAACCGAGTTGGAGTTATTTTCCCATCTTGCCAGAATTTCTTCTTTGCTTGGAGAGACTATACTATATGATAGCATTAGGTAGATGATATATTTATATCTAGTTGCTTTTGTGTAGTATGGTCGATCATTTGTTGAATTCAATTGTTTTCAACAAGGACAAAGCTTATGATATTTCGCGTGAAATTGGCATTGAAGACCTTCTGTATTATTAGATCTTTGACCTTTCTGCATCAATAAAAATAATCAAAGGAATTCAACGCGTGCCCCAGTTCTTGTAGCTGTATTATGCACTATAGTTATATTGAACATATTGACCATAGGGATGTTAAACAATGTTTATAGGTATATCGAACGTTCAATATAGTTCATGTCCATCCAATTTCGATTGTAAGTTCTATTGTTGAAAATTGTAATGTTTAATTATTGAATTGACAATTGTCTATGTAATGTTTAATTAGTAAATTATTGACACTTGCTCATTCATTACAACCTCATCATTCTCAAGTAAACGTTGGCCTAAACTCTAAACAGTGAACTCCTAGTGAACAGTAATACAAATAAAACAAAGGTTACCAAAGAACACTTTGTACTGAGGTACAAAGTTACCCTGTTGGTACAATCTTACCCCAACCTTGCCTTGATAGACGATAATATAAATAAATAAATATTCAGCTTTGTGTTACTTTTTGAGTGTTCTTGGTACCACTGTAGGAATACCAGTTTACTAGTATTCTATAGTATCCGTGAGAAGGAGAATTTGTTTGGTTTGTTTGCATTTGGAAAAGTTTTTGAACCTTGGGACTAATGACTGTTTTTAACCTGAATGTACTTTTTCATTAATATCAATGGAATAGTGTTGGATAGGTAGCTAATTCTGGGCTGTCCAAATACTATGCAACAATTATTATAAGAATAATTATAATGGGAAACTATTCTAAGCAGCCTGCCTAGTTTCATAGAAAATCAGAGTATTACTTGAATTATCTGCGAACCCCAATTCCATGTTAATTTGTTTTGTTGGAAGTTTTGAAAAACGTGATATTATCAAGAGAAATTTGAATAACAAATTGATTAGATCAATTTCATCAATTTTTTAATATTATTGAAATTTATTATAAATAATAGAAACTCGAATCAATGAAGTAATGAAGATTTGTTGACATTATTTAATCAATCAAACTTGAACATTTTCTGTTTGATACAATTCTATAATTAGAATCATCCTCCTCCGTTACCGCGTACAATAGATTCCATACTGAATACATCGATATATTGTGTTATAATTCTGTGCTGTGTTTCAGTTTTATATTTCTTAATACTTTTAAAAACGAAATTTACCTTTTTAGAATGCTAATGTCTGTTTTCCTAGTAAAAACAAATAATCGATGGGTCTCCAAAATAATCGACAGAACAAATAATCATACAGTGTTATGGTTGTTAACACGTTAAATGAATATAATAAAATGATTAAGAGAATAAAAATTAATAAATTTATTTCCTTCTATAGAATTAACAAAATAGCAAGCAAATACGAGTACACTTTACTTTCAAATTCAGGTTATAATTATATTTAAATTATAAATAATTATATAAATTATAATAAAAATTGAAGAATAACATTTTTATCGCATTAGATTTTATGTAATATATAAGAGTAGGCCTACTACTCAATTGGAGAAAATGATAATAACATCCTTCCGTTTCTACAGTTTGTACTAAAGTATCGCCATCAATCACTTGTGTATGCTACTTGTTTAGCAGTAGTGTCTTGCGGGTTGCCGTTCTAGGTATTGAGGCTGAGTTCAACAACATTTCACACAGTACAATACATTGGAACGGTCTTTGTAAACAGTATTCAGCTCTAGAGTGAATTTGTCACTGCTGAAACAATTAATAAATAATATAGAATAAAGGTTCCACGAGAATTCAAAGTAAGAAATCATGATGAATAAGAATACTCATGTAACTCATAGTAATAAATTTGTACAGTTGTTTTTCTTTACAATGTTATGAATTTCTCAGTAAAAATACTGTAACTTTAGTGTTTTTTCGTTGTTCATATCGCACTTCCGTAACCAATAAAGCACAATATTATCCTGAACCTTTGAGCGTGAAGGTAATAGAAAGGCTTAGGGACACTTTGTTATAGGATAGGACACTAAGCCGTTGAGATAAGCACATGCATATGATGCTTTTGGTTTTTGTGGCGTTAAGGAATGTGAACTAGGATCACGACTTTGGTCCGTATTCGATCGGGGGTCGGTCACGCGCCAGTGTGGCTATTATTTTACGTATTATGTCGGTCGTCGCTGTGTGCTAGGCTGCACTGGATACAATGCTGAACAAAATGGGCGTGCGACTGTCATTTTTTAATCTGTCAGGTGGAAGATAGCTTCTGGCTGGGTTGATCACAATGGGTGGAAATTATCTAATCAAAGTTAAATTTAGAATTTGGTTTGTATTTTTGTGAGATTGCTGATGTAGCCTGTATGATTTGTGATTCATTATTATACTTGTGAAATTTGAAAATTTCTCTGCTGTATTGTGATATAATAGATATTTTCAATATATTGATTGAGTATATTGCAATGTAATAAGCACTGGCGGCTCGTGCCCACGAAATAGGTGAAGTGCTGTACGTAAAAGATACGGGCACTTCACCCGTTTCGTGGGTACGAGCCGCCAGTGGTAATAAGATGAATTAACTGTGCTGTCAGACTCAGTCTTTTCTCCATCATATAAGTTTTTCTAATTACAAGTTGGAACTGGAATATGGATAAAATCCTTGATAAATTAGTAATGTGAAAAAATAACTTTGAAAATTACATGTAATGTGAATATATATAGCCTTTATTTAGTAAATATATTTTAGTGAAGGGAATAACAATGATATGTAAGAATCAATGATAGAATAGCACAAGAATTACCTTAGTATTATACCTCTCAATGTCAGTGACATAATTTGTAACATAAATAAATAAAGCCAAAAAAGGACACTTGAACAATGTTCTAAAAATTACTTGAATAATTCCAATTAGATAGATTAAACCTTCCACTGTCTATTGAATCAATTTGGTGCAAAATACAGGTTAATTCCATATTCTTCATTTGTATCATAAAAGACTGTGATATTTATTTATTTAGTCATTTATTTATAATCAAATTAATACACTGAAAGGAGAGAAAAAACAGGCGTTAGCCCAAAACTTCTTCTACACCAATTTTGATTAAAATGTCCAATATACTTCTTGTTGTAAATTAATTACCCTAAAAAATAGATGAAATATTTCAAACAAATAAATAAAACCAATACTTACTTGATTTATTCCATACAGAATGATTTTTCTAGTAGAAAATAGCATTTTTTTGTCATTCCAAGCTGTTTGAAAAATTTGAAGGTATTCCTGACAGTTTGTTCTCCCTTCATTGACTGATTTGAATTCATCAATCAATATAATTTTTAAATAGTAGATATATTGATATTGAGCAAACTCCAATGTGGTACATCATACTACTAAGGCAATTGAGTCAACTGACTACTCAGGTATTACTAAGGCAATACGTTACCTCAAGACACTGGCGGCTCGTACCCACGAAATAGTTGAAGTGCCCGTATCTTTTACTGTACAGCACTTCATCTGTTTCGTGGGCACGAGCCGCCAGTACCTTGAGAATGAAATACATTTAAACTAGGTAGGTAGGTAGATAGGCCTAATATAGAAATACTTTACAGTGTTGCTGATACTATTTTTATTACATTAGGTAGCCATGAAAGTGGTCGTAAATGTCAACCAGACATAGCAATAGTATAGCAATAGTAGCTTCACTGATAGTGGAAACTATAAAATTGTGATTGAGAACAGATGAAGACGTTCCAGGAATGTGACAACATTAACAAGATGGACGAGTGAGGTGACGAATGTCATCGACTAGACAAGAATGTCATCTTGACTAAATTGATCGGCGAGTTAATGACACTGAGCATGCATACAAGGAATGACATCTCTGCAAGTCAAGTGTCATCGGGATGTCAACACACCTTATGACTTTATTTACTGTCGGTTTCATGGCCATCAGTGAGCTTTGTATAGTCTGTTCAAGCAAACAAGACATTCTGGCACGATGGGAAAATGACTCCAGATCGGTCAATATTGGTTGGAAAAATATAAATTCAGTCTTAAATTGTAGGAAGCATTAGGCTAATATCACTAATGTAGAAGCATGTAGAATTGTAGATCAATACATTTTTTAATCAATACCTACCTGGAGTCATTTTTTCATCTTGCCAGAATGTATTTTTTACTTGAACAGACTATAGTTGCTATGAGAAGAGGTATATTGTCATAATAATTGAGATTTAACTTATTTTTTGGAATATTTTTTTTAATCAACTTAATTACAAATAATTTGAAACAATAAATAGTATTCATTTAAACTTTCAAAAAAATTTGCTCGTCTCATCCCTATCTTTTAGTGATTCAATATACGATTTTCAATTTTTTAGAACATATTAAAAATGCAAGAATATCGTTATTGTCACATAAATTTAACTTTTCAACATTTTCTACATAATTTTCTTTCCTCTTATTAACTGAGGATATTTTTTCAAAATTATAAGAGAATATTCTGGTTGAGGTGGTAAAAGCTATCATTTTTCACATTTAGGAAGAATTCTCTTTCCCGGTATCAGATGAGAGGGAATTCATTTTAAAAAAATGGATTGTTGGTGAAATTTATTGTTGCAGATCTGATAAAATCCCATATAACTCCATCATGGTCATTTTTAACGAATGTTTCATCTAGCAGCTTAATTTTTTTTGTATATCACATAATTGACAATGTGTCAGCTCTAGCAGAATTGTTATCTGAAATATCTGTATTACTCATGCGCACACTGACAATTGATATTGCTTTTCGCTTTTTATTTGACAAATTTGTGCTTGTATAAATATGTAACTTACGGTACACAGTTTTTTGCTGACTGCGAATAAAATAGTTATTTATTACAGTAATACTGAATGAACTAGTTATAAAATACTTTATTAGGCCTTACTTCTTCTTATTACGTTACTAGCCGGCAGGCTCGCTTCGCTCGCCTTCTCCGCCAAGCCAGGGGGCTCCGCCCCCTGGACCCCCGACAGTATAGGCAGTGTAAGTGAGTAAAACAGGCTCGCTTCGCTCGCCTGCAAAACCTCTGTCAGTGTCAGCTGAGACAAACAGGCTCGTTTCGCTCGCCTGCAAATTCCGTTCAGTAGGGATTTGGAATTTATTGAACACAGCATTTCTACACCTAATCTGGACCTGTTTACCTAATTGCAACATTTTCTGTCAATTTGTTCTAGAAAAATCTAAGAAAAACTCTGAAAATTCAAAAAAATAGTACTACGCTAGTATTAAGCGTAACCTTGGGAAGTATATCGGACCTAGTTTGAAACTTGATTCAATATCTTCCAAATTAGTTCATCTATAATCTCGCTGAACCATTCAATTTACAGTTAGGATTGGTCGTATCAAGGTGGAAGATATGCAACCCGAAATACATCTACAATTTTGAAAAACCTGATTACTGGCGTAATCTTGAACGGAATTCAAAAATATTTTAACACAACATTTCTAGACCTTATCTGAACCTACCTACCAAATATCAACATTTTCTACAGATTGGTTCTCAAAAAAATGAGGAAAACGCCGAAAAACTAAAATATTTGGCGTATCCTTGAAAAGTTCTTAAAATCCTTTCTTAGCGCGCGTCTAAACGTCCAACTGAACATGCCTGCCAAATTTGAACGCATTCGCTTCAGTGGATTTTTAGTTCTGGTGATGAATGAATCAGTCAGTCAGTCAGTCAGTGCCATTTCGCTTATATAGATATAGATTTCTATATGAAGTTTTACACTTTATTATGCTCATCTACAATATTATAGCCTTACCAGCTTACCAACTTGAAACGTCTCTTAAAATATTTGGAAAAGAGGCGTTTTTGACTTGATATTGTCTATGTTTTCATCCAATAAGTATATTGTATACTGAAAACTAAAATAACATTACAATACTTTCAAATAAATAAACTAGAAACCATCTCCTAGAACGACTGTATCTTAACCGTGTCGCACCATGTTGGTTATCATGACTAATAAATTTCCATAGAAAACAATGTGATCTGTTTTCTACCTGCTCGGTTCCTTAACGGGCTAAAACATTAACAGTCGATAAAAAAGGTTGGATCTTCTGCTGAAACAGAAGTTTATAAGGTGAAGATCAGTGATGAGGAAGACGTATAAAGAAGAACCAGTTTAATTCATGCGGTTACATCAGAAACCAGTATTGCATCTTCAATTGACCGTTAAAGTTGAGGATGTTCCATCTGGTAGAAATGATGGACATGTCCCTGACCTAGGTTATTCGACATTCAAAATTCAGTTCCAAATCAGAAGTATGTGGGTCTAGTTTTATTGAATTGGTGAATTTTGAATTCGCAAACAGGAGAGCTATTGATGAAACACTATTTCTTCATTTCTGAAGAAAAATTAGAAGTAAAATACATTTTTCAATTTCGAAAAAAGAAATGTCATATACCAAGTGCAGCTTAGTAATTATTGTGGACCGATTACAATTTTTTTCGAGTGTTTTGTAAGATGATTAATTTTATTAATAAGATAATTTTTTTTATAAGATGATTATTTTATTCACGACCCACACATACAGACTCGTTCTAGGTGAGAAGTAGGCTAACATCCTGTAAAATTAATGTATGAACATTTCAAATGTTTGTAGCATGTTGCTTCTCTTAGAATAGAAAAATCATTCATTCAATGTATATTTGGCGTTTCCAATGTATTTGAGATATTATGTTGTTGGTTTAGTTGAAATCATTTCATATTCATCCTTGTATGTTATCATTGAAAAGTCAAATATAGTTCGATTATCTCTGTTTGCACTTGAGAAAAAACTACATATATTAATAATTATTCATAGTTTTGCCAGTAAATACATACTTCACTTTACATCTATCTTAGATTTGATGGGGAAAACTCGATTTGTCAAACTAATAATAATTAGTAAGCTTAAAAACTTAGTAGATACTAATGACTTTCACTTTTACAACAGTACTCACGATTTTGATGCTTGTCGGACGCGTTTCGTGGCACTGAGCCACATCTTCAGCGTACAAGGAGTAACTAGATACTCGTATTATAATAATAATTTTATCTGTTTCAGGTCAGTCCCAGCAGTTCGTGCATGATTCAAGAGTATTTTTTCAAGAAATGGTGAGCTTAAGTGTAGTTTACTGATCAATAGAATACAGATTTTTATTATGATGTAATGTATATCATTATTATTAATATAATGAATTATTATTTTATTTATAAAATATAACGGATTCCATTGTTTTTCTCTTCAAATGTTGCACCAGATGAACTATTGAGGCAATAGCCATAATTATTAGAAACTGGCAAATTATTATGGTTTTTTATATAATTATAATTATTTCAATTGGAATTCTTCTCTCATTTAAACTAAATCGATGCTTTTCGAATGAAAATAATTGAACTCATTCTTCCTGCCTTTTTTAACGAAAGGTATTGAGAAGCTGTAATCCAAGACTGTATTTCGCTGATCTTTAAAGAATTTTTTATTTGAATTCATCAAACATTATTCCAGATATGCTTAATAATTTGGAACTTGGATCATAAATGAGCTGTAATTTGTGGAATTAATAATAATTTTCAATGAAATCCTTTCAAAACAATTTTTAAGTAATATAAGTTATTCTATCAAATAATAGTTGTTCATTTGCTGGAATATAGGCTACTTGAAATAGAGATTAAGGCCACATCAAAATCATAATACTGTAGTATGGTAAATTTATTTATTATTTATTTGTAGAATATAGGTTTATGTAGTGAAATCCATGATAAATAAGACATAATTGGAAATTGCCTTTTCACTTTTATTATTTCATTTTTAAAAATTATGAATAGAAGTGGGATAGACATTTTCCAACTGTTTTTCACTCTAATACTGATTTATTGATTTACAATAACAGAATTGTAATACTAGGTCTAGTAAGACCCAATATGGATCATTTTAACATCTGAAACATGCTATGGAAGTATCCTTTTAGAGGTTTGGATTCCTTCATAACCCTTGAACTGTAACTGTTTATTCTGGTCGAAATAATTTGAAATAAATTTGATGGATCACAGGATCACTTCACCTGGAGTTTGTTGTTGGAACAATGGTAGTTTGCCTGTCCAGTGTTGGCTCGGTATTCGAGGTATCCTTGATCTACATACTCAAGCACAGCTCCGCAGTACACTTTCTCTTGGCTGCGATTGGCTTATAATCGTGTTGTGTTGGTTGATATTGGAACCTGCTGTTGTTTCTGTCAGAACGCACACTAATAATGGCCAACATTTGATACGCTATTAAATTCATGACTTTTTTCAAATTAAACAGTTTTTAATGCTTATTGATATTAGGAAAAATAGTAGAACAGATTTTCGGAACATTGATTTGTCCAAGGTATCAGGAGAAAGAACCATAAAAATGGTTTTTTCAATAGAGATAAGACATAATGAGTTGAGAATTCATGTTTTTTTCAATTAGACTGTTTTAATGCTTAGTGATATGAAGTAAAGATAGAGAAATAGGCTATTAGATTATTTGTTTTTTTTTTGTAGCAAGAATAGTTGAAAAAGAGCCATATAGTAATTGTTTTTTTTAATCTAGATAAGTCATTTCATCTATGTTTGAATTTGAACTCATTTTTATAAGAAAAAATAAATTGAAAAAGAAACATAGGTCAATTATTTTGTTGCTAGTCTAGTATGGCGAGATTAATTACTATAAAACTATTCTGCTACTACAGAATATTAGTAATTATTCGAATGAAACTTATTTAAAAAATGTAAGGTGAATATGTGAATTTTAGAATGATTTTTCTTACAGTATTCAAACTTTGAGTTTCTAGTTGCTGTTTAGTGATTTTTCGCCATACGCGTATGTAATACACAACTTTTCAAGCTAGATTTGCGTTTGGAAAATTGCCGTTTACAGGAGAATGAAAGATCAGCTGTTCTGAATGCGGGAATAATCATTTTGATGATTATTACAGCACTAGTCATCATCATGATGATAATTACAGCACTGAAAATCTAGCCCAGCTGTTTTTTCCGAACTCCGACGTATGAATAAACGAGTCGAATGAGCCGCCATGACAGTTCACTGTGTGCGTTTGTGCTAGTGTTGTTTCGAGGTTATGTTGGCTTCAGTTAATGTTTTCAGTTGTTTGAGGTTTTAATAAATCCTTCTCAGTCTAGTATGACGAAAAAATGTACATAATTCGTGTGGAAAAGTTTACAAACTCATAATTATGTTCTAGTATCTGTGTTAGGGATGAAGTATACTATGCTTCACATCAAAGTTTAATTTGGAGAATGATCGAAGCGTGCTTGGAGAGTCGAGAGTCGAGCAGGTGTCGATGTGCCGAGCCCTATAAGGCAAGGGCCCACCGCCCGTCAGCTGTACTCGCATTTATAGTCTAGCAGATCTCCTTTCCAATCCCTTTACTGGACTAGCACTGACATGCCATTGGATGCAAATTATTGTCAGCGGCGCGTGTGCGTGCGTGTGAGCAAGGCGGTTTCAAGTGTTGCGACATTGCGTCAGAGCGGCCGCTCCACATATGTCAATAATATTTCATTATTTTATATTTTTCAAAATTATTTGAAACATTTTAGTACAACATTTGAAGATTTAGTCTTCACAAAAATTATCATACGATTGATTCAGATTCACTTCTTGAGTAGTTGTGAAGGTGATATTTTGGTAGTTATCCATATAAATTGAGAAGATAATGTATTGTCAAACCCCTGATTTATTATAAATCCGAGATACCGGTTTCGGTTACTACATCATTATCAATCTCTGGTAACTTGATAGGTATCTCGGTTTTTAATAAATCAGTAGTTTGACAATATCTTGTCTATTTATTTAATATGATCCAGTTTTATTGATAAATGATCATGGAGATTTAATCATCCAACTGTAGTGAATGTTTTGAAAGAACAATAGATAATAATAAAAGTAATTCTAGAAGTCGTTTAGAACGACAGAATATTCATAATAAAATAAGAGTTATAAAAATAATTTTTATTGCTCCTTATTTCAAGTAGATTTATTTAAATTATTCATGGTTAACCACCAATAATAATTTTTTGTGTTTTGATAACACCATACTTGTTCCATTTGTTATAAAGTGATTCAGATGAAAATTCAAGTTTCAAGATACTTTAATCTGAAGATACCGAATTATACTATCATCAAAATACTTCAATCCTTATTTTATTATATTAATACAAAATTATTTGAATGATTTCGACCATTATGACTTAATTCAAGGAGAAATATTTCCATAAAATCCCAGTATGTTCCTGGTAGTTTCTTGAAGGGAGAAGCCAATTTTAAATGAAAAGACAAGTTATTTTTAATCTACAGATTTATGAAAAATCTATCGAAATATCTCCAGGAATAAAATAGAAATATCTTGTCTTTTCATCGAATATGGATAAGTATCACAATCAAAATATCACCTTCACAACTACTCAACAAGGAAAGCTAATTTTATTTTAGGAAAAAGGAAAAACATTACGAATAGGATTCGGTTCATCCAACATTCTGTCTGTGTTTACACTTATAAAAGTATTATAATTGTTAATAATTATTGATCAGTATATCCATATCTTGCTACATAGATAGACAAAGGACTTCTGCATCTGCAAATATTCACCAATGTACTAAATAGCAAGCGAGATCCATGCAATATCTATACCCTATTCACGATCACTTGAGACGAAATAAACAAAATTTTTGGTCGTGTGTGCGGGTAAAAGGAGGTATTACTTTATGCGACGGACAGCTGCAGTCGAACAGCTGTAGCCAATTACAGTTCTTGGCTTTTCCTCAAGCTCTAACAAAAATAGCTACCTGTACATGCAAAAAGTTTCTTTATTTCGTCTCAAGTGATCGTGAATAGGGTATAATAATTCTTGCATCTATGATAATTGAAATATGGGCTATTATCTAATAAATAAACAAGTTGAAGTTGGATCTCGATACTTGATTCAATTTCATTTGTACTTATACCTATTTCCGGAAACATCTCGGTGAATTCATCAAGGGAAGAGCATTTATTGTTGAGGGAAAAATACTTTGAATACATGGAATACTGTATGCGTTGAGCTGAGGTCAACGCTGGATGCATTACATTAGACAGCGCGCCTGAAACCGGTGTGGAGGTCAAACTCTAGGAGGCTGTGCCTGTGCCGTGTTGTGATACAGATTATTACGAAAGCCGGTCACCTTCTCAACGACTTAGCAGCAGTTGCAGCAGCATTATCAGCACCGGTATCAGCGGAAAACGGCGAAAGTGGTTGACTGCGCCTTACTTATCATTCCAGTTCGGCTCAGGCCAAAACGAAAATGTTTTATGTGTGTCACTATATTTTCTGATCTAGTTTGCTTAATTATATCTCGTTATGATGCAACTGGAAACCGGTAGGTGCAAGTCGCACACACATGTATTGTCAAATGTGCTTGATCCAGAGTCGGTAACAGAGAGTAGAATATGTGGAAGAAGAAATTGTCAAATAATGTAATCCGAGATGCTTGATCTTAAAATTTATGATGCTGGTATAGTTCATAATATAGAAACTATATAATAATAGTGTATCCATTGGTGTGAAGCGCTTCATTACATTTAGTTGAGATCAATTTTTTCCCGCCAGCAGCCATATTTTTGCCAAGCTTTTGAATTATGGTGTGGATTACAGGAAAACATGAACACTAGGCCTATTTCACCTGTTTGTAATAGAAATATCATAAGAAATGACTTTTCTAGCATTGAAAATAGTTTCTTCACTTCGATTTTGATTTGAAAGCTTTCAAATGTGAAAACTATAACTGGCAGAGGCAATTCTGGGTGAGAAGTAAAGGCGCCTCCATAAATGCGGTATTTGGGAAATACCGAACATTTGGTGTTTAGCGAACAGTTTTGCTTGCTATTTCCCAACTAACGAACACACATCTCCACACATGCGTGGTTTTCCGAGCACGTATTCGTACTGGGAATGGCGAATCGTCAACCAAATAGGTGACATTTTCAAGGTCAATAATGTCAAAATACTGTCGAAAATTTCAACTTCAATTCTAACACTATGGTACTAATTTCAACTTTAATCTTGGCAATGATTGAATATTAATGTTTGAAGGAATTTTTAGAACATTTAAAGAATTAAGATTATAATTCAGTAACCTGAAATGGACTGGACATTCACTAGTTTTCAATATAATATTTGAATTGAATTTAATTCAATTTCATAGTATCAAAATTGATTGTATCACTTGAAAATCATCCACAGACTGTAATTTAATATTCATATCGTCTAAAAAAATTATGTATTATCACGTAAGAAACTTTTCCTCAATTGACTTAACCTCAATCTACATGCAACAGCAAATTAGCCGAACATGAAGGCGAATGTGTGGATGGGCAAAAAGTTCGCTATTTGCCGAACATTCGTCCACTTAGATGTGTCCAAAAGACCGACAATGGACGGAACACACAAACATTCGTGTTCGCTATTTGGGAAATTTCCCAAATAGCGAACACTCCGCTCCACACTAGTCGTGATTCGGCGACTAGGTGTTCGGTGTTTCCCGAATAGCGCATGTATGGAGCTGGCTTAAGTATCTCGGAGAAACATATTATGATTTCAATGCAAATCTTATGGCGGAGCTGACCGAGCTGACCAATCAAAAGTGAATGTTCACAGTCAATGTTCACACTATTATACATTTATAAAGTCTCTATAGTTCGTACAAGATGGAAAGACATGCAGTTACAGTCTGTCCAAGCAAAGAAGACATAATGGCATGATGGGAAAATGACTCCAGCTCTGTCAATATTTGTTCAAGAATTATAAATGTGGTCTTAATAGTAGATTGAATTGTTTCCTACAATTTGTGACCAAATTGATAATTTTTGAACAAATAATGAACAAGCTGGAGTCGTTTTCCCCTCTTTGTCAGAGGGTCTTCTTAGCTTGGACAGACTATAGTATCGTCAAATATATGCTTCTAGATGCTTGATCTGATGTATTATTGTCATAAGTAGTGATAAGTATATTAATTTTGCCACTTTGTCGTTTGTGATAATGACGTTAGTGTTGGTTGAGATTGTAATCGTGGTGAAGAATATCTTGAAGATATTCATAGATTATGAGAGTATTGGCAATAAAATTTCGAAAATTGTTCATACTCGAACCTACAATGTAAGTGTAAATCATTACAAATCAAATAAATTACAACCCTTTCCATTCTCCGCGCTTAACGTGGAGCTCAAACAAACATCACTCTCGAATTAATATTAGAATTTCAAATTATGATATTAAAATGAGTGAAGGTGAATTTGTTTTAGATCCAATTGGAAAAGCTGAATATCTTGTTTCATCACCTTCCACCTGAAAAATAAATTTGATGAAAGATAAAGAAATATAAAAATTAATGGAAGTAAAAACTAATCATTTGAAAGAATCATCACAATTGAATCTTGTACACCGTAGATTGAAGATTCAACACCTGAAAGAGGTAACAATATAGTCTGTCCAAACAAAGAAGACATTCTGGCAAGATGGAAAACTTTCTCCAGCTCGGTCAATATTGGTTCAAAAATTACAAATTTAGTCTCAAAACTGAAGAAAATATTCTGCTCTACAATTTGAATTTATGATTCTTGAACCAATATTGATCGAGCTGGGGTCGTTTTCCCATCTTGCCAGAATGTCTTCTTTGCTTGGACAGACTACCTTGAATGATCATAATTGAACTCACGCTGAATTAAATTTGATAATTTAGTCGTATCATCAATAAGTGAGCAGTATGATGCATTTTGGAAACGAGCCGCCAGTGTTAGGAAGATGTTTTGAATTATTTTTAGTAATAAAATGGATAAATGAATAGGAAGGAAAAGAAATTTGAATCAAGGATGTCAAAATATGTATGCAAAATTCAATGCTTTGTAAATGTATGCGCAAAGTAAATGTAATGTCATTCATTGAATGCTATTTGGGTATTATTATATTTTGATAATTTATTAGCATGGCCATTGTCACCTGTTCCTGTATTAAGGCGTTGGTCGGGGTGACCTAGTTGGCCTATTTATTTTGCCAGCTTTCGAAATTGTAATACTGTATCAGTGAATTTTTTCACAAACGAGCTGCCGTAACCTTGGCGACTAAGCGACTTATTTATTCGGCAAACTCGTTTCAAATTACAATGCCAACGACTGCTGCATTTTTCTATCGTTTCGCATTTTTTGTCAACCGCTGCAGATTGCGGCCTGTCAACTTTAATTTGAATAAATTTGATAAACTGGTTTGGTCCTCCAATTAGAAAAGAGTTGGAGCTTGGAGGTATAGTTTGTGGAAGCAAAGCAGACATTCTGGCTAAATGGGAGAATGACTTCGGCTCGGTCAATATTGGTTCGAAAATTATAAATTTGATATCAAATTGTAGGAAACATTCTGATCTACAATTTTGAGAGCAAAGGTTTTTAAAAACAATATTGACCGAGCTGGAGTCTTTTACCTATCTTGCCAGAATGTCTTCTTTGCTTGGACACACTATATATTATTCTAAGAGCTACCAAACGCATTCAATAAATAGTATTACTACTGAGAGTATTTAGTTGATTCAAATCATCATTATATTCATACTGTAACATGTTAGTGAATTGTATAAATAATAATATAATTCTTATTTATTTCTTTAATTCTTGGTATATTATTGTACTGCCGGCTAGTACAATATGTGTCGAGGTTATCGAATTGAAACAAAATTTGGTCAGTACAAAATATATATATTTGTTAAAAAATAGTTATTCTCAAATTTTTAAAGGAGTATTAATAAGTACATAATAAATCCTATGTATTTATTTCACTTATTTACAAGCCAACAACAATACGTTTAATTACAAAATTTGAAAAAAATATTTGAGAACATTGTTAATATTTCTCCCTTTAACCACAATTAAAAATGATTGAACTATAAAATTGTTGTTTGGATGGGAATGTAGCTGGATTGTCTTTAGTTGAATATCTTGGTAGACATGCATTGTAAGAAAGCATGCATTAAATAAGATGCTAGTGCTAAAAAGTAGTAGTATGGTTTGTCCAAGCAAAGAAGACATTCTGGCAAGATGGGAAAATGACCAATATTCTGCTTATATTATAGAACGCTGAATATTTAGCGAATAATTCTGCTGAATATGAGATGATGATGATAAGCTCAAATAAAAATAAAAATTCATTACAATATTTTTCAAATTAACATTTTTGGTTCATTCATTCGATACGTGTAAATATAAGAGAAATTCGGGTTTGTCATGAATTTAATGTATAATTTTATTGAATCTTTTTCTTATTGTAATGTTCCGTTTGTCATTAGTGGATGAATACCATCTCTCTATGGTAAATCACTATTTTTTTCATTTCATATTCCTTTATTCATAAAATTGTACAATACATACAATGAATAGTGTCACTTTTATTCACAAAATTTAAAGATAAAAGATATTCTGCTCTTAGTGCATATTTTGAGGCGAATTTCAACAATAATTATTATTAGTGATGACTATATTATCCCCATTCGAATCTCTTTCTTATGATACAGTAGTATAAATATAGGCTACGTGAAACTCTGTTCATAAATTTAATAACGGCGCTATCTGCTCCAAGAGATGATAAAAATTACATTGTTCTTAAGGGGCATAATTCTGCCGTTCGTCCACTATCAATACCATCCACCCTTAATGTGATACTCATCTATAGAACAATTATATTTTATGGTAAAAACCCATCAAGTGCACGCTATTGAATCTTGCATTTAACCGCCATCTACAGACTTGGACTGGAACTAACTTTCACCTGCACCAGAGTTCCAGTTCTCACTGCTATTAGAAGTACGGTAATCTGACTGGATTTGATGATATTCTACTCAGATAGTAGATTTATATAATTGGGCTATTTGAAAATTTAAGAGAAATGAGAGATTTATCTGCATTCTCATCAGTATGGTTATTTTCAGACGATAGAATGATTGAGGGTGTCTAGTTTATCCTGTGAATTTTCCTGAGAAATTCTTTTCATTTGAATATCAGTATATCACTCAGATGAAACTTTTCAATTCCTTTTTAAATTCTATATCCTTCAAGGGTAACGGAACTAGTGTATCAGTTTGAACTTCCACAAATAAAAGCTCCTAAGAAGTACAAATTAAATCTGTTGGATTAACCTGTATCTTTGAAATTTTAAAATTATAATAAATAGAGTACAGTACTTGACAATCTTAACAATTGAATCTAATTGTAGACTATGAGCCTGATCTACTCTTTTCTATTCCTAGTTGGCACTGTTATAATGATGTTGTCTTCTTATAGATTTTGGATGATATTTACACTTTTGCTTCAATATGAACTAATGTGAGAAAAACTAGGAATGTAAGTTGAAATTGAACTGTTACTGTTTGAAAAATCGTTTTGCTTCTAATTTGATTTTTATCAGGAAAAAAAATTTGAGGAGAAAACGGGTTTAGTACTTGTGCAAAGAGGGTTAGAATGTAAATCATGTATTGAAATTATTTCAAGTTTCTCTATGGTATAACGCAGCTCAGTTCTTAGTATTGATTTTCATTCTCCATTGTAAACGTTTTTCTTTTTCAACAAAATTCGGATATTAGTTCACAGAAGTTTTGAGAATTCAGTCAACTTTGAAAATTTATCCTATGGAGAATAGAACTGATTTTTTGTCATGGAATATTCAAGGTGACAAAACTGTTGAATATTTTTGTGTCGATTTCCAACCATCATTTGGCTTATAATTTATTTTCATAATCGAGAACATTTTTTATTTGAAAATACTTATCTATAGGGTTTATAAACCAATTTTTTATGTGAAGGGTTGACATAGGTTATTCAGATTCTTGAATATTAAAGAGATGGAATAAAATAATTATTTAAAGTGAGTTGGAAAGAATATTAAAAGCGGTGAGGTGTTCTTAGTGTGAGTAGTGTTAAGGGTGCATGGATATGTTGTTATTTTTTATGTGAGTGTATCCTTCAAGTAGGCCTACTGTACTGTAGCCTATATAAAATGGAAAACAAATCTCAAGTTATAAAGTAGGACACAAAACAATACTACTCTTATAGTAGAATAGTTTGTTCAGGACTTAGTTAGGACTAACTAAGTTTACAATAGTTTTGTTTGTTAGGACTATTTAGCTCACCACAACTTATGCCTCTTTCAAACATATTTTTATAAGTTTTGATCTTATAAAGAAAGTAAGAAAGAATGGATAACACAATATAGTATAATTATGAAAGATTGGGTTGAAAAACTCACTCCTCTTTAAGAACACTGTTATTCAGATATCCAATACTGGGTTTAGTTGAAAACAGTGATAGTGCGAAGTAGTATGATGAAATGCTACTAGATGTCGCTCAATACACCATGTAGTTCAGAGTGCGGAGTTGTCTTCATAGCAAGGATAGGTTCTCCTCAGATTCTCAAATATGTGTATAATAATAATTATCATTATGAATTTGGTAGGCTAGTCCCTATTTTTTTCTTAGTTGTGAATTTCTTGGTTTACTGCAAGTAAGAAAAATTATTATTATTTAAACTCATTGAAATACATCCACTAGCGAAGAAAAATTATACTTTATGCAGTGACCAATTAACTTGCAGTATAGAAACTGCAAGTGAAAATTTAAAGACAAATTTGGTCAAAATGAAGTATAAAAATATCCATATCTGCAATATTTTGCAGATTTGAACGATGCTTACTCCAATATGGGACTTTGACATTTCTTGGAATGTTCGAAATGAAACAACTTTTCACACAATATGTCTTGATGTGGTTTAAATTTTGCACGTTGGTATGATTTATCATTTTACAATATAACTGGAACTCACAACTATACTCAGCCAAGTATTAAATACTACTCTTCAGGTAGTTAACTAGGCTACACTGTTCAACTTTTAATTTAGTAGCGAATTGGTAATTAATAATTCAGAGTGAACGATTTATTAACAAGATTGTGTATGATGATAGTTGACCCAGGTTATTTATCATTAGTGTCTGATTTATAGGGTTGGGTTAGTGAGTGACCTCCATGCTTCCTTCGACCATATTTCATAACAGACCGACCTCACTGATGTGTCGAATATTAATTATTATGCCAATCCGTTATGCTTATGATACAATTAATTAGTGTCTAATTAGTCTCAACCAATAAGTCAAAGTTGTTTTGACTGCTATAATTTCTAGTTGATTGTATTCTGGTATGCATTTTGATATTAGGTCAGAAGTTTTGTCGTTGGAATCATTCATAATTTGACAATTATGATTAATGGTTACGGTTACCATTTTTTAATTTTGGAGTTAGGATTTGTTTATCAATTTCACAGATTCCATTAATGTTTTATTCATTCATCATATCATTTGAAACTTTCATAGTATTTGAAAATTTCAATGGAAATAATCACACCCACACAGATCAGTTTTGTAGAAATCCTTCTCTCCCTATCCGAATACAGTTCAGCTTTATTGCATTCGGAATCAAATCGTCTATTATTGTTGATCAAATCGTAAGTTATAATAGAAACTGTGAGATGAATGAATGAACCTACAGTAACAGAGGAGCTAAATTTGTGGTTCTCTGTGCTACAGAGATTTAGATTCTCTGTGCTACAGTTCAGGTACAGGTACCATCCGAACTACCTGAAATTCTCTTTTAATCATTTGTTTTTTTCCAAAACAAAATAGTTATCTACGTCTTGTCAATTTTTATTCACCTTCAATTCTGTAGTCTGATCTAGGGCTCTATAAAAAGGGAGTAGAACCTCCTTGGGGTAGACGCACGGTCTGCCATTCTGTGGTCAACTTTTAGCGCCTTTATATATTCATATAAATATTTTTGACATATAAACAGATGTTTATCAAGTTGAGCAAATTAATTAAGTTATTGTTTTGAAATCTTGGAGGTTGATTTGTCATATAAAATGCTTCATATTGTTTAGCATCAAATTGCAAGGAATATAACCATTTTTATACAGGTTTGAATTCATATAAATATTTTTGATGATAGAGACGATCAACAGATGTTTATCAAGTTGAGCCAAGGAGGTTCAAAAAAAGTTTGAAACTCCTAGACTTGAGCAAATGAATTAAGTTATTGTTTTGAAATCTTGGAGGTTAATTTGTCATATGAAATGGTTCATATTGCTTAGCATCAAATTGAAAAATATATAACTATTTTTATCATAAAACTGAAATTAAAAAAATAAAAATTTGCCAGATGCAGGAAGATGAATCCAGGTTCAAAATTTGACTTGAAAACTGCCAGACTGGAAACCAAATGAAAATTCAATGCTCTGTGAAGTGATTAGTATTTTTTCCAACATAATTTTTATGATTCATCATATGTTTGACTGTCGGGTTGGATGAATTCAAATTTGGCGCTATTAGTTGACCACGGAATGCCGGATGGTGCGTCTACCCCCTTTTTATAGAGCCCTAGTCTGATCTTTAGAGACTGCGTAATCAGTGAGTATAATATATTATAGTATCTTCAGTCTAATCTATGACTAAATGTTTTGAAATAAAAAAATCTGTTTTAAAATTACTTCTCTAATGTGTAAAAAAAAACTATAATCTACATGGTTCTCCTTATTTACAACTGTGGAAAATTAGGTTATATTATGACGAAGTATAACAACCCTAGGTTCCCCCACTATTAAAACCATACACTAAAAATAATGTAACTAAATAAATTGTCTAAAAGTATTAAATTTCATTAAAAATGTTTTATTTCACTCAAATTTCAATGAAGTTCTTCCTCAAATTGCATTCTGTACGTCACAAGTCTCTGCGTTACTGCACTGGTATTAATACCAATAAAATCGATCATTGTTTGAGAAAGTGTCTGGTGTCATTTTGGTGACACTAAAACCGACAAACCGAGACACATTTGGCACTAAACTGTCATGCATGGCGGACGGACGACAAACCCAAATGTCAAGCGGCGAATATTGATGCAAATTTCACGTTCTAGTTACAAGGACAATGATTGTAATTTATGCAGTCGTTTGAGAGATTTGGGAGCAGGTTTGAGGTGACAGAAGTGAGACATTAATGTCACATTTGGATTAAGCATTGGCTGTAAGTCAGCGGATAACAAGTTGTAAGCTGTGTTATGTGAATCAGTGGGAAAGTTAGCGAACAGAAATTTGGAGAGTACATGGAATAGATAGAGAATATCGAATGATGTATAGCAGACGTCAAAAAGTTTGGTTCCGAAAAGGAGCGGTTTCGTCTGCTCCTTGTGCGCTCCAACAGCTGATGTTGTCATTTTAATTTGTCTTCTAGCTATGCCTAGATCAGGGCCGTCACTTGGTGTTTTGGCGTCCTGTGAGAGATTTTTGCTGGCGCCCCCCTCCATTACTAGACGAACATAATCCAACATATAATACAGACGAATGCAATACAACATTATTATAATATTGTATATTCAAAGCCAAACATGATTCAAGCTGTCTTACATTTTCACAGTTTTATAATTTTTGTAATCGCAATGTTGCAAGTAATATTTTGTGGAAAAGAGGATTATAGGGATTTATTTATATTATAATGTATTCCGATGTATTGTTTTGTATTTTTATCTACTGGAACGTATTTAGATGCGTGATTCGTGATGAGCAAATACACAACAGAAATCTATATCTATATAAGCGAGATGGCACTGACTGATTCATTCATCACCAGAACTAAAAATCCACTGAAGCGAATGCGTTCAAATTTGGCAGGCATGTTCAGTTGCACGTTTAGACGCGCGCTAAGAAAGGATTTTAAAAACTTTTCAAGGATACGCCGAATATTTCAGTTTTTCTAGAGCTTTTCGGCGTTTACCTCATTTTTTCGAGAACCAATCGGTAGAAAATGTTGATATTTGGTGGGCAGGTTCAAATGAGGTCTAGAAATTTTGTGTTAAAATATTTTTGCAATCCGTTCAAGATTGTAGATGTATTGCGGGTTGCATATCATCCGCCTTGATACGACCAATCCTTACTGTAAATTCAATGGTTCAGCGAGATTATAGATAAACTAATTTGAAAGATATTGAATTAAGTTTCAAACTATGCCCGATATAGTTCTCAAGGTTACGCTCAATATTAGCGTTTTACTATTTTTCGGAATTTTTAGAGTTTTTCTTGGATTTTTCGAGAATGAATTGGTAGAAAATGTCGAAATTTGGTGGACAGGTCCAGATTAGGTCTAGAAATGCTGTGTGTCAATAAGTTTTGAATCCCTTCGGAACGGAATTTGCAGGCGAGCGAAGCGAGCCTGTTTGTCTTAGCTTACACTGACAGAGATTATGCAGGCGAGCGAAGCGAGCCTGTTTGACTCACTGACACGGCTGATACTGTCGGGGATCCAGGGGCGGAGCCCCCTGGCCAGGCGGGGAAGGCGAGCGAAGCGAGCCTGCCGGCTAGATAATAATAAAATAAGTGGAGGATATCTACATTGAGCAAAACTGTAACATTGTACCGTACTTTATCATCGAGAGCACTTGAAAATAATGCTTGAATATTTATGGTGTTGCATATGGAAGTTGGGAATGATAATACTGTATTATCAATAAACGAAGAATTTTTCAGCAAGTAATCGATTATTATTTTAATTTTCAATTATTGATTGATTTTTTCTCATTTATTCGCTCGAAAGCACATAAGGAAGGTAATAATAAATTCCTGATAGAAAAAATATTGGAAATCATAAATATTGCTATTCTTTGGAAAAAATATTCATGTAACTTATAATAGAAAAAACGGAAACTCAATACCAATCAACTTGAAAGATTTAAGATATTTCCGCTGCCCTTCCTTACTATCTTTGAAAAACAACATTCGAAATACTGTACTTCCGAATTCAGCCAACAGATAGCAGTAGCAAAAGGATGATTTGCTTCAAATACTATTGGACACGCCTCCAAGCTCCGTCTACGTTCTGATGACATGGGTTCGAAAAGTTTTCAAATCTAACCAGTAGATGGCAGCAGTTGTCAGTTGATGTTTCACATTTGACTTGGACACGCCTTCATGCCCCACCTGCTCTTTTCTGATTGGTTGCCAGTGTTTCGTGAATTCTGTCTTAGAAAATGGCTGCTAGTGATGGTGTATCATACACAAAGTAAACAGCTGATTCATTTTTCACTGTCTTACACTAAAAATTCATCCATGTATTCAAGGTGGTACAATTTTGTCAAGTTAGTAATTGAAGGATTTATTTTGAGAATTTAGATTCACTGTTACTTTTATTGTGTCACCAAGGCCAATACTAGACATGACTAGTTTTATGTTTTATATTCATCAATTCTCTCTTATCTCATTCCATACAATAATATAGAATTCAAACTATTTATTGTGATCTAATACCATTGTTATGCCAAAAATGAGTTTGAAAACTACAAACTTTTAGTAGAAATAATTATTAGTAAAAGTTTCAAGTGAGTTTAAATAACAATAAATCTAAAATGGGTTACATTCAAAGTATTGATTAGATTGGCACTATTTTCATTGGAAGTAGATTCAACTAATCGTTGAAAATTAGTTTGAATTGCCCAATTGAATACTGGTACTGCGTTTAGTTGAGCTTGGTTGACAAGATATCATCCAACAAAATGGTTTCTCTATAGGCCATGATGACGTAATGGCATCAGCCAATGAGAGGGCGTTGTGGGCGTAAACTTGTACTGGCTTGCGATTGGTCGGCGGAGTGTGAGGTAGTTGTCAGCCACCAATAGAATTGAATTTAAGAGGGGCGTTTCTTAGCTAGCTTTGTACATTCTAACATTGATCGCGGTTTCTCAATTGATCAATTATTATGATGTATTTATTTATTTATTCAGAGGGAGACAACACACACAATCATAATAATGATAGGGAAAGAGAAAACAGGCACATGCCCTTCACTATCTCGATCCCAATTTTTATGAAAAGTTCAGTCCAGAGAAGGTTATGTTTCTTGAAATCTTCTAAACGCAGATATTTTAATGCTAAAATAATTACTAGAGGATTTTGGATTTTGAAAGTTGATGTAAGTAATGAATAATTCTAAAAATCCACTCGAATAATCATCTAAAAACTTGAAAATAATAATAAATTGAAAAATTTAGCGCCACGAAATTCATCAACTCACTATATAAGTATGATTTATAATAACTCATAAGTATGATTTTGTAATAATAAATAAATAAATGAATAAATATAAGTGATTTTGAGAAAATAATTACTTGGGAATTCAAGTAACTGGTGAGTTACTCAGAGTTACTCATGAGTGACTGGGAGCTACTGGTGTCTGACTCCCTCACTGTTAGTATACAGTCTCTTTACTATGCACCATCGGTGAATATAAAGTATATTTCTCCATATTCCATGGCACCATGCAGGAGTTCATAAGTAGAAGAAGATAAATTAGAGTGATAAAGTAGAAAGCAAAAGTGATACTGTACTGCTTGGGGAAGGAGAAAAGTATATTATGTAGATAGAGTGAGAAAGTGAGAGTGAGAGAAAGATGGGCTGAGGGAGTCAGATGGTGAGGCGAGCGAGATGAAACCAAACACGTCCTTGCAAGGTCATTAACGTTATCTGCCGCCTTGTGCGCGGGAGGTGGCTCGTGCAAGCTGAGAAGACACGCCGTCACAATACAATTCTCATTATAACTACGTGTCTTCATAGCTTGCGCGAACAATAACTGGGTTACCTTATTAACATACCTTTCAGTATACCTGTTTATACGCATAAATATCTATACACCGTAAGGTAGATTGGAATGCTGCAGGCCAAATTGTTTCTCATGTGACTGGTTGTCTCTGAATGCAACTTCTTATCAGCAGCCCGCTGCATCTCTTTAACTAGTTCCAGTTGTCTTTAACCAGTTGCATTGTTTATCACTGCAGTTGGTGGACTTCATTAATTTTATTAGAACGTTGATAATTATAAAGCGCCGCCCTGTTTGTGATAACGTGTTCACCTTTCCATGGACGATTTTTCATGTAGTATTCTACAACGTGTAATTAGCATAATTGAATTTAATTTGTGGCTTATGGAAGAGGTTTATTGATAACATCCTGTGGAAAGGGTGGAACTTACAATATCTACAAAATACTACTGTGTAATAAAATGTTTATATGGATAGTTCTTTCTACAATTATTTTATTGCACTGTATTGTTTTTATTTCAAATTTATTATTCTTCCAAAGATTTTGTGAAAACTTTGTGGGATCAATATTTATAAATGAATCCAAAATTGGTCTGACTTTCAATTGGTTTGTTAGTATTGATTTGTGTCTGTATCAATTGATGTTGAGTGATTAATCCACCATAAAAATAATAAGTATTAATAAATAATAATATTGACTATAAGAAAGTGAATCTCCTAGTTCCCTCGAAAGATGGAATTACTGAATTTTTATCGCGTAGGATCTGGAGAATGAAATATTGTGAACTGATTTATCGATACGAATTGCATAAATTAAAATATTTCCCAGATTCTCATCGGAATGTAGTTACTCATGAAACCGAATATTCAATCCCTTCATAACCTTATATTTGTTGATATGATGTAGCCATCTATGCTGATTTGTGTTTGTGGGGTGTATAAGAACACAAATTATTATGATTTGTGAACTCGCTTTAGAAGTAATGACGTCGGAACCATAAAATTGAGGAGTTATATCATGAGGAGTTATTTTACCATGAATTGAGGAGGTTTGGTCTATATAAGTTTGGTTTGCCTTCCAACTGGCCATTCAATTTTTTTCGCCATACTCGTATGTAATACACAACTTTCCAAGCTAGATTTGCGTTTGGAAAATTGCCGTTTACAGGAGAATCAAAGATCAGCTGTTCTGAATGCGGGAATAATCATTTTGATGATTATTACAGCACTAGTCATCATCACGATGATAATTACAGCACTGAAAATCTAGCCCAGCTGGTTTTTCCGAACTCCGACGTATGAATAAACGAGACGAACGAGCCGCCATGACAGTTCACTGTGTGCGTTTGGGCTAGTGTTGTGTTGAGGTTATGTTGGCTTCAGTTAATGTTTTCAGTTGTTTGAGGTTTTAATAAATCCTTCTCAGTCTAGTATGACGAAAAAATGTACATAATTCGTGTGGAAAAGTTTACAAACTCATATTTTTTCCAAACTCGCCTACGGCTCCTTTGGAGAACATAATTATTCGTATATGTAAAAACGCCTTTTCCACACTCATTATGTAATATAATATAATCAACTTCAGCCATGAAAATGACGTGCTTATGTACTTCCCCATAGAAAGAAACCTTGTAAGTTGAAAATATTATTCGACCTTACAGATTGCTGTAGAAGGAATTTCCAATTTACCAGGATTCGGTTATGAATACGTGGTGGTATTGAGATATCAAGTTCTGCAATAATTTTCAAGACGTAATCGATTAACTCAAAAGTCAGTCAACCGTTTAACCCGTTATCATCACCTTTGGTGTAAATGCATTTTCTGTTTGATAAGTGTTGATACTTGTAATTAAGCTAGAAATGTTGATAGGGTAATGTCTGGAAAGGTTGGAACTGCCCCTTTTGCATGTTCAATGGAGTATGTACAGTACTTACTACGTACATGCAGTACTTTCAAATTATTATTGCTCTATTTAGATGCAATCTGTTATATTGCATTCACAACAGATGTTTGCAGTTGCATTATCGCTTATACAATCACTTTTTCGATCATTTATGCTTTTGCGGAATTTACATAAACTTACTTAGGTATTTGCATTGTTGCAGTTTACATAAGGTGCAATATTTGAAAAAAAATCAATAGTAGGTTTGTAAGAATGCCAGTTAAAAAAATTAATTTAAAATAATTTACAAAGACATGCAAGTTAGTCGGATGCATCAAATTAATTTCAATTGAATTGTTTCACTTATTGTTTTTTATTTACAATATGTAACTTGAAAAATTATGAAATATTTTGAAATTCCAAGAAATATAAATATCAAAGAAATACCAAAGGTCTCAAATTGTAGATCAGAATGTTTCCTAAAATTTGAGAGCAAATTTAACATTTTGAAATAATATTGACTGAGCTGGAGTCAGTCATTTTCCCATCTTGTCAGAATATCTTATTTGCTTGGACAAACAATACAAATTATTTTTATACCAAGTAAACACCAAAAATCCTACCTGAAATTTTACTATTGTAATTCATCAAAATTCTATTGTCAAAACTACCCTGAAACATTGCAAAGTCAATACAGTACTTACCATTGTGATCTGGTTGCCAGTTAATGCAGTACTAAATCCTCGATTTCGAGGAGGAGGTCCCCGGACCAGGAGGGTGGGGCGCGTGCGGGTGCGTGAGTTGACCACTGTCCGATTTAGCAGCTGGTTGGTTTCAGCGTCGCTTCGCTCTTCTCCTTTTTCTTCTTCTTCTTCCTCTTCTGATCAGGTGACGCCCTCGCATCGCACGCGCCCCTACGCGTGCGCGCGTGTATCTCCTTATCAATAATGTGTGTAAGATGGCGATTTAAACTCACACACATACATAAGTTGTCGTCCGTTGTTGCGAAAATAAGACTAAGGTCGTTTCGTTTGGGCGTGTGTGGTGGTCGAAGTAGAGGCGCAAGTGCTCCGCTCTGAATAAGTTTTTAATTTTCTGGTATTATTGTCATGTGAGTGGGGTACAAGCTTATCAAGTGCATAGAATTATTGTCTCAAGTGGGGTATCAGAGGATTATTGTCAGGGTGGGGTGTTGCAGGCTTCCTTGGTGTCTTTGGTCAATTGGCCTTCCATGTCCATATTGGTTAGATGGGGGAGGGGTTCTAACTTCCCTTCCAGTGTCGATTGGTGAAGTTGGTATAAAAGCACAAACTTTTGAACATCTAAGTACAGTTGGATTATTCACCTGAACAATCAGTCAACATGGTCTACAACAAGGTGAGTTGTTTGTTTCAGTTCTAGATTACTGCTAATCGACTTCAGTTCATTTTTCCAAATTTTGATGTTTAGAGTTACAGTGAAAATTATTAATTCTCCAGTGAAATTGAGATTTTTTTAATTTTATAAGTGTTAAAGATTTATATTTTCCAATAGGAATAATCAGGTGGAAATTAGAATTTTTTATTAGAAATATTAACTTGTCCTACTTTAAAATTTTCATTGAAAAAGTTAAAGTGAATTGAATTTTTCCTTCCAATGCTTTTTTACAAGTAGATAAAAGTTCTTAACAATTTCAATAATTTGAAAAGGAATTCTTCACAAGTACAGTAAAGATATCATGTTTCTGTGCTCACATTTTTGAGAATATTGAATAAAATTAGCTTGCTTTCTCATTTATTCTTCTTGCTAGATAGTGTCAAATGTTGTTGGTTAGACTATTGGGAAAGAAACTACCCCTGTTTTATTTTCGAGAATTGGTCTATCATTCGTTTGAACAGCAGTTCATTGTAATTGAAAAAAAATATTTGAATATGGAGTTTATCAATTTTTTCATACTCAATCGGTATATTGTATTATCTTCATCTGAATTGAAATATTATTCTTGTATTGCTTCAATTGGTGGAAAGACCTATCTTTTGTGATTGGAACCATAGGATTCATAGTATCACCATAGGATCCATATCTGTGTTCTATTATCGGCAAAAACCATAGCAAATCATTATTTTATAGCTCATATTTCACTTGAAGAGAAAGAAATAGCATTGTTTCCAGCTTAATTCATCAATAGCTCTGCTGGCTTCCAGGATTAACTGCACTCGTATTTTCGGAATAGTCTTTTTTATTTTCGTCCAGATTTTTTTTACTCTCGTACTACATTATTGCATTGAAATCTTAAGAATGATGATGCTTTGATTTGATCTGCTGATTTGTTGTTGTTATTTGTAGCTGATCGCTTTCTCCGCCCTGCTTGTGGCAGTGCAGGCTGGCTACCTGGGCGCCCCCGCAGTTGTGGCTCCCGCCCCAGTCGCCTATGCCGCCCCCGCCTACAAGGTTGCCGCCCCCGTCGCCTACGCCGCCAAGGCTGTTGTCGCTGACGAGTACGACCCCAACCCACAGTACAGCTACGCCTACGACATCCAGGACGCTCTGACCGGAGACTCCAAGAGCCAGCACGAGAGCCGATCTGGAGACGTTGTCCAGGGCAGCTACTCCCTCGTTGAGCCCGATGGCACCAGGAGAACCGTCGACTACACCGCTGACCCCGTCAACGGATTCAACGCCGTCGTCCACAAGGAGCCCGCCGGTCACCCAGTTGTCGCCAAGGTTGCCGCCCCCGTCGCCTACGCCGCCCCCGCATACAAGGTTGCCGCTCCCCTTGCCTACGCCGCCCCCGCCGTCAAGGTCGCCGCCCCCTACCCATACGCCGCCAAGGCTTACTACGGTTAAGCCACTTCCAAATCCTAGCTCAATAACAAATTGCCACTCATTCCTCATTTTTGTATTATTTATTGCGAATTGTCATTAAAATCATGTAAATAGTACTTCAAATTCAAACTGTTGTTTCTATTCTTCTACCACATCAGCATTGAAGACCTTACTATACCATATCAGCTTTGCAACATTTTTTAAAATTGATAAAAGAAGAAGTATTGGACTGCGTGTGTGTGTTTGTATACCTTCAAGCTTCAAGTTGTTCGTACTTCCTTCTTGAGTCATTATAAAATAAACGTACATTATGAAGAGAGTGTAGAGTGTAGTGAGTTTAATGGAATCTTCTTCTACGAGAATTCTCTGCCTGCAAGATTAAAAATAATATTCCATCGGGGAATTCATAGCAAATTTGTTACTAGAAATTAGGATGGTAATTGTTATGTTCACGAATGATGAATGGACTAAGTTATTTTGAATCATGAGAATGTATAACATGTAACAGATATGAAGAAATGTGGGATATTTCCAGGCATGTTGATGGACATTGGGCTAAATTCAAATACTATATTATATAG
This sequence comes from Sogatella furcifera, assembly GCA_017141385.1. Taxonomy (NCBI): domain Eukaryota; kingdom Metazoa; phylum Arthropoda; class Insecta; order Hemiptera; family Delphacidae; genus Sogatella; species Sogatella furcifera. The sequence continues at coordinate 1,185,196 of CM029552.1, forward strand.
AATGGATTCAACAATAACCCATATTATACTCGTATTGGACTCTGATATTATTATCTATACTATTTTGATTTCTCTTCTCTGAAAAATGTTCCATAACTTGATGACATAATGCTTACAAGCTTTTTCATTGAAATGTGTAGTACTTCCTCAAAAAAAAACCCCTGCTATAGTCTGTCCAAGCAAAGAAGACCCTCTGGCAAGATGGAAAAATGATTCTAGCTCGGTCAATATTGGTTCAAATATTATCATTCTGATTTCAAATTGTAGGAAACAATTCGATCTACGATTAAGACCACATTTATAAATCTTGAACTAATAATGACCAAGCAGGAGTCATTTTCCCATCTTGCCAGAGGCTCTTCTTTGCTTGGCCAGACTATAGATGGCATTGGAATCTTACAAAATATAGTATTTAGTAATAGGCTAATAGTTATTTTTAGTGGACCTATTATTTCAGTAATCATCACCATCTCTTATCACATCAACACTTATTCAAATTACATCTTGGTGAGTGCAAAAGGCTCATGCCCTGAACCGCTCCTCTTCTTTTGATTACAGTCCAAAACGCAAGGTTATGTTAAATCATAAACTAATATTACAAATTCTATTTGAAAAAATCCACTCGAGTATTAGAGTATTAGTGATATTCACTATAAATAGGAATGTTTAGGATTAATCAATTATTCCAATATGCATAGATTTGCAATATAAGTTCATAATTTCAGTAATTACATCCCATCTTTCTTGTGTCTTATTCGAAACTCTTACGGAAATTTCAGAAGCAAACCGAAAATAGATCTAGCAACTTGGTAACTACCATATATGTAATGAGAATTTCAATTATTATGATTGCTGGCTGATGTGTCTTCTTTGTAGTCTCAAGTATGTGATTCAAGAATAATTCGACAGACGCTTCACGTGCGTTGGTTGCGTGGCCAATAGTTAAGTCTTTCCAGGCGAGGAAGACATTCTGGCAAGATGGGAAAATGACTCATGCTCGGTCAATATTGGTTCAGAAATCATAAATTTCCTCACAAATTGTAGGAAACATTCTGATCTACAATTTCAGACCAAATTTATAATTTTCAAACCAATAATGACAGAACTGGAGCCATTTCCCCATCTTGCCAGAATGTCTTCTTTGCTTGGACAGACTCTAGAGGTATAGATCTTCAAAACATTGTTCTAGTTCTGTAGTTCACGTAGTTTATGGGTAGAGGGCGCCAAGTGTCCAGAAGTTGGTGTGAATCGGCCTAAAATCGTGCGTGTAACTTGATTACTATAATTGCGTTCTTGTATTACTATTTATGTGCTATATATTATATACAATACAGTATGTTGATTGCATTACTATTATTGCCGAGGATTTTCCAATCGATGCGTGCCAGCATGAAGGTCGCTGAAGGCTCTCCAGTCTGTCCAAGCAAAGAAGACATTCTGGCTAGATGGGGAAATGACTACAGCTCTGTCAATATTGGTTCAAAAATTATTAATTTTGTCTCAAATTGTACATCAGAATGTTTCCTACAATTTGAGATGAGATTCATGATTCTTGAATCAATATTGACCGAGCTGGAGTCATTTCCCCATCTTGACAGAATATCTTCTTTGCTTGGACAGACTACAACGTATCTATTGTAGGTTAGTGTGCTAGCTGCCAAGTTGGGCGCAGAAGTTATTATGTGGTTATTGGGACTTGTTTACTAGTGCAAGCTGCAAGTGGGTTCTATTTATTTGACACTATTATCACGATTGATTACACTAGAATAATTAAGATCTTTCAGTATAAGCACAGAGGAGCTAGGATTTAGCTCCTTTGTGGTGTAAGTATTGGCAAATTAGCGATTAGCAACTTCCTGAAGTATTGTTGACTGATATAAAAAAGTTTGAGACTTGCGAGATTTTAATGAAGTAAGAATGGGGGTGAATAATAGAAATATTGTAAGGCTGCTTGTACACACATAAAACGATGATAGAAGTAATGCTTCAAACCGTCAGTGGTACCGATTTAGCATTGAATTGGTGAAGCAATGCACATATGAGAAGAAACGTTAATTTATTTGAAGGAAGGTAAATACAATGCACAAAGAAAGACTAGGATAAGAAAATATGCATAGTGGATATTGCTGTACAATAGACTGCACAGGTATGTTCCATCTCGTCAATTTTTACAGGTTTATTGTACATTAATATGCTAAATTTTAATAAATAATCTTAATTTTTAATATAGTCTTTCTCTGAGTATTGTGAAAATAAATATTCTATGTTCAAAGAATGAAGAAAATTTCGTATCACGTAACGGTATGCGATTTCTCTGTTTCAATCAGAACAAAACGGTCAGAAATGATTTTGTTAATGTTATTAACAATTAATTCGAATCTCCATTTATTGCTATATAAATAGACAAAGGACTTCTGCAACTGCAAATATTGGCCAATGTACTAAATAGCAGTCGAGATCCATTGAATGAAACTGTTCAAAAAATTCCGCCCGGTCCGGGTTGTTGCAGAAGTCCTTTGTCTATTTATATAGTAATAAATGGAGATTCGAATTAATTATTAATACTAGGGAAGCGCATGCGGAGGCAGCCGCAAATTGAGCGGAGCGAGCTTTCTTTTTGTCCAAAAGTTTTTGAAGCGTGTGGACTCGAAAATTTGATCCCGGTATTTAAGCCTAGCTAAACCTAGCTGATGGTGAAAGTGGCTCATTCTATTACCATGCAATGTTATGAAATGAGAATATAAAATATGAGCAACGACCTTTAAGTGAATATTTTCTCAAGTGAGTGTTTATTTTGATAAAATAAGGCAAGATGAACTCCAGCTTGGTCAATATTGGTTAAAAAAATATTGATTGGGCTCAAATTGAAGGTCAAAATTTTTCCTACGATTGTGACAAAATCAATATTTTTCAAAGAATATTGACCGAGCTGGAGTCATTTCCTCTATGAGTGGTTCGACTTTGTAAATACAGCATTTGACGTACCTTTTTTGGTCTCAAATGTGCTCTGATTGTTTAAAATAATTATTCAGTAGCAAATTATAAAGGAAAATCAATATAAACTTGAAAAATTGCGAAAAATAAGCCTATTGGATAAAATTTGGGCAAAATTTTGGTGTATTTCCACAACAAGCTTCCATTGATTGTTAGCATGTTGAGAAATATTGAATGAATGCAAATAAATAAATAATTTTATTAATAAGGACATCAGGTAAAAACCCCATTTTGCCTCCTTCACACAGTACAATATAGTTATTTGTGTATCAGTACGCAAAGAGTGATTTTGCTGCATCAAGAGAAACACTTACGTACGAGCCGCAGGCCGTATTACACATTAAGTTTTTCCAAACTACCATATTGAATGTGAAAGGTTGAAATTAAAATTAAAATAGTCATCTCAGTTATTTATCATTGAATCCTGACAAATCAGGCACCATTTTATTCAGAACTAGCCGGCAGGCTCGCTTCGCTCGCCTTCTCCGCCTAGCCAGGGGGCTTCGCCCCTGGACCCTGACAGTGTAGGTAGTGTAAGTGAGACAAACAGGCTTGCTTTGCTCGCCTGCAAAACCTCTGTCAGTGTCAGCTGAGACAAACAGGCTCGCTTCGCTCGCCTGCAAATTCCGTTCAGAAGGGATTAGAAATTTATTGAACACAGCATTTCTAGACCTAATTTGGACCTGTTTACTTAATTTCAACATTTCCTGATTTCCAATTTGTTCTCAAAAAATCTAAGAAAAACTCTAAATCTGAAAAATAGTAAAACGCTAATTTGAAGTGTAACCTTTGGAAAGTATATTGGACATAGATTAAAACTTAATTCAATATCTTCCAAATTAGTTCATCTATAATCTTGCTGAACCATTGAACTTACAATTTGGATTTGTCGTATCAAGGTGGAAGATATGCAACTCGCAATAAATCTACAATTTTTAAAAACTTATTACTAGCTTAATCTTGAACGGATTTCAAAAATAAACACATTTCTAGTCTCATCTGAACCTGCCCACCAAATATCAACATTTCTTACCGCTTTTTTTAATTAATTTAATTATTAATTTTCAATTTTAATTTTCAATATGAATTTTCAATTTTAAATTTTAAATTTTAAATTTTAATTTTAATTTTAATTTTAAATTTTAAATTTTAAATTTTAAATTTTAAATTTTAAATTTTAAATTTTAAATTTTAAATTTTAAATTTTAAATTTTAAATTTTAAATTTTAAATTTTAAATTTTAAATTTTAATAATTTTAAATTTTAAATTTTAAATTTTAAATTTTAAATTTTAAATTTTAAATTTTAAATTTTAAATTTTAAATTTTAAATTTTAAATTTTAAATTTTAAATTTTAAATTTTAAATTTTAAATTTTAAATTTTAAATTTTAAATTTTAAATTTTAAATTTTAAATTTTAAATTTTAAATTTTAAATTTTAAATTTTAAATTTTAAATTTTAAATTTTAAATTTTAAATTTTAAATTTTAAATTTTAAATTTTAAAAAAAATCTTAAAAGGTCGTTTATTTCTTTTATTTCTAAATAAAATAATATTAAAAGTTGTTCTAAGTTGAAAATAATCGGCAAAAAAAATGTTCTACTCAGGTTTCGAATTTTAAAGCGAAATAGTAGTCCACGTCGCTAACCACTCGGCTATGAGGCTTCGATGAGGAGATGATTCTGCCAGTAATACCAACATGATTTCAAGAGCATAATAGACATTTCTGACCAGGAACGTTTCTCAAAACTGATGTTAGGTTGCAATCCTGCAGTGCAGAGAGCATGAATATAGCATGAATAATGTGTATAGTAATAATGTGTAAGCAATCCTTTTTTCCTTTTTTCGTCCTTAATATGCAAATTTTCAAAATGCTCTATAGCCTATAACCTGGGCGTCCATGTCTACTATCACCATGGCAAGTTTGAATCAAATCGGTCGAGCGGTTCCGGAGGAGTAGTTATACAAAGAGTGACTTTCCTAATCCATTAGAGCTTCGCTTCGCTCAATAATAATCCAGCAGTTGGTATACTGCAATGTCTAATAATTCTTTCTTATTTTGTTAATGATCATGTTCATCAATTTTCAAAAAGTATTGCCATTGTTATGAGATTCTCACTGCGCAGGCAATAATTTTCTTCACAACTATATGATCATTTTCTCGACCTTGCTTTTGCTCTCATTTCAAAAGGGACGTTCATATCAAAGATCCTCTTGTGTTTCCATTCCATAATATCTTTATTGTTCAATTTGATGCTTTGCTATCAACACGGAAGTAATAGATGGAGTAGGTTGAATGAGATTCGTTTAACCTGATAGGTCTCGTATAATACATTGTCAAATTATTTTTTCTCTTGTGATATTAACTTGTTTTTTATATTATCTCAGTTTCTTAAAGTATAGTTTGGGACACCTGTAGCTTTTGATTCGCGAGTCCATTTCAAGTAAAAATGGAAAAATTCACAAGAAACGAATTCACACTGTCCACAAAAAGAGCAAGTTGATGAATTTGATTTATTTACTTACTCACTATAATATATTATTTTGATAATTTCTGAAAAAGAGTTGCTTCGTGATATTTTCTCATTGAATCGAAAAGAATAGCCTACAGTTTGATAATCACATGATTCGCAATAGTTGTTTCTTGTACACGTAAAAACTCTCTTTTTCTTTAATACAATAAACCAAGAGGACTTTCATTCATCTGTAATCAATTCGATATTCCATTGATTCAAACTGTAAGTTAGTCTATGGTTAACCAAAATGGAGTTTCTACACTCTATTTGTCGAAATGGCTTAGCCAATGAGAGGGCGTTGTGGGCGTGGACTTGAGCTCGCTCGCGATTGGTCGATGTTATGTAGCTATCATTGAAAATGGCGTCCACCAATAGAACCAATTCGAAAAGTGTGTTTTGTGAGTAGTAGCTAGAATTGATGAGGAAATTGAAAATTGAGGAATGGAAAGTGAAATTATTATTTCTTCTGTTATCAAAATCATGTGTTGACTGATTCAACAGTTGAATTTTGACGGAGTTTCAGTCAAATTCAATTTTGGTGATAATTGAATAGAAAAATAGTATTTTAACTTATTGCTCCTTCAAATGAAAGTTTTGGAGCAATACGACTTTAATATTGCAATACGACTTTTTAAGAGCCAATATCACAATATGACAATATCATTTAATTGAATCGCTAAATAAATAATTGAGCATAAATGAATACTGCTAATTATTCAATCCAATCTCATTCATTGAGCCTCTTCAATCTTGCATTAGACTACATTAATTATTTCAACCTTTCCGAGTCCTTTATCAAATTTCAATCTGCCTGTTGCACTCGCCTATATGTATGTAATTATTATTGAATAAATAAATAGATGTATTTTGATTATCATTCATTATTATGTCATTAGACTAAGAAATCGGATTCAACCTTTCATAGGCCTCTTTATTTCTTTCTGATTATTTGGCCCTTCCTAGATAGATATTTTTGTCAATTTTGAATTTAGAGTGCTTTAATAATTATCATTCCTTTTCATTTAAACTACCATTCCATTATGTACCTATCAACTTCTAATGAAAATTTTTCATTTTTATTCGGAATATTTTAACCTCCAATTATTCATCTCACAAAATTTGAACGAAAAGTGTCTCAAGTATCATTAGTTATCTCAACAGATTTCCAATTCAGTCACAACCTTTCAACATAATCTATTGACATAATCATTTATTACGCCCTTATTGATTCAACTCACCAAATTTGAATGTCGAAAAAATTATCCATCACTCATCAATTATCTCATTTAATAATCTAGACTACTTCAATTATCTCATTAGAATTCCAATTCTGTCCCAACCTCTCAACATGTTCTAATGGCCTACTCAATATCTTTCAATATACTCCTTACTTAATGGAAAGTGACGTTATATAGATCAAATGCATCATAGATCACTGAATGACTCAGCGTCGATTCATTCGCTAATCAAATAAATAATCGGCTTGATTACATTGACGGCTCGGTTGATGTCATTTTAGTGTACTATATTTATTTATATTGTAGTGTGTGTGCTGGTTTCCACATGTGTTGGAGAGAGCACGTGTGTGTGTAGAGGTGTTGAAAATGGCTGACTGTAAATGGCATGCGTGGGTGTGAAGTAACTATATCGTCTGTCCAAGCAAAGAAGAGCCTCTGGCAAGATGGGAAAATGACTCCAGCTCGGTCATTATTGGTTCAAAAATTACGAATTTAGTCTCAAATTTTAGAACAAATTTTTATCTATAATTTGAGATCAAATGTATAATTTTTAAACTAATATTAATCGAGCTGGAGTCATTTTCCCATCTTGCCAGAGGATCTTCTTTGCTTGGACAGACTATACCAGTGATGGGTGTGTGAGAGATAGGTTTCTTGCAGTTTCTGAGTGATACCAGGTGTTGGAGTAGTAGGTGAAGTTACGTTTTACCAGAATAGTAGTGGGTGGTAGTAGTAGTGAACGTACAGTATATAGTAAAGTTTGTGCAAGCAAAGGAGACATTCTGGGAAGATGGGAAAATGACTCCAGCTCGGTCAATATTTGTTCAAAAACTATTATTTTGGTCTCAAATTAAACAAAAGAATGTTGTCTACAGTTTGAGATTAAATTTGTAATTTTCCAATCAATATTGACGGAGCTGGAGTTATTTTCCATTTTGCCAGAATGTCTTCTATGCTCGACCAGGCAATAGTAGTTGGTATAAGTGCAGTATGTAATAGTTGTAATGGGCTACATACGTTGTACCAGTTGCCGAAAAACCGAATGGAAACGAGATGCTTGACTGGACGAAAATGTTTTCAGATCTATCTGTACAAACTTGTTTGAAAGGGTTTTGTACAATAGTAACTTGGAATTCTGTTGATTCATTCTGATCGGACTTGATATTATTCCTAAATATTTGAGAAGTCTCGACCCATTCCATCTATTGATATGATGATCTATCAATAGAAATAAGTATATCAATACAAAATATAGATACAGAACCATGTATAAGGAAACAGTAAGCTGTGGTTTGGTAACCTTAGTGTTAATGTTCATCTTATCAATGTTATAATGATGGTTTTTCAAATACAATTAACAAACTTCACGATTAATTTTACCATAGTCACAAAAAAAAGATAAAGCCGTTTGTTTTGTATCCGCGTTGTTATTGATTTACTTTTTCTTTGTTCATTATGTTTAACCTATTTATAGTCATACACTCTTCTGTTATCACAAGTGATTATTCTTTTATTTTCTGTAGGATGTTTATTATTTTTGTAATCAAATTTGTGATGTTTCTTTATTTCTGAATAAATTCAATTCAATACTAAACAAATGGTAAGACTGAACTTTAAAAATTGGGGTTTTTTAAAATTATTGAAAAATAAATGAAAATCAAATAACCTTTTAAAAACTTTAAAATTATTAAAACACAGACATGTTTCGGGACATTAGCCCATTATCAATGACATTGATAATGTTCGAAACAAGTTTGTGTTTTAATAATTTTAAAGTTTTTAAAAGGGTATTTGATTTTCATTTATTTCTCAAATGGAAAGACTTTTAATGAATTTCCCAATAAAATTTACTTATAAATTTCAGTTTTTTGCAAAGATCTTGTGCAAAGCTTGTATAGGCTACTATTACTAGAACTCCAAGGTCCTATTTGCGCAAAGCTCAATCCCCATTTTACAATAATAAGTGATGAGTCATCAAATTAATATAAACTTTATCCCACTTTTGTGCAATATAATTACTCGTATTCTAGATATATACTTGTACTAGTGGATGAATTTATTATAGATTCTCTCCTGCAATTTCCTGAAACATGCCCCAGTAGTTGTAAGTTATGCTGAGTTAGTTTTCGTTCCGTTTTTCGTAGGTTAGGAAAACGAACGTGTCGTGATTTGGAAGGAAATTGAAGAGATTACTACGGGTCAGTCGTGCTGTAACACAAAGAACTGTTTTGGTTTCTGTACCTCCAATTATCCTCTACACCTTCGATCAACGCAACTTGGCTTTGTTATTTGATTGTTCGGTTTAACTGGTTGCAGACTTGTGACTTACCTTATTACTTATTTGAAAATGTAACATTATTTTTTTAATGCTTCACTTGTGTTTTTACAATATCAAAGTTTGTTAACATTGTTCGAATCATGTTAAGGATTCATCTATCTTTTGAAATGATAGCACCGATTAGTTCTATCACTGAATTTTGGGAGATTAAAATTAAGTAAAATTGTCCAACATAGTTTACAATTTCATCTAATATTTTAAATATCTCGAGGTGACAGTACAAGAAGATTATCAAGCACTTCTATTCTGTGCTCCACTCTGCATGCCACATCCTACACTCTATTATACTGAATACCTTATCTGCAGCAGGATATTAATGAATATTGAATGATTATAACTTTTTTCTGACACATCTCTTCCACACATTACCATGCAAAACGTTGGTTGAATGAAAAATGATAGTTGAACACCCAGCGCTTTGTTGAGTGACTTGCTATGCATCGCTAAGTATGGCATATCCTTCAGATAAGCCATCGGTTACATAGTTAATTATGTGCTTTAATGCACTTGTCACGAGATGGTATGTAATATTCTCTTTGAAAGATGATTGAGTTATCAGATTAGTTTCCCCAGTATTTTTCACTCTGCTGAAAACAATGATGTACTATGTTTCAACTAATATAAACTTAAACTATGTATAAACTAATATTTGAAAGACTATAAATGATTTAAAAGACTATTTGAAATGTTTTTCTGAAGTTTTAGTTGTACTGTATTTATGGGAGGAGAGCAATATTTGTAATGTACGCAAAACCCAAAGTCAGTGTTGTGATTACTATTGAAAAATAAATCGTGATCGCAATCACTTCTATGAAGAATTGAACTATGATTTATGTGTTATTCCATTCAGTCAATGGATTAATATTATTTGTTGAATATTGATAAATAACAATCAGAATATATATTTTGAATGTATAGTTGATGGAAATAGCCGACTACTTTTCGAATTCGAAACTTTCCTTCCCCTTTCTGTGTTCAATAATGTGAATTATTTTTTAATTGAATCACAACTCTATTACTTGAAACAACTGTTTCCTATCTTTATATAGAGCTACTTCAATGCATGTTAAGAAATAAAAGTTGAAATCATAGTACCCTCCTTATAGAATTGTTCATTTGGGAGTTCAAATAAAAACTACTAAGAAAGTACTGTTATCTCAATACTCATTAATTAACGTTGATTGAATAAGTGTAAGTTCATTTTTGCGAAATTGAATTAATTCTTGAAAGCACATTGGAAATCACAGGAAGCTATCCAGCAGAATAAACCATGTATAGGCCTAATATACAATTATCGGACTTCCAGTAAAATTATATACTGGATAGTGCGTTCAATAACTATTACTGAGCTTGGAATCGGAAGATTTTCTATCAAGATTGCATACAATGTTCCTGAATCATTGTTGGATGGAACTTTACAAATATTTTAATGCTTCATCACTGCATGAGCACTGAATACTATATAGTTCTGGTGACATTATGCTGATGGGTGTAATATTACAATAATTTGAATAAGAACGAGTGTTTTACGCACAGTATTTTATTTTTTAAACTATGTACAGGTACAGAGATGAGCCAGTGTTAGAACACACTTGCAGCAGTCTTTGCGCCACAATGGTTGGTCGCTTATTAGTAGTGGGCGGCGTAGGCCACGGGGGTGGCGTGGTGAGCGGCGTAAGCCAGGGGGGCGGCATGGGCGGCGTATGCGACGGGAGCGGCATGAGCGGCGTACGCAACTGGGGCGGCGTGAGCAGCGTATGCTACAGGGGCGGCATGAGCGGCGTAAGCGACGGGGGCGGCGACCTTAGCGACGGGGGCGGCGTAGGCGACGGGGGCAACAGCCTTGGCGACAACTGGGTGAGCGGCGGGCTCCTTGTGGACGACGGCGTTGAATCCGTTGACGGGGTCAGCGGTGTAGTCGACGGTTCTCCTGGTGCCATCGGGCTCAACAAGGGAGTAGCTGCCCTGGACAACGTCTCCAGATCGGCTCTCGTGCTGGCTCTTGGAGTCTCCGGTCAGAGCGTCCTGCACGTCGTAGGCGAAGCTGTACTCTGGGTGTGGGTCGTACTCGTCAACAACGGCTGCCTTGGAGGCGACAACGGGGGCGGCGTGAGCGGCGTAGGCGAGGGGGGCGGCATGGGCAGCGTAGGCGACGGGGGCGGCGTGTGCGGCATAAGCCACGGGAGCGGCGTGTGCAGCGTAGGCTACGGGGGCGGCATGGGCGGCGTATGCCACGGGGGCGGCTGGGATGACTCCGGCTGAAGCCACGGCCAAGAGGCACGAAACGAGAGCGATCTGCAAATAGACAAAGTACATCAACTGTTATAATCGAAACAATAAGATTCAATCAAGATCAATCATTTGAATCTGTGTATGTAACTTTGAATAAGAAGGGTGATTTCCATGGAGCATGTGTACGAATATAGTGTAATAATATTATAGCTTACATTCATTTGAAGAATAATAACGAATAAAATTAATTTTCAATAGGAATGTGCTATTGTTTAGGCTATTCGAGACGAACTATTTCTAGTGATAAATCAGCGATTGATTTAAAATTGAAATATTTCATCAACCTGAGAGGTAAGATGAGTAGGTACAATTAAATGGTTGAGATAAATTTTCAGTAAGTTACTAAACTAATACTTTTAGACTGATGAGTTCGAAAATATAAACTTGAAACTGATTAATTTAGCTATGCTACATGAATTTACTACAGATTTTTTCATGTAAGAAAAAACTGATAATATTTTTGCATATTCCTGAAATTCATGTGAAGCTCATTGCTGATGCTAAACAAGAAACATGTAAGATGTCATTCCAATTTTTGTAATGCTACCAGAAGAAAACTGAAATTGAAAAATAATAAAAAGCTGTATTTCTGAAATGAGATTCAAGGTTTCTTAGGACAAAATTTATTCAGAAAAATTTTGAGTTAAAAATCTAACTAAACCAACTACAAGTCAATTTTCGAAACGGATCATGTCCCTGTAAAAAAAATTGGATAATTTGGAACTTTCCTTGTCTTATTATGTTTTAGATTATTGAATTTTTGTCAGCGTGAGGAAACCTCAGTTTCATAAATATAATCAAAAAAACGTTTTACCATCTGATCGAAAATACACTTCGGAAAAGAAGACCAAGCCACGCCTGGATGACATCCTTTTTATAAAAAAAAACTAGATCAACCTTCAGAGTTGCACCAAATTAAGTATCGAATACTGGTTAGTATTCTGGGCAGGACCATCTTACAAGTGGAAGACGTATCAGGTTATGTCACAAGGCTGTAATGAAACTGTCGAAGCCTGTCTTCATCAATATACAATCATTCCAACTGCAATAGCCCATGAATAAATTATTATTCGTTGGAGACACTCCAATTGGGCTAACTGGCAACCGAACTGACACCCACTGTTGGGAAAATTCGACATGTCTGCCCTTCAAAGACGTATTATTATTATTATTTATTGGGCTATTGTTATATTTTACTGTAGGTATTAGCTATAGGTATACTCCAACAGCTATAGTTTGCCATTGTATTAATATTGTTATTAGCTACAGGTATAATGAATCCAGAGGTATAATTCATCAACGTTAGAAACCTTGTTGTATAATTTGTGATAAATCTATGTACTTGATTCTTATTTCATTCCATTTATCAACCACATGTTACATATAAACAAGTACATGATTAGATTAAAATAAATTTGAATGATTGTCGGGAGGCAGCGGGCCAATTCATGAGTTGTTCACCTTATATCTGTAGTGAAACTATTGATGGGGTAACCCGATCATCAATAATTAGATTTTTTAAAACGGTTGATAAGAATTTGAAGGTGAAAGTTGAGGATTTGGTTCCATAAAACTATTGCGAACAATATTTCTTCTAGAATTTGGAACAATTATTTTGAGGCCGGTATTACACGATAATAGTTCTATGATCATAGTTGATCATATGGAAAAAGATGGAAATATGAAATATATTCGTATTTTCATCTCTTTATATTCATCTTTTTATCTCTTTCGTATTTTATACCGGCCTAATACAAATGTTGTGTATTGGGAGAGTGAGGAATATGAATCTTTGTAATAGTTTGATAAGTTGAGAGGTACAATAAATTGAGAAATTCAATGGGCGAATTTCTTGAAACTGTTGAACTATTCCTTGATAAATTTGAGGAATTCAGTCTTCTCTAATGAAAATTTTTTTATGTAGAATGAATTAAAATATGAAATAGAGAATAAAGTAAAATTGTAGTATATTCAATCATAGAATAAACTGGATATAGAAATAGTTTTTCTCGTGGTCTTTAAAATATTATTTAAATGGAATGAGCTGTTAAATACAATCACATATTCACGAATATTGTATTATTTGATAATTGAGTGAGGATAAACAAATTCTTTGACATAAGTATTTAAATAATTGAAAATCACGATTGAAAAAATACATAAATGAATGTTTAAAAAAATTCTGTATTGGATTAAAATTATAATTATTATGTTAAATGTAGTTGGATGAAAATTTAAACATTTTTCAATTGATAGTTCAACACACTTACAACTTAATGAAACGAATGTGTAATGTTTCCATTTATTGAATCAATTTTGCAATTCACAGTATTAAACAGGTAATAATAGTTGGTAGCTAATGTTTTGAATATAATATGTTTCTTGGAACCCAGTTAGTAAAATATTTATAATTCATGTACGGTTGAATATTTTCAACTCACTTGATAGCTGATTTCTTTGATCAATGGACAGCTAAGTAATTACCAGAATTTTGCCATCATAGTAATTACAATAATAGTAATTCATCTTTCTTATTACTGATGGTTTGTAATTATTTCCCAACCATGGTTAATTTTTCCTAATATTGGGAAATTGCGCTATCTTCTTAAATCACTGATAATAAAATATCCATGTGAAGTAACTTAACGAAAAGTACAACTGAATAAAATGACTTCCAACTTGGAAAATCCAAAATAACTTATTTCACCAAACACTGGAGTCTACAAATTATCCATGCACTGATTTTGTGTATCACTGATATTTTTCGTACCGTAGTCACTGCAATCGAAATCAAACTTTCCAAATCCGAAATAGAACGTTGTTAAACACAAAGTTGGAATTGAAGATTATGATACAAAGTTCTTTAACACATTTTAAAAGTTGGAAATGGGAATCAAATTGAAGGTTTTCTAATCACAAATTTGATACTTGAATCGGGATCAAACTTTTTAAAACGCAAATTTGAAAAATGAAATTTTCCGAACAAACCTTTGGAATGATATTGAAATTAATCTATTCCAAGCACTATTTGAGATAAAAATGGAACTTCCCTAAACAAAAAATTGAAAATTAAGCTTTTCCAAGCAGAAATTGAAAAATATTAAACTTATCCGAACACAAGTTTGAAACTGACAATCGAAAATTGAACTTTTCCAAGCAGAAATTGTAAAGTATGAAACTTTTCCGAACACATTTTTGTAACTGACAATTGGAAATTGAACATTTCCAAGCAGAAATTAAAAATATGAAACTTTTTTAAACACAATTTTGAAACTTGAACTTTACCAAGTATAAATTGAAAAATGAGAATGGAACTTCCCCAAACACAAATTTTAAACTTAAATTGAGAGTGGAATTTTTCCGAACACAATGATTTCTAGAGTTGGCACTATGGGCTGACAGTGTTGTTGTTGGTCACTCACCTGGATTTGCATGTTGAAGCAGTTGCTAGTGTGTGTATGATGTTTGATGGCAAATGGAGGAATGATGCTCTGGATTGGCGACGCGACGCTTTATATGCATCCATCCTTCCAGCCACCCTTGTCAGTGGAGTGACGCACTCACACATACGCACAGCTACGCACACGCCCAAACTGTTGTTACCTCATCGTCCGTCCGTCCACGACTCTTCCTCCTCCTCCTCCTTCTTCTTCTTATTCTACTTCTACTAGTACTATTTTTCTTCAACTACTACTTATTTTTCTTCTTCTATTTCTACTACAACTTTTTCTTCTTATTCTACTACTCCTCCTACTCCTCTTCCTCTTCCTCCTCCACCTCCTCCTCCTCCTTCCCCTCCTTCTCCTTCTTCTCCTTCTCCTTCTTCTCATCCTCCATCTTCTTATCCTATTCCTTCTTCGTCGTCATCTTCTTCTCCTTCTGCTTCTCCTTCTTCTTCTTGTTCTTCTTCTGCTTCTTTTTCTTCTTCTTCTCCTCCTCCTCCTTCTCCACCGCCACCACCACCTCCTTCTCCTCCTCCTCCTTCTCCACCACCACCTCCTCTCCCTCCTCCACCACCTTCTCCTCCTCCTCCTCCTTCTCCTCCTTCTCCTCCACCATCTTCTTATCCTATTCCTTCTTCGTCGTCAGCTTCTCCTTCTCCTTCTTTTTCTTCTTCTTCTTCTTCTTCTTCTTCTTCTTCTTCTTCCTCTTCTTCTTCTTGTTATATTAAAAATTCTTTTTTTTCTTCTCCTCCTTTTTCATCTTCTTTTCATCCTCCTCCTCCTCCTCTTCCATCTTCTTCTTATTCTTCTTCTTCTCCTTCTTGATCTTCTTCAACTACTTCTTCTTTTCCTCCTCCTCCTCTTCCTCCTTCATCTTCTCTCCCTCCTCCTCTTTCTCCTTCATCTCTTCTTCCTACTTCTTCTACTTCACCTTCTCCTTCATCTCCTTCTCCGCCTCCTCCCCCTTCTCCTTCATCTCTCTTCCTTCTTCTTTTTTCCTCAGGTTTTTCCATCTTCTTCTTCTCTTTTCCTTCATTTTCTCCTTCACTTTCTCCTTCACTTTCTCCTTCTCTTGCTTCTTGTCCTCCTCATTTTTCTTTCTCTCTCTCCTCAGGTTCTGCTTCTTCCTTCTCTTCGTGCGTTTTACTTTCTTTGTTCGCAGTGCACTTTTTTCGTTGTTATCTTCAGTGTCCAGTCAGTGGTCAGAATCGGTTTTGGGCGTTAGCTGGCTTGCCCTTGACCACCTATCCTCTGCTATGCCCTGCTCGTCATTACTCTTGCACAATATTTTTGTCCTGTGACTGGAATTTCTCTGGGTTTTTTTGTTCATCTACCAAATTATGAAATTGTGAAATGCCTGTAGATCTCTTGTCATAGATCATATTATTCAATTCCATTCATTCAATCATCTCTATTCAATAATTTTACATGGGAGAGTACAACAGACTTCGAAGCCCAAAACTCTCTTCAATCTTATAGAAACAATAATCTTTATTCAATGATATATATAATGAAAATCTAAAAACACATGTGTTTTAATAATTTTAAAGTTTTTAAAATGGTGTTTGATTTTCATTTATTTTTCAACAATATATGTATAATATATATTATTATTTAATCAATAATTTCACATGGTAGAGTACAGTGGAAAAAGCTTTGATGCCTTAAACTCTTCCTCTTCAGACTTATAGATTACAAACAATCTGAAAGCAGGTCATAAAATATGTTATAATATTTTAAATATGTTATAAAATATATTTGTATAAATATATAAAATGTTAATAAAATATTTCTGAAACACTAACTTTCTCACTCCAAAAACAAAAGTCAGAGGATTTTGAGCGTTGATCCAGTTGACAAAAAGTTTCAATAAAAACACCAAATAAAATTATTTAAAACTTTAAAAATGATCTAACAACTTTGAAAAATTGGAGCAACATGGAACCAAACTTCTCCTTGCAGCGTCGGGGCAGGAACCAAACTCTCATTAGCCTATATTATTATTGTGTTATATGGTTCACATTGAATTTATGGATCTAATGAATCCTGATGGTTTTGTGAATCCTATTCATTTTAGGGGTGCTATTAGAATGAACTATGGGTTTATTCATAGCCTCCTTTAATAGAAGGCCATGCCCTAATAATATGGCAACGTCGCCCTGTAGTAACAGTCTTCTCATATGAAAGCATTAAGTACATATAAAAATCATGCATGTTGTCTTGGTTTTTCTCTTTGAGCATAATTTCCATGAAAAACGTTCATGAAACTCTTCGTATAGAATTCCTTTTGTGTTTTTTGTAATAGGTTGTGATAGAGATTAGCAAGAAAGATTAAGAATAGACAGTTATTTATTAAAATAGCTTATGATTTGCAGCAAGTCAAATGGGAGACCGCACAGAAGAAACTCATACATTAGAACAGCTGATTGGAAAATGATTTTAATGCTTTTAAATGAACCCAACTTCCTACTCTACATAGTTGTCAATTTTTAGGCCATGGCCTTCTATTAAAGGAAGCTATGGTTTATTTCCCTAATAAGCAATTCTTAGATGAGGAAGATGTGTCAGTTAGGGCTTTCATAAATACATGTCTCTTTATGAAGCTTAAAGAGCCTTAGTGTCAGAATGTTCAAAGGTTCATTCATTAATACAATATAGTACAATACATATAATACAATATTCTAGAGGATTTAGTTTTGATTACTAGAGTGATTGGAGAACCAAACTCAGTTCCATAATTTCCATGTCTATAATTGATTCATGAATCAGTTTTATTTTAGAATTCTTCACACTTAAGGTTGTCCTTTCTTGAATCTAATAACAATAAGGAAGGAAAGACGAACAAAAACCTGTATCAGAGGATTTTTGCGGTAGCTTTATAAACTGAATGAATAAGCAGTGAAAACCCGTTAATTAAATGGATTTCCCAACAATCATCCCTCTGTATTTTACTCGTATGAAGTGTAGTCGCATATTCAATACTTATAATAACTCTAATTGAATTGGATCAATCAAATAATCATGAGTTCATAATTAAGGAGCATTTATTTATCAATCTATTGACAAAAACACTTTGGTAAGAAAGAACAGGCATAGCCCTTAGTATTTCCAACACAATTTTATTTCAAATATAGTTTAAAATTTCAAGTTATTAGTCCAAATTTATTTTCCAGCCGAAGGTTTCTCACTCAAAGAAATGATCCAAAAGTGATAATTATTGGAAAATTTCGAATTTTGAAGGGTTGATCCGAGAAACACAGAATATTTCCAAAAGCAGATGGAATAATCACCTTTGAAACGGTATTTTGTATTAGCAGGTTGATGAGCAAAAAAATTTTAGATACAGTTATAGAGTCTAAATATATTAACCTGAATTTGGACATTTTAATCAAAATTGGTGTAGAAGAAGTTTTGGGCTAACGCCTGTTTTTTCTCTCCTTTACTGTATTATTTTGATGAGATAAATAAATAGTCTGGACAACATGAAAAAATGACTCCAGCTCGGTCAATATTGGTTCAAAAATTATTGATTCGGTCTCAATCGTAGGAAACATTCTGATCCACAATTTGAGACCAAATTAATAATTTTTGAACCAATATTGACCGAGATGGAGTCATTTTCTCATCTTGCCAGAGGGTCTTCTTTGCTTGGACAGACTATATAAGTGTATCTATAATTTATTGTTCTGATTGAAATAGATAAGGAAAAATATGGGTGATTGCGCACACGTTCTAGTACAGGAAGAAGATATTTTTTGCACAGCACTGTTTCAGTTTTACAGTTATCACATCTTTTCTATTTGAGGAAAACCTGAGTCCAGTAGAAAAAATACGAATTTTTGCAACATTCTATAGGCTATTTCAAACGATGAATCTTTAATTCTAGGACTTGACTATTATATTATGAATAACTGTCCAGGAAGAGTTTCTTCTCATCAAAACACTTTTGCAATAAGCCCTGTCCTCATTGAATCAGGAATATTATTCTTATTTTGTTCTCATAATGTGAAAAATTCTAAATACTTGTAATGTATCACAAGTGTTTGAAACTATTGAAACTATCATCTTTATTCGCATTATTCATCCAAATCACTGAAATACTTTTATTTGTCCTCAGACACCTCGACAAAGTTATTCAACTTGGAAAAAATGTCTGATACAATAAATAAAGTTTGCGTATTCGATTTACATCAATCAATGTGGATGCTGCAACAATGAAGAGAATAGAGAAATCGATAACAATCACAAGTTGAAACAATCAACTTCTGAGGTGTCAAGAGTTTGATTTGTTGGTTGACAGCTCAACTTTCCGAACTTATTATGAGATACAGTTATTATTATGAGATCTGTACTCTTTCTATCTCTGTACATGTATATAGTCTGTCCAAGCAAAGAAGACATTCTGTCAAGATGGAAAAATGACTCCAGCTCGGTCAATTTTGGTTCAAAAATCATAAATTTGGTCTTAAATTGTAGAATACATTTTGCTCTACAATTTGAGACTAAATTCATAATTTTTGAACCAATATTGATCAAGTTGGAGTCATTTCTGCATCTTGCCAGAAAGTCTTCTTTGCTTGGACAGACTATAATAAAGGTATCTTCGTTTTTAGGATCGGTATACCTGTGTATATCAATGAGATCTGTATAAAGTATCGGTCTGACCCTTTCAATCGATGAATGCTGTTTTATTTTGTAGTTGATGAGTGTTGAAAGACAAGATAAGTGTAGTTACATATCGTATTCTATAATCTGAATACTTTGTATAAATTGTATATGTCTGTTTCCGGTTATGAATTACGATGGGCCAATTTCGATTGGCTAAAGTCAATGTTTTGGTAGAACTCAGGGCCCTCGCGTGGGGTGTGCAGAGTGTGCGACCGCACAGGGCGCCACGGCCAAGGGGGCGCCGCGGCAGCTGATGCAAAACGGGAATTTTAAAAATTTCAATTGGGCTATTAGAATAACTTTTTCATCAAGTGGTAAAAATATATTACTCTTGATAAAAAACTTATTCTACCAACAACTTGAATCCACAAGAAATTAATTCCTCTGCATAAACTCATTCATCATAATGAATT
Source organism: Sogatella furcifera (assembly GCA_017141385.1). Taxonomy (NCBI): domain Eukaryota; kingdom Metazoa; phylum Arthropoda; class Insecta; order Hemiptera; family Delphacidae; genus Sogatella; species Sogatella furcifera. The sequence goes on from CM029552.1 coordinate 1,205,098, forward strand.
GATCAATTGAAAATCCACGATCAAGCTATGAAGCAAGCCAAGAAACTCCCCTCTTAAATTTAATTCTATTGTTGGCTGACAACTACCTTACACTTTGTCGACCAATCACAAGCCAGTTTCCGATAAAAACTTCTTCCTAATATTCTCACCGAATTTTTGTAGTTTTTCAAAAACATTTCAAGAAAGAGGTACTGGTATTAGATTATGAATAGTTTGAGTTCTATTTCATTATATTCATCGTATAAAAATAGAATTAATGAGTGCAGAGATGGGAGTGTGAAATCATATTTTCATCACATTTCATACAGCATAAAACTATTGAAGTCTAGTACTGGCCTAAGTTACACAGTAAAAGTAAAACTGAGTCTAAATTCTATAAATAAATTCTTCAAATACAAACTTGATAGAATCTTACCAGCCTGAATACATAAATGAATGTTATATTAGCACACGATCGTCAATAGTAAATCCTTCATTTTCTTGCTAGCAGCCATTTTTCAAGACAGAACTCACGAAACACCGTCAACCAATAAGAAAAGAGCAGGTGGGGCATGAAGGCGTGTCCAACTCAAATCTGAAACATCACCCGTCAACTGCTGCCATCTACTACTTGAATTTGGAAACTTTTCTAACCGATGTCGTAGGCTAATCAGAGCGTAGGCGGTGCTTGGAGGCGTGTCCAATGAAAGTCAAAGCAAGTCACCCTATTGCTACTGCCATCTGCTGGCTGAATTCGGATCTATTCCAAATGTTATTCCGAGAAAGTTGGGTAGAACAGTGAAAATGGCTGAAAACTTCAATTCGCTTGTTATTGAGTTTCCGATTTTTTGTTAAAAGATCTCTATTTCCAGTGAAATGATATATTTATGATGATATCCAATATTTTCGTGTGAAAATATTATTATTTCTTTCCTCATGTGTTTTCAAGCAAACTAATGAAATAAATTAATCAATAATTTAAAATTTATTATTTTAATGATAAATTACAGTTAAATGTGACAGTTTTGCTGAATGTAGATACCCTTTAGTTATTTTCTATCAATTCCTGTAAGCTTTTTCTTATCACGCATCCAATAGCCTACATAAAAAATACGAAACAATAAGTTGGGATACATTAGAATAAGCAAATCCCTATAATTTTTTTTTGTCACACCACATGCAACATTGTAGTACAGTGCAATTAGCTCAAAAAAAGACCGAACCTCAACATCCAAAGAGAAAAAACTATTCCTACGCCAACTTGTTCTATACAACCCCTTTATTGTTTGGTAAAAAGTTACACCCTTATGAGCGTCGGGTTTTTGGGGGAGGGGTGGTGAAAAGGGCAAAATTTCAGTTTTTCGTGAATTGTAGCCGGACGAAAAAATTTCATGCATATTTTTCTAGAAAACAAAATTTAGAAGTATAGTCTGTCCAAGCAAAGAAGGCATTATGGCAAAATGGGAAAATGACTCCAGCTCGGTCAATATTGGTTGAAAAGTTACCTATTTGGTCTCACATTGTATAAAACATACTGTTCTACAATTCGAGACCAAATTCATTACTTATAAACCAATATTACCTGAGTTGGAGTAATTTTCCCATCTTGCAAGAATGTCTTCTTTGCTCGACCAGAGCATGTCAGATCCAAGTGGGCAGATTGATTTAAATGATAGGTTACAGCTTCATTACGAGTTGAGTGTTGAATGGTGAAACGGAGCGATAATTGTTATTCTTTCCTAATGATATTTAGTGGCAAACAAAAAATCTGTCCGATTGACACGTAATGTGGTGGCATCTATGACCCACTTTGTCGTCAAAATGGCGTGTGGCCATGAAGGGGACTGGATGTGATTTTTTTGCTTAATTTCGATGGGAAAAACGAAACTGGTCTGAAGTGCACTGTCAACTCTGGTCGGTCGGTGGTAAAGTCTGTCGAAGCAAAGAAGACATTCTGGCAAGATGGGAAAATGACTACAGATCGGTTAATACTGGTTCAAAAACTATAAATTTGATCTTGAATTGTAGAAAACATTTTTTCTACAATTTGAGACCACATCTATAATTTTTGAATCAATATGGATCAAGTTGGAGTTGTTTTACTATCTTGCCAGAATGCCTTCTTTGCTTGGACAGACTTCAGATGAGGCTCCTTCAGTCATTAGCGGTGTGACCCAGACCTCGCTCGCTTTCCAAGCTTCTGTCCAAGCAGAGAAGACCCTCTGGCAAGATGAGAAAATGAATCCAGCTTATAATATTGGTTCAAAAATTATCAATATGAGCTCAAATTGTATAAAATAATATGATCCACTACTAATTTTACATTTATTATTCTTGAACAATTATTGACCAAGATGCAGTCATTATCTAATCCTGCCAGAGGGTCTTCTCTGCTTGGACGGACTATACTGGATCTTGCCTGAGGATGAAAAAGTTGTTGAACGTTTATTTGGTGTCTGTCAACTGAAAAATCAAGTATTTGACATTGTTTGACGTTTTGTGTCTTACCAAGGACCATAGAATACAAAAATATTGTATTATGTGGTCGATGCTTACTACTAGAGTAGAATGGATGTAAGTAATCCAATAGAAACTGGAATCCAACAATTATTAGGCCCGGGATGAGGAAGATATTGAATTGCACGGTCAATTGTATAGATTCTCCAATGCTTAAGTTGGTTAAGTGAATTCAAATTGAGGTTGAAATAAATGTTAACTTGCTACTATTCTATAATAGTGTCAAATTTTATCGTATTCAACATGGAAGTTATCAAAAATCAAGCTATAGAATAGACCAATTCCACATCTAGATTCTATCATTTTCATCAATTTTTTTATCTAAAACAAGTGCTAATTCAGTCATTTTTCTATATTTTCAGGTAAACACAATGACCAAAATACAAGCTATAGTCGTCCATACAAATGCCGGTATGTAAAACATTACTCTAGTCCATATTTATGTATTTAAAATATGCAGCATATTGGTCCCCTTACTTGATCACTGCTAAAATACTGCTACTATACAAGTACCTCATACAAAATACTAGTACAAATAACTCATTCAAGGTGGGAGGGGGGGGCCGGTTTTAAAATACTTGTATAAATGACTCTCTTAAGGTGTTGATGAATGACAAAAGCAAGGTTCAGCCAGAAATGTATGTAAATTACAATAATTGATTAGTAATTGCAAATTGAATGGAATGTGTTATCACTTATATGCGCGGATGAAAGGTATCCGTTTGCCTTGAGTGCGATCCTTATCGGTTTAAACAGGAAATTATGAAACTGCCGGAGGACATTTCTAATTAATTTTTTTCGCCGCCCAAGGGATGTTACAAAACACTCATTCATCGTTATTGACATTACTAATCAAGTAAGTACAGTCTGGTCGAGCGAAGAAGACATTCTGGCAGGATGGGAAAACGACTTCAGCTCGGTTAATATTGATTGAAAAATTATAAATTTGGTCTGAAATTGTAGAGCAGAATGTTTTCTACAATTTGAGAACTCAATTATAATTTTTGAACCAATATTGACCGAGGTGGAATAATTTTTCCATCTTGCCAGAATGTCTTCTTTGCTCGACCAGTTTATACCGATGTGGGTGATTCACCGGTTATTTAAAAGAACCGCCAGTGTAGCAGACTCTAACGAAATTGGCGGGTCACCTTTGAAAAACAGCGGAAGTCAATGTTTTAATGTTCAAATCAGGGTATATTTCACCTCTGTTAGAACAGTCTTTGAGCGGTCCATGAGAGCGGACCTTTTTTCTACTTGATATGTTTCCGTAGATCACTCCAGACTGTCCTGACAGAGCTCAGCATCAATAACAGTCATATTACAACCGCAAATTTCGTTGATGTCGGCTTCATTTTTCACGAAACGTTTACTGTGAAGTTTGTTGATAATTTTATTAGTTTTAGTTCAGTTTGATCTTCAATATTTTGCCCTACTTACCACAAATGAAAAATTATTTTTATTGCTTGAAAGTAGTTGTAGAATATTCTCATTCGAATATAACCATAGATACAACAACACTAAATATAGACATACAACACATTCGCACTGAACAAAGTTTTAGAACTCTTGTAGGCTTATCATAAATTTCAACTTCTCTTGAAATATAATTCAATTTCTTAGATAGAATTTTTAATTTTCTCATTTTTATAGAGAAAAATTATCTTACTTTGATCAATTCAAGATGAAAATACTGTAGGGTACTATCGAATTTGTTATGTACATCTCGTATTGAGCTGAATTGAAAAAAATAAATTCGCTTTTGGCCAAGATAATACGCAATAGTCTTATAGACATGTTTCCTTTATCTCAGGGCTACTTTTATTACTGATTTTTATTTTCAATAATATCACAAGACCCTTTTCAATTATATTTTTATTATTATTTTATTTCATTTATTATTTTTCAATAAAGCATTACATGTTTCGACTATTTAAAGTCATTCTCGAAAATAGTCGAAAAACTATTAATGGTCGAAACATGTAATGCTTTGGTAAAATTAATTGAAAAGGGTACTGTGATATTATAATGTAAGCTTATACTATTCTAATGTAATTTATTTATTTCTAAGTTTGTGATTTTGTTTTCTTTAAAGGATAAATAAATGAATTTTGAATTTGAATTTGAATTATTCAAAATAAAAAATCTTATAGACATGTTTAAAGGTTTTAAAACCGTTCCACCAATTTTCGTCCCCACTATTAGTAGCTCTTCAATGAAAACCGAGAGATTTATCAGAACAAGAACTAGGGATTATAAGATTGGTAAGATGATGTTGTTCTTGTACCATACATGCATGTTCCTTCTTGTTGAGAAAAATTTTTATCAATGCGGTCACTGACAAAAAGGCTGCAGCTGTTTTGGCAAGTTATCTCATACATAGCAAGGTGTTCTGACCTACCTGACATAATTCAATATATTCTAATCTACAATATTTATATCATACTGATCTATCATATACTATTTATATACACCTATATTACATCTTAAGTAAGTATAACTGTATCATATTTATATCTAGTAGACCTGTATCAGACTGAGATGAGAACACGAGATAATTTAAACGATTTAAATTGATTGTGTATAGTCTGTCCAAGCAAAGAAGACCCTCTGGCAAGATGGAAAAATGACTCCAGCTCGGTCAATATTGGTAAAAAATTATAATTTTGGTCTCTCATTGTAGAAAACAATCATTTTTACAATGTGAGACCAAAATTATAATTTTTGAACCAATATTAACCGATCTAGAGTAATTTCTCCAACCTGGCAGAATGTCTTCTTTGCTTGGACAGACTATATCCTGTGTTTTGATCTGTGTATAGGAGATTCCAACAATTAAGGCAGTTGGAAAATGATTATTATTGATTGTCAGCTCTGTCAGGACAGTCGGCGAGCTGTCTGCGAGAGTACATCGAGAGGAGAGGGACCCCAGCTATACTGATTTGCTCTTGAAAACAGCTTCAGACTGTCCTGACAGAGCTGGGTATCAATAATAGTCATTCGCTAACCGCCAAACTTTTTTGAGTTACCTATAATAATTTGAGATGACGAATTGGCGGAGTGAGCATCGTGTTGTATAGTCTTTCTAAGCATAGAAGACACTCTGGCAAGATGGGAGAACTACTCTAGTTCGGTCAATATTGGTTCAAAAATTATTAATTTGTTCTCAAATTGTAGGAAACATTCTGATCTACAATTTGAGATCGAATTTATAATCTTTGAAGCAATATTGACCGAGCTGTTGTAGTTTTCCCATCTTGTCAGAATGTCTTCTCTGCTTGGACAGACTTTAGTAGAAAGTGTGCTGGGTGATTAAAAGCCAACATATGAAAAAAATGGAGCGATTGGATCCGATCGCCATTATTCAATGTTAATAGGATTTGGCGATTGTCAAAGTTGATTATGAAAGTTGTCTAAGCATGTGGGCAGAAAGTATTGAGATTTGCACGTTGGTTATAAAATAGTTTGTCTAAGCAAAGAAGACCCTCTGGCAAGATGAGAATATGACTCCAGTTCGGTCAATATTTGCTCAAAAACTATAATTTTGGTCTCACATTGTAGAGAAGAATGTTTTCTTTAATGAGTGACCAATATTATATAGTTTTTACTAATATTGACCGAGCTGGAGTCATTTTCTCATCTTGTCAGAGGGTCTTCTTTGCTTGGGCAGACTACACAGTATTGGGATTGGGGCGTCTGTCTAACCCTTTGACACTTGGCTTGCGAAACTGTATCATTCGCTCCTCCCGAAATAGAAACTTGTGAGTATATGAATCGATATTAGGGTACTATAATGGTCATGTGAATGCGATATAGATATGATATTTGAATAAAGTTTGTGATGGTAAATGTCTGAAGACACACCCTGACAGATCGAGAATGCTGGGTGTCATTGAGAGAATTGGACTGAACTTATTGTCGAGAATCTAACATAACATATACTCGAATGCTTGAATATAAAACTTGATACAATGTTTTCATGGTGAATAATCATTTATTTAGCGTATGGCTTCCAGTAGTGGGGAGACCCAAGGATTGTTCCACTTCGCCAGGATATAACCTAATTATTATTTATAATATTATAGATATTCAACAATAATTTATTGAAAACAATTATTGAGACAGCTAATTTGTTATGATAGTGGCTAGTGATGGTGGAGAATAATAATATTATGATTGGGAGTTGGTTTGAACAATTCAGATTTCGTGATCATGGTCGAATAATTGGTGAGGTAGCCAATATGAACAGATTGAACACGTCAATCAAGTTCGTATAGTAATTCATGGTTAGGTTACCATAGAATAATAGAGCTCTATGCTCTATTATTCGCTAGGATTCTCTTTGGGGCTACCTATTGTTTGGGTTTGGATAATTGTTAGTTGAATAACATCAAGTATTTTGTAATAATTAAGGATTGCGGAAATCCGCAATTAGCAATAGACACCCTAAGATATCATACTTGTATTGCAGTAGAATTTTTTACCTGTCAGTTGCAATTCAAGAACTGTCAATTACTTTATCTTTGGAAAAATAGTGAATTTGTTGGGTATAGTTCTAACATTATGATTCAATGGTAAAAATATTCAAGATATGATATACAAACTTCAAAATAAATAAAATACACCGTGAAACTCCCATATTGTTCCATATAACAAAATAATATTTTTTCTGTACATAAGTACGTACTGTGGTTAATTTTCAACAATTAAGCAACATGAACCTCTAAATGTTCATTGACATAAGGAAAGTATGTTCAAGGAAAATAAGACAATTAACATTATTTGCCTTACATTCTGTTTTTCAATGTCTCGTTCCTTGTCATTGATGGATATGGTCATTCAACATTCTCTTCGTTTTGATCTTGAATAGAACAATTCCGATACCAATGAATTATTTAAAACAGTTCCTCTTATACTTTATCTGATATAACTTCCGTCTTGGAATACATTCAATTCCCTATCTTATAAATGCTACGCAGTATCGGAAGTTACGTCAAATAGAGTGTGGATGTAAGTGAATGTCAGGGAACTTCCTGTCTGCCACCGGCAACCTGTTGCACAAAATCGGCGACCACCAAATTCAAAACCATTCTGTATTATGTGGTAGATACACTGAATCTCGTTCTACTCCTTTTACTCGGAAACTGGGCCCCGTCTATTATGTTTCTTCAATAAAAGCTTGGCCGCAGGGTAGACTTGCAGCGAACTTGCCAGCCGCTGGTTTTTTCGCATTCCTTTCAAGGTCGGCCATATTGTGAAATGGATTGCATTTCGTATAGTGTTACCACAGTGTACTTGTTGTATGACATTTCCACTTGAACCTGAGTGATTGGAAATTGGAGCGCGACAGTTTTTTTATTTTTTTTTGTAGGTGAAGGTAAGCGTGTTGAAACTTTTTGTGAGAGTCTGCCCTTTTTGAAGGCTTTGTTTTCTGAAAGTTTGGAAAATTTTCCGAATTTGAGAAACTTGACTTGTGTGAGAAACTTTCAGTTGTTGTTTATGCCAAATAGCCCATTTTTATGTTGAGAGGAAATATTTGGTTGTAAAAATTGAGAGCAAACATTGTAAATTGAAGAACAGTGTATTTGAATAGAAGTTCACGTACCGTAGTTTTTGTGTTTTGAATCTTCTACAACTCTTTTAGATAAATGATGATGATAAATGATAAATCAGTGAGAGAATATGGTGTTCGTATTCGACTAAATTTCAAAAATATAGATTTGTTGATATCTAGTGATTTTAGTCAGTAGAGCATTGAGTCTGTATACATCAGACTATTTCTTAAGATTTAAGAACTATAATTTTCAATCGTGGTAGACTCATTTCACTTCTGTAGTAACTTATGAGATACGAAGGAAATATACATTTATGAAATCTGGATTTTAGTGAGCAGTATATAATTTTTTTCCTTCCAAATATTCTACAGAAACATTCAAACAAGAGACATTGTGAAATGTGGACAAGTCTGGGTCGGGCAATAGACATGTATTATTATTTTTTATAGGTGTTAGTTTGATAAGAAGATAGGTCTACTATCCTCTTGCCATCTAGCCAAATCAAGTAGGCTGCCATGTTACTTCGTGCATTGTAATAAACTGGGAACATAATAGTGGAAGAGATGAGAATGAAGTTTATCAATGAAAAATTCATTGAAAGTACAGAATTGTCCATCCCAGCAATAAACTAGTGAATTTGTCATGCAAAATGGCTCATTCTATGATATGCTTTAGTATTCATTCGCCTTACTAGGATTACATCTTCAGTATCACGAATTGTTTATCATGGATGAGATTGAGAATATCCATAAACTATTATTATCTGTTACTCAAGTCTGTCCAAGCAAAAAAGACATTCTGGCAAGATTGAAAATCTACTCAAACTCAATTAATATGGGCTCGAAACTCATGAATTTGGTCTCAGATTGTGGGAAACATTGTGTTCTACAATTTTAAAACAAGTTTATGATCTTCGAACCAATATTGACCGTGCTGGAGTCGATTTCCCATTTTGTCGGAATGTCTTCTTTGCTTGGACGGACTGTACTGTTGCATGATTTTATTCATCTTGTTGTCACTTTAGATCACTTTTAAACATGTCTTGCCATCTTTTTCTGGTATCTTATTGGTATGGGAATGAATTCTTTTGATACATCTTACTATCCAAGGAAAAGTGAAAGCTTGAGAAGTAGAGCATACATATTTCAATTTTTTTCATTATATTAATAAGATTTCAGGGTTATTCCAAAAAGAAATAGGACTTGTGGTGAAAATACTCGCCAATCTAATATATAATAAATAAATATTCCCAAAGTCTTTTGATTTTGGTACCTAATTACTTGAATTTTTCCCCGAGGTTGCAAATTTTATGTCTTGAGAAATAAAAAAAAAATTACCAAAATGAGAATAGAGCATTTTTTCTAAATAATATTGATAATTTCGAAACTATTAAATACTAGTTGTGATGCATTTGTATTCGAATTGAAGTGATTCATTATTTCTTAAATCTTGTAGGTGTTAATAGCCAGCTTTGAAATTATTTACGAAGCATCTAACATGGTAAAGATGATGTAGAAATGGATCAAGGAGGTTCAACAGTCTTTTTATAGCCTTATAACAAACTCGATCCGTGATTTAGTTACACAACCATAGTTTATTCGGTGTAACATCCGACTGGACGTCACACCTATAAGATGAGGAATACAAGTTATTCCAAGTTAAAAGTTATATCAAATAGAGAATAGTCGTTGAGATTCGGAACTCACGCCTATGTTCTAAATAAATTTGGTTTTTAAAAGTTTCTGAAAATTGATAAGAATCTCATGAAAAATAAACTGGTAATCGAAGCGAATAAAAACAGTTTTGTCGGTCATTTACCTGAAACATTTCTGATACATCTATAAAACACCGTAATAAACTATAGGCTCCAATACATTACTTTTGTTGCAAAAATTGTCAATAAATATCTCGTTTTTCAACTGAACTTTTATTTCAAAGTTAACCTCAATTTCATTGACTTTAGATCCAATTTGTTTTATTAGAGGTGGGCTTGTATCTTATTTTTTAGATACAACTTGTAACATTAAAGGTGGGCTCAGACCTTGAACTTTCTATCGAACCTGTTATATTTAAGGTGTACTTGGACAATAGCCAAGAAATAACTTTTTTATAGCGATAGATGCATCCATGAACTCGAGTTACATTTATTTATTTGTTAAAAAGTTACAATTATTAGTTCTTTATTACAATTATTAGTACAATTATAGTACTCAAGTTACAATTTATTTGTTCAGGTATCAATGTGTTCGATTCCTTGGCTGGATCAGCTGTAAAAGGATAGATAACTGAAAATAAACTTTTGAAGCTAAACTATTGTTTCATCAGATTCTTTCTGCTCTGCAGTAATTGGATGGGCTATCTATATAAATTAATTTTGATTTTCTTTGCTCCTTACAGTAAATGCGCGAGTTTGTTCATCACTTTTCTTAATTCATGATTGATTTTCATTTCTTTTTCTCTTAAAACGGCACTTTGAACGCCATATAACGCGCTCAGTTTTACAGGAGTAAATCCCTCTTTTTTCTTCGAATGTATCCTATCATTTTTCCACGTTTGGCAACGAAGATCAAATTACAAAGAGAAATAAAACCGAAAAAACAAGGATTGCTTGGAGTATATGGAGTAATAGTAAGAAGTTTGAATACTCCATGCCTAGCTTAGAAAAAATAAAGCTTGAAGTTCTTTTTCTAATCTCCTCAAGGAATGAAGGTGTATTATTGGGAATCCTTTGACCATCTCCTCCCCTTCCTTCCATACCTTCCTTTTTCCTTTTGTGTTGACTGCATTTTACCTAGAATCATCAATTCCTTAACCGTTGCGATGCATCTTGTCCGTGTCACGTCACGTCATGCCTTTCATAGACGAGGTTCGATTTATTTTAGAAACGTTTCGGTGTTTTATTGCTAGTCTGGTCACGTATAAATAAAGCTCTATACCTATATCACGTTGAAAAGTCCATACTATCACCACAGTATGTACAAAGCTTTATATAGTCTATTCAAGCAAAGAAGAGCCTCTGGAAAGACGGGAAAATTACTCCAGCTTGGTCAATATTTGTTTAAGAATTATAAATGTGTTCTTAATAGTAGATCAAATTGTTTCCTACAAATTTGGATCAAATTGATGATTTTTGAACCAATATTGACTGAGCTTGAGTCATTCTCCAATCTTGTCAGAGGGTCTTCTTTGCTTGGGCAGACAAGCTGAAATACAACAAATTACAAGTAAATATACCTATATAGGACTCGCATTCACAAGGTCGTTGCCGATTACATGATTCTATGTATTATTGCTCACCAGTTATTGGAACAGGTAGAAAGTAGTGCAAGGGGTTTCCATCTTTGTAACTAGATCATTGTGATTTGGAATATTATTGAGGATTGGTTGGGATTTCATATATGTAATAAAATAGTTTAATCTATCAATAAGTTACATGAAAACTTGATCATGATTTTGCATTTACGGAATTTTTCATAAGAATCTGTGTTTGTGAGAGTGCAATTTTTATAATGTGATTTTTACTGAAATTGTTACTGTTTATCTCTTTGATTCCATGACCAACGATATTAATATTCTGAAATTCTTTGATGCGATTGCATGGATGTTGATGTAATTTCCACGGACATTGTTACTGTTTATCACTTCAATTTACTCAGAAATGACTTAAATATTGAATGATTATGATTGAAAACCATGCAATCTATCTCTACTTTTTTCTTTCTTAATTTTTATTGGAAATTCAGTTCAAAAATGTTTAATCTTTAGTCAACACTTTAAAACACCGATATTTCAAATCCTGGAAGTAAATTCCTAGAAATAACCTTGAATTAAGAATTTTAAAGTAGGAAATTAATTGTTACAATTAACATGAATAATAAAAGTTTGTTACTTACGTTATCTTGAGGAAGTATCGGAACTGAATAATATCTTCTTCCAAGACACTAATTTTGTGTACAAATTTTAAGATTTGTACATGAATTTCGATGTTCCTAGTCTTCCATCTTCATGTTATTATTCACCTTTTTTGATTCAATAGAAGAATTCCCAGTCTAAAGCGGAGAAGGGGAATTCCTAACGATTATTCGAGGAATTTATCATCTGTATTTTCAGTGAAATTTGAGCTTTAACTATTCAATGTATGGTTGAAAACTTGAAATTGAATCTGGTTAATTGATTGATCACAAATGAAAACATATCCAAATTTCTACTACTGTCCAAGTGAGAAGGTCAAGAATAAGTCCAACACTACCCAAGTAGGCTACCCAGTACCTACTGACATCTACCGGTTGAATTCCGAAGTTTGTAAGTAACTGCAGTACATTTCTATTGGTCAATCACAAGAAGGGAGGGGTAGGAGGGGGAGCTTGTTGGTGTTTCTATCTGTAGACATTTTCACCCAATATCTACTGTGATCTGGTGGCAGAAATGGGAACCACGCCTCTCAGTTTCAATCCACCAATCGGGAGAGAGAGTGGGCGGAGCTTAGTGGAAGGTGTGTTTGTAGACTCGTTCACCCAGCACCTGCTGCCATCTTACGGCAGAATGAACAAATAGAAAAGTGATGAAAAACATTGTTGATTGATTGGAGCATTCCTTCAATTGGAATGATTCATGAAAACATGGAATGAGAATATCAATATTGATTTTACTTTTTTATGATTCAATAACATACTCGTATTTTGAAGTAGACTAGATTGCAGTTTAATGAATAATATGGTTGTATCTTTGTGCAACTTTTTGACTGCTATGGATTCATCAAATAAAAATACTGTAATCCCTAATAGATTTTACAAGATTAATCGGACTATTACTAAGTTTATCAATATCCGATTAATTCGAATGCATTAGTTACCGAGAATCTTGGTTATGATCTAAACTTAAACAAGTTGTTCTTCCTGTAGTATCCTATATTCCAAAATAATCTTGCGAGGCTTCAGTTCTCTGATAGATTGGATTTCGTGATTCATTTTTGAGTATCAGTAGCCTATTGCATTTTTTTTTTGCTATTAACGTAGTATGTTTTAAACCAATATTAATTCTTGACATCGTTTATGAATTCAATCATTCATAGTTGAACGTTTTAATATTAACAACTGAACTTTCTTATGGCCATGATAAATCTCTAATATGTTTATTTCACGAATAAAATCGTTCTTTTAAATCCCTACATTGATGTACAGTTGACCACGTGGAGTAGTTGTTAAGTCTGAAGGGTTTCTATATAAAATAATATTAACTATTAACTCTTGAAAACAATCTCATTCATTATGTGAGTGTGAATAAGTTTCATTTGATTTGTGAAGTTTTATACGAGTATTATGTGGAATTGATTCATTGTGAGATTAATTGTGTTGATTTGTAGGTGAAAAACAACATTCACCATACATGCCATATAAGGATACTAAATTGGTATTACTAATTTATAGAATATGACCATAGCTTCCTTTAATGGAAGGGGCCCTGCCCTAATAATATGGCAACGTCGCAACGTGGAAAATCTTTTCATATGAAAGCATAACAAATCATGCATGTTGACTTGGTTTTTCTCTCTTTTGAGCATAATTTCCATGAAATAGGTTCATGAACCTCTTCGTATATAATTCATTTTGTGTTTTTTTTACTAGTTTGTGATAGAGATTGTCAAGATCGAATAGACAATTATTGATTAAAATAGCTTATGATTTGTAGCGAGTCAAATGTGAGAACGCACACAAGAAACCCTTCCGTTGAAACAGCTGATTATTTCAATGCTTTTAAATGGACCCAATTTTCTACTCTACATAGTTGCCAGTTTTAAGGCAATGGCCTTCTATATTCTATTGAAGGAAGCTATAATATGACCTATTACTAGATTGTGTGCATTCATTGGCAATTATTCCCGGTTTAATTAGTAATTGAATTATGAGAACAATTTCTGGACATAGGACTAGAAGCCGATGGCCTGGTGTGCAATAATAGATGTCATAGCAGATAGGCAGACCTCCGGGATGGCGTGGCTAATCGGGTGATGAAGAAGAAAATTAGAGAGGATGAGAAAATGCTGGTAAAGCAGAGGAGGTAGAGAAGTGGAAGTAGAAGGGGAAGAGAAGAAGAAGAGAGGAGAGAAGGAGGAGAAGAAGAAGAAGAGAGGAGGAGGAGGAGGAGGAGGAGGAGGAGGAGGAGGAGGAGGAGAGAAGGAGGAGAGAAGGAGAAGAAGGAGAAGGAGGAGAAGGAGGAGAAGGAGAAGGAGGGGAGGAGGAGGAGGAGGAGGAGAGAAGGGAGAAGAGGAGAAGGAGGAGAAGAAGAAGAAGGAGAAGGAGGAGGAGAAGAAGAGAAGAAGAAGAAGGAAGAAGGAGGAAGAGAGGAGAGAAGAAGAAGAAGAAGAAGAAGAAGAAGAAGAAGAAGAAGAAGAAGAAGAAGAAGGGAAGAGGAGAAGAAGAAGAAGAAGAAGAGAAGAGAGGAGGAGGAAGAAGAAGAAGGAGAAGAAGAAGAAGGAGAGAAGAAGAAGAAGAAGAAGAAGAAGAAGAAGAAGAAGAAGAAGAAGAAGAAGAAGAAGAAGAAGAAGAAAAAGGTGGAGAGGAGAATAGAGAAGATGAGAAAAGGAGGGAGAACGAAAAATGACAAGAGGAAAGAAGAAGATGAAGAGAAAGGAGAAGAGGAAAGAAGGTGAGAGAAAAAATAGAAAAAAGAAAATGAAAGGAGAAGAATGAGCAAAAGAAGAAAATTAAGAGTAAAAGGGGAATAAGAAGGTATAATAGAGGAGACAACAGACAACGAAATTGAATAGTAGGTTGTGAAAAATCCTAGACTAGAGGAATAAAACAGAGAAAATTGAAAATTGATAAGAATAAGAATAATTCAAAAGAGTTGGAATTAGAAGATGAAGAAGAAAAATTATAAAAAAAGAAGAAGAAAGAGACCACACGTGACAAAGCTTTGGGTGGACACAATGACCGGAGGATTGCTATGGATAAATTGATAGATCTATGGAGACAGCCCACGCCTTTTGGATTTGGAGAGATGGCTTGCAGACAATATTCTTCTGGGTTCAGTGTCATTCACACTATAACCGCATCAGTATTCTCATTGTTCGTCTGGATGTCATTGAATTCTATTCAATTTGTAGCAAAGATGCGACGTTGACGATACACCGGAATCTGTCCATCCACCTTTGCTATGGAATCAAATCAGATTATTGCCATATTTTACAGAATATATTTTTCTATTGTCATAATAGTAAAATTATGACAGATTAAAATAGATTAGATTAGATTATTCACTTTATTCAAGTAGAGTACAGCATTTACGATCTTAAATCCCAGATTCTAAAAATTAAACATAAATCTAATTACACGATTGGTGAAAATAAGAAATACATATACAAGGAACTTACTAAATGATAGATATACAGAGTGTTTCAGGAGGAATGTGCAATACTTCTCAGGCTGATTCCTCACACCAAGTAGACAAAAAAGTTCCATGGGACCATCCCCCAAAAACGCTTTGTTACCCAGATAACAATGACGAAAAATTGAGATTTTTCAAAATATATTAATTTTTCTAATTTTTCAGAGGCTTTAGTGAGGTTATCGCAAAATCGCTACTAAACACAAATTTATCACTTGTGCCACGTTTTGTCAAGTTTGTAACGTTTGTAAAGTTTGTAACGTTTGTAAAGTTTGTAACTTTAACGGTTATTGAGATAATTATCCAATTATAACCCTTATAGTTGAAAAATGGCGTTTTCTAGCATATTTTTCCCAATTATCTCAATAACCGTTGAAATTACAAAATTGGAACTGGTTTCATTGAATTCCTCAGCTAATTTTACATAGGAATTGATTATTTTAGAACCTCATTAGATCCTCTAAAAAATTAGAAAAATTAATATATTTTGAAAAATCTCAATTTTCCGCCATTGTTATCTCGGTAACAAAGCATTTTGGGAGTTGGTCCCACGGAACTTTTTTGTCTACTTGGTGTGAGGAATCAGCCCGAGAAGTATTGCACATTCCTCCTGAAACACCCTGTATAGGATTCAATATTCTTATTGTTATAATATGATTGTGATGTATCTACAAGAAATGGCGGAGTTTGGACAAAGATGTCCATTCTTGGAGAAGGATATGCAAGGATATCCCTCCCATTAACACTCAACCGTAACAAATTTTTTACTGAATGATAGATTCGACTGAAAATCGATTTAATGAATTTTACTCTATGAAATTGTGATAACTTGAACAAAAATGTGGAATGGACACTGTAATTCATGAAATATGGATGAAAATGAAGTTTATTTAAGACTGGAATATTGATTAAATGAGATTATTATAGTTCAATTTTAATTATTGAAGCTAATACCACATGAGCTAGGTATTTGGAAATCTATTCTTAAAAAAGTACTATGTTTTGATATGAATATTAATAATAATAATTAAGACTTAAATAATTCAATTTGATTCAAATGTACTTGAAATGAAATGATTAAATCTAATATTAAAAAGATGTAGTTGTGTGAAAGGGAAGGGAAACTGCAATATAGCTGCTCTAATGTTGGACCGCCTCCGTCATTCTCTCAAAAAGATGCTTTCTCAATTTTGAAATGAATGAAAGAGAGAGAGAGTGAGAGTGTGAGAGAGTGAGTGAGAGAGAGTGAGTGAGAGAGAGTGAGTGAGAAGAGAGAGAGAGAGAGTGAGAGACAACACTGCGGTGAAACAGTAGGCTAGGGCATTGTGGATAGAGTCATTACCAGAGTGAAAAAACGACCCAGTTCTGAAAAGGTTATCAACGCAACGTTTGACATTTTAAATAATTGCCATTTCGATATTCATTTATCTCTGCATTGATTTTATAATGTATTATATATTAAACAGCAAGCAACCTTGCAGAAAAGGAAGAACTGCTCCTTATTGTATTGAATTTGCAGTGTGAAATAGCCTGTGCAAGCAAAAAAGACATTCTGGCAAGATGGGAGAGTGACTACAGCTCGGTCAATATTGATTTAAGAATTATAAATTTGGTTTCAAATTGTAGGAAACACTTTTACCTACAACTTGAGACGAAATTTATCATGTTGGTAACATTATTGACTGAGCTGGAGTAATTTTCCCATTATGCCAGAATGTCTTCTTTGCTTGAACAGACCTCACTACAACAACCGGTCGAAGCCCACTTGAGTGAAAAAGAAGTTGGAGGTGGAGAAAACAGAAATAAGAGAGAAAAATATAATGGGCATTTAGAAGAAGAGATAGATAGATAGATAGATTAGAAATCCAAGATAAAGGAGGGTAAGAAGCAGAATTTGAAGATGAAGATGGAGAAGAAGAAGAAGAAGAAGAAGAAGAAGAAGAAGAAGAAGAAGAAGAAGAAGAAGAAGAAGAAGAAGAGGAAGAAGAAGAACAAGAACAAGAAGAAGAACTAGAAGAAGAAGAGGAAGAAGAAGATGAAGAAGAAGAAGAAGAAGAAGAAGAAGAAGAAGAAGAAGAAGAAGAAGAAGAAGAAGAAGAAGAAGAAGAAGAAGAAGAAGAAGAAGAAGAAGAAGAAGAAAAATTAAAAGAAGAAGAAGAAGAAAAATGAAAAGAAGAAGAAGAAGAAGAAGAAGAAGAAGAAGAAGAAGAAGAAGAAGAAGAAGGAGAAAATGGAGAAGAAGAAGAACAAGAAGAAGAAAAATAAAAAGAAGAAGAAGAAGAAGAAGAAGAAGAAGAAGAAGAAGAAGAAGAAGAAGAAAAATAAAAAGAAGAAGAAGAAGAAGAAGAAGAAGAAGAAGGAAAGGAAGAAAAAAGATGGAAAAGAACCTAAGAGAAAAAAGAAGCAGAAATAGGAGATGAAGGAGAAGGAGGTGAAGAAGAAGACGAAGAAGAGGGAGAAAAAGAAGGATGAGAAGGAGAAGAAGAAGGAGAAGAAGAAGAAGAAGAGACAGAAGACAGAATTAAGTAGAAGAAAAAGGAGACGTCGTCGTTCACCTTGATTTATTTTAAATATCGGTCTGGCCAATATGCAGAGTGTCTGATGGTCATATTAAGATAACAAACTGAATTAAAAGTGGATGACACGAGCGATTTGGTTGAAATGTGAAATGGCAACTAACTCCGATAACGCCATCATAAAATCAAGTTTTGTCATGCTAGAAAGAAATTTTTAATGAATATTGATACCAAATATGAACAGAGATTTATGGGCTTCGTTTATTGATTATGAAGTGTTGATATCCTGTGAAATTCACATTAAATTAAATTATTTTTTTAGTTCACTTTTATTGCCAGTATTAAAACATTATCATTTTCTTTCTAGGATAAAGATAATTTTTTAGCTTTATACATGAATCAGAATTGATATTATAATATTAGCTTAATACCTCATAATACACTAGGCTCTGTTATCTATTTATTGTCTCTATTAATGTACTTTCAATGAAAAAAAGTATGGATCACAGCAACATGTTGTGTTTAAAGAAATACTAAAAATGGTGATGTGTTTTTCAATTTTTGTTATAAGTGCATCATTATACTTTTGTAGACTATCATGGCTAACTATGTGAGTCAAACGTTCCACTAAACTCATAGCTATTTTTCCATACAGGGTGTTTCAGGGGGAATGTGCAATACTTCTCAGGCTGATTCCTTACACCAAGTAGACAAAAAAGTTCCATAAGACCAACCCCCAAAAATGATTTGTTACCGAGATAACAATGGCGGAAAATAAAGATTTTTCAAAAAAATATTAATTTTTCTAATTTTCTAGAGGCTTTACTGAGGTTCTAAAATGATCAATTCCTAAGTAAAATTAGCTGAGGAATTCAATGAAACCAGTCTGTAGTCTGTAACTTCAACGGTTGTTGAGATAATTGAAAAAATATGCTTGAAAAACGCCATTTTTTAACAATAAGGGTTATAACTGGATAAGGCATCATAAAATTGTATTTTTTATTAATGGAAGTTGAAAGAAAAAGTTGGATGGCAGCGATTGTGTCAATCTTACCCAAATCTCAGAAATAGCGATCAAAAATCGCAAAATCGCTACTAAATACAAATTTATCACTTGCTATGTTTTGTCAATTTTGCGATTTTTCATCAACATTTCTGAGCTACGGGTTAAATTTACACAATCGCCGCGATTTAACTTTTTCTCCAGAATTCGACTCTCTTCAACTTCCATTAATAAAAAATACAAATTTATGATTCCTTATCTAGTTATAACCCTTATTCTTAAAAAATGGCGGTTTTTTAGCATATTTTTTCAATTATCTCAATAACCGTTGTAACCGAAGTTACAAACTTGAAACCGGTTCCATTGAATTTCTCTGCTAATTTTACATAAGAATTGATCATTTTAGACCCTGAATGAAGCCTCTAAAAAATTAGAAAAATTAACATGTTTTGAAAAATCTCAATTTTCCGCCATTGTTATCTCGGTAATAAAGCGTTTTTGGGGGTTGGTCCCATTGAACTTTTTTGTCTACTTGGTGTGAGGAATCATCCTGAGAAATATTGCACATTCCTCCTGAAACACCCTGTATAGCTATACTTCCATTCATCTACATTTTGCTTTGAATCTTACATTTGATAACACATTTTGCGACACTTTAAACATAATTGTTGCAATTTTGAGCGCCCAGTAGAATATATTAAATCCGTTGGCAGTTATAAGATGATAGTTGGACCATTGACAAGACGCAAAAATGCAACACTATAACCTAAAAACCACTTTTAGCAGAGATATGGTTTGTTCAAGTAAAGAAGACATTCTGGCAAGATGGAAAAATCACTCTAGCTCGGTCAATGTTGGTTCAAAAATTATAAATGTAGATCAGAATGTTTGATACAATTTGAGACTAAATTTATAATTTTTGAACCATTATTTACTCAGCTGGAGTCATTTTCCCATCTTACCGGAATGTCTTCTTTGCTTGAACAGACTTTTATCGAGCTATTTGGTTAGTTTATGTTTGAGAGCAGTACATAATGGTCAGAGTATGAATACTTGGATATATCATCGTATATAGTCGTCATACTCCAATAATTTAGGTGCAGCCGGGCTGGACAACTTACTACATGTTGCAAATATTATACTGGATACATGAACTTCATCATAGCTATAGTCTGTCCAAGCAAAGAAGACCCTCTGGCAAGTTGAGAAAATGACTCCAGCTCGGTCAATATTGGATTAAAAGTTATTGATTTGGTCTCAAATTGTAAATCAGAACGTTTCCTACAATTGAGACAAAATTGATGATTTTTGAACCAATATTGACCGAGCTGGAGTCATTTTCTCAGCTTGCCAGAGGGCCTTCTTTTTCTGGACAGACTATACAAGAATAATATAACGCTTGCATGCCACTCCCTCAAAAGATATTGCAAGACTGCCAGTGACTGAGGAGCACGTTATTGTGTCTCATATGAGGGAGACACTCTCACACACGATTGGCAAGTTGATAGGAGAAGAAGAGAGAAGGAGAAGGAGAAGAAGAAGAGGAAGAAGAAGAAGAAGAAGAAGAAGAAGAAGAAGAAGAAGAAGAAGAAGAAGAAGAAAAAGAAGGAGGAGGAGAAGGAGGAGGAGGAGGAGGAGGAGGAGGAGGAGGAGGAGGAGGAGGAGGAGGAGGAGGAGGAGTAGTAAGAGGAGGAGGAGTAAGAGGAGGAGGAGGAGGAGGAGAAGGAAGAGAAGAAGAAAAAGGAGCAGGAAGAGGAGCAGGAGCATGAGGAGGAGGAGGAGGAGGAGGTGGAGAAGAAGGAGAAGGAGAAGGAGAAGAAGAAGAAGAAGGAGAAGGTGAAGGAGAAGGAGAAGAAGAAGAAGACGAAGGAGGAGGAGAAGACAAGAAAGAATTGTGTGAGACTTTGAGGAGAACAGATAAATAGATAGATAAATTGCCTTTATTAAGGGCGGAGTTAGGACTCTTGGTCCTCTCTACCACACAACCCTAAGATAGCAGGAGCAGGAGCAGGAGCATGAGGAGGAGAAGAAGGAGAAGAAGAAGGAGAAGGAGAAGGTGAAGGTGGAGGAGAAGGTGAAGGTGAAGAAGAAGAATTTGGAGAAGAAGAAGAAGAAGGAGGAGAAGAAGTCAAGAAAGAATTGTGTGAGACTTTGAGGAGAACAGATAAATAGATAGATAGATAAATTGCCTTTATTAAGGGCGGGGTTAGGACTCTTGGTCCTCTCTACCACACAACCCTAAGATAGCAGGAGCAGGAGCAGGAGCATGAGGAGGAGAAGAAGGAGAAGAAGAAGGAGAAGGAGAAGGAGAAGGTGAAGGTGAAGGAGAAGGAGAAGGTGAAGAATTTGGAGAAGAAGAAGAAGAAGAAGAAGAAGAAGGAGGAGAAGAAGACAAGAAAGAATTGTGTGAGACTTTGAGGAGAACAGATAGATAGATAGATAGATAAATTGCCTTTATTAAGGGCGGAGTTAGGACTCTTTGTCCTCTCTACCACACAACAGACTAAGATAGAGAAAGAAGAAAGAGATGAAGAACGTGAAAGAGAGAAGATTCGTGTTGAAGTTAGAGAGAAAGAGAAAAATAGTTGTGTGAGAGATCAAGAAAAAGATAGAGAGAGAGAGTGAAAAGAGAGAGATGAATTAGAGAATGAAAGAGGAAGAGAGAATGAAAGAGAAAGAGAGAATAAAGAAGAAAGAGAGATAGATGTTGGAAAGAGAGGAGAATCATAATTAGTAAAGAGTTTTAAAGAGAAAGTTTAATAAAGAGAATCTAATAATTCAATAAAGAGGGTTCTTTTAATAAGAGAATTCTTTTTTTAATAAAAAGAGTTCATTAAAATAGAGAGATAGATGTTGGAAAGAGAGAAGATTCCTGTTATAAATTATTAATAAAAAGAGATGAGAATTGTTTTCGATTTAAAGAAAAAAAAGAGAGCAAAAGATGGAGAATAAGGTAAAAAGAGAGAGAAAAATTATTTTAGAGTTCAAGAAGAGGGAGGAAGAGACAGATTAGATTAGATTACTTTTTTCAAATAGATAACAAAATTCGGCTTAGATTCTACATGGTAGTATAAATGAGTGAAACAAAATCATCCTATGAATTTCACAAAATAGAAACTTCTAGTAGAAGAGAGAGAGAGAGTGAGAGAGTGTGAGAGTGTGAGAGTGAAAAATAGAAGTTGAAAAGAGAGGAAATCGTCTGAGAGTTTAAGAAAAACAGAGTAATAGATTGAGTTAGTGAGTTACTGAGATAGTTCGAGAGAAAATGGGAGTAAAATGGAGGTAAGTATTACGAAGTGAGAGAGAAAGTGTCAGTTAATGAGAGAGAGTGTTAATAATTTTGTGTTAAAGTGAGAGAGTCTGATGAGACGAAGTCGAAATATAAAGTATCAGGATGGCCTATAAATGGAGTTGTTTATGGTTACTTTGGCGTTCAAATACCTACTCAACTTGACTCCCCCGTTTGTCCCAAATGTTGCTGTTATTCTTAGACCTGCACCCGTTGTTATTATTATTCAATTGCTCGGACATAAATAATAATTTACATAAGGTCGTTTTTTATGATGTCATAAATTTCGCTGTGATAATGATATGGGCTGCTGAACCGAAAATACGCTGACTTGCCTCGTGGGTGATATTGGTGACATTCCAATTACTAACACTTCAATCAGGTTTTGTGGAGTAGATTTTTTAGAAGTTGGTTGTCAATGTGTTGAGAAAAATAAGCCTAGGAATGTTGCACACAATAATAGTTACCATCCAAGCAAAGAAGACATTCTGGCAAGATGGGAAAATGACTCTAGCACGGTCAATTTTAGTTTTGAAATCATAAAATTGTCTCAGTTTGAAGAACATGATGTTTCCTACGATTTGAGACCAATTTTATATTTTCGAATCAATATTGACCGAGCTGTAGTCATTTTCGTATCTTGCCAGAATGTCTTCTTTGTTTAAGCAGACTATGGTTGTAGGTGTTGTAAACTATTGTTTATTATACAATATCATTTATTAGACAGGTTTTAGAAAGTTGAACAAATATTTACTCTCAGAAGTCATTCCAAATACTTTTTGACAATGATATAGTTGGGATAAAGTGGGTCACCCAAGTTATGCACAGTAGTCAAACATTTGAAAAAATTTGAATTTGAAAATTTGTATTATATTTCTTCTCACTCATTCAAATTTGTTAACAAGGAGAATAATTCGATTGTGACTTAACAATGGAGTTTTTTATTGAAAACTGACAACCATCCAGCATTTGAAAATCTTTCAATGATTTATGAAGGTTGCGGATATTTTTAATGTTGGTGGAATATTTTCAATGTATGACACTGTCGGCTCGTGCCCAAGAAACAGGTGAAGTGCCCGTATCTTTTTCTGTACAGCACTTCACTTGTTTTGTGGGCACGAGCCACCAGTGAGAACATGAGAACAAACATTAATTGTTACACTGAAATGTTTTCCGCTCAGTATAGAAATATATAATCACACATAACCAAAAGTTTATATTATAATCATAACAATCTTGGAAAACTGATCAATAAATAATTTTTCCATACTTATACTTTGTTCAATCAATTAATTATTCAATCAATTGTAATTATTTATTCTTTCTTTACAATTGCGACTTGGTTTCCAAGTATTTTAAGCAAAGGATTAATGAGTGATGATGAAGGTTTAAGATGTAGGTTATAATTATGTTTATCCACAATGTCCACTTCCACTTAATATTATAATTTCTCACTTCCAAAAATATTTTATTTTATTTAACAATTTTGAATTTTGATAAAAGTCCACTTTGAAGATCCAGAAATGAAGAAGATAAACCATAGGCTTTCAATATTATGGATTCACTTGAAAATTTTTCAGCAAATTAAAAGAAACTCACTAGTATCCATCATTTAGCAATCATGGTAATACCCTTTTTTTAATATCATAATCTGGATTTTATTACTCAATCCAAAACATTATTTCCTCATCAATCATGTCAAGAGCTAATTATTTCGTGAACCTATTTTAGAACAACTAACTACACACTCAATAATGATTAATGGTACAAAACATAGGCCTATAAGCCTTACAAACCCAATAATGTTGGGCAAACTTCCTGTTAGGCAGTTCCATAATGTGATTGGCTGTCTGCTAAGAATGCATTTTCAGTGGTGGGGGAGTGGGAGTGAGGGAGGACCAATCACAGAGCAGGAAAGCAGAATCATCCATTTTGTCATTCTAGCCAATAGTGTCGCACTGAGCTTTGAAACTTCAATTCAAGACATTGTAGGTCTAGGTATTTTTTAAATTTTTATCTATCTATATATAACACTTGTATTCTTCTCCCATCGAAATTTTTCCATTATCAATATTCATAAACTAAGTATCAATGTGGCAATTATCACAGCAGAATTAAATTTTGTTCTTGTTAACTCAATTTATTGGACTTCATAATAGTTTTCTGTGTAATAGTAATATTAGTGTGTCCTTTATCAGAAGTGTATCTAGGATAGCTAAAATCCATATCTGATGGATATAACTTCCATCTTGAAACTACGAGTTTCTATTGCATTTTGTGTCCAACAAACTTGTACTACAAGTGCCCACGAAACAGGTGAAGTGCTGTACAGTAAAATACACGGGCACTTCACCTGTTTCGTGGGCACGAGCCGCCAATAGAACCTACTTTATCAGAGTGAATTTCATACCGTGAGCTGCCCAGGATAACAATAGCCATATAACCATAATCCATTATATTTTTTTTTCTACAAACGTTGACGTATTGTGTCACGTGACTATGATGTTGCAATGGCGGTATTTTTTCGCCGTAACAATCTAGATCAGACAATTTTATGCAAATGAGAATGATTGCACCGTTCAGCGGAAGGTCATTCAGATCAGAAATCAACAAGTTATAGCCTGTCCAAGCAAAGAAGACCCTCTGGCAAGATGAGAGAATGACTCCAGCTAGGTCAATATTGGTTCAGAAAATATTGATTTGGTCTCAAATTGTACATCAGAATGTTTCCTACGATTGAGACCAAATCGATAGTAATTTTTGAACAAATATTGACCGAGATGGAGTCATTTTCTCATCTTGCCAGAGGGTCTTCTTTGCTTGGACAGACTAGGTCTAGTGATGTTTATAACGGGGTATGAATAGTTTTGTTGAATAAACTACTACAGTGTTATAGTAAGATACTATTATAGTAGTTTTGTGGGTGTTGGCAAGTCACGTGACGCTTGGTCACGTGACTTGATCTGTGGATCCAAATGATCAAAGAGCGCGGGTGTTAATGAACGATTAGAATATTATTCATTTTATTGGATTCATGAGTTAATGGTTTAGACTATTAATGGTTTTAGACTATTAATATTAGAGACGTTATTGATGTAGTAGCATTTTTCCGTGAAGAAAAAACTTGAGAATGTTTATAAAAGGTCTGTAAAAGGCCGTTGCGTGGAATATCAAGTTGAAAAGAAGTTAACTTATCATTTACAAGGAAATAATTAACTCAAGAAGAGATACACGAGTGAATAAAGAAGACTCTCATTATTAGTCATTATAACAAAATAAATCTTGGAAAGTTCAAAATGGTGAGACTGTTCTGAGGAGTATGTTCGAGATGAATTTGATATAATGTTGAAGAAATATTTACTGATACTGATTCATGAAAATTAAAATGTTCATGGATTTTATATTGTTCAATATTTCAATCCTATTGGCCGTGAGATGGAAAAATACAAGTTCAAAGTGATACGTTCAAAGAGTCGAAGAGTTTCAAAGAGTAAATTTTTTTTCTAAAATTCTACTATTGTCTGTCCAAGCAAAGAAGACATTCTGGGAAAATGACTCCAGCTTGATCGATATTGATACGAATATTATATAAAATTGGTCTCAAATTGTAAATCATAATGTTTCATTCAATTTGGTATCAAATTTGTCATTTTTTAACAAATATTGACCGTGCTGTAGTCATTTTCCCATCTTGCCAGAATGTCTTCTCTGCTAGGACAGACTCTACCTATCTATTTATCACCATTAGAGTCAGAGTAACACCTACATATCAGTGGGTGTTTGTTAGAGTGATTAGTGTTAGATTTGAAGAGATATACAGAAGAACAAGAACAAGATATATAGAGAAGAGAGATAATCTATTTAAAAGGTAGATTTAAAGATAGATTTATAAGTTTGGAAAGATGATGATAATGTAGAGAAAAAAGTTGATAATAATGATGAAAAGAAAATAGATGATGGGGATTTTATTAGAGGACAACCACTTTGGGCTTGGCTTTCAGTTTCAGTGTGATGTGTTGTGTGATAGGGTGCGGTCATCGTCAGGTTGCCCTACTTATTCATTGTGGAGACTTGCAAACTGAACATCAAAGTCGATGAATCATTATTTTCTTGGCCACTGTCTATTTTGCAAAGTTCAATTCCAAATTTATTTCTCTTCTATAAGGTAGAACAGTAATAATCTTTATTGAGTCATACTTTACATGGAAGAGTACAGGTGATGATGATGATGATGATAATGATAACAATTACCATTGGCAATGAATCATTTGATAAAAATCCTAATTCTAACAACTTGAAATTAGAACCACAGATCGCTTTTATACTAGATTGAACGAAACGGAACGTTTGCTTCAAACCATAAAGACGGGTTTAGCATGTATTCTAGATAAGATCAAAGCGGATTGAATTATCATGTTCCTGTTTTTCTATTTAAATAATAAACACAGTAGGTTACCCTATCCAATTATTTTTTTTTAAATGACTATAAATAGTCGAAACATGTAATGCATTTATTAAAAAATAATTGAAAAGGGTACTGTGATTATTATTCAAAATAAAAAAACAGTGATAAAAGTAGCCCTAGGATGAAGGAAACATTAATATCATGCAGGGCCCTCGCGTGGGGTGTGCGGAGTGTGCAAACGCACAGGGTGCCACGACCAAGGGGGCGCCGCGGCGGCTGATTTGAAACGGGAATTAAAAAATTCCAATTGGCTAATAGAATAATTTTTTCACTATTTGATGAAGAACTTATTCCACCAACAACTCGAATCCACAAGAAATTATTACCTCTGCATGAATTCATTCATCATAATGAATTGATAAATTGAAAAACTACAATCAATGTATTTTTTTAATGTATTAAGCAAGCCAAGAAACGCCCCTCTTAAATTCAATTCTATTGTTGGCTGAAAACCACCTCACACTCTGTCGATCAATCACAAGCAAACTTCTCTCTAATATTTTTACCGAATTGTTGTAGTTTTACAAATTTTTTTCTGGCAATAGGTCGGTGTTAGATCATGAATAATTTAAGCCCTATTTCATTATAGCATATTCATCGTAAAAAAATAGAATTAATGATTATAAGATGGGAGTGCGGAATAATAGCCTATTTTCATCTCATTTCATACAGCATAAAACTATTCATGTCTAGTACTGGCCTCAGTTACACGATATAAGTAAAACTGAGTCTAAATTCTAAAAATAAATTCCTCAAATACCAACTTGATAGAATCTTACCAGCCTGAATACATAAATAAATATTGAATTAGCACAAGATCGTCAATAGTAAATAAGCGTAATTTCTTGTGTATGATACACCATCCATCATCATCCTGCTAGCAGCCATTTCCTAAGACAGAACTCACGAAACACTGTCAACCAATAAGAAAAGAGCAGGCGGGGCATGAAGGCGTGTCCAAGTCAAAACTGAAACACCACCCGTCAACTGCTGCCATTTACTGGTTGAATTTGGAAACTTTTTTAGCTGATGTTTTCGGCCATTTTGATCGTAGGTGGAGCTTGAAGGCGTGTCCAAATGGAAGTCGAAGCAAGTCACCATATTGCTACTGCCATCTGCTGGCTGAATTCGGAACTATTTCGAATGTTATTCAAGAAAGATGGGTAGAGCAGTGAAAATGGCTGAATTCTTTAATTTATTATTTCGTCCCTTATGTGATTTCAAGGAAACTAATAAAATAAATTAATCAATCATTAACATTTTCATATTTCAATTATAAAGTACGGTGCAAAGTTACAGTTCTGCTCAACGTAGATAGACTTTAGTTTTTTTTTATTAATTCCTGTAGGCTTTTGCTTATCGCATATCCAATAGGCTACATAAAAATACGAAACACTACGTTGAGATATATACATTAAAATAAGAAAGTCCCTATAGCAAATCCTTCTTGCCAAACCACATGCAACATTGGGATTGCTTATGAGAAATATGTGAACATGCAAGGCAGCTAGAACTATGTTTGGCTTTGTCTATAATATGTTAGATTGCATTCCCGTGGCAAAGGGGGGGGGGGTCACCAGCCAAAATCTCGCACAGGGCGCCATTAAACCACGCAAGGGCCCTGATATGTCCTCTATGATGAGACCATGCACAAAACGCCTGGGAACGTTTGCAATTGCAAGGAACTGCGTTGTACGGTTTTGAATTAAATTATTGCAAATCTCATAAATCAAATCCCTACATAAAAATCATATTATTATGCTAGTTAGAATATATTTATATCTTGGTTTCTTACACTGCATTGGATTTTTTGTTAATGTTGATATTATTAACACTAACTAGTTTTGAGACTAGTGAGCGAATTTTTATCTAACCTATCTTACAAATCATGAATACGATATAGAATAATTCTCATTAGAATCTCTTATTGCTATTAATACGAGTAATTATGTACACCTATTAACTGTACTATTTAAGTTGTTTTTCACTAAAACACTGCTTTGCTATTTTTGACACTGAACACTACTTTACTTGCACTACAATTCAAATGATTTCCTCCTCCTCCTCCTCCTTTTGAGCCTGCGCACCAATCCTCCATTCTCAAGCAGCTGGATTGGAATCCTGTATAGGAATAAATATTCATTCTTCTGGTCATCATATTCAAACTCTTTTTTTGTGAATCTTCTCTGTATCAAACATTACATAAACGTGAAATCATATTTGATACAGTTAAAAAGGGCGTAAAAGGCATAAAATGCATCTAGATCAACTTGCAACCATAACGTTTCCCATTCAATAGCGTTTCAACCCATGTTTCTATCTGAAACAACCTTCAGCTCGTGTGGAGACGCATTACAAAACATCGGAAAATCTTTGACGAAATCAAGGCCACCACTCACAACATTCATATTATTTCCTATCCCGCATTGTGAATGTGGTGCCCTTGATATTGAATTGGAAAATTGGAACCTTGCTGAGAACTGAAAGGGGTCTGATTTGTCACGTAATTCCATCTCTAAACTAATCTGAGATTCTGTATCTTCTATGGCGATTCCCTGATACTCTCGTCTACGATGTTTGCTATTTATTAGATGAATTGGATGTGATTGGTATTGTTAGGGCTGTATTGATTTATTATAGTTTTTGTGTTGACTATATTGTTATGTTACATTATTGCCAAATAAACTAGCATGTAACTAAACTGAAGTATTATGATAGAAGTTAATAATTTTTCATGTTACTAGTCATTAGTTTTCACCGTCGTCGACATTTTTTCCTCTTTTAAACAAATTTCATTGTGAAAATTCTTTGGAAATTATAAAAATTATGTAATTCTATTACACTATTATACATAACTAGACTTATGTTACATTCTTGATTCTTCTTCATACCATCCTATCTCATCGATGTCAATCACTTTGT
This sequence comes from Sogatella furcifera, assembly GCA_017141385.1. Lineage (NCBI taxonomy): Eukaryota > Metazoa > Arthropoda > Insecta > Hemiptera > Delphacidae > Sogatella > Sogatella furcifera. The sequence continues at coordinate 1,234,730 of CM029552.1, forward strand.
ATTCAATAAAACCTCTTTTCCAAGAATAATGTTGTCTTGTTCTTTTTACGTGACAAGAAAAACGAAACATTTAATTTCAACTACTTTTTCCTCTGAATAAATTGAAAATACTTGAGAGATAAATCGACGAATGATACCCAGCCCCAGCTCGTTTCATTTTCATTTCATTTATTCATTGATATCATTACACAAATCATATTAATAATACCTATCATTATTATAACCAAGCAAGAAAAACTAGGCAGAATCTGTACTATTTCTCTCCTGAATTTTAATAGATTCTAATAGAGTCTAATAGATTCTAATAGAGTCTAATAGATTCTAATAGAGTCTAATTCTGTTTTAACCAAGCAAGAAAAACTAGGCAGAATCTGTACTATTTCTCTCCTGAATTTTAATAGATTCTAATAGATTCTAATAGAGTCTAATTCTGTTTCAATGATTCAAATTATTTTTTCATTGAAATTCCATTTTAATTCCTCACTCTCCATTTGTAACACCTATCAAGAAATAAATTAGTAACTAATTTTCAAGAAATATTTCAGTTCACTGTTACAAATTTCATCACTCGTCACTCATGTCCCAGTAATTAGCTTGTCTTCGAAAATTTGGTACTCCGGAAATAGTGTACAAAAAGGTGATTTTGACCTGTGATATAACTAGACTATCACGTAAGGCGGTTAGTACACTTATGATACAATAATTAGGCCTATTGTGCAACAGATCATTGCGTTCTCCAAAGTATCAAAAAAAGTTTGGCATTAAAATCTGTGGGATTTTGAAGTCTCCATCACTGTAATTACTATTCGGCCTAGGCTAGATTTTAGACAAAGGAGGTAGGTATTGTTGGTGCATGCTGAGAAGACACGCCGTCACTAAACATTTCACATCGTAACGAAGTGTCTTCTCAGTTTACGCAAAGTGTAATTGTTTGATAATAGAGAATTTTTACTCTGTGATTTGGTCCTTTCTTCTGCTGATGGGAATGCGTTCAGTTGCGTTTTAACGATCATTGTATCCTTGGCATTCACCTTGCTGGAGAAATGCTGTCCTTGGCAGAATGATATCCTTGGCAGTCTGGAGAAATGCTGGAGGTCCATTACCTTTCCTTATTTTCGAATTAATCTCTGTCTCGTCTACTTTCAACATCTTAGCTATAGTTTGTCCAAGCAAAGAAGGCATTCTGGTAAGATGAAAAATAACTCCAGCTCGGTCAATATTGATTAAAAAATTACAAATTTGGTTTCAAATTGTAGGAAACATTCTTATCTACAATTTGAATCCAGATTTGGAATTTTTGAATCGATATTGACCGAGCTGTAGTCATTTTCCCATCTTGCCAGAATGTCTTCTTTGCTTGAACAGACTATGTCCGTCTCCCAATCACTGTTATCCAAGCTACTAATCTGTGGACATATCGTACTTTTATGACTGTTATTTTTTCGATTATACAAATTAGAACTGGAATTAACCTGAAATTTCAGAAGCATTTTTTGAAATTAGGGGCTTTGATCGTGATTTAATTCAATCACCAGTTTATAGTCTTTGATTCTTTTGTGAATGTTTTGACAGAAGACTTCATCTGAACTAGATGCAGGCCTACCTTGAAATATTAGGCCTCCATGAGATTCTTCCATCAAAATCGTCTTGTTCTCAATTAAATTCATTTCTAAGAATACTTATACTTATTATAAATTTATCATGTGAAGATTTCAAGATGTATATCCTATCATTCTGAAATTCAAATAGATTACTGTACTAATTTGCTATAGCAAATATGTCTTGGACTCTTAATCTAATCTAATCGAACTCCCCTTAAGGGACAATGACGATTCCCCGGTCAGCAGACTGCGGCGAAGACAACAGAAGTAAGAAGTATCTCTGATGAAAGTGTAAATTCATGGATACTGTAATGAGTCTTGTTCATAAATTTTTAAGTGTTGATAATATTTCAAGAGCATAATTTTCAATAAAAATGTTGATGTAGATATTTCACGTCTCAACAACGTCTTTTGAACCTTCATTTTATTTCTTTTCTTGGTCCAATAAATCTCGATTCTTGGTCCGACTTTGTTAATTTGTTTTAAATGTATGTACAGAAAAGACATTTTCATAGATGTGTACAGTTTTCAATGTATCTTTATGGGAATAAAGATTCCATATATCATGAGAAGATATTCATGAGAATATCTTAGAAAGATCACGTATATCCTCTCTATTTGGAGTCGTAGGAGCGGTTTTTTTAGCTTACTGTATTTTCATTGTTTTGATTTTTGACCAGGAAAATTTGTTACCACTATTTGTTGAGAAGAGACAAAATATTGACAAATAATTAACAATAAAAACCTAAACCATAAAACCAAAGTATTGATAAATAAAATGAAAAAATCAAATACCCTAAGCTTAAAGTTTAATTTTCAACCAAGGTAATAATGCAATATTATAAATACAAATGTCTCCAGTACAGAAAATGACTGTACAGTATTGGGCTGAATGCTGATTAAACAGTTATTAGATTATAAGTTAAAGAATCCAGAAACTTACTGTAATATATAAATAAGCAAAGAAGGTCCTCTGGCAAGATGGGAAAATGACTCCAGCTTGGTGAATATTTGTTCAAGATTTATAAATGTGCTCGTAATAATAAATAAAATTGTTCCTTACAATTTTAGATCAAATTTATAACTATTGATCCAAAATTGACCGAGCTTGAGCCATTTTCCCATCTTTCCAGAGGGTCTTCTTCGCTTGGACAGACTATACTATAGTCTTCAGAAACGAACTTGTATACAGACTGACCGCCATCTAGTAGAAAGCTGTTCAACTCTTTAGTGCAAGACTTTCCAGACTAAAGACAGAATCTGGTCAATGGAGATTTCAATAGTCAGACCAAGAAGAGAAGACCCTCTGGCGAGATGTGAGAATGACTCAAGCTCGGTCAATATTGGTTCAAAAATTATCAATTTGATCTCAAATTGTAGGGAATTATTTGATCTACTATTAAGACCACATTTATAATTCTGGAACAAAAATTGACAAGGCTGGAGTCATTCTCCTATCTTGCCAGAGGCTCTTCTTTGCTTGGACAGACTTAACTGCCACTACAGACAACATAGCAGAGAAGACATTCTAGCAAGATGGGAAAATGACTCCAGGTTGTTCAAGATTGGTTCAAAAATTATAAATTTGTTTTCAATTTGTAGAAATATTGTGATCTACAATTTGAGAGCGAATATAACATTTTTGAACCAATATTGACCAAGCTGGAGTCATTTACCCATCTTGTTCAAATGCCTCTTATGTTTAGACTATTCTGGCAAAAACAGACAAATGTTTACAACTCCATCTCAAACATTCAATAATATTATTAACGTAGACAATTTTCCTGTGCTATTGATGAGTTATTATTAGTCTATAGTTATTACTACTATAGTTGTTGCCAAAAATTAATGACTGTTATGAATTCTCAGCTCTGTCGGGACAGTCGGCGAGCTGTCTGCAGGAGTATATAGTAAAGAGAATAACCCCTGCTATACTGATTCGCTCTCAAAGACAGCTTCAAACTGTCCTGACAGAGCTGAGCATTGATAACAGTCATTTGTCAACCGCCTCAATTGTTGGCAGCAGATGTACTTCCACGATTCTCGTTTCAAATACTTCAATATTTTCGATAGGCCTATTTCAAAGATATGTTAACACAACTTTTCTAGACCTTATCCGAACCTGCCCACCAAATATCAACATTTTCTACCGATTGGTTTTTGAAAAAAAATTGAGACAATGCCGAAAAACTCAAATATTTGGCGTACCCTTGGGAAGTTTCAAAAACCCGTTCTTAGTAGGCGTCTAGAGGTCCAACTGAACATATCTGCCAAATTTGAACGCATTTGGTTCGGTAGATTTTTAGTTCTGCTGATGAGTGAATAAATGAATGAATGAATGAATCATTGCCACTTCGCTTTTATTTATAGAGATTATACTCTAGAAATATTTTGCTCTATTATACTTTATTTGTTCTCTTAAAGTTGGTCTTCATAATAACTGGAATTATTTAGTTGTTGAATCATTAATAACTAATAATTCAACTATTGATTGATGCAACATAAGAATCGATCGCTCAAAAACTCGAAATTAATATAGCCTATTATAATAATCGACCGCTTACCAGCTGAACAATCATTTCAATCTGAACAAGCTGAACAATCCCATCGGTTATTTAGTTGTTCTAATAGACCCTTTGGTTTTCGAAATTCTTTCTTTTAGACCTTGCAGGCTACTGCTACAGTTCACGAATTAATCTATATCTATATCTATAAGAGCGAAATATCTTATACAGTTCATGAATTAATCTCTTATTGTAGATTATTTTTTGCAGAGATAATGCTCTCTATGTATATGTTGAAAAGAACAACAATGATACTAGCAGTCTTTGTTGTGAATAGTCTCGAAAATGCATTAAATCTGTCCTAAACCTTGAAAGGTGATTGTATGTGAGTTGTTTATGTCCTGAAGGAAGTCAATTCAATCAATCGAAGTTTATTTGAGTTGAATGCCGTGTTGTCTCTTTCGATTTTCTGACTGCCTCATGTCATCGCATTGGTATAGTCTGTCCAAGCAAAGAAGACCCTCTGGCAAGATGGGAGAATGACTCAAGCTCGATCAATATTGGTTCAAAAATTATCAATTTTATCTCAAATTATAGGAAATAATTTGATCTACTAATAAGACCACATTTATAATTCTTGAACAAATGTTGACCAAGCTGGAGTCATTTTCCCATCTTGCCAGAGGGTCTTCTTCGCTTGGACCATCATTCTTGGACCATCGTTTTTCCACCATTATTATTCCTGGGAATCTTGTGTTGACTTCATTCAGTGTCCTCCAGCTTCACACAAACATTCAATGATTCAGGGGTTTGGCTTTTATTTTTTCTTCAATTCAAGGGATTTTACCCAAAGATAAAAGAAAATCAATAATGTGTTGAATTATCTCGATGTTGTGGTCAATCAGGGCCCTCGCGTGGGTGTGCGTATTGTGCTACCGCACAGGGCGCCACGACCAAGGGGGCGCCGCGGCGGTTGATGGATAGATAGATAGATTTAATTTTTTTGCCATCGGACTGTACAGTCATCGGCAACGTCAGGATGCAAAACAGGAATTTTAAGAATTTCAATTGCATGGGTTATTAGAATAATTTTTCCACTATTTGATAAAAAACTTATTCTATCAACAACTTGAATCCACAAGAAATTATTTCCTCTGCATGAACTCATTCATCATATAACTCATAAATTGTTCAATTGAAAAACCACGATTAATGTAGCCTATAGCAAGCCAAGAAACGCCCCTCTCAATTCTATTCTATCGATGGCTGTCAATCAGCTTACACTCTGTCGACCAATCACAAGCAAGCTTCTGATAAAAACTTCTCCCTATTATTTTCAACGAATCGTTGTAGTTTTTCAAACTTTTTTCTGGCAAGAGGTCTGTATTAGATCATGAATAGTTTAAGTTATATTTCATTATATTTGTCATATAGAAATAGAATAATTCTATTAGTAATGATAATATACTTATTAATACATTATTAATTGGTAATTATTAATATATTACTACACATGAGTAACTTATAAGATGGGAGTGTGAAATCATATTTCCATCTCATTTCATACAGCATAAAACTATTAAAGTCTAGTTCTGGCCCAAGTTACATGATAAAAGTTAAACTGAGTCTAATAATTTTATAAATAAATTCTTCAAATACTAACTTGATAGAATCTTACCAGCCTGAATACATAAATAAATATCATATTAGCACAATATCGTCAATAGTAAATCAGCGTAATTTTTTGTGTATAAAACACCATCCATCATTTTCTTGCTAGCAGCCATTTTCTAAGACAGAGCTCACAAAACACTGTCAACCAATAGAAAAGAGCAGGTGGGGCATGAAGGCGTGTCCAAGTCAAATCTGAAACATCACCCATCAACTGCTGCCATCTACTGGTTGAATTTGGAAAATTTCCTAAGTGATGTTTTCGACCATTTTGATGGTAGGGGGAGCTTGGAGGCGTGTTCAATGGAAGTCAAAGTAAGTCACCCTATTGCTACTGCCATCTGCTGGCTGAATTCTGAACTTCTAATGTTATTCAAGAAAGTTGAGTAGTGCGGTGAAAATGGCTGAAATCTTCAATTTGCTTGTTATTGAGTCTCCAATTTTCTGTTAAAACATCCAGTGAAATGAATGATTCATGATTGGCAATATTTTTCTGTGAAATATTTATTATTCCCTTCCTTATGTGCTTCTGAGCAAACTGATGAAATAAATTAATACATAATTAAAATTTTAAAAAATATTGCCAAAATCTCACACAGAGTGCCAAAAAACCACGCGAGGGCCCTGTGGACAATTGACAAAAGTCCTATGACCAAGAACTAAAGCTCTAAACCCTATTCACGATCACTTGAGATGAAATGAACAAACGTTTTGTGAGTGTGTGCCTGTAATGGTAGGTCTTCTTCTATGCGAAACGGTCCGACGGTCTTCCGCAGTCGAACAGCTGTAGCAAATCACAGCTCAAGGTAAGAGTTTTGAGACAAGAGAAATCGGACTGTAGCCAATTACAACTCAAGACAAGAGCTGTGATTGGTTACAGCTGTTCGACTGCGGCCGACCGTCGGACCGTTTCGCTTAGAAGAAGACCTACCATTACACGCACACACTCGCAAAAAGTTTGTTTATTTCGTCTCAAGTTAAATTATCGTAAATAGGGTGTATTCTAATCTGTGATATATGTGCATAAGAGATGTGAATAATTCACTCCATGTGCATGAACGAAATCTTTAATTGAAATAAAATTTCAGTCCATTCCAACTTCGTGAGTTTTGCAATTCTCATCATTAGCTTGGCAAAAAAATGAAACAGACATAAACTTACAATCATTCATGTAAGTGCTCTGAAGTAGTAGATAATTTTCAACAATCAATTTTCATTCATAATAACTTTGCCTTTTTCGTGATCAATAGCCGTATACAGTATATACAAATATAATGGTGGCTTGTTGTTGTGTATGAAAAAGTTTTAGATTGTAATAACGGTTCAAAGTTATTGTAGAACTATAGTCTGCCCAAGCAAAGAAGACATTCTGGCAAGTTAGTAAAATGACTCCAGCTCAGTCAATATTGGTTTAAAAGTTATAAATTTGGTCTCAAGTTGTAGAGCAGAATGTTATCTTCAATTTGATACCATATTTATATAATTTTGATTCAATATTGACCGAACTGGAGTCATTTTCCCATCTTGCCAGAATGTCTTCTTCGCTTGCACAGACTATAGAAGTTCCAACCGTTTAAGAACTGTTTATAAAACTCGCATATGCAAACGGTAATGGTGCATTATGTTATGTGGAAGTTAAATATGGTTGGTCACGCTTATAAACGAACTGACCGTCTGAAATGTCAGGGTCCATCTAGTCGTGTTCGTCTTCAATGATAGGAAATAGAACTCTCCATACTGTTATCCACAAGTCAAGTTTGTTATTTTTATCGTTTACCACATGCTAGGGCGTTTCTGTTGCCATTTTCGTCACGAACACTATGTGCTGCTCTTGGATGGGTGACCAGTATTTCCCAAAGTACAAATTGGCGAGGTGGAACCTAACCGTGAGGGTCTCCCCACCATTAAATTAATTCCATTTGTTTCGTATTGTATGAAGAGTAACTGTACGGAGTATTGTATTTTATATCAATTTGTAAAAATTTTTTTCTGGATTATTCCCAGTTGGAGTAATTTTATTATTTTTTGAGAGTATCGTAAATTTCTTACGAGGTTCAAATATTTCTTATAAAAATATTGTTTAATTCTTTTTTGGATTGTATCATTAGTTTCAACGGGATAGTAAGATTCAGCTCATGGAATGTATAGTCAGATGAATGGGCATGAAATCCGTCCTATTCTTTTATTGGTTTACAGCTGAAGATACAATGGATGTCAAATAAGAATAGTCTTATAAGATTAAATGAAAATGCATATCCGTAAAACAGAATCACGTACTTTCAAAGTTAGTTATTGGAGAGAAAAAGTTGATCTAGAGCTATTCTTAAAAATTTACATTATTTCCTTGTAAATCGAACACCATAATATCATATTCAATGGGGATGTCTAGTCAACCTTCGAACTTGTTTTTGGTTCTCTAATACAGTTCTAGACGCAATTTCCGTTCATAATATAAGCCAAATATTATTGAAACATTACGTGTAATTATTATTATTACGTGTAATCACCCTAGTGAAATGTTTTCCTCATAACATTAAATTTTTATAATTTGTTTTGAGCGTACATTGAAACGAATCAATGTTTCCCATATTTATTTGCAGTAGATGTTACACTCAGAAAAATTGGCATTGTAGCTAGCTACTAGATGCTTATTTCAATGTATCCTTTAGTATTATTCAACAAATACTATAGCTAATCATTTGAGTCCCACGTTAAATCAGGAGAAGTGCACATTTGTGTTTTCCATGTTCTTCGATTGAACAGGTTCGTGAATAAGAAGTGTCTCACATTCCATACAGCTCCTAAAAACTAGTATTTAACAAACGTGAATTTGTTAGTTCAAAACTTTGTGAATCCTTGATTAAGTTTTATAAAACCACAAGTCACTTTTTCACAACACATCACTGCTGATTTCAGCGACGTTCTTCTGGAGATTTTTGTTTTATTTCCACATACCTCTGAAGCTTCTCTTTTTTACTTTTCTATTTGGTTTCTTCTACCTTCTTGGCATTTTAATCATTATTATTCTACCGAGTACAATATAAGTAGAATATCGGTTGAAAAAAATATAAGATGCTTCTTGAATTCCTCAGAGCTCCTTTTAAAGGTAAATTCCGATTGCTGTTTTATCTTGGGATTTCCACCTATTTTCTGTGGATTGTGGTGTATTTTGCTTAGAAAAATCTTCTCTCTTCTATTGTTCTACGTTCAAAACTCTATTCTCTATTTTTTATGTTTTTTTTTTTTTTGTTTGAGGAGGGTTGCAGTAGGATCACTTTCAAGTTGATGTTTCTGCACTCCATTGTAATTGTAATGGAGGAGAATTTCTCTTTTCAATAGGGGGTTCTTCATGTCCCCATGTTTTAGTTATTCATGATTCAATTATGCTCATTTCGAAAATCCCTACAGATTGAAAAATTTATTTGAAGGAACTGGCATGCGTTTATTTGAACAAATAGACTGGCAAAATTGAAGCAGTTCCTTGAAAGATAATGCATTTAAGGAATCTATTCGAATTCCTTGTAGCTTGAGAGGAGTTGATGTTAATTTTCTTCGAAAAATATCTATTATTTTCTGATAAACCTATTTGCTTGATTGCATGAATAAGAATATTTATAGTTATCACTGTAAATGATGGAATAGATTCGAAAACAGACAGGATATTGGAAGAAAAGAAGACCCTCAAGCAAGATGGAAAAATGACTCCAGCTTGGTCTATATTTGTTCAAGAATTATAAATGTGGTCTCAATAGTAGATAAAATTGTTTCCAACAATATTGATGATTTTTGAACCAATACAGACCGAGCTGTCATTCTCCCATCTTTACAGAGGGTCTTCTTTGCTTGGACAGACTATAATTAAGGTGATAACTAAGATTTCAATAACAATTTTCTCTCATTTATCACAATCTAGTTTTCTTGACAGAAAATTTAAGTTCAATAAAATAATAAAATTAGGCTTCATTTATGACTGTATTTGTGGCTAGCTCTAAAATAGAATTTCAATTCTTATTCATCCCGTTACTGTTAGTCTTGATAAAAATTCAAGTTCAATATTATTATACTATATTATCATACTATATACTATATCATCATACAGAACTATATCATCTACTGTATTACTGTATTTGATATTATTTGTTTCTTCTCTAGAAAAATGACATGAACTTTGCCTATATATAATTCTGTTGGTTTGCAATATACATTTAGCACGATATCGTGACTTGATTAAATGTTTGAAATCTGAGGCTTCTGGGCGTAGACCATGTTTTATTTCAGTAAAGGATTAAGTTTAAATCAAGAGCTGTTTCAAAATAGTTTAAAAGTTTTTCACAATATTAAAATACGGGTTTCTTCTCTGAAAACCTTTTGACACGTCGTTTAGATCTAGGTCCTGTAAATGCTAACTTTTCACTCTTGAGAGATCAATAATTGTTTATTTTCAACCAAAAGAAGTTTCTAGTAAATTCATTTGATAGAAAGTTGAAGGTGATCAGTGGAAGTAACGTCATGATCAAGTACAATATTTGTACTTAAATTTGACTATAGGGTTAATTGAGGTGTTCAGTCCGAAATAAATCTCGCAAATCACAAGAAGTGTTCAAGTTTATTACAAATGTATAAAAAATACTATTATTGCACATAATAATATAATAATAGTTATCAATGAGTTGGTAACTTGGTGAATAGATGTAGGTACAATTCAACATCTTGAAACATGGTCACATGATGAAGTGAGTAGATACTGACCAAAATAAATTATGAACTTCACTCAATATTCATCCCCATATTCAAAATCAATCAATCGAATTTTTATTGGTAGTAAGAATGCTAACCAATGTGTAGTACAATTCAATTAAACATACTCTGATTAAGATTGAATATTGGTAACCATTCGATCAATACATTTTTGAACTTCTATTATGGGCAAACTACGAGTTTACACTTTTACAATTACAAATAAACTTTTTACAGTAAGCTTATCTGTCAATGGGAGATACCATGGTAGAAAGTTGATACTGGTAATCAATCTACAATTGAGTAATTGATGATATTGAAGTGGTAATCGATCTTAGATTCAAGTATTCAATTTACAAGTATTTTAATGGTAGTATCCATGTCCACCAATCCTTGCATAAGGAGAGGCAGCAGCAACCTTAGCGAGTGGAGCGGCCGCATATCCCAGAGGTTGTTTGTGTACGACGGCGTTGAATCCGTTGACGGGGTCAGCGGTGTACTCGACGGTTCTCTTGGTGCCATCCGGGTCTACAAGGGAGTAGTGGCCGGTCACAACATCCCCGGATCGGCTCTCGTGCTGGCTCTTGGAGTCTCCGGTCAGAGCGTCCTGGACATCGTAGGCGTAGCTGTACTGTGGGTTGGGGTCGTAGTAGTCCAGAGCGGCTGCCTTGGCTGCGTAGGCTGCAGGAGCTGCGTACGCTGCAGCGGGACGGGCTGCATAGGCTGCGTAAGCGGGGGCGGAGTATGCAGTAGCGGCGTAGGCGGGCGCTGCGTAAGAGCGGGCTGCATAAGCGCTAGGAGCTGCATAAGCTCCTGGAGCTGCGTAAGCGCCTGGAGCTGCATAGGCTGCACCCCTGTAAGCTGCAGCGGCTGGCGCGATGACGGCCGGTGCTCCCAAGTAACCGGCATGGGCCGCCGACACAAGGCCTACCAACGTTAGCAACTGAAACAAAAGTTCAAATTCAAATTTAAAATTCATTCGTTCGAAATTTACAAACATCAGACTTTTCAAAATACAATCACGAAAGAATCATTGAAAAATCAAGTTGGGAAATTAGCTCATTGAATAATCGGATAATTTTTCCCTCCAAACAATAAATTCCTCAATACTCTAGGTATAGTAGGAAGTCGAAAGAATGGATTTTTGCGAGGTTTTATGCCCATAATGTGATCTAAAACTATGTATGTGCATGATTGATGATGATGAGAGATGACTGCTCACAATACTGGGTTGTGTGAAAATTTATTTTCAAAGTTTGACTGCTATGAATAAATTATCTCAACTCTGAGTTTTCTTATTTTGGTATGTTTTGTTAAAGCTATTCTATGTAGTTGTCTTAAAATTAACGCTTAATTGAATGGCAACCACAGTATTTCATAATTCAATTCCTTTCCAATTCATGATTTATTAAAATACTATAATGCATACTACCTATCACATTTTCAATATACAAAGTAACTTATTTCATGAGGCATAAATATTATTAGACTTGTAAACTGTTTCATTAATTTTAGAAATCCAGTAAAACAGGAGAGGGGCAATTAAAATTAGAATTAATGTGATAGTTTTCTTAACTATTGGCATTCACAGTGTATAAGCCCTTTGAGAAGAAATGAAGTAATTAAAAAAAGAAGAGAAAAACCTAGAAATTAAGATTAAATCGGGTTACGATTTGCCTATAAACTGAGTTACTATTAGAACGTTAAATCACCATTTTCAAAAATATGTTGAAGGAAACATCACTTGTCTCAAAATCTAGGCTGGAACCTGTGCGTGATACTTATAGTTTTTCCATTAATAGTTTTCGTGGAGTGGATAAAGGAGATTAATTATGTTGTTTGGTTGCGAAAATTCTCAACGCTTCCCAATGTAATTGACTATTAAAGATTCAATGAGAAAAACTGAAGATTCTATGAGTAAAACTGAAAGTTCAATGAAAAAACCGATAACCCTGAACAGGCAATAAGAATAAATAGTTATCATTATCATTCCTTATTTGCATGTTAAAAAGTGCTTCTTATCACTCTTGATGAACTCATGTACTGAAAATAGGAGCCTATAGGTTGAGTACCCAGGTGTTTACAGTAATTCGCTTCTAACGAAGATACTAGCATTGAGTAAGTATAGCCTACTATAGTCTGGCCAAGCAAAGAAGAGCCTCTGGCAAGATGGGAAAATGACTCCAGCTTGGTCAATATTTGTTCAGGAATTATAAATGTGGTCTTACTGATAGATCAAATTATTTCCTACAATTTGAGATCAGATTGCTAATTTTTCAACCAAAATTGACTGAGCTTTAGTCATTCTCCCATCTTGCCAGAGGCTCTTCTTTGCTTGGCCAAAGTATATATCTACGATACTTGTTATGTAAAACGTATTTTGCTATCAGTTCAATGAGTAGTTTCCGGTTATTGGTCATAAATAATAGCAGTACTTCTTGAAACAATTTAACCTTTACAGACGGGCGGCTTATTAGTACTTGAAGACACGATGATGAGATTACTGGCAATTACTCTTACAATATAAATAGCTTGAAACTGTTAGATGCAAGTACAAGGTCGAGTTTGTTTGGTCTGAACGTAATTTATGCAGTTGGGTGATTGAAAAATACTGAGCGTAGTCGAGAGTGGATTCTTCATGGGAAATTGTTTTCGGTCGTAAACCTTCTTCACATTTATCAGAGGAAATACAATATCATAACCTCATCATAATTTTATTTCATTTTTTGAAACAAAAAATATGAATATTTTCCTTTCCTGCTGGGGATGATACTATTGATGCTGGCTGATATGTTGTATATTATTATTAATTATATATTTTTGATGATGTTCATTAGTGGTTTGAAAGATTTATTGATTTTTTAAGACTATTATTAATAAAATATTAATGGTGGGCGGTAGTGGACGGCAAACTGCCGAACGGCAAAATCATAAGCCCCATAAGAAGAATGTAATTTTTATCAATCTCTTGGAGCAGTTAAAGCCTCTATTCATGGACAGAATTTCACGTTCTTTATCTCATTGGAAAGAGAGTTAAATTCTCCAGGGACGTGACTTTTCACTTTTTTAGTTCATTTTAATAATTATCGTACTATAAAAGTATTGAACTAAACTAAAAATCAAAATAGTAAAAAGTCACGCCCCTAGAGAATTTAATTCTCTTTACAATGAGATGAAGAACGTGAAATTCTGTCCATAAATAGAGGCTCAATCTGTTCCAAGAGATTGTTAAAATTTACATTGTTCTTATGGGGCTTGATTCTGCCGTTCGGCAGTTTGCCGTCCACTACCATCCACTCTTAATTAGCATTATTTCAGCATACTTGAAATATATTATAAAAAATACAGTAATATAATCTAAATTAATCATTCAATATTTTATCATGGGTTACAAATCTACAAGTTTCATGCCATGCTGTCCATGAAAAGCTATTACTTATCGTTTCGATAGTGACGTAAATATCTAAATTTGAATCATATTCACTTATACGTATTTGAACCATTGGGTGATTTTGTAGAACTTCGCCTGAATTTCTTAGAAATTGGATCATTTTTGTTTTTGTTTCAGTTTGGTTTTTCCAATTCCATAAAACAATAATTAATCGTATTCATTGGCGTTTACAAATTTGAATGCGAATTGAACTGAAACTCTCAACAACCTATTGGATCGCCTAGCTAATAAGTCTGACAAAATGTGGGGCTCCGCTCTGTGATTGGTCTACTTGCATCCCCACTCCTCCCCACCACTGGAGTGTGGCATTTGTTGTCAGCCAATCACAGCACAGCACAGCACAGCACGCCCCGAAATGGCGGTACTCCCATTTTGTGATCGGATCCAAAGCTATACTTGAGTGCTTGAGTGAATGGATAGTCTAGAGTCTAGTTCTATTATTCATGTATCCAAAAGCTATTGCAGGTTTTAATGTTTAATTAGGTGATTTATTTGTGGTTGCCATAATTTTATTCCAATTTCAGGGAAATATTTGGAAAATATTTATGTTCACTTCGTTAATGAGAGTTTAGAATGAAATCCTTCTAAATATTTCGAACTTGAATCTTCTAGACAGTAGATTTCTTGCAACTTATAATGGTTTATGATGGGAAACAATACATTTATTGTTATTCTTATTGAATCTTATAAAATGGTTACGCAAGTCAACATATTGAAAATTTACTTGAAATTATCCTGTGTATAGATTAATTTGCGAATCAATGAATATTCATTTTGAATCAATTTCAATTTTATCCTGATTTCCGTTGTGAAAAAAAATGTATCATCAGGAAATTATGAATATCATGGGTTATTTTCCTACTAAACCATGCAACATTTCATTCAGACTGTTCAAAATATAAAAGATAAACTTCATAGACCTACCAAGTAAGGCTTGATCAATAAAGTTTTCATTTTGCATCATTCTCAGTGAGAAACAAAAATATATTCAATTTTTATATACCCTACAAATTTAAAAATATTGTGCAAATCAGTCCACCAAAAATTTTCACTCGGTTATTTCAAATAATTTCCAAATATTAATCTAGTGTGCATCAATTGGCGATTGTTCAATGTAATCTCATGTAGATTAGTAGGTTTCCTCTGGAATTAAATGAAAAGACAAGATGTTGTAAAACACTAATTTATTAAAAAATTAATTCCTCTGGAATTAAATTTTCTAAAATGGAAATTCTGTACAAAGGCAGTCCATTGGAGATTTTAGTTTTTTAATGACCTCTATCATTCTTCAAGTTACATTGTAGAATTACATGTAGGGGTTGTAGGTCTTCGTGATGAGAATTTTAATTCAGCTATTTTACAGATTCATTTCATGCTCACTCACTTATCTTGAGTTATCTGTTGATGCAATCTGGGTAGTTTTTAACAAAAACATAGAAAACATTTCAAAATTGAACTTAATTTTTGAAATATTTCCCACACAATTAAATTTTTGATTTAAGTCTCCAACAGATTACGAAACAGTCAACTATACCCTATTCACGATCACTTGAGACGAAATAAAGAAACTTTTTGCATATACAGGTAGCTATTTTTGTTTGAGCTTGAGGAAAAGCCAAGAACTGTGATTGACTACAGCTGTTCGACTGCGGCCGACCGTCGTATGAAGTAATACCTCCCTTTACCCGCACACACGCACAAAAAATTTGTTCATTTCGTCTCAAGTGATCGTATAGTGAATAGGGTATAGTTGTTGTAAATCTTGTACTTTGTATAGTCTGTCCAAGCAAAGAAGAACCTCTGGCAAGATAGGAAAATGACTCAAGCTCAGTCAATTTTGGTTCGAATATTATCAATTTGCTATTAAATAGTAGGAAACAATTTGATCTACTATTGAGACCACATTTGTAATTCTTGAACAAATGTTGACCAAGCTGGAGTCATTTTCCCATCTTGCCAGAGGGTCTTCTTTGCTTGAACAGACTATACACACTAATCTTGAATTTATTAAGGCCGGTATTACACGATAATAGTTCTATGATCATATTAAATGATAATATGAAATGAGATGTAAATATGAAATCATATTTTCATCTCTTTCCATGTGATCAACTATGATAATAGAAGTATTATCGTGTAATACCGGCTTAATTTTAACCGATTCGCGGATGAATGAAATAATAAAAACTTGAATAATTTGAATATTCACTTCGAAAGTGGGAACGAACTTACCTTAAAAGCCATAATGCCCAGTAAGAAGTTGAGTCGGTCCAGTG
Organism: Sogatella furcifera; assembly: GCA_017141385.1. NCBI lineage: Eukaryota > Metazoa > Arthropoda > Insecta > Hemiptera > Delphacidae > Sogatella > Sogatella furcifera. Next base: position 1,250,970 of record CM029552.1, read on the forward strand.
GATGCAGTGGTGGAGAGTTGGTGAGTGTTTATGTTGTACTTGAAGGGTGAGTACTTATAGTGTATGCTAGGACTGGGAGATGACCTAGGAGAAGTGATTAGTGGGTGGGGGGATGCAATTCTGGGATGACCTAGCTGGATGGATTGCGGGGGAGGGGGTTGGTATTGGTAATAAGAGTTGGGGCGTGGTTTTTGTCTAGCCAAACGAATAGAGCGTTTATTGGCTAATTGACTTCTTATTGCGCCGGCGTGTCAGGTTCAGGTTATTGCTGGTATAGCATGTATACATAGGTGGATGGTCAGTATTGTTAGAGAGCTCGGGGCAGAATTCTTCTTCTTCTTCTTCTTCTTCTTCTTCTTCTTCTTCTTCTTCTTCTTCTTCTTCTTCTTCTTCTTCTTCTTCTTCTTCTTCTTCTTCTTCTTCTTCTTCTTCTTCTTCTTCTTCTTCTTCTTCTTCTTCTTCTTCTTCTTCTTCTTCTTCTTCTTCTTCTTCTTCTTCTTCTTCTTCTTCTTCTTCTTCTTCTTCTTCTTCTTCTTCTTCTTCTTCTTCTTCTTCTTCTTCTTCTTCTTCTTCTTCTTCTTCTTCTTCTTCTTCTTCTTCTTCTTCTTCTTCTTCTTCTTCTTCTTCTTCTTCTTCTTCTTCTGCTTCTGCTTCTGCTTCTGCTTCTGCTTATTCTTATTTTTATTCTTATTCTTATTCTTCTTCTTCTTATTCTTATTCTTCTTCTTCTTCTTCTTCTTCTTCTTCTTCTTATTCTTCTTCTTCTTCTTCTTCTTCTTCTTCTTATTCTTCTTCTTCTTCTTCTTCTTCTTCTTCTTCTTCTTCTTCTTCTTCTTCTTCTTCTTCTTCTTCTTCTTCTTCTTCTTCTTCTTCTTCTTCTTCTTCTTCTTCTTCTTCTTCTTCTTCTTCTTCTTCTTTTTCTTCGTCTCCTTCATCTTCTTCTTCATCATCATCCTCTTAACGTTCTCCTCACCTTCTTCTTGTCCTTTATGATCCTCCTCTCCTCGTTACTCTCTTCTGTTCATCCTTTTCAAATGTTCGTATCCGTGTTCTGATTTCTTTTTCTAATTTCCCGTAATCTTTTCCAAGTCTTCGTCTCCTCTCCTTCGCTTCTTCTTTTACCCCTAATTATCGTTCCAACTATCAACTCCTGCCATTCTTAGTCTACTTCTCTCTTCCTCTTTTCAATTCTCTTAGTACTCAATTGATATTTACGTGTAATATGTTGTGTGAGTCATTGTTTAAAATATTTTCCAAATAAATCTAACACCTCCATCTCCTTCTGTATTTCTCCTTCTATTCCATATCAACTTATTTATTATCTTCTTCATGGAAGAATTGTGTTGTTTTCTCTTTCCATATTAACAGTTTACTTGATTTCCCATTGAATTTTTTTCTTCATTCTTGTTAATTTTCAATATTTTTTGAATTAAAAGAATTCTGTTTTGGTTTATTCGTCGCTATTCTCGTTATTCTTTTATCTTTAATCTCAATCCTATTCATACTCTCTTCTTCCTTATTTTCTCGTTTCAGTATTCCAGTCAATCTCAATCAAATTGATTTGATTTTGTTCTACCATTTAATTTGTCTTTTTAATGTTTTTAATTTAATGGTTTTTTTCACTTCTCATTCCCCTTTTTTTTCGTTTTCTTCCTCTAATGATTATATTATTTCTCTTCTGCTCTTGTTCATTTCTGTTTCTCTCATTTCAAATTATTGTTGTTCATCTGTGCTTATTCTTGATTCCCTCTTCTTTCTTTTCTCCTTTTCATTTTGACGCTTTTCTCATTCTGTTTTTTCATCATTTCACTAGTCTTCTTCTCTTTCTTCTTCCTCCTCCTCCTCCTCCTCTTCCTCCTCCTCCTCCTCCTCCTTCTTCTTCATCTTCTTCTTCTTCTTCTTCTTCTTCTTCTTCTTCTTCTTCTTCTTCTTCTTCTTCTTCTTCTTCTTTCTCATCATCATCTTCTTCTTCTTCTTCTTCTTCTTCTCTTTCATCTTTATCTTCTTCTTCTTCTTATTCTTCTTCTTTCTCATCATCATCATCTTCTTCTTCTTCTTCTTCTTCTTCTTCCGTCTTCTTCTTCTTCCGTCTTCTTCTTCTTCTTCCTCCTCCTCCTCCTCCTCCTCCTACTACTTCTTCTTCTTTTTCATCGTTATCTTCTTCTTCTTCTCCTTATCCTTCTTCATCTTTTTCTTCTTCTTCTTCTTCTTCTTCTTCTTCTTCTTCTTCTTCTTCTTCTCTTTCTTCTTTCTCCTCCTCCTCCTTCTCCTTCTTCTTCTTCTTCCGTCTTCTTCTTCTTCTTCTTTTTCGAAGCACGACCTCTGTACCTGGCGATATAATATCAAGGACACCGTACTCGCTAACCCTGCAGGTCATACTATCTGCCATTCAATCCCCTTACCTCCCCCCTCTCAACCGATTACTCCTATGCACCTTTTCAACCATCCACCATAGAATACTGTGTGAATAATCAAATTATTGTATTATATGGTCGCTGTTTGTAACACCCGAGGCGTTTCGTCAGCGCTCACCAATCCTATTCCGTAGAGCATCAGCTACAGTCTGACCATGCAAAGAAGACATTCTGGGAAGATGGGAAAATGACTCCAGCTCGGTCAATATTGGTTCAAAAATCACCAATTTGGTCTCAAATTGTAGATCAGGGTGTTTCCTACAATTTGAGATCAAATCTATAACTTTAGAATAAATATTGATCGAGCTGGAGTCATTTTCTCATCTTGCCAAAATGTCTTCTCTGCTTGGACAGACTAAATCAGTTCTGAATGCGTTCGTGATGTTTCTTTCTCTCTGTACGGCCTATAATCGATTGTTGTAATGATTGGTTTTGACCAGATTGTATAGTTTGGTACTAAATTACGATGGACCACAAAGCGTCCGTCATGTTATTCGGGTTAGAGATTTCGAATGAATAGAGTCGGGGTATCCAATCCAATCCACTCCACAATGTAAATGAATAGATTAACTGGATTTATTAATATTAATGAATACACTAGATTCATCAACATCCACAGTATTTGTTTATGCGATTATAAGTATTTTTCATGGAATACCTTTTTTTCTTGGAGCTAATCTATTTTTAGTTATTAGTTTTTTGACTTTTTTAGTTATTGTTATTAGTTTTTAGTTATTGTTATTAGTTTTTTAGTTATTGTTTTTTCAGTGAGTGAACTATTAACATAATTTGTGAACTGAATGAGTTGATAGCAGTTCCTGCGTAGACTGTTGTTTTGTTATTACGTTGTGTTGTTATCTATACAGGGTGTTTCAGGAGGAATGTGCAATACTTCTCAAGATGATTCCTTACACCAAGTAGACAAAAGAGTTCCATGGGACCAACCCCCAAAAACGCTCTGTTACCGAGATAACAATGGCGGAAAATTGAGATTTTTCAAAATGTATTATTTTTTTTAATTTTTTAGAGGTTTTAGTGAGGTTCTAAAATAATCAAACCCTAAGTAAAATTAGCTGAGGAATTCAATGAAACCAGTTCCAAGTTTGTTACTTTAACGGTTATTGAGATAATCGGAAAAATATGCTAGAAAGCACCATTTTTTCAACAATAAGGGTTATAACTGGATAAGAAATCATAAAATTGTATTTTATATTAATGGAAGTTGAAGAGAGTCGGATTCTAAAGAAAAAGTTAAATTGCGGCGATTGTGTGAATCTTACCCAAATCTTAGAAATGGCGATCAAAAATCGCAAAATTGACAAAACATAGCACAAGTGATGAATTTTTGTTTAGAAGCGATTTTGCGTTTTTTGATCGCCATTTCTGAGATATGGGTAAGATTTACACAATCGCCGTCATTTAACTTTTCCTTCAGAATCCGACTCTCTTCAACTTCCATCAATAAAAAATACAATTTTATTATTCCTTATCCAGTTATAACCCTTATTGTTAAAAAAGGTGTTTTTTTAGCATATTTTTCCAATTATCTCAATAAAAGTTGAAGTTACAAACTTGGAACTGGTTTCATTGAATTCCTCAGCTAATTTTACATAGGAATTAATTATTTTAGAACCTCACTAAAGCCTCTAAAAAATTATAAAAATTAATATATTTTGAAAAATCTCAATTTTCCGCCATTGTTATCTCAGTAACAAAGCGTTTTTGGGGGCTGGTCCCATGGAACTTTTTTGTCTACTTGGTGTAAGGAATCAGCCTGGGAAGTATTGCACATTCCTCCTGAAACACTCTGTATATCTTTTTATATTTATGTATTTATAATATATATCTATATATTAATTTGATCATTTATTGATTTTTTTCAATAAATTTATTGAATAATATCTATATTTATATTTTCAATTGTTAATTAATGACTCCAATCTCAGTGAGTGAACTATAAACCTAATTTATGAACTCACTGTTAAATTGATCTACTCGGATGGTAGCAGTTTTTGTGAATGTCTGTGGTTGTTTCGCTTCCATGTTGGTTGATCTCCAATGAAAAGTTCATTGGAAAAATTTTTGAAGCTGTGAAAGGAAATTTATAATGTTAAATGTGAACCAGATTTGTTGAAAATTTGAACTTTAACACAATTATCAGAAGTTTAACCTTTTCAGTTTTCCCTCCATATCCACTCGTGCTGCAATTTTAGCTGAATTAACAACTTCAACAGAAAATAAGTTATTACTATAGTCTGTTCAAGCAGAGAAGGCATTCTGATAAGATGTCTAGATGACTCCAGCTTGGTCGATATCGGTTCAAAAGTAACAAATTTGGTCTCAAATTGTGGGGCAGTTTATTTTCTACGATTTGAGACCAAGTTTTTAGTTTTGAACAAATATTAACTAAGCTGGAGTCATTCTCCCATCTTGCCAGAATGTCTTCTTTGCTTGGACAGACGTACATGCACGTTAAAATACATTTTACTTTTCCCTATCCCAAATAATTGTTCTATCCTTCTTAGTCCTGTTCTACATATTTCTATGTGATTCTCTTTCTCTTTTCTGTTAATCTCAGCAGTGATCTCCTTCTTTATTGGGTTCACATGCCCAAGTAATAATGTTCAAATTGAAGTGCACGTCTGATACAATAATTTCATCACTTGCTACAACTCGTTCAAGCTGAGAAGACATGCCGTTACAATGCAAAGTGTATTGTGGCTGCGTATCTTCTCAGGTTAAGCGAACTATAGCAATGGTTCATGGTTGGACGCTGCTTTTGCTTCAGTTTTATTATTATTGTTATTTGCACTGCTATTAAATCAATTCGATGCGCCCGATGAGAATTTCTGTGCTTTGCTAATGGTCCTACAGAGACGGTTGGTCCAATTTGTGAGAAGTACGTTGCTGTATATGGAGAAATTTACGTTTTAAGAGACTTTTTGGAGTTTCTTGGTGATAAACGGAATGGATGTAATGTCGAAATCGTCATGAAATTGATCAAAATATCAATATTACGAGTATTACTACCAGCAATTCCTAATACTTGTGCCATTATGATTGAAATGGTGCATTAAATATTTCCGCTTTTGCTTGCTTGAGGGATGAGAACTAGATAAAAAAACTTTTTTGACCCTTGACAATTTTAGCGTAGTTAGAATAGAAATTATAATTGAATACTGTATGCCATTTGATTTCACAGGCGTATTGAATGGAAATTGGGGAAAAAAATAATTGAATACAATTATTTAGAACTCATTGTACTTGGTGGAAGCAATCCATTATTATAATTATAACTCCCTTTTTATAGTTAGGACAGCCAAGTAGAAAGAAAAAAGAAGAAGAAGAAGAAGAAGAAGAAGAAGAGGAAGAAGAAGAAGAAGAAGAAGAAAAAGAAAGAAGAAAGAAGAAGAAAAAGAAAGAAGAAGAAGAAGAAGAAGAAAAAGGACAGGACAGGACAGGGAATTGAGTGTGGTTGTACTTCACGTTTAAAGTATTTATAATAGAATAATATCAACTACTATAGTACAGCTGACGCCAAGATGATTGACGAATGATTATAATTGTCAATTCTCAGCTCTGTCAGGACAGTTAACGAGCTGTAATCGAGAGCGTACCCAGCTATACTAATTCGCTATCGAAGACAGCTGCAGACTGTCCTGACAGAGCTGAGAATTGTCAACAGTCACTCGCCAACCAGCTATAGCCTCTACCTATAGCCCATACCAGTCAGCTATAGCCTCTAGTCTGTCCAAGCAAAGAAGACATTCAGACAAGATGGGAAAATGACTCCATCTCAGTCAATATTCGTACAAACATTATAAATATGGTCTCAAATTGTAGGAAACATTCTGATCTACAATTTGAGACCAAATTGATCATTTTTGAACCTTAATTGATTTAGCTGGAGTCATTATCCTATCTTGCCAGAATGTCTTCTTTACTTGAACAGACTATGACCGATGAGTTCATAGCATCCTCCAGCGTTACATGCACCAAATCTTTATTCATACATTCATGCACCTTGCTTAACACTGACATAACCATGACATTTGCACTGTCTTATTGTCCTTAGAGTCACTGGCGGCTCGTGCCCATGGAAAAGATGAAGTGCTCGTATCTTTTACTGTACAGCACTTCACCTGTATCGTAGACACGAGCCGCCATTGCTTAGAGGCTATTCTCTTGCATGAAAATCAACAAATGCACGTTTTATGTAACTTATATTGTCGATAAAATTATCGCCTAGTTCTACAATACTTACCGTGTACGTAACACATATAGTCCGTCCAAGCATAGAAGACATTCTGGCAAGATGGGAAAATGACTCCAGCTAAATCAATATTGTTTAACAATTGATAAATTTGGCCTCAAATTGTGGAAGACATTCTGGTCTACAATTTAAGACAAAATTGAACCTTTTTTGAATTGATATAGAGCGAGCTGGAGTAATTTTCCCCATCTTGTCAGAATGTCTTCTTTGCTTGGACCTCTACTCAATCTCACTTAACGAGAAACATTCTCATTTTGAGCGATTTATTACCCCAATTTCCTCCAGAAGTTCGCCATTAGATTCAGTTTCGAGCTTCTCAATTGGGGTTGTTGAAGCTTCTTATCTATTTATATCCATTTACAGAAAATAATAAACTTATAGGCTAGAAACACAGACGATCAAAAACATCAAGATGGAAGTGATCTTGAACCAAATTTATAAATTATAGAATCATCTCCATTAAAACCGACATTTATTGGGCATTTTTAGCTTTTTATTGTTTCCAACTACAGTATAATGTGCATTGTTCAAGTTACTCTAATCTATTATCCTATCTTGTATGCCATTTGATACAATTCATGAGCATTTGCAGAACTTGATGGGCCTAATGTATATCATTGTAGAATTATTTATGTGTCGTAGTGTAGTCTGTGGAAGCAGAGAAGACATTTTGGCAAGATGGCAAAATGACTTCAGCTTGGTCAATATTGGTTCAGGAATTTTAAATTTTGTCTTAAATTGTAGATTAGATTGTTTCCAACAGTTTGAGGCCAGATTGTTAACTCTTGAACCAATATTAATCGAGATGGAGTAATTTTCCCATGTCTGCAGAATGTCTTCTTTGGCAAGACATTTTGGCAAGATGGCAAAATGACTCCAGCTCGGTCAATATTGGTTCGGAAATTTTAAATTTTGTCTTAAATTGTATATTAGAATGATTCCTACAATTTGAGACTAGATTGTTAACTTTTGAACCAATATTAATCGAGCTGGAGTCATTTTCCCATGTCGGCAGAATGTCTTCTCTGCTTCTTTGTCTTCTTTCTTTGGACAATAGTTGATGGTTAAGTAGGCTACCGACATCAGTTTGAAATTGGTTTATAACTATAGAATTTCTTATCGATCAAAAAATTGACAGCTTGGTTGCTGCTGATTCAGAACATTGAAATCTACCGCATTTGAAGTAACAGGAAAATTTATCTTTTCTGTTCATCTTTCTATTTTCCTTCGGTTGTTAGAATGTAATTTATTAGGTATTGTCTGTTTATTGAATTGGTCCATCGAATCTCCACAGCTTAGAACCCAACTCATAAATAGTATACCTTACTATGAATAGTATAATATACCATTATTGGTATTGGTATGGTACAATCGCATTATGTGACTTTATCTCAACTTCAGGATATCTTAGAATAACCTTAGGTTCATGGATAGGAATTTCCATTAATCAACGAAATAAAACATTCGTATCTAGAACCTTTCCCATTTTATCCTATCCAAATTTATCCAAATCCTATTCTAGTCCTATCTAAATCCTTTGCTTTCTCATTCTATGCTGTTGCATTTTATCTTGTATAAAATGGATTCTGATTTAGATAAGGATCCAATCCTTATCCTAATAATATCCAGATCCAATCCTATCTCATCCTGTCCTGATCTTGATCATATTCTAATCCTATCTAGATCCTACCCTATCTCATCTTATCCTCATCCTACCCTAATCCTATTCTGATCCTATCCTTTCCTAATCCTATCCTGACCCTATCCAGATTCTATATGATCCTATCCAACTGAAGTGGAAGGTACGTATCTTTGCCTCTAACTTTGGATTTGGATTCACTTCACCATTTATCGTATATTAAATCAACTCAAACTACTCTCACTGAGTCAATCAATAAAACAAATAGTGACTATTTAACAGTGAATAGTCTTCAGTTATAGTACTGTTATAATACAGTTATAATACAGTTCAGTTATAGTACTGTTGAGAGAATTCTCCATTCAAAACTTGTTCATACCGTGCAAATCATAACTCCACTCTCCGATTCTGCATTTACACAAGCTTAATACACCGTTAAGTTCAGTATGTTGCAATGCTACTTGCGTAGATTGGACCATGAAAATGCGAGAATTATCAGCGAAACTGTTATCATCAATCGTTGGAAGCGTTGGAGCGTTTCATTGGAAAAACTATCTATTATCGTTCGGTTCCTGGGCCATTCAAAGAATTCAAATGTCAGGTTCAGTTGCAGTAGTCAGCTATTCATTAGCCTTGAGCAAAATAGCCGAGTAGTCGAAGAATACTATAATACCAAAGTTTAGTCCAGTATAGTAATAGTATACCGAAGTATGAAAGAGGTTGGTGTATACCCATTGTAAAATAAGGTTTGAAATGTCAAAATCGCCATGATCTGACTGGTTGAACATTGTTCAACTTTATTTCTCTTATCTGTTTGACCCCAACGTGAATATCAATTAGTAGTTCTATTTGGTAAAGATTTTCCAGTTTCTACGATTGAATGTGAACTGGCACATTTCATAGATTATCATTATGAAAAAAATAGTGTATCGTTATAGTAGTCCAAGATCACGTTTTAGGATTATTATGGAAAGTTATCAGGGAGAAATTCTGTCCCTTATAACCGGAACCTAATCTAGGTAAGAGCACAGAGGAGCTAAACCAAAGAATATGGAAAATATACTTTATATTCACTGGCTAAACATGGCTCCTCTGTGGTTTAGCTCCTCTGTGGTTTAGCTCCACTGTGGTTTAGCTCCTCTGTGGTAGGAGTAACTGTTATCTCTTCTATTGGTGATGTACCGTGATATTTTGAATTTTATTCCGTAGAAAACTGTATTTGGAACGAAGTTCATAGAAGGAAATTGATTGAAGCTGCATGATACTTATTCTACTTACAAGCTTTTACTCTAAGAGTTTTATTCCATAGTTAACCAAACAAAAGTTATTAATTTTGTCTTTTTATTTTCCAGGTAAACTATCATCAGTGATGAATTCTGAAAACCGTACATGGTATATTCTAGTTGAACCTAATCAAGTAAGTCTATTCTTTCTTGTAAGTCAGCATCTTCAATGTTCAATGCATAGAGTTAAATTGATCGATGATCGATCAATGTTAAATTGGTCGTAGTTTTTCTCGTGAGTTCTGATTCACATAACTATTACTACTATGACAAGTTCCATCGTCCTCAAAATGATTGAATTGGCAAGTTCGTGTTTTCGAAAGAAGCTGAAAGGAAAAATGTTCAGGAAATACTGTCATGAATTCATTAATTCACTCCACATTCAATTCGACAATCTCTTATAAATATATCCTTATTTTCCCTAATTATCCTCAAATCAGGATATTGTTTCATTAGAAAGAATATTATATCTATATTAATATCCTAATTTCAAGGTGAAGCGAATATTAACTGTACAGCTGGAGGAACATCACCCTATAATAACGAACCATTCAGCTTGGAACAACCATCCAGCTAGAACAAGTCATTAGGTATTTATTTTAAGTATACTTATGTAACTTATTTAAGTGTTACTTTTTTAACAATACTAAGACTAAGTCCATCAACTTAATTATTAATCATCTCGGTTTCTTCACGCTATTAAGCGGTCGTTCACGATTTCCTAGTGCTGAAATTAGTAACGCCATTTCAGTAACGTCTTATATTATTTGCAGATATTGAAGGCTGAAAACTATGTAGATGAATTGAACATTTTGTTGACAAATGACCCATCCACCATTTTTGTAAAGGTGAAGGTTTCATGGGCGATATAATTACTGCTTTTAGTGCATTAATTTGAGTTGAAGTCAGTCATCTCGTCAAACAAAATTAAGAAGGCGGAGTGTAATGATTATGTTGAAGTCTCCTGTCAATAGCATGTTCAGGTTTTTCAAGGAGCTGAAGTCGTTATGGGATGCTTATGCTTTTTACATAATAGATTAGAACTAAGTATTCCACAGCAAATTTATATATGAGAGAGTTGTAGAGAATTTTATTAGCTTCAATTTGAGATAGAAAAATCATTTATTGAACGTATATTTCGCTAAAATATCACGCTGAAGCTGAATTCTGTTGTGTCAGTTTTGTGAGAGATACGGGAGAGATATGGATATACGAGTAGATTCAGCTGACGTGAACAAGTAAATATTGAGGAAAAATTCATGGAGCCCTATATTTTAAGCGTTTATAAATCTCAATTAGTAATTGAAATGAATTTCATGAAACAAAGATATTCCAAATACTCTGCATGAAATACGTATCCAACCACGGTTTTCATCTATGATCAAAACTATGCTGATATGAATTGAACTGGACTGATTGAATCAATTTCTTTCACAATTTTGGATCAATTGTTATAGATCAAAAATAATCCAATACTTCACGTTGATATCTGATGATTTACAAATAGGTATTTGAGATAAACTCTTACCAATTTTGTGTATGATTTCACTACCCACTCCTTGTTGTAAGATGTTGGAATTATTGTAGACTGGATTCTTGAGTTTCAGAGTATTTTCTTGGCTTTTGATCCTTTCACACCTTGCTGGGGTTTTCGACCGGCAACTGTGTCATCTTGAATAGAATCGTCGTCATTGTCATCTGTTATTTCCAGATCTATGTCCAGAGTATTGCTGCATGATTTTCCATATTACATAGAGCAGAGCATTAGAGTCCTATCTTTCAGAAGCTGCAACTACCATTACATCCCATTTTACACTTACATTATATTCTTTTCAGGAGAGTTTATGGCTTTGCATCTATAATGTTGTCATGGAAAGTGTGAGCCCATCATGGTCAAGTTTCCACCCCCATTTATTCGGGTTAATATTAGCTCCCATCCACTTTTGAATATGATAGTAGCATTTCAAAGCGTGCTGACATTCTGTATTTTTGCCGAATACAATTATCATAAAATAATCTATTAGAAAGCTCCGTTTGAAGCAGACAACTGCTTCTCGGTTGATTCCATTGCTATTTCCACTCCACCACTCGATTTTTCCGCCCACATATTAAATTAGGAAGGAATAGTTTATAATAGTTTAATAGTTTTTAATAGTTTATAATAGTTTATAATAGTTTATAATAGTTCATAATAGTTTATAATAGTTTATAATAGTTTATAATAGATTATAATAGTAATAATAGTTTCCTGTAACACATGCGGTGATATCTAGCCTTAGCTGCTACTAAATCTTCAAAAACAGAAAGCCGTAGCAAAATCTCATCATAACAACGATTCTGTGCTGTATAACAGTATATTGTATACAGTTTTCCTTACAATCAATTGATCAACGTTATGTGCGACAATCCTAAGGTAACTTGAGTTTTTAGTTTTACGAATTCTTCAGTAATATCTTCACCAGCCCAAAAAGAACATATTTTGTATGTAATCAGTCAACTTATTTCTTATTTTTTGAAGCACTTATACGTCGAGCTGAAACTTCAATGCTGTTCCAGAAATATATTTGTAGCAAATAAATTGATCAATTTTCTTCCCAATGAGGTACTGTTTACTGCAGAAAATTATAAAATGAGCAAGAATGTAGAAAAGCACATCTTAAAGTATAAACTCGCTGATAAACTATTTCTATGATATCACTCCTTCTTCTGCTGGCATGCCGGTACGATGCATGGCAATTTTTTCCTTTCTTTTTTTCTGATCTCCTTGCAAGACTTGTAAATATACTATTCTATTCAAATTTTCTGTTCATCATAGCCTGCTACTTTGATAAATTAGAAAAAATACATTTCATTAACATGTAATTTATACTGGAAAGCATAATTATGCAGTATTTTTCTTCTATTTTCTTTTTTTTTTTTCATTCTATACTCTTCCCCCTTTCAATATTATTAATAATTTTTCATCAAACTTTATTAAATATTTCAATTTATTTCCCTTGAATTTAGTTGCAGCTTTTCTACTTTTCGTATCTTATATAAATATAAGATTCATATCTGCGCACAGGTTTTTTATACCTATGCAGATATTATATCCCTTCAAATTAATTACAATAAATGCAGGGATTAGGTACGGTAGATAGCATAAATCTTATGTATAATTAAGCTATTTTGTTATTAGTTTTATAATAATCAATCATGTAATATTTTTCTTTTCATTATGAATTCTGTACTTTGCTATATCCTATTGTATGTTTTTTTGGGTAATATATTTCTTATATTCTCCATCATACTACGGTACATGGATGATTATGTTACCTGATTGAGCTATCAAAGGAAAGTACATTTTTCTATCAAGCCACGTTCGAAACTTACATGTAAAACAATATTGAGTAACTTATATTTTGAAGATATTCCATATTCGTTGTATTGGATTGAAGGCTGAAAGTTCATTTTGATATTGATACTTGATACTTATGAGTGATTATTATGTTATAAATTATATAGACAGTAAAGCATTGTTATGATCTTATTTTTTTAAGAGGTGAAAACCGTGATTGGATCGTATTCCATGCAGAGTATTTGAAGAATCTGTGTTTAATAAAATTCATTTCAATTACTTATTGAGATTTATAAGCGCTTAAAATACAGGGCTTCATGATTTTTTCTCAAGAGTTACTCGTTCACGTCAGCTGAACCCAAGGTAATTAGAATGAGAGGTAAAGGTCATCAAAACCTTAGCCGGGAGAAAATTGTGAGTTCTGACGTCATCGGAACCACAGCTGTGAATTTCCTAACTTTTAGCGCCAGCTAGGTTTGCTTAACAGCTGTGGATCCGATGACGTCAGTACTCACGGTTTTCTCCCGGCTACGGTTTTGATGACTGTTACCTCTCTATTCTAATTACCTTGGCTGAACCTACTCGTATATCCATATCTCTCCAGTATCTCTCACAAAACTGACACAACAGAATTCAGCTTCAGCGTGATAATTCAGCGAAATATACGTTTAATAGATGATTTTATTAACTCAAATTGAAGCTAATAAAATTCTCTACATCTCTCTCATATATAAATTTGCTGTGAAATACTTAGTTTTCGAAATTTTTATAGCAATTTACTTCACAACTACAAAATTTCACAACTTTTTTGAGAAATTTGCTCGTTTTCGACGAATGATATCTCAGTCCGCAAGTATCGAAATTCTCTCAATTATATCTCAAATTGTAGATAATTTTATGCTCTTCTAATGGTCTGTGAACATAAATTCTGTGCAATGAATAGTTATTTGGCTAAAACTAAAAAATGAGCGGATTTTTTGTCGATTTTTCAAGATGGCGGAGATAGCACAAGGTATTTTTTGGTGATAAATTAGTTACAGACTACTCTTATGTATCCTAACAACATACTAAAAAATCAGAACTACAATACATTTTGCAAGCAACAATGTATAAAGTGACTGCGACTAGATCACTATAATTATATCGTGAGGTACCTATGTCGATGTACTGGCACATCCACAATTTTATGAATGAAGACTCTCCTTTTCTTCAACTCTTTTCCATCTCTTTTGTTTCCTCCAAAGTTCGTGACCCAGCCATTTCTTGTGATTGTAAAGCGTTTAATTTCTTCTGTGTAAGCTCAGAGTTATCCTTCTCTTGAATTAGTGAATGGAAGATCTCAGTTGATTAGTAAAGTCTGCGTCCAAGCAAAGAAGACATTCTGGCAAGATGGGACAATGACTCCAGCTCGGTCAATATTGGTTAAAAATTGTGAATTTCATCTCAAATTGTAGAGCAGAATGTTTCCTACAATTTAAGATCTCATTTATGATTTTTGAACCAATATTGAGTAAGCTGGAGTCATTTTTCCATCTTGCCAGAATGTCTTCTTTGCTTGGACAGACTATACCATGCCTTACAGCGATCTCAGTCTCTATTTGTGCCAATAAGTGCCATAAATTTATTCGTGACGTAGCCTAAAGAGCTTTCAGTAACTCCTAGTTTTCTGAGCGTTGATAATATCTTTAATATGATGAGAATATGGTCATTGTTTCTTATGAACGTGGAGTGAGTTTGTTCAGCTCAATCTACTTCGTTTCGTTCAATTGGAAAATAGTGTTATTAATATTATAGTTATATTGACAGAATATTATGTGGATTGTGTATCATAATTCTTTCGATCTGATTTCGATGAGGTAAGATCAGATTCAGTTCATTTACTTTATTTATGTAAATTACAAAAATACATCGGCTGAAATCCTATATTATGCAAATTAAAAATGATACTAAGTACATCGCTCGTTTTAATAAGTATGGACTATTAAAGACTATATGAGAACTTACGAGAATGATTGAAATGTAGGATTTAATAATTATGTTAACGGTACTGTAACTGATGCTGTAATTACATAAAAAGGCGGAGTTTGGACATATAAGTGTCCACTCAACCATGGGCTTATGAGTGTTAATAGGAGGTATGTTCTTGAGCATTCCTCTCCAAGAATGGACACTTATATGTCCAAACTTCGCCTTTTTATGGGAAATAATTTTTATGATCAGGGAAATTATTGGATGCAATGATTTGAACCTTTCAACTATGCTCAAAATTCTAATACATGATGATTATTATTGATTAGTCTTTCTATACTGAAACTAAATTTGTGTTTCGCAACTCACCGAATACGCTAATTTTTTGAATTAGAAATTATGAATGGATGGAAACAATCTTATTGTTGGATAAAAATATATAATTGAAGAGCGCAAATTCAATGTTTGGAGATGAATCAGTTTCTTTACAGTGTGTAAGTTGGTAAAATTAAACGTTGACTTGAATCTTCTCCTTCATGATAACTGATAACGCCTGGGAAATAATCATCTAAAATTATATTTTATTGAGAATATTTTTTAGAAAATATAAAATAACACTTTTGAACCTTCACACTGTCTGCCAAACCACAGAGTACGTAAATCACAGAAGATTTAAGGTTCTCTGTGGCCAAACCATCAAATTTCTTCAACTGGCTTGCGAAGTGGCGCGCTCTTTTGGCTGTTGCTCAAACTATTTGCTGTGCCATTGCTTTCAATCCTATACGCAGGAAATGTATTGTTGTTGAATGACTACCATCACTATTGACATTTTAGCAATACCATATTACTGTATGTATTTTCAAGATTATAGTACTGTTGAATGGTAGTTGGATGTTGATAGTGTAACTATAACTTTTATTTATATTATTACTATAATATAATATTTTATTCATTTGTATTATCACTATAATTTTTATTTATATAGTGTTACTATATTTTTATTGTATTGAATATTTAGTAAATCATAATTTATATATTTTTAGATCCTGAGTTTCCAAAAATATTTTATTGTTCATGTTCTTTCTATAAGCTAATGAAAATTTGCCCAAATTCTATGATCTCAAAATTTGAGTCTCTTGAATAATAATTTATAAGACTCTTCTATAGAATCCGGAAATAACACTGGTTCTATCGGTTTATTAGTTCCAGCGATAATAGAATATGAGAATATTTCTATAATCTATTCTATATTCATTAGAATATTTCTAATATATTCTATTCTCTCTGATTAGAGAAGGCAGTTAAGGCCAAGTGTTAATGGAAAGGACATCTTTGTTGTCCTTTCCCAAGAATGGACATCTTTATGTCCAAACTTCGCCTTTTCATCTAGACAATTATTCAGTCGTAATTTAAAAGATTGCCAATTAAATATATTTTTATAAAATTTCTATAATTTCGCGTTCATGTGTATCCGTGTTTGTTGAATAATGTTACTATGTTTTCAGCTCGTGACGTTTATATAGAAGTAATAGCTACTGTATATTCATTTCTGTATAATAGAAATACACTTACTCCTTTATATTATTACGTACTTTATTTAAGCAATCTAGAATTAAAGCGTGAATGTATTGTTATTGTCTATATGAATAAAGAAATCTAATCTAATCTAATCTAATTAGTTCTGTCAGGTTTGGATAGTGGAATTTTTATATGCTTATTTTCTAGTATAATTAGAGGATTGAAGCCTGAACGTGTAATTGGTAATTGTTTCAGAATCCTTATTTTTTCCAGAATCCTTATTTTTTCCAGAATGTAAAAATAATATTTCATGTGATATCCAGTACTCCGATATCCTGGATTTACCATCTACTTCAAAATCGTATTTAAAATAGAAAATCCAGTTAATTTGTTGTAATATTCTATATCACGAAAACATTCAACCCGAGTTGGATAATATTAAATTGTAGTGACCCAAGTTGAATTAGGTAAGTGAAAACATAGGTTGTCGGATCCACAAACTTTAATTAAAATACCATACCATGTATTTTATACGAATTATAAAAATGGATATAAATTATGGATAAGTTCCACAGCATCTCTCATAAAAGTGTAAATTTTGTTACAATGAGAATTACATTTGATTGTAGAATCATTACTCGTTGAAATTGTAATTAAAATTCGACTGACGTAGAATGGAGTCATTTTTTATAATAATTAATTAATTAGAATCTCCATATATTACTATATGGACTCCATAATAAGGCTTCAGTCCTTGTCCTTTATATATACAGTAATAGGACTTCTGCAACTGCTAAATGTACTAAAGTACTAAATAGCAAGCGAGATCCATTGAATTTCATTTATTTATCTTTTTTCAAAATAAATTCAGTTATTTTATCAACCGAGATTTGAAATCGAATCAACCTATTGTATTGTACCTAGTATTTTAATAACCTAGCTGCCTATTACCTAATTTCCTAATGCCTAGTATCTAAGTGCCGAATGCTTGTAAACATTCCTTCTTGTTTAACATTTCTTCTAAAATCTACACGTAATTTGATAAATTTGTGCATCATTCAATTAGAATTTTTTTTTCTAAATGTTCTACACTTTTTAATGTATCTTTGGTTTACCAGAAATTGATAATGGTGTAGCAACCGAAACCGATATGTCGATTTTCTAATAAATCAATGGTTTGACAACACTTTTATTAGTGTCTTTTCATTTATTACTTTTTAATGTGTAATATGATGAATTTTTGTAACATTTTTTCAATGTTCAAAATTTCTTAATCAAATCCATTAATTTATAAAAAATGAACCATCACCTGTTGTATGATCGTAATTGTTGATCGACTATTGTAATTGAGACAGACAGTGTGATTCAACCGTTTTCTCTTATTATATAACGGCTTTCGGTTGCCAATTGTCACTGATTTACATTCAATGTGACACGGGCCAGCCTAATCTATACCTACCACAACGTGTCACATAAGTCATGCTTTGAAAGTTATTGAAAGCTACAGCGAAGCCCAACTTCATAATATGAGCGAGGTGCTTTGTTATCATTAACCTTTACGAATAGTCTGTCCAAGCAAAGAAGACATTCTGGCAAGATGGGAAAATGACTCCAGCTCGGTCAATATTCGTCCAAGCATGACAAGTTTTGTCTCAAATTGTATATCAGAATGGTGGTACGATTTGAGACCAAATTTATAGTTTTCAAACCAGTATTGACTGAGCTGGAGTCATTTTCCCATCTTTCCAGAATGTTTTCTTTGCCTGCACAGACTATACAATAACAGTAGGCGGTTGAAGGAAGCGGCTAATAAATTCATAAATCGTTGGAATGAGTTATGTGTGCTGTTGAATTAGCATAAATCATAATATGAACAAACATAGACCGATCACTTTTTGACTTATTAGTGAATGGAGGCGGTGTTAAGTCCATCCCAATTTGGTGAATTTGAAGGACGAAAATTATTGATGAATGCGGATGATTCCTATTTAATTATCTTTATCTTTTCAAGTGAATTCGAACGACGAGAATGTATAATGAATGGATAATTCTCAATTACTTAATAGTAATTGAATTTTTATGTAGTCAGCAGACAAGTATTGTCTTGAACTATTTGTACTTTAAAGACTTTCTAGTCCTAACTCCGTCTAATAAAAAATATTTTTCATACACAGTATTGGATGATGCTCAAGTCTTCTTACTTTTTACCATAGTATATTGTAAATAAAAACCCTCATCTTCTTATCAATACATCGAGACATCCAAGGTCTCGTAATGTACAAATAGTACATTCTAAAATTGAAATATATTGTGAATTGTTTCGAATCCTCGAAATCGATATTCAAAAATGTATCGATATACAATGGTTGAAATGGAGAAGCTTCTTGATCATTTATGAAGGTAATTGAAGGAAGATATAATAGTACACTTACAATATTTTCAATACAATCATCTGATATCTTGCAAGCAGTCGGACAAAAAATTTTATAGTTATGAGACTTGGTCGGGTTTTTAATGAAGGAATCTTTTTAATTCCTTATTATTAATCGACACTTATTCATAGGCTACAATAACTTAACAAACAATTAAATTATTAAAAGAAGTAAATAAATTATAAGCAAAGTGTTCACAAAAAGCTTTTCTGATTGTGACTTCTTCGCTCATTGGGCCACGTGAGTAAAAAGAAGTACTGTTAATGCTTTACTGAGGATTTTGCAAATCTTCAACGTTCTCGATCAATTAACCTCTTCCACCAATCTAATTTTTCGAACACATTTTTCATTCACATGAAAATAGCCGCCCAACTAATTATTGAAGTGTATTGGTCTCTAGAGCTATAGCAGACATAAGCAGAACTGGTGGTTAGCTTATAACTGTTATTTGTAAATATTAAACTTTGAACTCGGGGCTATTTAAAATAATTGATGAATATGATTGAAAAAATCAAATATCCTTTTTTTAAAGCTTTGAAAGTATATTATTATACTAATACTAATACTTATACTAATACTTATTACTATTAGTGGACTAATATTATTATAGTCACATTGAAAATGGGCTTAATCCCGAAACATGTACTGTATGTGGATATTAATACTTTTAAAGCTTAAAAAAAGTATTTGATTTTTTCCATCTTATTTATCAACTGTTATTTATTTATGATCAGCTCTGTCAGGAATGTCGGCATGAGCAATGAGCATATCGATTCAAGAGTGACCCCATACCGTAAAGTGCTGAACACGTTTGTTTTCAAAGACTGTTTTCAGACTGTCCCGACAGAGATGGATATTAATTAAATGAATTCGCCCATCGCCACTTTTATTAGCGTCTACTGCACTGGCGGCTCGTGCCCACGAAACAAGTGAAGTGTCCGTATCTTTTACTTTACAGCACTTCACCTGTTTCGTAGGCACGAGCCACCAGTGGACTCTACTGTACTCGAGGAGGATCCGCCAACCTGCCCACAAGTGATGAGTTGACTTTGGGCAAGGTCGTCCTGCCTCTACCTTTTGTAAAAAACTCAGACATCTTTTTTTCCCTGTCCCGTGAAATATTTTCCACGTCCCCGGTCAGCGTTCGAGTTGAACTTTTCGCAGCAATAATTTACAGCCGACAAAGAGGACGCGTTTATCTGTTGCACGATGCTGATATGGTTTGGTTGAGCAAAGAAGACATTCTGGCAAGCTGGGAGAATGACTCCAGCTCGGACAATATTGGTTCAAAAATTCTAAGTTTGGTCTCAAATTGTAGAAAACGATCTGATCTACAATTTGAGACCAAATTTATGAGTTTTGTATGAATATTGACCGAGCTGGAGTTATTTTCCCATCTTGCCGGAATGCCTTCTTTGCTTGGAAAGACTATAACACGGCAGACCAGGCACCACTTAGTACACGCACCAATGACTACGCACGAAAGGAAAAGTGGTGGGAAACCAAACTTGAAGCGAATTTTTTGCTTTATTTGAAAGCGAATTGAGTATAGGGAAGTTTTCTCTATAAAAATTGATATTATACACAATAATATATGAATATGTGTCGTGTAATGATCGATGAGAGAACATGAATGTTTTTCTTGAGATATTTTCCACTTGAAGTTTTTAAGATAATGACGTTTTGCCTTTTGATACCCATACCTAGTGAGGAGTATCCAGAACACTGGCGGCTCGTGCCCACGAAACAGGTGAAGTGCTGTACAGTAAAAGATACGGACACTTCACCTATTTCGTGGGTACGAGCCGCCAGTGATCCAGAGGGAATAAAATAAGAAATTTACTTTATACTGTCTGAAATAAACAAGAAATCGTCCACAAGAAAGTATTAAAACGTCAACTTCTTGTTGAAAATGATTCAATCCACGCCGATTGGTTGATTAGCTATTGGCCAATGTCGCACAGCCAATCACAGCTCACGTTAAGGGATATTGTTGTAATGGCGGCTTCAAAATAAATGAAATGAAGTAAGTCGATTTCATATGTTTTGAATCATTTCAATCAGGTTTTCAGATTTTATTTGATTAAAAGCTTTAGATTAAAACGAAAATACTTTGATATTAATTTTTGAAGTTTTTTCTGCAGTATAGAAGTCTATCTTGAAAGTTTTTAAAATAATATGGAACATTTGAAAAGTTTTTTAAAGGAAGATGATGTTCTGAAATTTGAAGATAATGAGAAGATCCATTTACCAAATTTTCTTATGTGCTTCACCTTCAGAAACAAATTGAAAAAATAAAGAGTAAGGAAAATAATTGAAAAATAAATAAAAATCAAACACCCTTTTTTGAAAACTTTAAAATTATAAAAATTATATAAGGAAAATAATTATATTGTCACAGTATTTCAAATACAGTAGGCCTATACTGTATAGAATGAGAATTCCCAAAGAAAAGGTTGAAGAAAGCAAATGTGTGAGATGAGAAAAACCTTTTTAGATAAAAGTCCGAGGAGTCCGTCCAAGCAAAGAAGACATTCTGGCAAGATGGGAAAATTACTCCAGCTCGGTCAATATTGGTTCGAAAAATATAAATTTGGTCTCATATAGTCGGAAACATTCTGATCAACAATTTTAAACAAAATTTATAATTGTGTAACCAATATTGATGAAGCTGAAGTCAGTTTCCCATCTTGCCAGAGAATGTCTTCTTTGCTTGAACAGAATATACTTATTAAGGGAAATAATAAAATCCAAAGTAGACTACAAGGCAAGGAAAATCAAAGACCCAAGAGTGTGAAAAAAAAGATGTAGATGAAGAACTGGAAAGAATTTGCGAGTAAATCTGTATGTCATCTGATTAGTTGAAGTCAACTAGTGTGAATCTTTTTGTGAAGACTTATTGCCATTATGCATACACAAAAGAAGCACAAAAAACCCGCTGGAACATTCTAGATCAGGTTATGTTGGGCCTTAGCCATGACATTTAGAAGCAAATGTCGTTCAACGAAGCATCATCCTCACTGCTCTAGTATCTTCACCCTTCATCCATATTAATGATTACTTAAACTCTGATCGGTTTGACGTTGAAATATTATCTGCCGGATCCATAAATTCCACACGGCTCTGTAGGTTCATCGCCATTTTTTCGAAGATTTCAACCTTGATTGTGTCATAGAGTTGACTGGAATCGTTAGAAAAGTTGAATCGATTATTGTGATATTAGTTTGAATGACTTTATTAGAAGTGGTATGAATTCTTCTGTCTAGCAACTATGTTCTCTCAGTTCGATGTTATTGAGTATGAATATCGATGTCATCAATATGATCTTGAATTGATCGTTTATCCCCTGCTATATCATCATTGAAATCTCTCAAGTATTAATTTGTTTTGATTGATTCTGAGGGTGAAGCACATGGATTGATGATTATGATGAGAGATCACGATTACTTTTTCAGGTATTCGGGACCAACGGCTTGTCTCCTTCAAAAGGAGATAAAATCTAGAAATTAGATCGTAAAATCTTGGAAAGAATCAAATACATATTTTTTACTCTATTATTTGTAAGATATTTGCGAAATTTACACAAAGCACATTGTAACTGTTTAAAATGTTCAAGGTATTTAAATTATTGATTATTCTTGTTTCGAAATTATCATAATTCTTTATAAAATTCAGAATTTCTTTAGTTTTTCCTTGTGAGTGAAAATTTCTGGAGGTCAAATGAAATGAACTAAAGTGGCATAACCTAAATATTTGCACTTATTATTAAAATTTGTTAAAGGGGCAGTTTTGGGAGTAATCCTGTTGAACCTTTTATTAAGTATATGTTGTAACTTGATAATAAATAAATAAATAACTACTCAAACATTTAAGCAACTTTATACTCTTTCTACGTAACTTCCGACTCTGATTACATCGTTTTCATAATCTCATACGTGTTTCGCCAAGTCGAAAGTTTCATGAAATAGATTTGAAGAGTTGGCAAAAATTAACCTTTTTGCCTTACAGGGGGTTATAACAGATTGACATTTTTTCCAAAATAATAAAGACTTCATATTAATAAATTAATTAATATAAAGACTTCAGATCAAATAGCATTTGATCAAATAGCACTTAATCTCAATGGGCGCATTTAATTCTTGAGTATTTTTTTATTCCCGTGCATTTTATTTTTTATTTTACCATCTCCCTCTCCACCTGTTTCAGCTTATTAGTATTCCTACCAGAACTTCCCTCTGGATAGGAATTTCATGTCTTCGGGAGGTCTTTAATAGGTCTTTGAAAGAGATAATGTCTGGTGAATTCCGAAACAAAGGACTTCTTTGTAGATTCCTCCAGGAGTCTAAATCGATTTTACGATTCAGATTTAAGATCGTGTGTTGAGTTTCGCAGTTAGTGCTGTGTTAAAAAAGGAAGAATCCCATTTTACCATCAATTGTTTCCTTGGAACATTGATGCGCTTTCATGCATTTTCCAACATCCCTTAAAATAAATCAGATAATCACATTATCTCACCAGTATTTTCATTTGTTTTTCCCCCCTATTATATTCACACTGAATTGGTGTTCTACAGTATTCATCACTACATAGGAGATTGTATGATGTACGTTTTTCATTGAAGGATTACAAAAATATTTCGGAACATACCCTAGATTCCGTTAGTGAAACCAGCAATGTCAGAATACAAGTATAATATTATTGTAGGTCATGAACTGAGTAAAACACGTCAACTATTATTGTAGCAGAAATATTATTTCCATCAAACGATATCAACCCAGTAAGATTTTTCAAATGATGAACGTTTTTTCCAAATTTGTTTATTTCACACCGCCGCAAATAGGTTTTTATAATACTAAACCATTAAAAATTCTGTCTTAATAAAATATCTTCAAATAAATTCAAAATTTTTATTCGAATTTTACATAGAGAACAATAATGCGTGTATCAATGTAAGTTGCAGTATTTATTAATCATTAATGAGAATAATTGTTATCTTATTAATTATCATCATCAGTATTAATTTGCAGTAAATAATTTTTATTACCTGAAATTGTTGACAAAATTGTTAAATTCTCATCCATAATTGTTGCATTTCAAGCTATAAATCCCGTTCAAATATCGATGTCACTATTGAGCTCGGTTACCAGAAAGATGTTTTCAACATTCTAAAATTAGAATCTTGTACAATATGTTATCGATCCTTTTATTATCATTTGATCACCTTGAGACAGCAATCTGTCCAAGCAATGTAGACATTCTGGCAAGATGGGAAAATGACTCCAGTTGGTTCAATATTGGTTCAAAAATTATAAATTTGGTCTCAAATTGTAGAGCAGAATGTTTCCTACAATTTGAGATTACATTCATGATTTTTGAACCAATATTGAGTAGGCTGGAGTCATTTTTCCATCTTGCCAGAATGTCTTCTTTGCTTGGACAGACTGTAATAAAACTTGTAAATCGGCGCTCGCATTTTTCAAGTTCGGTATACTGTATGCAAGCAAAAAAGACCCTCTGGCAAGATGAGAAAATGACTCCAGCTCGGTCAATATTGGTTCAAAAAATATTGTATTGGTCTCAAATTGTAGTTTAGAATGTTTCCTATGATTGAGACCAAATCAATAATTTTTGAACCGATATTGACCGAGCTGGAGTCGTATCTCATCTTGCCAGAGGGTCTTCTTTGCTTGGGCAAACTGTAAATCTGGTTGCAGAGTCTGTCATTGTTGATGAATGGTATCGTCTTCAATTGTAAATCAGCAACTCTGCTTTTCAGTGTTTTTTGCTAAGGTCGTCTCCGCAGCCCACATCTTCCTTTTATGGGGATTCGAACTTCTTCATTTCAAGTTTTTCTCCTTAGCAGACTTCATTTTTTTCTTGTCTGGTGAATCCGATCCTCATATTCGTGTTTCGGTGGCATTTAACATGAAGCTTGATAAATGAGTGCGGTTCAAATTCCAATCAATACTGTCATATCTTGTATTATTCGCAATATATTGTTTGGAAAACATAACCATCAACTATTAATCTTATTCTGCAAATACAATTTGTCGAACAAAATATGAATACCAGGAGCAATCATTAATCTGGATTGTTCACAATAAATTGAAGGACTCCGAGGATAATTAATCATCTTCGTTACAAGTTATTTTTATAAATAAACTAGCCGGCAGGCTCGCTTCGCTCGCCTTCTCCGCCTAGCCAGGGGGCTCCGCCCCCTGGACCCCCGACAGTATCAGCAGTGTCAGTGAGTCAAACAGGCTCGCTTAGCTCGCCTGCATAACTTCTGTCAGTGTTAGCTGAAAAAACAAATTCCGTTCAGAAAGGATTCAAAACTTATTGAACACAGCATTTCTAGACCTAATCTGGACCTGTTCACCAAATTTCGACATTCTCTACCAATTTATTCTCGAAAAATCCAAGAAAAACTCTGAAAATTCCGAAAAATAGTAAAACGCTAATATTGAGCGTAACCTTGGGAACTATATCGGACATAGTTTGAAACTTGATTCAATATCTTCCAAATTAGTTTATCTAATCTCGCTGAACCATTGAATTTACAGTAAGGATTAGTCGTATCAAGGCGGAAGGTATGCAACCCGCAATACATCTACAATTTTGAAAAATCTGATTACTGGCGTAATATGGAACGGAATTCAAAAATATCTTAACACAACATTTCTAGACCTTAGCTGAACCTACTTACCAAATATCAACATTTTCTACCGATTGGTTCTCGAAGAAATTGAGAAAACGCCGAAAAACTATAGAAAAACTTAAATATTTGGCGTATCCTTGAAAAGTTCCTAAAACCCGTTCTTAGCGCGCGTCTAAACGTCCAACTGAACATGCCTGCCAAATTTGAACGCATTCGGTTCAGTGGATTTTTAGTTCTGGTGATGAATGAATGAATCAGTCAGTGAGTCAGTGCCATTTCGCTTTTATAGATATAAATTGATAAGAATACTACAATGTTGATAAAGCTGACGCAAAAAGTTGAACGGTGTCGTCTATTGTCTGTTCCTTTTTCGCTCCAACAGCTGATATTGTCAATTGGAGTTGTAATTTGGTTATGTCTATTGTCTAGATGATGTTTTTTGTAATATGAAGAATACAATAGATGCTTCACATCAGCTGTTTGTAGGCTTCATTACTCATAAGAGACAGACGAAACTTCCTTACTTTCGTGCGTCAGCTATGTATACAGGGTGTTTCAGGAGGAATGTGCAATACTTCTCAGGCTGATTCCTTACACCAAGTAGACAAAAAAGTTCCATGGGACCAACCCCCTTAAACGCTTTGTTACCGAGATAATGGCGGAAAATTGAGATTTTTCAAAAAATATTTATTTTTCTAATTTTTTAGAGGCTCCAGTGAGGTTCTAAAATAATCAATTCCTATGTCAAATTAGCTGAGGAATTCAATGAAACCAGTTCCAAGTTTGTAATTTCAACGGTTATTGAGATAATTGGGAAAAATGTGCTAGAAAACGCCATTTTTCAACAATAAGGGTTATAACTGGATAAGGAATCATAAAATTGTATTTTTATTAATGGAAGTTGAAGAGAGTCGCATTCTAAAGAAAACGTTAAATGGCGGCGATCGTGTTAATCTTACCCAAATCTCAGAAATAGCGATCAAAAATCGCAAAATCGCTACTAAACACAAATTTAACACTTGTCCTATGTTTTCAATTTTGCGATTTTTGACCGCCATTTCTGAGATTTGGGTAAGATTTACACGATCGTCACCATTCTTTTTCTTCAGAATGCAACCCTCTTCAACTCTAAAAAATTAGAAAAATTAATATTTTTTGAGAAATCTCATTTTTCCGCCATTGTTATCTCGGTAACAAAGCGTTTTTGGGGGATGGTCCCATGGAACTTTTTTGTCTACTTGGTGTGAGGAATCAGCCTGAGAAGTATTGCACATTCCTCCTGAAACACCCTGTATACTAGTTTCCAACAACGGAAGTGGATAATGAATGTGTTGACTGGACGTTGATTCAAGTTTAAAGAAAACTGTATCCCTCTTCATATCTTTCTTTTTATTATTTGTTTTAATTTTGCAGTCATTATATCACAGTTTTATCGATTTCTTACTGTAAGTTTCTTTCTTATGAAAAATTTGTTCTACTCGTTTAAATTTCAATGTAGAATTTTGGCTGAATATTGTTATCCATTTGAATAAAGTAATTTGATCTAATCTAATCTCTTTCTTCAACACCTACTTTTAGTATCAGCTATTATTATTGGAAAACATCATTCAACATTCGCCTGTTTCATTGTTGGGTGTATATTTGTCCTACTTTCTCTACATATTCTAATTTAATATTTTCTGTTTCTAAATGTTCTCGGGTTTAGTTAATCGAATTAGATTAGATTAAGATTTAGATTCTCAACAGCATCCCTTGAGAGCTTGGAAAAAATAAATAATATTTTCTCAAAAGTTAATAATATGTGTATTTAAATAGAAAAAAGGGTTACAATCCAGACATCAACATTATTCAAGCGCTCAACTTTCAAATGCTCAGGCCTATTCTGAAGTTCTATAAGTTGTTATTTCAATAAATTAGAATTGGAGTTTTTCTTCTATATGGCTTCGGACCAATCAGGAACGAGTTGGTGGAGTATGACGAAGGCGTGCCTGTGGGCGGAGTCAAAACTCCGAACTTGTCTCTGATTGGACACTGTTTTTTTCTCTCCCAAATCAATATTTCTAAGTAGTATTTCTCCAGGTTTTTGTTGTCAGTAACTATCCAAGTTCCTCACTGCACTCATTCTATAATTAATGTTCATTAATATTTCCGAAATCGAATGTAGCTAGTAGATAAAGAGTAGAATATAGTACGTGTTCAACAGAAAGTATACGGTTATTATTCTGCGATTGAAAAAGCTAGTTAATCCATTCAATTTTACCTTTCGAATTATAGATCACTGGCGGCTCGTAACCACGAAACAGGTGAAGTGCCCGTATCTCCTACTGTACAGCACTTCACCTGTTTCGTGGGCACGAGCCGCCAGTGAGATTTGATAGAACCTATCTGTTGGATTCTGGAAAACAACTGCATGTTAGCAAAATCATGTAGAATACTTATAATACTTATTATAATTTATTAGGATATACTTTTATGTTGGGTTTGATTTTTCAAGAAGATGCCGCACCCAGCAAATATTATTAGCTTGAATTATTATTCGTTTACGTATTATTCGTTAAATTTTTGAATTCAATAGGTTTTACGATTCCATTCGACATATTATTATTTTCTATTTTCCCAACTGAATAAGGTATAGCCTACACTTCAAAGTTTGCGAATAATAAAGTTATAGGATAATGAAGTACAGAATACAATAGAGTATGTAGGCTACTTGCTATATTGTATGTTTTTGATGCCATCGATCCCATATTATGGATAAATGATGCAGATTTAGATATAAAGGTATGAATGCTATTTGTATTTGGCCTTACGAGTGGGAAGAGAGTGTCCTCGAACTTTTATTTGGACAATTCTGATGGGCAATGCTGAAACGGTAGGCCAGCCAGTACTTGACTCTGAATCTTCCCCATAATCATTTATAGGCCCAGGTACTTTGAAATCTGGATTCAGTCCAATAGTTCAAAATCTGTTGTGATCGCGTTCCACTTTGCATAGTCATAAAAACGATTTCTTCCATTTTTATTGCACTTGGAATACAGATTTGTTGGTTTTTTGGAACGTACAAAACCTAATGGCTGTTCTACCATTATCGGAAGAAAGAGCAGGCGAATAGGGAACATTTAAGATCTAATTTATTCCACAAAGATCTACTTGTTCTTGGTATCATTCGAATCGTTGCTTCGAGATTCTTGAAACAGATTCAAGAAAAATAAATCAATGGTGTTCGCATGCTAAACATGATCTTCATATCATTCGTGTTCTCAAATTTTGAATTGACGAAAAACCTACTCTCCCATTAAGAGAATAAATAGGCATGGATATATTCAATATTACAGTATTTGTATGGTGGGGTGATGCCTCAATAAGATCATGGCTGACCATATTCACATCAACTGTCAATCCGGACTGACAGTTCGGACTGTGACAGTCAAAAACTGTTAGTGGAAGGGGATACTGGCAGTCCAAAATAGTTGTGAACCTGCAGTCCGATTGCTGGACGATCGAACTGTCAGTTCCAACTGACAGTCGATGTGGATCCTAATATTGAAAGAATGATGATGATTGAGGTGAAACATAGATTGAACATCAAATTTATAATATGGCCAAGTAAAGAAGAGCCTCTGGCATGATGGGAAAATGACTCCAGCTCGGTCAATATTGCTTCAAAAATTATCAATTTCAACTCAAATTGTAGGAAACAATTTGATCTACTATTGAAACCACATTTATTATTCTTGAGCATATATTGACCAATATGGAGTCATTTTCCCATCTTGCCAGAGGCTCTTCTTTGCTTGGTCGGACTATACTAACAGTTCGAAGCTAGTAGAACACTGTAAGCTTATATCGATTTTTTTATTTATTTGAGAATAATTCAAATATTTTTTGCTCCTTTCGTTATTGAAGATCAAGGAGGGATCTGATTGTCATTACGTCAGTCAGGCTTGGATCTAAAAATTTTTTGTTTGTAGTTCAACTTATATTCAAGGGAGAATCGACATGACTTTCAAATCTCAATGCTACAGTTCAATCATTTTCTACAGTTCAGGTTTTGTAAGAATTGAAAAACTGAACTTTTCGCCGTGATTTTGTAAAATTTTTCTACAGTTAAGTTTTGTAACTAGTAAAGATCGTTGACATTCTCTTCTCAGTTTTCCAAAGAGTCAAGATAGAAAGAGGAATGTGTTATTTTTCTACTGGAAGAATATACCAT
This sequence comes from Sogatella furcifera, assembly GCA_017141385.1. Classification (NCBI taxonomy): domain Eukaryota; kingdom Metazoa; phylum Arthropoda; class Insecta; order Hemiptera; family Delphacidae; genus Sogatella; species Sogatella furcifera. The sequence goes on from CM029552.1 coordinate 1,280,705, forward strand.
AGATAATCCTAGATAGAGCTCTATTATTCTATGAATATACTCATCAATTCTGTTCTCTTACATGTGAGCAGTAAAATCTTAATGAAACAAACTGAAATTTCTTCACAGAAAATTGATTTATTGGAGTAGCGATGTCGATTGATCAACGCCGTGAAATCAACGAATTACGAACATTCATATGTGTACAGTGAACAAAGTAACCAGTAACAGTAACAGTAACTATTTACTGTTACTGGTTTGTAACCAGTATTTCATTTCGAATTATTATTAAAATTTTTGAAATAGCTCGTACCATCAGAGCATTCGCCTTATATGTGTTACGACTTGATGTGATAAATCATTTCTCTGTTGAAAGCTGGTTACTAAACTCTGAACTAAACAGTCATTATTAACAGATCACTCATTCTCATTGGAAAATGGAAATTAGCCGAATGTAAGTATCTCACACTCAAGTATTAAGACTTTCAGGGTGTGGCAAAGCCCAAAAGTTTAATTTGATTGACAGGAATTTGATAATCAGCCAATATAGAGAATTAGAGATAATGTATTCAGAGTAAGAATGCTGATGAGCCAACAGGCCCATTGTCATCAATTGTAATTTATATTTTCTGCGATCAAAATCATTCGACCTTTGACGTTATTCTTCTCCGAAATATTTCTTTGTTCAACTTACATAATTTAATCCTATAGTATTTCTTACTCTGTAAGATTGAGTGGTAGAAAGGACTTCCTAGTCCTAACTCCGCCTAATAAAGGATATTTTCATTTAATTATTTCAAGACTAATCGTAGTATCAGTATTGTTAGTGATCCGATTTTAAAGCAATGAGTTGTAACGATTTTTAAGAAACCAAGTCATACTAATACCAAATGAGTTTCACCGCTGTAAGATGACGGCATCCGAGAAGAGACGTTGTACAATGGAAAGTGTATTAAGACGGCGTCTCTTCACAGCTTGCGCGGACTACGGCAGGGGTTGAACCCAAGATAACTGTGGTGCTTATAACAGACTCATAATTTAGTCTTGACTATGACAATGAACGAAATCCCATCACAGTAGGCCTTCTCGAATTAGATACGATTAGTATGGAACGACTCTAGAATATATAAAATTCTAAATGATTTGCTATCATTTTCCAATGTTTTATGTCTCCTACGGTATTCTTTCAGATATTAAGGGATGATTTTTAAAAAAATGTTTAATCTGGCTCAATTCAACTCCTTATCATATCTTTTATTCTCACTTTTTAAAAATTCCTCTTTTGCATAAGTTATATTCTCAATGACTCTCTCACTCTCAATGACTCTCTCATCTAACTAAACTTCTTATCCATTTTGCAGATCCCCTAATTCAGATTTGTATGAATTTTTACATTCATTACATCACCGTTTCTCGTATTTTTTACTAGAAATTTCGATTTTGTGAAATTTATAGAATAATTTGTACAGTACAACTCATTTATATTGTAATGTAAAATCGAAGCTGAATTTTGTTATCTATTTGAATAAAGTAATCTAATCCTTCCCCCCTCTCCTTCTCCCTATCACACCTTCGTTCTCTCTCTCTCTCTCTCTTTTCTTTTCTGTATAAATTTGCATTCATGATAATATTATATTCATTCATTCTTCTCTCATTCTCTCTCTATTCAAATAAAATGATCAATAATACACACAATAATTATTTATATGAACAAATAATATAAGGCACTAGATATGGGACCTGTTTGGGAAATTTATACTTCTACTCCACATAGAAAGAAACTCAAGAAATATATCTCTTACTTATCCTTCCTTCCTCTTCCTCTCATTCTCTCTCTCTCTCTCTCTCTCTCTCTCTCTCTCTCTCTTTCTAAGCATTGTTCCGGTAACAGAGTTGTTGTGTTCGAATAGAAAAGAATTGCACGTTTGACATGCATTCTTTCCAATAATTGGGACTTATCAATGAGATTCACTATTTGACTTTTTCCTTCAGTTTTACATACGTAATAATCAAGAACGGAGGAGTTTTGGAGGAGAGACCTTCATTATATGCACATTTTTACACCTCTGTAAACTAACTGACACTGTGTCACTAGGACTCTCAAATAACATTTTTCTGTCAATAAAGTATACGGTACTCAATATTATTGTAATACAGAGACAATAGTATACTTTGCAAGGCTGTATTGTAATGAACTGAAGAGGTACTTTGGATTTTTCTCAATTATTGTTTTCCGTACCTCTGATAATAATTGGAAGATCTTTAATGAAATAGAAACTAGGCACCGCGTTACTCCTGTTCAATATAGTGATTATTTATTTCAAAAACAGAAATTATATCTGATATGTGAGGGCCGAATTGACCAGAAATCGATCAACATTGATCGGAATCAATCATTATAAATTTCAATGGGCATTTCTAATTTAATACTGTTCATAGTTATGGCGTTATTTATATCACAGTGAATGGTTGTTGGAGTTTCCATTCATATTCAAAATGATAGCTTTGAATTATATCTTAATCAGTTTTTATAATGTACAAAAGTACCGATTCAAAATTGAGAGTAGAATAATATGGTATGACTCATTTATAAAATATGGCCGAGATTTTTATTTATTCATATATATGTTTTGAGGAAAATATTAATAAGAAAAATTGAAAATTCACGAATATTGCTATAATAAGCTCCATTTTTCTCCAATTCATTGAACATTGATGTGAATAAATGAATAAATTATCCATTGCATTCTATATTCATGATGAAAACGTTGATCATGAATTTGAAATACAATGCATGATATTTTATGACTGCTATTCACTCGATGCCTATAACCAATAACTACTGATACTTCTAGTATTAGTAGGTATTGATTTAATTCCTTGAACCTTCCAATAATTCTCTTCGCCCTCCATCTCCAGATTATCCTATCAACGGATCAATCAAACATGATTACGGATCAATGTTAGATGGTTACTAAATTTAATAAGATGGAGGTAAATTGTTTTAGTGTAATTTGAGAAATACTTGGAGGTGTATGAATCTAAAATAATAAGCATATTAGATGGTTACTTTTGCAGTAATTGGTTGAACCTATGCGGGTGCAATATGTACTTGAATGTCTAAATCTAACTTGAAACCAGTCCACCAGTCGTCTGAACTTTTCAAGTTCCCAATTCGCTACTGGAACAATATATTTGCAAGTTGAGAGCATTTCGGACAAGTGACAGAGATGACACTGGAAATAAATTGGACTTTATGCGCCTGCTGCTAAAATGTCAACTGCGGCAGAGAGATCAACAACTGATTATTATTTTTTCAAAGCGTCAGGACGTATTTCACCTTGAAAATATTGTCCCCCCACTTCTGAAACCGCTTGTTTTCTTCCCTTTTATCGCCGAAGGAAAGAGAAGATCCAGTTGACTTTTTGCTACACATTTTTTCAGGGGAAGGGGAGAGGGAGTCAATGCAAATTAGCGGAGCATCTTTTGAGACCACTCTTCCCCTTCTTTGTTTTGTTTTGCGAACATCTTTCGTCTACCCTCATGTGTGTTTGTTGGGAGGGGGGTAAGGGTGTAGTTGTCGCCAAGTGAGGGTACAAAAGCGGCGAACATCTTCTCATCTTCACTAGAGATCTTCAGCTTCTCCTCTGGACTTCAACTGTTCTGCAATGGCTTTCTTCAACGTGAGTACTTCATTGGTTTTCCAATTGATTTTCGACTTGGTTTTCAATTTTCTTTAACAGTTGTGGAGATTTGTAACTGAAATACGTATTCAGCAGTGATTTGCAATTCAGAGACTCTCAACATCCACTATACGAATTTAGCTACACATAACAATTTAATGGCAATTTCAATTACTGATACTTTCAATAACTCTTGATAATTTTCCAGTGAATAAAACGTTGAGTCTCTGATTCTTAGACCACAGCACATTAACTTCCCATTATTCTTCACAGTTTTATAATTTAAATCACAATTAATTTGATTTGATGATCACAATAAATTGAGATTCTCTGTACATCTCAGTAAATTCAGGTTGTTTTATTTTTTTTCAACTCGAAATTGAAGCTCCAATCACCCAATCATGATAGTAATTGAAATAGTAGTTTAGAGTTTGTTTCTTTCATACTTCTATTCAAGATTTTATGGTATTCTTTTGTAAGCTTTCAATTGTTTATGTTCAAATTCAAAATTATCAGATCTGTATGTGAATTTTTACTCC